>CM061546.1:197041264-198241264 GCA_030864215.1 Capsicum pubescens | reverse complement strand
TTAATACAAATTGTTATCCTTTGTTACTAACCAACTCTTTTTAATCTGGTTGAAACTCCCCTTTAAGAGTTTGCTATAACAAGGATTTTCATGTCATAATTTAATTCTAGTTGGGTCCTCCATTCGAAAATAGTTAACACTGTTTTCGCAAGGAAAGATCAAATTTTATAAAGTTTTTACTTTTCATCGGATTTCGAATTCATCATGCATTTTCAATTCTAAATTGAGCCTCTCATAGAAATGAGGATTTCTTCTTTAAGTTAGTCAAGGTTAGTTCTAAATAGACTGGATAACTACAAGTAAATGAATATTCTTGGCGTCTTAACATCCTATCAAGAGTATTAATATGCACTCTTACTCAAATTTCTGAAATTTATTTAAAAAAATTGTTTGAAGTCTTTAGAATTTTCAAAGTTTTTTCTTAATTTCTCGTATTTAAATTAAGTGGTGACTCTGTTTATGATAAAATCTGAAACTTTCTTTAAGTTTTCAATTTTAATCAAGTCGAAATTATTTTTTTCGCAAAACTGAAATGACAATTCTGCTAAAGAATTCAACTAAATTCTAACCAAATAATTGAACAGACTTTATTTTACTAACTATTTGGGTTTGTAAAATTTAAACTACATACTTGTTTAAATTCCTAACAATTATAACTGTTATATCCATGACATACTGATTCCTCTAAGTAACAATATTAAATTGCATTAGGATAAACAATTATGCATCTTTTGTGGTCATTCACTCTATCAAAAAAACAAAATCCTTGAAATGATAAATAATTCATTGGTTCCAGATTGCCTGACACTTGTTATCATTTCAGCTTGTGATTGTCTGTCTAAGTTCCCGATCTTTTTTCAAAGAAAATCACTCTAGTCAAAACTAGAATGCAACCAAATCAAATCCCTTGAACTAGGCATGCTAGCCTAGGTAACCCAATACCCTAGGGGTATCGAGCTCATTAACATGAACCTTGTGTCGGAAAAGCCCTCGCTCCAAAAAAAAAACAATCATACCCTTATGTATCTAATTGAAGGATATCATGACAATTTAAGCAGACCATTGTTCCATGGGGTTAGGAATTAATTGAATTATCTATTGATGTGGATATCTTCATTCCAAAGGCATTTGAAACTAAAGAAATTCGAGAAGTTCGTGAATGAAAAACCTCCCACGGTGGGCTAGTTTAGGATTGTTCCCCTGAACGGGAATGATATTCATTTGTATACCCATTTGTATCCCTATTTGATATATTTGTATTAGTTTGTCTATAATATATTTTTGGGGGCAATGAAATATTTAACAAATGACACACAAATCCTTCAATTCATTAGACCAATCTTTGACATAAAAAGGTCACATATTTGCATAGGATGCTCCATAAACTGTTTATATATTGTGTGATATAACTGTATAGTGTTATTGCCTAAATTAAAGGTTAATTGATCCTCTCCAATTTTGATGGTTTTTATAGGACCCCATTAGGCAAAATAAGTAAGCTCATTATGCAAAAAATCAATCAAAATACATTGAATCTTCTAAGATTTTCTAGAAAAATTTTACAAACTTCTTTCATAAAACCTCTAAAAGTTCAAATTATATAGAGTCTGACTTCTTCAACTTTTTAGGCCTTACCCCTATTCTTCAAAATTTTTATTTCCCCAATCTTGGAAAATGGGTTATAAGGATTAGCAAGTAGAAGCATTAGAACAAGAAGACTTAGCAAACGTCAACATTCCTGACAAGCATATTTATCCAAAGCCAAATGAAAAATTCTATCTATCGGGCTCCTTCGGTCTGTACTCATCGATGGATCAATTTACTTGCGATGAAAGCAACTTTATGTATTTACTTTCTATCAATAATCTTGTAGTATTTTCGACTAATGGGATGTAACATATTTGCATTTGAGTTATCTTTTATTTAATAAGTAATAGAAATAGAAACTAATCTGTGTTGACCCGCTGGATATTAATTCTTCACCAAAATAAAATTTAATAAAAAATCCTCCTACAACCGCTGCTTATCTAAAGGCAAGGAAAAATGACTGATAGTGATAACGAGAATACATTGATTGAGATAACCATCAGACACAATATAATAACAGAATTGGCTAAGAAGCTTGAGAATCTCCAAAATGAGGCAAAAAAACCATATATATGGACCTATCTGGTCATCACTCTAGTCTCGAATGACCTTAGGTTGTTGCTCCAGTTCCCTCCACTTTACTCTCTTAGAGTTGAAATTCATCTAAGAGATGTAACCTTGGCTTTTGTGGTGAGTCTTCCTATGAATCTTGATAATCTAATGTACCAAACTCATAATCCTCCAATCATAACACCAATCAAAACAACCATCCAAGTTCTTACTATCCCGTAAACCTTACTCTAAATAACCAAAAGACCCCTCTAAATGCTTTCGCTTCCCAAAATAGCCCTCTCATTCATTCCCAATGCCAGTATTCCTCATAACTTCACTCCCACATGTCAAAAATCTGTTCCAACTAACCAAACAATTCCGTCCACTATCACTTTCTACATCACTAAGACACCAAAGCCTTGTCCTGTTGCTCCAGAAACACCTAAAACTAACCATTAAAATGAGAGGGAGAGGGAGTGGAAGGCCATAACAGAGAAGCAAAAAAGTATATGTTATTGGTGAAATAGGAGACCGTTAGAATGAAGGAATCATGTGGTTCTCCTGATAATGTCTTATTTAGCTATTAGGATCTCTGCATCCATCCCAATTTAGTGTTTCCAGAAGGATACAAGGTCTCAAAGTTTGAGATGTTCCATGGGACCAAAAATCCTACGGTCCAGTTAAGAAGTTATTGGGACAGGATGATCAGGATAGGTAAAAATAAAATATTATTGATGAGGCTATTTAGTCATAGCCTAAGTAATGAAGTCTTGAAATGATTCACCTCGCAAGAATTAAAGAAGTGATCTGGCCAAAAAATTCGCTAAAAGGTTCACTTAAAATGTGTAGGTAGTCCCAAATTGAATCTCTTTGAATAGATCAAGAAGAAGGTTAATGAGCACTTCCAGAAAAATGCTTATTGGTGGGGGAAGAAAGTTGTCAAGGTTCGACCTCCCATGATAGAGGAAGAAATTGTGTCGGTATTTTCTCATGCTTAAGAAGGAAATTCTACAACAAAATGATATTTGCCTGTTTTACGGAAAAAATGACTTTCAACATGATTAACCTTGAAAACTTAAAAAAAAAAATCAATTCTATCAAAAAAAAGAGTCGCCACTTAATCAAGGAAGATTTAGAAAACTTTTTCTACATAAACTTCCAAGTCTTAAAATAGAAAAAGACTTGGAGATTTTTAAGAAAATTTGAGTAAAAAGGAGAAATTTCTTTAAAAAGGTATTAAGGTACCAAAAATATCCGCTAACACACAGTTATTCGATCCATTTGAAAATCATTTTTTTGATTAACTTTGATAAAAAAATGAATTTATTTAAGAAGACTTATTTTGCAAAAATGTATTTCTTAAAAAACGTTAATCATATTTCGAATGTTAATTAATAAAACATAATATCCGGTTTCAAAGTATTCCAAAGACCTGATTTATGACAAAAATAGTTTTACTTAGGATAAAGTAAATTATTTCAAAATAATGTCAAACTCAAGTAGGAAACTTCAACTATGTTCATAGTTTGTAGAAAAATAATATTACAATAAGTAAAGAGTGAGGAAAGAAGTTGAATTTAGGCCTTCTAAGACTCAAACCGCTAAAATAGTCCAATTTGGACTTTAACTATCATTTGGGCTTGGCCCATTTATTCTTCTACATCTGTATTTGTCTGTTTGTGAGCCTTTAAGGGATCAAAATTATTTCGAGAGTACTTTTGAGTCTTGTAAGGACTGCTGGCTACTTCCAGACTCATGGGATATGGCCGATTTAACCCTCCAAAACTTGTATCATGCTTCCCTTTCACTTGCATAGTATTTGGGTCCATACACCAATTTTCCAAATTCTTTCGATGTTCTACTTTGGTCTTGGATGGTCATGGCTTAAAATGGTAACGGGCTTGGCCAACCTATCATGAATTATGTAAATAGAAGGATTGAGTCCATTAGGACTCGACATAGATTTTATGCATAAAAATGAAAGAATGAAAAACAATTGCATCATATAAATGTAAAGACATCAAATTTTAAATAAACAAAAAAAGAATAAAGTAGTAAGATGAATAGTTAAATAACTTGAACAAACACTAAATAATAAATTGCAAAATGTCCTAATATGTAGTCTAGACCCAAAATGACATATTCGCAATTCCCATCCACACTGGTAAATATACCAATCGTGAACTCTTAAGGAAAAAAGACTCAAGTTGTACAAGAAGCAGAACTCAAACATGCTTGATTTGGAAAATCTGACACTTTGATGTATAGAAAATAAAGCATATAAATGGAACAAAATTCAAACTTTGTGAATATTCTAGTGAAATAAAGAACATAAAGTAATATAGCACCAGAATCTCATTAACAACAAGAAGGATGAGGTCAACAAATGCATCTTGATCAAACTTATATGAAATAAAACATTTGAACCATAATTCTAACAAAAGTGAAACTGGAAGAGTTTTCTTGGAGTAAATCATGAAGTAGCAATTTAAAAGTCGTAAGGGTGATTTGAAGAAGCCAAGTTTAGGAGCATATTAGGAAAGCCAAGTTGGTATACTCAAGGCTCTCTCTGGCTAGAGTTAGACTGTCCTCAAATTATTCACTCATCCTTTTAAAGCTCAACCATTACAAGACAAGAAACGTTAGTCCAAAAATAAATACCATAGTATATATTTGGAAGTATTTGATTAATTTATTGATTATGACTTATTTGATAAAACTAGATTTAGATATTTCCTAAAATATTATTTAGATGAATAACGTATAAAAATTACCAAAATATAAAGAATTAAAGCAAATAATATCTGAAAAACGTAAAGAATTAAAAATAAAGATAGAAAGACTACAATATAACATAATTGCCGGAGTTAGTAAAAGCTCAATAAATGCACAAAAAGAAGAAATATCAAATTTAGAATCAACAATAGATAGTCTAGAATATACATACGTACATGATCTATTAACAATTAAATAAAAAATGAACAAAGAAGAATTTAAAATAGATGAAAAAATATATGAAAATCATGAAGGATTAAAAATAAAAATAGTATTTTCTAATCTAGGAAGAAGGAATAAGAAAATAGGTGAACATTTATATTTAATGTTAGAAGATAAATTGACAGCTATGATAAGAACAGAAAAAGAAAATGAAGAAATAGATAGAAAAAAGGAAATAGAAAAAATAAAACAACAAACTACAGAAGAAATACGAAAAATAGAAGAAACTAAAAATAGTAGGATTGCTGAATTAGAAAAAGAACTACAAATGCTAAAAGATCTATATGAAAAAAGAAAGAAAAAAAAAAGAAGAGAAATATAAAGAACAAATATTATTAAACGAGATAAATCAATTTAATAAAAAATTAGAAATAAATAATAAAGAAATAGAAACTAGAGAATTAGAAATAAATACAATAGATGTTGAAGAAACAAATAATTATGATTCAGAAGATAGTGAAACATATACAGAAATCTTAACAAATACAAAAACTTTAGAAATCAATGAAAAACAAGAAGTAATGAATGAAGAAAACTTAGAAAATAGAAACACAGAAATAAATACTCTTGATAAAAAAGAAGATGAAAATATAATACCTAGAACATCAGAAATAAGAAAACCTACATATTATAAGAATAAGTTTAAAAGATATAATCTAAAGGATGAATATGACAAATGGACACCAAAACAAATAGTTAATAAAAATTATAACTTTTTAGACTTAGATTGTGTAATAAATACAGAAAAAATAATACAATTATGGATAGGATATGTGACAAAACAATTATTAGATAATAATAAAAATGTAACAGATGCACCAAAATATATAGAAAGAACACTAATAGGAACAGTGAAATTATGATTTTCAAATCTAACTGAAAATAGTAAAAGGGTATTAAGAACTGACAAACCTATAGAAGAAACATCATCAACAACTATAACTAAATTAACACCTATAGAATTATTAAAAAAATATGAAATAGCTATAAAAAACGAATTTAGCAACATGACAACAACAGAAGAAGAACAAAATGAAGAGAAAGATACAAATAGGAATTTAATGTTAAAATTAGCAATATGTAATATGTGTTACATAGATGAATATACTTGTGCATTTAAAGAATATTATTATAAAGGAACATATAATACAGAAGAAAGTAAAGAAATAAGAAAATTATATTTTAGTAAATTACCTGAACCATTTAGTTCAAAAATAATAAAAAGTTGGGATGAAACAAAAATAGTGGATACTCTAGGAGCAAGAATAAAATTTTTATAACAATGGTATAGAAACCTATGTGAAAAATATAGAGAAGAAATAAAAATGGAAGAAACATTAATAAGAAACTTAGCATGTTGCAAAGATAAAATAGTACCTCAATTTGGATGCGAAGAAATATACTATAAGAAAAGAAAAAGACATAAGAAATATAAGAAATACAAAAAATCAAAATATAAATATAAGAAACCAAGAAAAAGATATTATGTAAAAAATTATAAACATAAAAGACCATATAGGAAAAAGAAATCTATAAAAGAATGTACTTGTTATAATTGCGAAAAATTAGGACATTTAGCTAGAGATTGTAAATTACCTAAAACCCCAAAAAATAAACAAATATCAGAAATAAAAATAGAAAATACAGAATATATGAAGATAGATTATATAGATTACGAATTAGAAAGTGAAGATAGTATATATGAAATTTCAGAGACTGAAACAGATAATGAAATAGATAGTGAATTAGATGAATTAAATGACTGAAGAAGATATAAAATAAATCAAATAACTGAAGAAGATATAAAAATAATAACAAAGGGAGAATATTTAAATGAAGAAGGAACAAATCAAAAAATAATATTTGATAGTCATATATTTGATGAAATAAAAGAAAAAAAAAATAGATTTAAGTGTAGAAAAAATATTTAAAATACCAAAAATAAAAAACATATTTAGTAGAAGAAAAGAAGAATACTACGTAGTAAGCCAAAAAGAACATGCAATAGATTGTAGATATGCAAAAGGAAGAGCTAGTATACCACTAGTAACAAAAAAAATAATTAATAAAGAAATAAACGATATAAAAAGTAAAGACCCAATAAAATATGTACACCTTGGAGAAACAGAGATATTGATAAAAGCATGTTTTAGAGAAGGAATAGATACACCAATAGAATTATACCTAGCAGATGATGAAATTATAAAACCTATAGAAAAAAAGTATAATAACTGCCATAAAAGGAAATTTAATATACCAAAAATTTAAATTTATAATAAGTGCGAATTATTCAGTAGCAATAACAAATAAAAATATAGATAAATAATTAGTATTATATTGGAAAATATCAGGAATAGAACTAACCTCAGGAAGTAAAATATTTACAGCAAGATGTAAAAACTATATGTATTAACAACAAAACATAAAATAACGGGAAAAAATAAAATTAACAAAATACAAATAGAAAGTCCTTTCGAACAATTTGTAAAAACAATTGATAATAATGATTATCGTTATAGAGACATAGATATAGAAGAAAATTTAGAAATAATAAATGATAGAATAAGTACAACAAAAAGAATAGCTTACGAAAAAACAGAATCATCAAGTTCATCAAAAAGAACAAGTTATGAAACAAGTTCAACAACTAATTTAAACCAATATTACATAACAGGTACAATAAATGAAAAAGAATATTTAATACTCTTAAATACAGGACAAGAAGAAAATTATATAACAAGATATCTAGTAAAAAATGAGGAAATAAAATCTAACAATAATATATGCCCAGATCTACCAAGAAACTTAATAAACACTAAAAATATAGCAGAAAAAGAAATAACAATAGGAGTTAGAAAAATAAAAATAGAATTTGAAATAAAGGAAGAAATGCAAAAAACAGACATAATATTAGGAATAAAATGGCTAGAACAAGTAAAACCATATAATATAGAGCATACACGATTATCTATAACATATAATAGAGAGAAATTATTCTTAAGAAGAGCTTTAACATGATATGTATTAATGAAGATAGTAGTAGAAAGGTATTACAGTAGACATTATACGCCTATGATAGATACAGGAGCAGAAACTAATTTATGTAGATATAATTATTTACCAGAAAGTAAATGGGATAAATTAAAAACATCAATAATAGTTAAAGGATTTAATAACGAAGGAAGCTTAATTACTTATAAAGCTAAGAATGTAAAAACACAAGTATGAGATAAAATATTAACGATAGAAGAAATCTATAATTATGAGCTAACATCAAAAGATATACTTTTAGGAATGCCGGTTTTAGATAAATTATACCCACATATAATAACTAGAATGGATTGGTGGTTTACAACACCATGTAAACAGAAAGTAAGAGAAAAAAAGAGTTACTAATAAAATAAGAAAGAAAACTGATTGGATAGAAGAAAGTGGAAAAATTACATAAAAATTAAAAAATATAAAAAATACTAAAGATACAATAGAACTGGTTGTATTTTCAATAAATAAAAAGGAAATAACTATATTTTCAACAAATAAGATAGAAATAATTAAGAAAAAATTAGAACAATTATATAGTGAAGATCCATTAAAAAGATGGGAAAAACATAAAACTACTATAAAAATTGAATTGATAGATAAAAATAACATAATAACTCAAAAACCATTAACATATAATTTTGACGATTTAAAAGAATTTAAAATGGATATAGATGAATTATTAGAAAAGCAATATATACAAAAAAGTAATAGTAAACACAATAGTCCAGCATCTATAGTAAATAAACATAGTGAACAAAAAAGAGAAAAAAGTAGAATGGTTATTGATTATAGAAATTTAAATGCAAAAACTATGACATAGAATTACCCAATACCAAATAAAATATTAAAAATAAGACAAATACAAGGATATAATTACTTTAGTAAATTTGATTGTAAATCAGGATTTTACCATTTAAAGTTAGAAGAAGAAGAGTCTAAGGAATTAACCGCATTTACGGTACCACAAGAATTTTATGAATGGAATGTACTACCATTTGGATATAAAAATGCAACAGGTAGATATCAACATTTTATGGATAGTTATTTTAAAAAATTACCTAATTGTATAGTATATATAGATGATATACTATTATATACAAAAACCAAAGAAGAACATTTAAAATTATTAGAACAATTTACAGATATAATAGAAAAATTGGGAATAAGTTTAAGTGAAAAGAAAGATGAAATTATGAAAAACCAGATAGAATTTTTAGGAATACAAATAGATAAAAGTGGAGTAAAAATGCAACAACATATAGTACAAAAAATAATAAATTCCAAAGAAGAATTAGATACAAAAAAGAAATTACAATCATTTTTGGGATTAGTAAACCAAGTAAGGGAATATATATCAAAATTAGCAGAAAATCTAAAGCCTTTACAGAAAAAATTTAAAAAAGATGTAGAATATAATTATAATGAAGAAGATAAAAACAAGTTCATAAAATAAAAACACTTTGTAAAGAATTACCAAAATTACAATTTCCAGACGAAAATAGAAAATTTATATATATAGTAGAAGCAGATGCTAGTGAATGTAGTTATGGAGGAGTACTTAAATATAGGTACGAAAATGAAAAAATAGAACATCATTGTAGATATTATTCAAGAACGTTTAATGAAACAGAAATAAAATGGAAAATAAATAGAAAAGAATTATGTTCATTATATAAATGTTTATTAGCACTTGAGACATATATTGTATATAACAAGTTTATTGTACGAACAGATAATACATAGGTACGTTGGTGGCTAACAAAGAAAATACAAAATTCAGTTACAACAAAAGAGATTCAGAGACTAGAATTGAATATATTAAATTTTACCCTTACAATTGAAGTAATTAGTACTAACAAAAACGTTATTGCAGATTACATAGCAAGACAAAGCTACACAGACTGATATAATAGAAGATGATGCTTTAGAAAAGATATACAATACCCTAACTACGTTTTCAATGAAAGTGAACAGTAAGGGTAATGAAATAGAAAAGCTAAAGACTAATGAAGTTAAACTGAAGTTTGTAGCTACAAATCAACTAACTCAGCAGGCTGCAGAACTATGTCGATCGAAAGACATTAAATTCCAGAGCTAGAAGGAGACGTTGGGACACTCCATAAAACCCATAACGTTTATCAATCTACAATTACAGGTACAAGCAAAGGAGTTATTGGACAAGGATACCAGAATATGAACTTAAATAAGATATTTGAAAAACTATTTACACCAAAAATACAAAAAGACCTCTTGAACATACCCCCATAAATTACCACATATCGAGATAGTCTGAACCAAGATAAAAATTTTTATAATTGTAATGCCCCGATTTACTGAACCGAAACGCTACACGGTGCTCATGACCCCGAGGGATCACAAGCTAACCCATGACTGATACATGTACCTGTATACTGCAAATCATGACATAATAATGCGGGATACATAAAACTGTAAGGCCATAAGGTTTAACTGAATAAAACCATGTCTGAAAATCATAACGTCCATGTGGGTGAAAATACCCAAAACAACTCAATCTGAAAGCTAAGTCTGAACATAAATCTGAAATCCTTTAAACTATATGAATAAGAAGTTGAAGGAACATGTCTCCAACTAACTCCGTAAAACTGAACTGAAGAAATAAATAAATGTATCAAATCATATTGTCCTGAAATTAATGAGGACTCACTGTGTCTCTGCGATTGGAATGCTACCGCTATTGCTGGGATGGAGCTCGTGTCTCGGAACCTATGGTGTAACATGAAAAGAAAGCACCATATCGCAAATACATCAGTACAACTGGAGTACTGAGTATACGAGGAAGATAGGATGAACATAAAGGGTTTCATGCATGAACAACACTGACTGACTAATATGAACGTGGGAGTGCAAACATACATATATAAAAACTGGGACCGTGAATGCGTGATAGCAAGACCTGTAAGCTAATACATGGTTTACTGATAACTGTCATGACTGATACTGCAAGCTGATAACATGGACGACTGTATTTGACAGTCCTGTATATACTAAAATCTGAAGAACATAACGACTGTATCTGACAGTCCAGTATATACTAAAATCTCAAGAACACCCTGAGTTCTTTTACTGAGACTGACATTGAAACTGTGGGAGGTAGTGTTTAACCGACATGCCCTATGTATGCCGTTATGGCTAAGCTGGGGTCTAATCTCTGCCCCGACTGGAGGGGTGTCAATACCGTGCCACGGGTAAGAACAGCTTGTGAGTGACCCTTATCTGGCAGGTACTCAATAAGAACGGTGGGAACCTTAAACTGACAGGTTAAATCACCTCATCATCCCTAATCTGATAGGTTAAGATGTCTTAACCTACGCTGGCTACGTAGTTCTGGAACGCAAGGACTGCTTCTAAGAATCACACCCTGAACTGGCGGGTGAGTTTCCATCCTTGGGTTCACTCGGTTCTAACCTCTACTCCCATCTGGAGGGATTGGACATGAATAACTGACTATACATGACTTAATCTTACTAAATTCCGTTGACTGGCGGAATGTTACTGATATTTGACAACTGACTGAGATCATGAGGTTTTCCCGAGTCACATGACTGACTGAAGTCTATGGAATCATAGCTTGAGTTCGGATATCGTGAAACATGACATGTCTCTAGGCACACAACTATAGTTTTTGGGTACGAATACCCCCAGGACTCGATAGGAGGAAACTGACGCACATGACATGACTTGATCATAAGATTTGAGTCCACAATTCACAATATCATAAGCAGGGGATAGTATACTTCATGTATTTATTCAACATTTCAAACATGATAGGAAAAACATGGATATATTTTGTGTACATAAATTATATCTCCATTATCATATATGCTTTATACCACAACAATAACAACACATAATTTGCATGGAAATTCATATTGGAGTGTATGGCTAACATGAACTTGTTATTTAGATATCATGAAATCATGTAAATATGAAGTTCTAACATACTAGGCATTTTATCGAACACCTTGCATGCATTCTTTAAGGCATAGGTGGATTTCATACTTGCATTCTATCAATCCATCTAAAGATCATGTTTTTCAACTAACAACATAACTTTCATGAGATATATAGTCACGATACTATTATATATCAAAACAAACAAGCATTAACATAGGTATGGTCATATCACCACAAACAACCAAGCTTTTGTATTTTAAAGATTGATTCTTGAACTCCACGGATGAAAGAAATCTGTGGATGAACACTACGCATACCTTGGAAGGGAGGTTCTTGATGATTGACGGAGGAATTTTCTTGAAATTTGATCTTCAAGCTTGATTGTGCAACCCTAGTTGTTTTTCTCCTATGGTGCTCTTGGATAATGAACTTTGAGATGTTAATAGGGTTGAAATATGTTTAGAAGCTATAAATTTCATGAGGTTAGGTTTAGGGAAATGTAAGGAGTGTTAAAAGACTTAACTACCCTCGAAATAACTCAAAAACTAAGTGTTTTCATGGATGAAATCATACATAGGCGCCGCACATGATATCACATATATTTACATAGGCGCCGCATATGATATCGCCTATGCTTTCCAGTGGCCATGTGCGATTGGTTAGGCGATGCATTCTACTTTGAAAGTCCATAACTCCTTGCTCGGGTGTCAGATTTTGATAAAATTGGTATCGTTGGAAAGCTTATTCGATTCTCTACAATTTAGTGGGTATAAATCTGCAAAAATGTCACATATAAATCACGTTATTCTTGTTCAAAGATGACCCTTGCAAAATTAAACACTAAGACTTGATGGATTCAAAAACTCTTAGCTTGCTTAGAGTCTCATATGAGCATGCTTAAGACATCGCAAGCTATCCTATCGCTAGGATATTCATTGTAAGTACTGCACTAGAATACTACTCACAGGATAGGAGGTTTCATATGTAGGAAAACTTATTCACTTCCTAGCTTAGAAACATGTGGGGTATTACAATATCTCTCCCTTGGGAACATTCATCCTCGAATGAGAATTTACTGAGAAGGGATACAAGACAACAAAACCTAAACTGAACATGAAGAACTGAAACTTGATCTCATGACTGACATGATAAACATACTGAACTCGTACATATCTGATGCACGGACAACTGATACATGAATGCATAACTGAGTATGCAACGATTAATAGGTACCAAGTTTATACTGGAAACATGAACATGAAACTGAATAAGCTTAAGGAGAACTATTACCTTAATCTTGATCTGAATAGGTGGGGAAGAGGTGAGGATACTTGGTACGCATATCTGCTTCTGCTTCCCAAGTAGCTCCCTCATGAGACTGATTTAGCCAAAGAACCTTGACTAGAGGGACTTCTTTGTTCCTCAATCTACGAGTCTGATAATCTAAGATTTTGACTGGAATCTCTTCATAAGAGAGGCTGTTCTGAATGTCGATGCTCTGAATAGGGACAACAACTGCTGGGTCACCTATGCACTTCTTGAGCAAAGATACATGGAAGACTGGATGGACTGAGGCTAGATTTGAAGGCAACTCAAGATCATAATCTACCCTGCCGAAGCGACAGAGAATTCTGAAGGGACTGACATATCGGGGACTGAGTTTTCCTTTCTTACCGAACCTCTTTACTCTCTTCATGGGAGAGATCTTAAGATAGACATAGTCATTGACCTCGAACTCGAGATCCTTTCTACGAGTATCTGTATAGGACTTCTGTCGGCTCTGAGCAGCCCGAAGTCTCTCTCTGATCAACTAAACTTTCTCTAAGGCGTCGAATAGTAAGTTAGGACCTATGACTGAGGCCTCACTAACTTCGAACCAACCAATCGGAGATCTACATCTCCTACCATAGAGAGCTTTGAATGGAGCCATCTGAATACTAGAATGATAGCTATTGTTGTATGCAAACTCAATTAAAGGAAAGTGGTCATCCCAACTTCCCTTGAAGTCAATTTCACACACCCTTAGAATATATTCAAGAGTCTGAATGGTCCTCTCTGCTTGACCATCTGTATGAGGATAAAATACTGTGCTGAGATGGACTTGGGTATCGAGACCCTTTTGGAATGCTTTCCAAAAGTGAAAGATGAACTGGGTACCTCTGTCTGAGATGATAGATAGTGGAATACTGTGTAACCTAACTAACTCCCTGATATAGAGTTTGGCATAATCCTCGGCGGAATAAGAAGTACGAACAGGAAGAAAATGAGCTTACTTGGTCATTCTATCTATAATGACCCAGACTGAATCATGCTGATGACGAGTTCTAGGATAACCCATCACGAAGTCCATGTTTACTTCTTCCCACTTCCAAGTAGGAATGTTGAAATCTTGCATGGAACCACTAGGTTTCTGATGCTCTATCTTAACCTGCTGACATGTAGAGCACTTAGCCACAAACTCTGCAATATCTCTCTTCATCCCACTCCACCAATAGATCTCCCGCATATCGCGGTACATCTTAGTGGCCCCTGGATGAATAGAGTATCGCGCACCATGTGCTTCTGCAAGAATTTGCTGCCTCAATTCATCTACACCTGGAACACATAGACAACCCTAACAACGAAGAACACCATCTCTCCCTTGGGAGAAAACCTCGACTTTCTGATTCTGAACTGACTCTTTGAGTTTGACAAGGCTAGAATCCCTGTCTTGCTTCTCTTTCACCTCGGAAACTAGAGATGACTCTGCACTACTGTGAACACATACACCACCCTCTGAAGAATCGACTAAGCGAATGCCTAGTCTGGTAAGCTGGTGGATCTCCTGAGCCATCTTTTTATTGCTACCCTTAACGTGAGAAATACTACCTATGGAGAGTCTACTGAGAGCGTCAGCCATAACATTGGCCTTGCCCGGATGATAAAGAACACTCATGTTATAATCCTTCAAGAGCTCTAACCACCTTCTCTGACGAAGATTAAGATCTTTCTGGGAAATGAAATATTGGAGGCTTTTATGGTCTGTGAAGATATCTACATGAACTCCATAGAGATAATGCTTCCAAATCTTCAAGGTAAAAGCTACCGCTGCTAACTCAAGATCATGAGTAGGATAATTCTTCTCATGTGGCTTTAACTGTCTAGAAGCGTAGGCTATGACCTTACCATGCTGCATGAGGACACAACCTAAACCCACTCTCGATGCATCACAATAGACTACAAAACCATCTGAACCATCTGGAAGAGCTAGAACTGGAGCTGAGGTGAGTCAAGTCTTCAACTCTTGAAAGCTCTTCTCACATGAATCTGACCACTGAAACTTAATCTTCTTCTGAGTCAATCTGGACATGGGAGATGTAATAGAATAAAATCCCTCGACAAACCGTCTGTAATAGCCAGCCAAACCCAAGAAACTCCTGATATCTGATGGAGATACAGGTCTGGGCCAGTTTTTTACTGCCTCAATTTTCTGAGGATCTAATCTAATGCCATCACTGGAAATAATATGGCCAAGCAATGCTGTTGATCTTAGCCAAAATTTGCACTTGCTGAACTTAGAGAATAACTGGTGATCTCTGAGAGTCAGAAGAATAATCCTGAGATGGTATGCATGATCATGCTCTATGCGAGAATAGACCAGAATATCATCTATAAAGACTATGACAAACATGTCCAAGTACTTCTTGAACACACGGTTCATCAAATCCATAAAAGCTGCGGGGTATTGGTAAGACCAAATGACATGACTAAAAATTTGAAGTGACCATACCGAGAACAGAAAGCTGTCTTCGAAATGTCACATTGTCTAACTCTGAGCTGATGATAGCCTGATCTGAGGTCTATCTTGGAGAAGTAACTGGCACCCTGAAGTTGGTCGAATAGATCATTAATCCTGGAAAGAGAATATTTGTTCTTGACCGTGACCTTGTTGAGTTGATAGTAATCAATACACATCCTGAGAGAACCGTCTTTCTTGAGCACGAATAATACTGGCGCACCCCATGGGGAAATGCTGGGTCTGATGAATCCCTTATCTAAGAAATCCTTCAACTGATCTTTCAGTTCCTTGAGTTTTGCTGGTGCCATTCTGTATGGCGGAATAGAAATAGGTTGAGTATCTAGAAGAAGATTTATGCCGAAGTCTATTTCCCTTTCGGGAGGAATGCCTGGAAGATCTTAGGGAAAGACATCTGAGTATTCATTAACAACTGGGACTGTTTCGAGACTGGGAGATTCAGAACTGAAACCTTTAACATGCACGAGATTATACACACACCCCTTAGAAATTATTTTCCTTGCCTGAAGGTAGGAAACAAGTTGACCCCTGAACGCTTAAACGCTACCCTTCCACTCTAGTACGGGCTCATTCGGGAACTGAAACTGAACTATCCTGTTTCTGCAGTCGACTGTGGCATAGCAGGAATGAAGCCAATCCATTTCGAGAATGACATCAAAATCAGTCATCTCTAACTCAACTAAATCTGCTGACATAGATTTCTAAGATATCATAACCGGGCAGTCCCTGTATACCCTCCAGGCTATAATGGTTTTACCCACTGGGGTAGAGACTGAAAAGGGCTCTACTAGAATTTTGGGACTGATTCCGAAATCGCCTGCTATGTATGGAGTAACAAAAGACAAGGATGCACTTGGTTCTAGCAAAGCATAAACATGAACATGGAAAATCTGTAACGTACCAGTAACGACATCAGAAGAATTTTCCTGATCCTGCCGGGACTGAAGAGCATAGAGTCTGTTTGGGCGTTGCCCACTAGTAGCACTGGAAATGACACCCTGCTGGTTCGGGCGACCAGACTGAGCTGAAGAATGATTTTGCTGACCCTGAAGACTTGACTGCGGATACTTCCTAATCCTGTGGCCTGGCTTTCCACAACCAAAACAGACATCACTACCGGCACTGCAAATGCCCTTGTGGTTCTTACCACAAGTCTGACAAAGAAGATTCGTTCGGGCACTGCTAACACTGCCCTGAGATTTAGAGCCTGGCGCTTTGTCTTTGTTTCCATCTCTAAACTTCGGTACTGGAGCGCTGGCAGAGAAAGGGGTTGGAACGGCTGACTTGGAGCGAAACTGTGAACGGTTTCCTCCATCTGACATGGGTTGAGCAAAGTTGAAGTTACCTGACCTTGCTCTCTTGTTCTGCCTCTCCCTAGTCTTAACCTTCTGCTCTTCTACTTGCTGGGCATGGGTCATGAGTTTGGCTAAGGTCATATAATCGATCAGCATCGCAAACCTACACTCATTTACCACATTATCATTGACCCCTGACACGAACTTGCTCGTCTTAGCCCTATTGTCTGCAACCACATGAGGAGCATACCTGGCTAGCTGAGTAAATCTGAGAGAATACTCTCTAACCGTCATATTCCCCTGCCTAAGGTTGATGAACTCAAGAACTTTGGCTTCCCTCAGCTCTTGGGGAAAGAATCTGTCTAAGAAGGTCATGACAAATTCCTCCCACTCGATAGGGCCTGCATCATCTAACCTCTCAGACTTCCACTGTTTGTACCAATCATGAGCAATATCCTGTAACTGGTAGGAGGCTAACTCGACACTCTCAATAGAATTAACACCCATGATGTCAATAACCTTTTGGACTTGGTCAATAAACTCCTGAGGGTCCTTATCATACTTAGACCCATGGAAAGATGAAGGGTTCATCCGGGTGAAGTCTCAAACCCTAGATTCTATGGGATTGGCCACTGGATTGGCCGAAATGACAGGTGGACGTTCATTCTGTGCAGCCACAGACTGAGCAAATGTGGTAAATGCGGCTCTAAACTTCGCATGGGAAACATGTTCGCCCAAAGGATCTTTGGGTTGAGGAGCTGGCTGGTTTCTTCTCTTTGGGGCCATGGTCTGGAATAAGAGAAGAATGGATTAGACTGAGAGTTTAACTTGTGATTATGCTCACTATCATGACATGAATACTGAAGAAAGAGGACTGTTCCTAAAACATCTTATAGACTCCTGTACATAAATGTGGTGCGCAACACACCCATGTACAAGACTCTACTAGATGCGGCTTTCAGACTTCCTAGGACTCTATTGAACCATAGGCACTGATACCAAGTTTGTAAGGCCCCGATTTGCTAAACCGGAATGCTACACGATGCTCATGACCCCGAGGGACCACAAGGTAACCCATGACTGATATCTGTACCTGTATACTGTAAATCATGACATAATAATGGGGAATACGTAAAACTGTAAGGCCATAAGGTTCAACTGAATAAAACCATGTCTGAAAATCATAACGTCCATGTGGGTGAAAATACTCAAAACAACTCAATCTGAAAGCTAAGTCTGAACATAAATCTGAACATAAATCTGAAATCCTTTAAACTATCTGAATAAGAAGTTGAAGGAACATGTCTCCAACTAACTCCGTAAAACTGAACTGAAGAAATAAATAAATGTATCAAATCATATTGTCCTCAAATTAATGAGGACTCACTGTGTCTCTGCGATTGGAATGCTACCGCTATTGCTGGGCTGGAGCTCGTGTCTCGGAACCTATGGTGTAACATGAAAAGAAAGCACCATAGCGCAAATACGTCAGTACAACTGGAGTACTGAGTATACGTGGAAGATAGGATGAACATAAAGGGTTTCATGCATGAACAACACTGACTGACTAATATGAACGTGGGAGTGCAAACATACATATATAGAAACTGGGACCGTGAATGCGTGATAGCAAGACCTGTAAGCTAATACATGGTTTACTGATAACTGTCATGACTGATACTGCAAGCTGATAACATGGACGACTGTATTTGACAGTCCTGTATATACTAAAATCTGAAGAACATAACGACTGTATCTGACAGTCCAGTATATACTAAAATCTCAAGAACACCTTGAGTTCTTTTACTGAGACTGACATTGAAACTGTGGGAGGTAGTGTTTAACCGACATGCCCTATGTATGCCGTTATGGCTAAGCTGGGGTCTAATCTCTGCCCCGACTGGAGGGGTGTCAATACCGTGCCACGGGTAAGAACAGCTTGTGAGTGACCCTTATCTGGAAGGTACTCAATGAGAACGGTGGGAACCTTAAACTGACAGGTTAAATCACCTCATCATCCCTAATCTGATAGGTTAAGATGTCTCAACCTACGCTGGCTACGTAGTTCTGGAACACAAGGACTGCTTCTAAGAATCACACCCTGAACTGGCGGGTGAGTTTCCATCCTTGGGTTCACTCGGTTCTAACCTCTACTCCCATCTGGAGGGATTGGACATGAATAACTGACTATACATGACTTAATCTTACTAAATTCCGTTGACTGGCGGAATGTTACTGATATTTGACAACTGACTGAGATCATGAGGTTTTCCTGAGTCACATGACTGACTGAAGTCTATGGAATCATAGCTTGAGTTCGGATATCGTGAAACATGACATGTCTCTAGGCACACAACTATAGTTTTTGGGTACGAATACCCCCAGGACTCGATAGGAGGAAACTGACGCACATGATATGACTTGATCATAAGATTTGAGTCCACAATTCACAATATCATAAGCAGGGGATAGTATACTTCATGTATTTATTCAACATTTCAAACATGATAGGAAAAACATGGATATATTTTGTGTACATAAATTATATCTCCATTATCATATATGCTTTATACCACAACAATAACAACACATAATTTGCATGGAAATTCATATTGGAGTGTATGGCTAACATGAACTTGTTATTTAGATATCATGAAATCATGTAAATATGAAGTTCTAACATACTAGGCATTTTATCGAACACCTTGCATGCATTCTATAAGGCATAGGTGGATTTCATACTTGCATTCTATCAATCCATCTAAAGATCATGTTTTTCAACTAACAACATAACTTTCATGAGATATATAGTCACGATACTATTATATAGCAAAACAAACAAGAATTAACATGGGTATGATCATATCACCACAAACAACCAAGATTTTGTATTTTAAAGATTGATTCTTGAACTCCACGGATGAAAGAAATCTGTGGATGAACACTACGCATACCTTGGAAGGGAGGTTCTTGATGATTGACGGAGGAATTTTCTTGAAATTTGATCTTCAAGCTTGATTGTGCAACCCTAGTTGTTTTTCTCCTATGGTGCTCTTGGATAATGAACTTTGAGATGTTAATAGGGTTGAAATGTGTTTAGAAGCTATAAATTTCGTGAGGTTAGGTTTAGGGAAATGTAAGGAGTGTTAAAAGACTTAACTACCCTCGAAATAACTCAAAAACTAAGTGTTTTCATGGATGAAATCATACATAGGCGCCGCACATGATATTGCATATATTTACATAGGCGCCGCATATGATATCGCCTATGCTTTCCAGTGGCCATGTGCAATTGGTTAGGCGATGCATTCTACTTTGAAAGTCCATAACTCCTTGCTCGGGTGTCAGATTTTGATAAAATTGGTATCGTTGGAAAGCTTATTCGATTCTCTACAATTTGGTGGGTATAAATCTGCAAAAATGTCACATATAAATCACGTTATTCTTGTTCAAAGATGACCCTCGCAAAATTAAACACTAAGACTTGATGGATTCAAAAACTCTTAGCTTGCTTAGAGTCTCATATGAGCATGCTTAAGACATCGCAAGCTATCCTATCGCTAGGATATTCATTGTAAGTAATGCACTAGAATACTACTCACAGGATAGGAGGTTTCATACGTAGGAAAACTTATTCACTTCCTAGCTTAGAAACATGCGGGGTATTACAATATCTCTCCCTTGGGAAAATTCATCCTCGAATGAGAATTTACTGAGAAGGGATACAAGACAACAAAACCTAAACTGAACATGAAGAACTGAAACTTGATCTCATGACTGACATGATAAACATACTGAACTCGTACATATCTGATGCAGGGACAACTGATACATGAATGCATAACTGAGTATGCAACGATTAATAGGTACCAAGTTTATTCTGGAAACATGAACATGAAACTGAATAAGCTTAAGGAGAACTATTACCTTAATCTTGATCTGAATAGGTGGGGAAGAGGTGAGGATACTTGGTACGCATATCTGCTTCTGCTTCCCAAGTAGCTCCCTCATGAGACTGATTTAGCCAAAGAACCTTGACTAGAGGGACTTCTTTGTTCCTCAATCTACGAGTCTGATAATCTAAGATTTTGACTGGAATCTCTTCATAAGAGAGGCTGTTCTGAATGTCGATGCTCTGAATAGGGACAACAAATGCTGGGTCACCTATGCACTTCTTGAGCAAAGATACATGGAAGACTGGATGGACTGAGGCTAGATTTGAAGGCAACTCAAGATCATAATCTACCTTGCCGAAGCGATAGAGAATTCTGAAGGGACCGACATATCGGGGACTGAGTTTTCCTTTCTTGCCGAACCTCTTCACTCTCTTCATGGGAGAGATCTTAAGATAGACATAGTCATTGACCTCGAACTCAAGATCCTTTCTACGAATATCTGTATAGGACTTCTGTCGGCTCTGAGCAGCCCGAAGTCTCTCTCTGATCAACTGAACTTTCTCTAAGGCGTCGAATAGTAAGTTAGGACCTATGACTGAGGCCTCACTAACTTCGAACCAACCAATCGAAGATCTACATCTCCTACCATAGAGAGCTTTGAATGGAGCCATCTGAATACTAGAATGATAGCTATTGTTGTATGCAAACTCAATTAAAGGAAAGTGGTCATCCCAACTTCCCTTGAAGTCAATTGCACACACCCTTAGCATATATTCAAGAGTATGAATGGTCCTCTCTGCTTGACCATCTGTCTGAGGATGAAATGCTGTGCTGAGATGGACTTGGGTATCGAGACCCTTTTGGAACGTTTTCCAAAAGTGAGAGATGAATTGGGTACCTCTGTCTGAGATGATAGATAGTGGAATACTGTGTAACCTAACTAACTCCCTGATATAGAGTTTGGCATAATCCTCGGCGGAATAAGAAATACGAACAGGAAGAAAATGAGCTGACTTGGTCATTCTATCTATAATGACCCAGACTGAATCATGCTGATGACGAGTTCTAGGAAAACCCATCACGAAGTCCATGTTTACTTCTTCCCACTTCTAAGTAGGAATGGTGAAATCTTGCATGGAACCACTAGGTTTCTGATGCTCTATCTTAACCTGCTGACATGTAGAGCACTTAGCCACAAACTCTGCAACATCTCTCTTCATCCCACTCCACCAATAGATCTCCCGCATATCGCGGTACATCTTAGTGCCCCCTGGATGAATAGAGTATCGCACACCATGTGCTTCTGCAAGAATTCGCTGCCTTAATTCATCTACACCTGGAACACATAGACGACCCTGACAACGAAGAACACCATCTCCCCCTTGGGAGAAAACCTCGACTTTCTGATTCTGAAATGACTCTTTGAGTTTGACAAGGCTAGGATCCCTGTCTTGCTTCTCTTTCACCTCGGAAACTAGAGATTACTCTGCACTACTGTGAACACATACACCACCCTCTGAAGAATTGACTAAGCGAATGCCTAGTCTGGTAAACTGATGGATCTCCTGAGCCATCTTTTTATTGCCACCCTTAACGTGAGAAATACTACCTATGGAGAGTCTACTGAGAGCGTCAGCCACAACATTGGCCTTGCCCGGATGATAAAGAACACTCATGTTATAATCCTTAGAGCCTGGCGCTTTGTCTTTGTTTCCGTCTCTAAACTTCGGTACTGGAGCGCTGGCTGAGGAAGGGGTTGGAATGGCTGACTTGGAGCGAAACTGTGAACGGTTTCCTCCATCTGACTTGGGTTGAGCAAAGTTGAAGTTGCCTGACCTTGCTCTCTTGTTCTGCCTCTCCCTAGTCTTAACCTTCTGCTCTTCTACTTGCTGGGCATGGGTCATGAGTTTGGCTAAGGTCATATAATCGATCAGCATCGCAAACCTACACTCATTTACCACGTTATCATTGACCCCTGACACGAACTTGCTCGTCTTAGCCCTATTGTCTGCAACCACATGAGGAGCATACCTGGATAGCTGAGTAAATCTGAGAGAATACTCTCTAACCGTCATATTCCCCTGCCTGAGGTTGATGAACTCAAGAACTTTGGCTTCCCTCAGCTCTTGGGGAAAGAATCTATCTAAGAAGGTCGTGATAAATTCCTCCCACTCGATAGGGCCTGCATCATCTAACCTCTCAGACTTCCACTGTTTGTACCAATCATGAGCAATATCCTGTAACTGGTAGGAGGCTAACTCGACACTCTCAATAGAATTAACACCCATGATGTCAATAACCTTTTGGACTTGGTCAATAAACTCCTGAGGGTCCTTATCATACTTAGACCCATGGAAAGATGAAGGTTTCATCCGGGTGAAGTCTCGAACCCTAGATTCTATGGGATTGGCCACTGGATTGGCCGAAATGACTGGTGGCCGTTCATTCTGTGCAGCCACAGACTGAGCAAATATGGTAAATGCGGCTCTAAACTTCGCATGGGAAACATGTTCGCCCAAAGGATCTTTGGGTTGAGGAGCTGGCTGGTTTTTTCTCTTTGGGGCCATGGTCTGGAATAATAGAAGAATGGATTAGATTGAGAGTTTAACTTGTGATTATGCTCACTAGCATGACATGAATACTGAAGAAAGAGGACTGTTCCTAAAACATCTTATAGACTTCTGTACATAAATGTGGTGCGCAACACACCCATGTACAAGACTCTACTAGATGCGGCTTTCAGACTTCCTAGGACTCTATTGAACCTTAGGCACTGATACCAAGTTTGTAATGCCCCGATTTGCTGAATCAGAATGCTACACGATGCTCATGACCCCGAGGGACCACAAGGTAACCCATGACTGATATCTGTACCTGTATACTGCAAATCATGACATAATAATGCGGAATACGTAAAACTATAAGGCCATAAGGTTCAGCTGAATAAAACCATGTCTGAAAATCATAACGTCCATGTGGGTGAAAATACTCAAAACAACTCAATCTGAAAGCTAAGTCTGAACGTAAATCTGAACATAAATATGAAAGCCTATAAACTATCTGAATAAGGAGTTGAAGGAACATGTCTCCAACTAACTCCGTAAAACTGAACTGAAGAAATAAATAAATGTATCAAATCATATTGTCCTCGAATCAATAAGGACTCACTGTGTCTCTGCGACTGGAATGCTACCGCTATTGCTTGGTTGGAGCTTGTGTCTCGGAACCTATGGTGTAACATGAAAAGAAAGCACCATAGCGCAAATGCGTCAGTACAACTGGAGTACTGAGTATACGAGGAAGGTAGGCTGGATATAAAGGGTTTCATGCATGAACAACACTGACTGACTAATATGAATGTAGGAGTGCAAACATACATATATAGAAACTGGGACCGTGAATGCATGATAGCAAGACTTGTGAGCTAATACATGGTTTACTGATAACTGTCATGACTGATACTGCAAGCTGATAACATGGACGACTGTATCTGACAGTCCTGTATATATTGAAATTTGAAGAACATAACGACTGTATCTGACAGTCCTGTATATACTGAAATTTGAAGAACACCCAGAGTTCTTTTACTGAGACTGATATTGAAACTGTGGGAGATAGTGTTGATCCGATATACCCCATGTATGCCGTTATGTCTAAGTTGGGGTCCAATCTCTGCCCCGACTGAAGGGGTGTCAATACCGTTCCACGGGTAAGAACAACTTGTGAGTGACCCTTATCTGGCAGGTACTCAATGATAATGGTGGGAACCCTAAACTAACAGGTTAAACCACTTTATCAACCCTAATCTGACAGGTTAGGATGTCTCAACCTATGCTGGCTACATAGTTCTGGAACATAAGGACTGCTTCTAAGAATCACACCCTGAACTAGCGGGTGAGTTCCCATCCTTGGGTTCACTCGGTGCTAACCTCTACTCCCATCTAGAGGGACTGGACATGAATAACTAACTATATATGACTTAATCTTACTAAATTCCGTTGACTGGCGGAATGTTACTGATATCTGATAAATGAGTGAGATCATGAGGTTTTCCTGAGTCACATGACTGACTGAAGTCTATGGAATCATAGCTTGAGTTCGGATATCGTGAAACATGACATGGATCTAGGCACACATCTATAGTTTTTGGGTACGAATACCCCCAGGACTCGATAGGAGGAAACTGACACACATGACATGACTTGATCACAAGATTTGAGTCCACAATTCACAATATCATAAGCAGGGGATACTATACTTCATGTATTTATTCAACATTTCAAACATGATAGGAAAAGCATGGATATATTTTATGTACATAATTTATATCTCCATTATCATACATACTTTATACCACAAAAATAACAACATATAATTTGTATGGAAATTCATATTGGAGTGTATGGCTAACATGAACTTGTCATTTAGATATCATGAAATCATGTAAATATAAAGTTCTAACATACTAGGAATTTTATCGAACACATTGCATGTATTCTTTAAGGCATAGGTGGATTTCATACTTGCATTCTATCAATCCATCTAAAGATCATGTTTTTCAACTAACAACATAACTTTCATGAGATATACAGTCACGATACTATTATATAGCAAAACAAACAAGCATCAACATGGGTATGATTATATCACCACAACCAACCAAGATTTTGTATTTTAAAGATTGATTCTTGAACTCCACGGACGAAAGAAATCCGTGGATGAACACTACGCATACCTTGGAAGGGAGGTTCTTGATGATTGACGGAGGAATTTTCTTGAAATTTTATCTTCAAGCTTGATTGTGCAACCCTAGTTGTTTTTCTCCTATGGTGCTCATGGGTAACGAACTTTGAGATGTTAATAGGGTTGTAATATGTTTAGAATCTATAAATTTCGTGAGGTTAGGTTTAGGGACATGTAAGGAGTGTTAAAAGACTTAACTACCCTCGAAATAACTCAAAAACTAAGTATTTTCGTGGCTGAAATCATACATAGGTGCCACATATGATATCGCCTATATTTACATATGCGCCGCATATGATATCGCCTATGCTTTCCAGTGGCCATGTACGATTGGTTAGGCGACACATTCTACTTTGAAAGGTCATAACTCCTTGCTCGAGAGTCAGATTTTGATGAAATTGGTATCGTTGGAAAGCTAATTCGATTCTCTACAATTTGGTGGGTCTAAATATGCCAAAATGTCACATATCAATCACGTTATTCTTGTTCAAATAATACCCTTGCAAAATCGAACACTAAGACTTGATGGATTAAAAAACTCTTAGTTTGCATCACTCTAAGCGACTCATATGAGCATGCTTAAGACATTGCAAGCTATCCTATTGCTAGGATATTCATTGTAAGTCATGCACTAAAATGCTACTCACAGGATAAGAGGTTTCATAACTATACAACCCAATAATATATAGAAAATATCTACTGAGTATAAATTTTTCTAAACCTTAATCCCAGAGCTACAGATATCAAAGAACCCAACACAAACTATATAAATCAAAAATTACAAGGTCACAACAAGATAATTGCACTACCCAAAACCAACTCAAGCTTAATAAAAACTTGTTTTGATTATGGATTATTAAATACCATATACACCCAAGATGGAGAAGACTTATCAGCTATGGAAGAATTACAAAAAATATTCAACACCTATAAAAGAGTAACCAAAGGAAATTTATTTTATATAAAGTGTTATACTGCACCAGCAGAGATATTATACGACGAGATAAAACCAGTTATACGAGTTGTAAAAATAGGATTAACCAGAGATATGATTATACCAGAAGATATTGTGCAGCAGCCAGAGATACTCAGAATCGAGATACCTAATTTTTATACAAACAAACGACTTATTGGATTAGCTATAATTATTCAAGAACCAACAAACAATTATACCAATGAAAACCGAATATGGAGCTATTATTCAAGAGATCATCAGATGATTTATTCAAATTCAAAAGAACTACGACAAGCAGATATGGAAGATTTTAAACAATGGATAATGACATTACTTAACCCAGAAAAACAATCTATTGCAAGGGCAATTAAGAGAGGATTTATTTCAGATGGATTATTGACAAGATATTGCAAAATAATTGGACACAAATATCCAGACCATCAATGTTCGAGATGTAATGGAGAAGATAATATTTTCCAGATGTACAGCTAGAATGAAGATAAGCATGGCAGCTGGAAAGAAGATAAAAAAGCAGCAGATACGATAGAAATAACAACGAAGGAAAATCAACTACGGATAAAGAAAAAAAGACAAAAGTTATCAAAGTCATAAAAGATATGAAAAGGACATATGACTTATAGTTTTTAACATGTGAATTATTATAGCTTTTAATTACTTTTACTAAAAAGACATTGTATATTTGTCTTTACTAGGTTAGGTAGATACCATTATTAGCCTACTATAGAATTTTTGACTTTTTTAAGTTTGTAAGACTTTATGTAAAAGATTAGTCTTTTCTAGGAATAGTATGTAGATACGTGTAAAGTTTTTAGGAACGTGTTAAACATTAGTATGAAAAAATATGTAAATCATCCATTATAAATGAAGGCATCGAATGTAGAAAGAAGCAAGCCTTTATGCGTTGAAGCAAAAAACTCTTTCTTGTCTACAACAAATAATTTGATTATTTAAAAAACAGGTATATTTCAATGGAAAAATCTATGGAGGAACAAAGCTTAGAATTATCAAACCTACCAGAACAGGTATATTCATTTACTATTATGAATAGCTAAATTCATAAATTCCTAGCAATCATAATATGATAAAATAAGTTCATGTTAGTTGCTTTATAGTAGAATTATTCGAAAAATAGCATGTTAAGAAGTTTATTAGCAAAGTGGAAAGGGAGAAAAATTCCTAAGAACTATGTCATTCTAAAGGTGAAACCGGTGAGGCAAGAAAACCGTGATAGGGGAGTAACCAGAGTAGAGGCGTTGTTTAAGGGAAAAGTATCCAGATTACCATGCTAATAGTGACCGAAGAATATGTTATTTAAGAATAATCTAGTATATAGCAATCTAACGTGATCATATTTTGTTATGTGAATGATTGAAGGGAATATTTTCAAAATAGCAATTTTATGAAAAATGAATAATTATTTATCTGATGCAATGGTAGATAAATTAAAAATACTTGTTTTATATGTACTTAAGGATATAGAAATTGTAGATATAAGAAAAATCATATTGGAAAAAATATTTGATAAATATTTTATGACTAGAATAAATTATATACCACACTTACCTAACTACTCTTACAAATACCTACATACCAAGCCTACATATCAACCATGATAAATTATATATATTTAGAGTTTCGGAAAATGGATATGAAAAATATACAATCAACAGAAAAAAAAATGAAAACAAATTTAGATGAATATATGAGGACTAAAGATATAAAATGTATACAATTTCTTAGTGAAAATATAGAAGAATTAATGAGATTAAAACAAACAACTAAAAAATATTATAATAAAGTATTTAACCAATTTTAAATGACAGATAATCTTAAAATATTAATCTTATAAATACTTAGAGATATAGAAATTATAGATATTAAGAGAATAATATTAGAAAAAGTATTAGACTATGAAATTGAAACTATAAATTGGATAGAACAGTTATACCTAGATAATTACCCAGATGGATATTATTCAGATTAAGAGATGTTAGAATATATTAGAAAAACTAGAGAAAACAAGATAATCTAAATGAAGAAATTAATTATAGAAACCGGATTAGAAAAATAATGGAGAATCTAAAAGAAAAATTAATATGGATAGAAGATACCCTAGAAAAATTACGAAAAAGTACATGTGATAGTTTATATAATTTAAAAAACTCGCTACGAGAAGAACAACACAAGATAATAAATAGCATTGAAAATCTAGAATTAGATATACATTACAGTACAATTAGGATTAATTATTATACAAAAATTTGTAAATCTACAATTACTACAGGATAAAATGATAGACTATGAATATTTAAAATATTGGAGAGAAAATATGGAAGAAATAATATTATTAGAAAAACTTATGAAAGACAATCTAATTGGATATTTTGAAATAAAAGATATAGAATATTTAGAATACCTTCAAAATAATATAGAAGAATTACAAAAACTAAGAGAAAAAAATAAAGAATACTATAGTAAAACATTTAATCAATTACCATATAATCACCCCCAAGATATGAATATCGATAAAACTAACGTAAATAAACTCAAAATAAAAATAAAAATATTTAGAGAAGTTAAGAAATATCCACGTTAAAATAAAAATAGATCCATTGTATTTATAATAGATCTATTTTACCACACAAGTTATCCGCACCCCCTACACTTGGTATCAAAGCCTATGCTGTTTAAAGTTACTAAAGTAGTGTATATTTGGAAGTATGTACTTCTTATAATGGAGAATCTAAAAGAAAAATTAATATGGATTGAAGAAACCCTAGAAAATTTACGAAAAAGTACATGTGATAGTTAATATAATTTAAAAAACTCGCTACGAGAAGAACAACGCAAGATAATAAATAGCATTGGAAATCTAGAATTAGATATACATTACAGTACAATTAGGATAAATTATTACACATAAATTTGTAAATCTACAATTACTACAGGATAAAATGATTGAATATGAATATTTAAAATATTGGAGAGAAAATATGAAAGAAATAATATTATTAGAAAAACTTATGAAAGACAATCTAATTGGATATTTTGAAACAAAAGATATAGAATATTTAGAATACCCTCAAAATAATATAGAATAATTACAAAAACTAAGAGAAAAAAATAAAGAATACTATAGTAAAACATTTAATCAATTACCATATAATCACCCCCAAGATATGAATATTGATAAAACTAACATAAATAAACTCAAAATAAAAATAAAAATAAAAATATTTAGAGAAGTTAAGAAATATCCACACACAAATAAAAATAGATCCATTGTATTTATAATAGATCTATTTTACAACACAAGTTATCTGCACCCCTTACAATTGATATCAGAGCCTATGCTGTTTAAAGTTATGGAAGTAGTATATATTTGGAAGTATTTGATTAATTTATTGATTATGACTTATTTGATAAAACTAGATTTAGATATTCCCCAAAATATTATTTAGATGAATAACGTACAAAAAATTCCAAAATATAAAGAATTAAAGCAAATAATATCTGAAAAACGTAAAGAATTAAAAATAAGGATAGAAAGACTACAATATAACATAATTATCGAAGTTAGTAAAAACTCAATAAATGCACAAAAAGAAGAAATATCAAATTTAGAATCAACAATAGATAGTCTAGAATATACATACCAACATGATCTATTAACAATTAAATAAAAAATGAACAAAGAAGAATTTATAATAGATGAAAAAATATATGAAAACCATGAAGGATTAAAAATAAAAATAGTATTTTCTAATCTAGGAAGAAGGTATAAGAAAATAGGTGAACATTTATATTTAATGTTAGAAAAGGAAAAAATAAAATTAGAAGATAAATTGACAGTTATGGTAAGAATAAAAAAAGAAAATGAAGAAATAGATAGAAAAAATAAAACAACAAACTACAGAAGAAATACGAAAAATAGAAGAAACTAAAAATAGTAGGATTGCTGAATTAGAAAAGAACTACAAATGCTAAAAGATCTGTATGAAAAAAGACAAATAAAAAGAAGAGAAAGATAAAGAACAAAAATTATTAAACGAGATAAATCAATTTAAATAAAAAATAAAAATAAACAATAAAGAAATAAAAACTAGAGAATCAGAAATAAATACAATAGATGTTGAAGAAACAAATAATTATGATTCAGAAGATAGTGAAACATATACAGAAATCTTAACAAATACAAAAATTTTAGAAATTAATGAAAAACAAGAAGTAATGAATGAAGAAAACTTAGAAAATAGAAACACATAAATAAATACTCTTGATAAAAAAGAAGATGAAAATATAATACCTAGAACATCAGAAATAAGAAAACCTATATATTATAAGAATAAGTTTAAAAGATATAATTTAAAGGATGAATATGACAAATGGACACCAAAACAAATAGTTAATAAAAATTATATCTTTTTAGACTTAGATTGTGTAATAAATACATAAAAAACAATACAATTATGTATAAGATATATGACAAAACAATTATTAGATAATAATATAAATGTAACAGATGCACCAGAAGATATAGAAAGAACACTAATAGGAACAGTGAAATTATGGTTTTCAAATCTAACAGAAAATAGTAAAAGGGTATTAAGAACTGACAAATCTACAGAAGAAACATCATCAACAACTACAACTAAATTAACACCTATAGAATTATTAAAAAAATATGAAATAGCTATAAAAGACGAATTTAGCAGCATGACAACAACAGAAGAAGAACAGAATGAAGAGAAAGATACAAATAGGAATTTAATATTAAAATTAGCAATATGTAATATGTGTTACATAGATGAATATACTTGGGCATTTAAAGAATATTATTATAAAGGAACATGTAATAAAGAAGAAAGTAAAGAAATAAGAAAATTATACTTTAGTAAATTACCTGAACCATTTAGTTCAAAAATAATAAAAAGTTGGGATGAACCAAAAATAATAGATACTCTAGGAGCAAGAATAAAATTTTTACAATAATGGTATAGAATCTATGTGAAAAATATAGAGAAGAAATAAAAATGAAAAAAACATTAATAAGAAACTTAGCAAGTTGTAAAGATAAAATAACACCTCAATTTGGATGCGAAGAAAGATATTATAAGAAAAGAAAAAGACATAAGAAATATTAGAAATACAAAAAATCAAAATATAAATATAAGAAACCAAGAAAAAGATATTATGTAAAAAATTATAAACATAAAAGACCATATAGGAAAAAGAAATCTATAAAAGAATGTACTTGTTATAATTGTGAAAAATTAGGACATTTAGCTAGAGATTGTAAATTACCTAAAAACCCAAAAAATAGACAAATATCAAAAATAAAAATAGAAAATATAGAATATATGAAGATAGATTATATAGATTACGAATTAGAAAGTGAAGATAGTATATATGAAATTTCAGAGAATGAAACAGATAATGAAATAGATAGTGAATTAGATGAATTAAATGACTGGAGAAGATATAAGAATAAACCAAATAACTGAAGAAGATATAAAAATAATAACAAAGGAAGAATATTTAAATGAAGAATGAACAGATCAAAAATAATATTTGATAGTTATATATTTGATGAAATAAAAGAAAAAGAATTAGATTTAAGTGTAGAAAAAATATTTAAAATATCATCAATAAAAAACATATTTAGTAGAAGAAAAGAAGAATACTACGTAGTAAGCCAAAAAGAACATGTAATAGATTGTAGATATGTAAAAGGAAGAGCTAGTATACCACTAGTAACAAAAAGAATAATTAATAAAGAAATAAATGATATAAAAAGTAAAGACCCAATAAAATATGTACACCTTGGAGGAACAAAGATATTGATAAAAGCATGTTTTAGAGAAGGAATAGATACACCAATAGAATTATACCTAGCAGATGATAGAATTATAAAACCTATAGAAAAAAGTATAATAACTGCCATAAAAAGAAATTTAATATACCAAAAATTTAAATTTATAATAAGTGTGAATTATTTAGTAGCAATAACAGATAAAAATATAGATAAATCATTAGCATTATATTGGAAAATATCAGGAACAGAACTAACCTCAGGAAGTAAAATATTTACAGCAAGATGTAAAAATCTAAATGTATTAACAACAAAACATAAAATAACGAGAAAAAATAAAATTAACAAAATACAAATAAAAAGTCCTTTCGAAAAATTTGTAAAAACAATTGATAATAATGATTATAGTTATAGAGACATAGATATAGAAGAAAATTTAGAAATAATAAATGATAGAATAAGTACAACAAAAAGAATAGTTTATGAAAAAACAGAATCATCAAGTTCATAAAAAAGAACAAGTTATGAAACAAGTTCAACAACTAATTTAAACCAATATTACATAACAGGAACAATAAATGAAAAAGAATATTTAATACTCTTAAATACAGGACAAGAAGAAAATTATATAGCAAGATATCTAGTAAAAAATAAGGAAATAAAATCTGACAATAGTATATGCCCAGATCTACCAAGAAGCTTAATAAACACTAAAAATATAGCAGAAAAAGAAATAACAATAGGAGTTAGAAAAATAAAAATAGAATTTGAAATAAAGAAAGAAATGCAAAAAACAGACATAATATTAGGAATAAAATGGCTAGAACAAGTAAAACCATATAATATAAAGCATACACAATTATCTATAACATATAACAGAGAGAAATTATTCTTAAGAAGAGCTTTAACATGATATGAAAATATATGTATTAATGAAGATAGTAGTAGAAGGGTATTACAGTAGATATTATACGCCTATGATAGATACAGGAGCAAAAGCTAATTTATGTAGATATAATTATTTACCAGAAAGTAAATGGGATAAATTAAAAACATCAATAATAGTTAAAGGATTTAATAACGAAGGAAGCTTAATTACTTATAAAGCTAAGAATGTAAAAACACAAGTATGGGATAAAATATTAACAATAGAAGAAATCTATAATTATGAGCTAACATCATAAGATATACTTTTAGGAATGCCGTTTTTAGATAAATTATACCCACATATAATAACTAGAACGGATTGGTGGTTTACAACACCATGTAAACAAAAAGTAAGAGCAAAAAGAGTTACTAATAAAATAAGAAAGAAAACTGATTGGATAGAAGGAAGTGAAAAAATTACACTAAAATTAGAAAATATAAAAAATACTAAAGATACAATAGAACTGGTCGTATTTTCAATAAATAAAAAGGAAATAACTATATTTTCAATAAATAAGATAGAAATAATTAAGAAAAAATTAGAACAATTATATAGTAAAGATCCATTAAAAAGATGGAAAAAACATAAAACTACTATAAAAATTAAATTAATAGATAAAAATAGCATAATAACTCAAAAACCATAAACATATAATTTTGACAATTTAAAAGAATTTAAAATGCATATAGATGAATTATTAGAAAAACAATATATACAAAAAAGTAATAGTAAACACAATAGTCCAGCATTTATTGTAAAAAAATATAGTGAACAAAAAAGAGGAAAAAGTAGAATGGTTATTGATTATAGAAATTTAAATGCAAAAACTATGACATATAATTACCCAATACTAAATAAAATATTAAAAATAAGACAAATACAAGGATATAATTACTTTAGTAAATTTGATTGTAAATCAAAATTTTACCATTTAAAGTTAGAAGAAGAGTCTATGGAATTAACCGTATTTACGGTACCACAAGGACTTTATGAATGGAATGTACTACCATTTGGATATAAAAATGCACCAGATAGATATCAACATTTTATGGATAGTTATTTTAAACAATTACCTAATTGTATAGTATATATAGATGATATACTATTATATACAAAACCAAAGAAGAACATTTAAAATTATTAGAATAATTTACAGATATAATAGAAAAATCGGGAATAAGTTTAAGTGAAAAGAAAGATGAAATTATGAAAAACCAGATAGAATTTTAGGAATATAAATAGATAAAAGTGGAGTAAAAATGCAACAACATATAGTACAAAAACTAATAAATTCGAAAGAAGAATTAGATACAAAAAAGAAATTACAATCATTTTTGAGATTAGTAAACCAAGTAAGGGAATATATACCAAAATTAGAAGAAAATCTAAAGTCTTTACAGAAAAGATTATAAAAGGATGTAGAATATAATTATAACGAAGAAGATAAAAAACAAGTTCAGAAAATAAAAACAATTTGTAAAGAATTACCAAAATTACAATTTCCAGACGAAAATAGAAAATTTATATATATAGTAAAAGCAGATGCTAGTGAATATTGTTATGGAGGAGTACTTAAATATAGGTATGAAAATGAAAAAATAGAACATCATTGTAGATATTATTCAGGAACGTTTAATGAAACAGAAATAAAATGGGAAATAAATAGAAAAGAATTATGTTCATTATATAAATGTTTATTAGCATTTGAGCCATATATTGTATATAACAAGTTTATTGTAAGAACAGATAATACACAGGTACGTTGGTGGCTAACAAAGAAAATATAAAATTCAGTTACAATAAAAGAGATTCGGAGACTAGTATTGAATATATTAAATTTTACATTTACAATTGAAGTAATTAGTACTAACAAAAACGTTATTGCAGATTACATATCAAGACAAAGCTACACAGACTGATATAATAGAATATGATGCTTTAGAAAAGGTATTCAAAACCCTAACTACGCTTTCAATGAAAGTGGACAGTATGGGTAATAAAATAAAAAAGTTAAAGACTAATGAAGTTAAACTGAAGTCTGTAGCTACAAATCAGCTAACTCAGCAGTGTGCAGAGCTATGTCGATCGGAAGACATTAAAATTCCAAAACTAGAAGGAGACGTTGGGACACTCCGTAAAGCTCATAACGTTTATCAATCTATAATTGCAGGTACAAGCAAAGGAGTTATTGGACAAAGATACCAGAATATGAACTTAAATAAGACATTTGAAAAACCATTTACACCAAAAATACAAAAAGACCTCTTGAACATACCCCCACAAATTACCACATATCGAGATAGTCTGAACCAAGATAAAAAAGTTTATAACTATACAGCCTAAAAATACATAGAAAATATCTACCGAGTACAAACTTTTCTAAACCTTAACCTAGAGCTACAAATATCAAAGAACCCAACACAAACTATATAACTCAAAGATTACAAGGTCACAACAAGCTAATTGCACTACCCAAAAGCAACCCAAGCTTAATAAAAACTTGTTTTGATTATGGATTATGAAATACCATAAACACCCAAGATGGAGAAGAATTATCAGCTATGGAAGAATTACAAAAAATATTCAACACCTATTAATGAGTAACCAAAGGAAATCTATTTTATATAAAGTGTTATACTGCACCAGCAGAGATATTATACGACGAGATAAAACCAGTTATGCAAGTTGTAAAAATAGGATTAACCAGAGATATGATTATACCAGAAGATATTGTGCACCAACCAGAGATACCCAGAATCGAGATACCTAATTTTTATGCAAACAAACGACTTATTGGACTAGCTACAATTGTTCAAGAACTAGCAAACAATTATACCAATGGAAATTGAATATGGAGCTATTATTCAAGAGACCATCAGATGATTTATTCAAATTCAAAAGAACTATGACAAGCAAATATGAAAGATGTTAGACAATGGATAATGACATTACTTAATCCAGAAAAATAATCTACTGCAAGGGCAATTAAGAGAGGATTTATTTTAGACGGATTATTGACAAGATATTGCAAAATAATTGGACACAAATATCCATACCATCAATGTTCGAGATATAATGGAGAAGATGATATTTTCCCAGATGTACAGCTAGAATGAAGATACGCATGGCAGCTGGAAAGAAGATAAAAAAACAGCAGATACGATAGAAACAACAATGAAGGAAAATCAACTACGGATAAAGAAAAGAAGACAAAAGTTATCAAAATCATAAAAGATATGAAAAGGACATATGACTAATAGTTTTCAACATGTGAATTATTATAGCTTTTGACTTCTTTTACGTAAAATACATTGTATAGTTGATCTTTACTAGGTTAGGTAGATACCATTATTAGCCTACTATAGACTTTTTGAATTTTTTAAGTTTGTAAGACTTAATGTAAAAGATTAGTCTTTTCTAGGAATAGTATGTAGATACGTGTAAAGTTTTTAGGAACGTGTAAAACATTAGTATGAAAAACTATGTAAATCATCCATTATAAATGAAGGCATCGAAGGCAGAAAGAAGCAAACCTTTATGCGTTGAAGCAAAAAACTCTCTCTTGTCTACAATAAATAATTTGATTATTTAAAAAATAGGTATATTTCAATGGAAAAATCTATGGAGAAACAAAGCTTAGAATTATCAAACCTACCAGAACAGGTATATTCATTTACTATTATGAATAGCTAAATTCATAAATTCCTAGCAATCATAATATGATAAAATAAGTTCATGTTAGTTGCTTTATAGTAGAATTATTCGAAAAATAACATGTTAAGAAGTTTATTAGCAAAGTGGAAAAGGAGAAAAATCTCTAAGAACTATGCCATCCTAAAGGTGAAACCGGTGAGGCAAGAAAACCGTGATAGGGTAGTAACCAGAGTAGAGATGTTGTTTAAGGGAAAAATATCTAGATTACCATGCTAATAGTGACCGAAGAATATGTTATTTAAGAATAATCTAGTATATAGCAATCTAAAGTGATCATATTTTGTTATGTGCATGATTGAAGGGAATATTTTCAAAATAGCAATTTTATGAAAAATGGATAATTATTTATCTGATGCAATGGTAGATAAATTTAAAATATTTGTTTTATATGTACTTAAGGATATAGAAATTGCAGATATAAGAAAAATCATATTGAAAAAAATATTTGATAAATATTTTATAACTAAAATAAATTATATACCACACTTACCTAACTACTCTTACAAATACCTACATACCAAACCTACATATCAATCATGATAAATTATATATATTTAGAATTTTTGAAAATGGATATGAAAAATATACAATCAATAGAAAAACAAATGAAAACAAATTTAGATGAATATATGACGACTAAAGATATAAAATGTATACAATTTCTTAGTGAAAATATAGAAGAATTAATGAGATTAAAACAAACAACTAAAAAATATTATAATAAAGTATTTAACCAATTTTAAATGACAGATAATCTTAAAATATTAATCTTATATATGCTTAGAGATATAGAAATTATAGATATTAAGAGAATAATATTAGAAAAAGTATTCGACTATGAAATTGAAACTATAAATTGGATAGAACAGTTATTCCTGGATAATTAGCCAGATGGATAATATTCAGATTCAGAGATGTTAGAATATATTAGAAAAACTAGAGAAAATCAAGATAATCTAAATGAAGAAATTAATTATAGAAACCGAATTAGAAAAATAATGGAGAATCTAAAAGAAAAATTAATATGGATAGAAGAAACCCTAGAAAATTTAGGAAAAAGTACATGTGATAGTTTATATAATTTAAAAAACTCGCTACGAGAAGAACAACACAAGACAATAAATAGCATTGAAAATCTAGAATTAGATATACATTACAGTACAATTAGGATAAATTATTATACAGAAATTTGTAGATCTACAATTACTACAAGATAAAATGATAGACTATGAATATTTAAAATATTGGAGAGAAAATATAGAAGAAATAATATTATTAGAAAAACTTATGAAAGACAATCTAATTGGATATTTTGAAACAAAAGATATCGAATATTTAGAATACCTTCAAAATAAAATAGAAGAATTACCAAAACTAAGAGAAAAAAATAAAGAATACTATAGTAAAGCATTTAATCAATTACCATATAATCACCCCCAAGATATGAATATCGATAAAACTAACATAAATAAACTCAAAATTAAAAATAAAAATAAAAATACTTAGAGAAGTTAAGAAATATCCACGCACAAATATATATTTTCTTTAGAGCAAATAGTTAACATGAAAGAATATTTAAAGCAAATATCTAGTTATATGCATCAAAAAATACAATGTAAAAGAAAACAATAATCGTAGAGCAGGAATTCAAGACGTATAAGGATAATCTATTAAAAAAGATGAGAGCATAAATTCTAAATTCAGTTCAAGATTCAGTTATGACAAAATAAACACTTCAATTAAGAGGTTGAAAAAACAAATAGGTTACAGACTGATCATGAAATCAAAAGAGGTGTGAAGTCAAGAAATTTTAAAAGGAAAATGAAAACATAATTGAAATGGAAAAGAAACTAACACTAAACCGAACATGAGCAAAATTCAACTACATTTGGATCTGTACTTAATAACATAATTTCCTAAGGCATGGAATTATAAACACACTAGACAGGGTACTAATATCAAATAAAATTCAGAATTCAACTGCTCAAACAAAGACTAGATCTTAAAAATAATTGAGAAATTTGCTCAAATAGAAACAATGATAAAAAATGATAGTCGAATTTAAAAAAAAAGTAAAAAAATGTCTTACTCTTAATAAAAACTTGTAAATGAAGACTATGAAAATTTGTTCGAGGGATTAAGACTAATTTATTTTAATGGAAACAAAACTATACACAAAAATAAGAGATAAAACTAGACCAAAAATAAAGAGGATAAGGGAACGAGGATTACCTTTTGTTGAGCAACCAACTAGAACTCGATCTCCATCAAAATTTCTACTGCTGTTGCTGAAAAGGGCACTATAGAATAGGATTTCAAGCTCAAAGTTGAGTCTTAGAGAACTCTTGGCACCAAAACTGTTTAGATAGAAAATCCAATGCTTTTTTGTGTTTCTTTGCTTATCCAATGCTTGAATGCTCTAGAAAACCTTAAACTACGCAAAGTTTTTCTTTCAATTCGAGTTATTGCCTTTTTCATCTCTAAAATGTTTTTGCCTTCTTACTAGGAAAAATGGAGTATTTATAGAGGGGTTTTTGGGATGAGATTCTGAGAATTTTTGATGTGGGATAAATGGGTGAATCCTAAATCATAGGGTTAACAAGAAATAACAAGAAATGGATGGCGATGGACACATCTCCTTTCTTGCTTGTATGATGAATGAATGAGAGAAGAGGGCATGGTAGATTCTAAAATCATTTGGGGATTTTTTTTTGGAGAATTTGCTGAGAAAATTTTAAATTATTTTGAGGATAAGGTTTGAGATGACAAAAATCGTAAGATTTTATATTGATTTGGGAATTTCAAAAGGGAAAAATTCAAAGTAAATGGAATTTTTTTGAAAAAATTGACCTAGAAGCTTCTAATCATACTATAATTCATGCTTGGCATATGTATATCTATGGAAACAAGGTAAAAATAGAGGGAAATTGGTCGATTTGAGGAGTTATTAGGTGTTGTTTAGGTGGAGCTGCTGGTGTTGTGATATTGTATTTCTATTTTTTGTACTTAGGGTAAAGAAGAAAGAGGATTAAAGGGTTAGGGGCATGGATTGGTTTAGGTTGCGGTTTGAGGTATGGATCGATTCAGGTCGCGGGTCAAGGGATGACTATGGTAGCTTGAGGTGACTAAAGAGCTATGAATTAGGACATTTAAGATATAGCCAAATCGTTTTAAGAACTACCCAAATCGATTTCTAAAGTGATCAGTTCCATTACAATTATTACCAAATCAAATTACAAACACTGCCACATTTTGCAATTCACTTAATTTAATCAAAAAATTGAAATGAACTGATATTCAATTTAATTTCAAGCTTCTTGATTTAATAAAATTCAAATAACTATCATTTTAAAACTTATTAATTACGTGACAAAATATATTCAAATCAAATTACCCTTTATTAAGTCAATTTTTAAAGGTGAACCTCGATCAAAAGCCAATTTTGATAAAAATATATTTATTTAAATAAAAAATCACACGATCCCTTATGTTTGAATACTTGAATATATAATTGTTATTTAGAATGAAAAAAATTAATGAAAAAATTATTTGAGAAAATCATTACTCTGATAAAGTAATTACTTTAATTTTATTTAGGATCGAAGAAACTTAAAAAATAAAATAAATTATGTAAAAAAACTTATGTGTCAAAAATTGACCCTACCTTTAGATAAGGTGGATGCAAGAAACCCTGGGCAAAGAGAGTTTAACATTCCTGATTTTGTCCAAACATAAATTCATCTCTCAAATGCAAGTGATTTTTCATAATTTTCAAGGAATTATGGCAGAACCTCGATGTTATATTAGATTATTTGAGACTTTAGGATTGTTGTAGTTCATAACACTCGATTTTAAGCATGTTTTTTTACAAAATTCACAAACTATCATGGTTTCAAATTTTGGAGGGATTGAAAAGTTGGTGAATAAGGAGAATGGGGGAGTTTGAATGTAATTGAGTTTTTGACATAGATCCCAACCTATATATTCCAATACTTAGGAAATCAAACTATTTGTAGTTCAACTCAATAAATAAAAAAGATAGTCTTTTATGATTAGACGACCTTTGGCTCAAGATAAGTGATGGACAATTGAGCTAGGGAGAAAGGCTTGTAATTATTTTGATTACAAAATATGGGGCCCTCCCACCTATAAATATGAGCTATATGGACATAATTATCGAAGAAAAAGGAAAGTAGCCTCCTAGAAATACTTTAGATACAATATTAAAATAAAAAATATCCCAAAATACCCACATGCCTTATGATAGGAGTGTGTTTGATGGCAGCGGAAGTCATCCTTTATTGTTTCCATCCAAAGGGTTTGATATTCATAGTTTGCTGCTAAAAAAGTTTCACATTGTACCACATCCTTTTTGGAGTTGTTGCATCTGTGGCTTTTATTTGAGATTTTCATTCTTCTCGAATTCTCTCGATAACATCTTGAAATAAAATTATAAGTAGTAAAAACAATTCAACATGGAGAGATGGTTTCTTTACCTCAACCCTCTTTCAAGGATGATGAAGGGTTTTTAGAGATTGGTGTTTTCACCCATCAAACCCATTTGGAGATTTAGGGTTTTCACCCATCAAATTCCAACTTATTAACCTAAGCAATGGTGGAATCCATACTCAACAACTAAAAATCAGGCAAACACAACAACACCCATACACAATTACACTTTAGTTCAACATAATACCAAGACTAAATTACTTAACTACTCATGAAGAAAGTAAAGAGAGATATACCATAAGGATTATCCAAAACATTCATTCTTCAAAAAATTACTAAGAAATTAAGCCTCCAAGAGTAGTTAAACATTTGCCTGATTAGGGATTCTTCTTTTCAATTCAAAAATATCTATAAGGTAAGCAATACCCAAAGAAGGAAAGGATTTTGATTATATATGGTTTGGAATTTGTCTATACAATATTACAAATTTTCCCTTGGGCATATTCCCGCTGAACCGCGATTGCGCAGGTTTGACCGCGACCGCGGTCATGATAATTGAGGTTGAAATGATCCAGGTCTTCAACTACACTCTTCTTTGCTCCCCTTTTATCATTTTAAGGCCCATTCCACATCTTTTCTCATTCTCAACTATATACCTGCAAATTATGGAGATTAGTGCATTAAATAACAATTGCGTCTCATTTAACTTTACAAACATTGTAGTGCACATAAATAGTTAGTGTGAATGAGTGGTAAAATCACCATACATCAACACCCCCAACATAGAATCTTGTTTGTCTTCAAGTAGTACAACCCTTTATTAGGAGACAACTACCCATGTATGCCCACATGTTAGTTCCCAATGATCATGAAGACTCCAACTTGATTACAACCACAAAAAGCTCTTCACACATGGATCAATGGAATTTTTTACGACTTTCCTCATCATAAAATAGAACAACAAAGGATGAAATAGACTTCGAACAGAAACCACGTAACAACTACTAGCACTCTAGAAATGACTCACTTGTTAACCACACCATGTTATACCTCCTTTTATCTTATCATACGGAAGATGACAACTTTATCCACCTCAACCTGTTCACATGCCCCCTCACAGGAAAGAAGATTTCACACGCCTAGTTACCAATCATGCAATAAGGAATTTTAAGTGTAAACGCTGACTCTCTCAAGAAATTCTCTATATTAACAAGTACCATACCATAGGCTTGCCCCTATTTTCAATCACCACTACAATGACTCCACTTGGTTGGGAATCACAAAGAGATTTTTGATCTTGTAATATAGGTTTACGGTAGGGTAGGATATCAACTAAGGACAATAAGGCTAAACCCTCCTTGAACTTCTACATCATACTGTTTTTATGCTTTTCTATTTGGCAACTTCTTTTCACTTTACTATTTTGCCTAATTTGCCCCATTTTGTTTACCTAATTTCTTTTCACCCTTTTTTAACTTCTTTTGCTTGCATTAAGATTCATGCAACTCTTTATTTTGATGGACTATCTCTTCTTTCGAAGCAAAATGCTTACTTGTTTAAGCTAGTAGGCACTTTCTTACGACTTTGCGGTTCAACTACACTTTTTTCTCTTTCCATCATGCCTAACTTTGGATTTTAGCCTCAATTTGTATTCTTAAGTTCAAGGAGGATAGGGTTCAAGAGAGGATGAATAAAAGGGTCACAACTTGTAATGCATTTTCCAAAGAAAAGTCCAAAGGCTCAAAGAGGGTGACTAGGGGTAACTCTTATGTATTGGTAGTCTTTTTAGGCTAAAGTGGGCTTCCAAAATTACAAGATGGCCTATGATAATTTTACCAACCAAGCACAATCAAAATTTAGCTTTGAAAGACTAATGGGGCAAGTTCTAAATGGTACAAGTACACATGAGATATAGACAATTAAGATCACACACATGGCATGCGAATGTTGTCAAGGGGGTTCAATTGTTCTACCCGTTCGAGACAAAGATGGAGTATTTACTATTTTTCATAAGTCAATTTTTGGAGTCATAAATAAAGGGAAAGTTTTATCATGAGGTTGCTCACGTCCATGCCTTTGAATTTTGTGAAATTTTTAGACGGAGGGGGTTGTTTGCTTTTGTATCTGCACCACGCATAATTTGCTAATCATGGCGAAAACCCAAGATATAGTCTCACATTGCAAACTATAGTATAGGTGAACCACCCACATGGTTACTCAGTCTTCACCAATGGGTATGAATGCGATCCCAAATTATCAATGCTGCAGGTACTCATACTTCTCTTCTATTTTATGGCCTCAGTGCCACGGGTACTCAGACTTCCCCTACACCTATGGTTAGAACCCAATCACAACAGAAAAGCTCATTTATTAAAACCAAAATAGAGAGACAAACTAAGAACAAAGTAACTAATCAATGCAAATGTGGGCACCATCAGAATGCCCAAATATTACAACCCAAATAAGAATTTTCCAAAAGAGTAGAAAAGTATGCAGAAATGTCAATAATACAGGACCTAATCAAATTAATAAGGAGACACTCCCAACTTAAAAGGTAGCAGTGTCCCCATTGCATAAATAATCAAGGATAAAAGGGCTAGGGGTGCTCCCTAGAACCACATCAAGGGTTAACATCACTCTTAAATTTTGCATCACCATCATTACCCTTAAGGTTGGATCAATTCTGCAGTCAAAAACTTGAAAGGGGGTGTGCAGAAATAAGAGAAAAATCAGGGGATAAGTGGTTGGATTAGTTCATGTATCATGTTTCAGACTCAGTTATGTAATCATGTTTCTATTCATGAATGTTCAATATGTGATCTCAGTTACCTTAGTTTAGTACTCTCAGTATAACCAGTCTAATTCGAGGATGAATGTTCCCAAGTGGGAGATATTACAATACCCCGTATTATTCTTAGCTTAGTTCAGCTTATAGCGGCATGCATAAGGGGCTTAATGCCTAAACATTTCACTAAGTTTTGGGGACTTAGTTATTTTTAAGGATTCTAAACTTTGAGGATTTTTAACTTGGTCTTCTCGACCCCGAGATGTTGGTTTTTGAGTTAATTCATGTTCAAGGATGTAAGTAGCATGTCTCAGAGAAGTTTTGGATTTTTCAGTTGGGTCATGTTTGTATCACAAAACAATAGGATTATCGCGATAAGCTCGCGATGCGGTGTTATTCCCGTCCTCATGTAGACCACATCGTAGTGAGGGAAATGAGGTACCATGATAAGGCCACATCGTGGTAAACTTGTTCCGTCCAGTTTCAAATTTAAATGGGGAAGGGGAAATTAGGTCTTTTATCCTCAACCCAAATCGCCCATAACACGAATTGAGATATTATTTAGGGAATTATTTACCCTTTTTCTCCAAATCCTTCTCAAGAAAACCCTTTCATTTTTCCCAAGAACACAAATTCAATTCCTTTCTCCCCAAGAAATCAAGAATTCAAGTTCCCCAAGTTCAAGAACCTTCAAGAAAGCATCAAGATTGGTGTTTCTCTTTTAAGTTAAAGGTTTAAGGTATGAGTGATGTTTATCCATGGGTTCCTTTCACCTATGAAGTCCAAGAAGCCTTTTTTGGTTTCAAATTAGGAGCTTTCATGTTTAAGTTGAAATATCTCCATGAATCTCTTATGAATTCAATTAAAAGTTATGTTTATAAGTGTTTTTCAAGTGGGATGAGCCATTGCGTGTTTTAAATACTGTAATCTTCACGTCAAATCCCTAAGTTATGATTTTAGTTTGTAATCATGTTATTCTCTCATGCTTTACCCATTCCCATGCTTAAGTTCATAAAGCTCATGTGTTTGATGAAATGCAAAAGTGTTGGGTTTTGAACAATGATCCCCTACTATGGTTTTAAAGATTTTATATGGAATTAGTTTTAATTCTATTTAGTATTGGTAGGTTATGTACACCTGATACCTATGTAATTTACATAAATTCAGCCTTTCAAGTATACAAACAGTTAATCCATGAATCTTATAAGTATACTTAGATATTCATATTCATGATGAGCACTATCAGTTTTATAATAACATTCAATTGATTAAGAGATGTCAGCGTAGGATTAAGAGATGTCCCTAAGTTAAAACTAGGTTCTTAGTAGCAGTCCCTAAGTTCTAGAACTACATAGCTAGCGTAGGATTAAGAGATGTCACCCTCCAGTTTAGGACTGACTCCTTAGTCCTTCAGGACATAAAATTAGTGGATCCACACGGTCGGTGTTAGTACCCATGGCACGGTACTGACACCCTTCCAATTGGTGTTACAAGTTTGACCCCAATTAGCTCATATTGGGGCATGTTGGTTAGATGATACCTCCCACAGTCTCAGTATAGTATTTTAATATATTCTCAGTTCAGGTTTACTTGACCAAGTGTACAGACTTTCAGTTATACAGTTTACAGTCTTGCAGATTTCACTTATTTCAGATTACAGATTTATGCTTAGTCTTGGATTCTCAGATGTCACAGTTTTCATGTATTCATGTTCAGTTATCTTATGCTATTCAGTTAGTCCTTATTTCATATGCACAGTACCCCATGTATCTCAGCCTAACCTTATCTCATATACTAGTACATTCCAAGTATTGACCGCATACTCTTCTTTGCGCTATGATGTCTTATATCATAGGTTCAAACGCACAGTTTCCTGACCGCAGTTAGACAACTCAGCATATCCAGCGGTCGTAGTGGTGATTCCTCATCCATCGAGGACATGTTATGATTATTTAGTTATTTCAGTATTTTATTTTATTTAGTCAGTAAAAGTTAGTTAGGGATCTGTTCCATCAACTCCTCAGTCAGTTTAGAGGCTTTCACACATTCAGACAAAATAGTTAGACAATCAGTTAGTTACTTTCAGTTCTTATTAGTTGTTTTAGACATTCAGTAGTTCGTATTTATGTATTCAGATAGACATTACCTTCTCAGTTTATATTCCGCACATATGTTATGTTAATATTTTATTCAGTGCTCACAGTAGGTGCCAACTCATGGGTTAGCTTGTGGTCACTAATGATCGTAAGCACCGTTGTTGCGACTAGGGGATAGCCTCGGGCCGTGACACTTAATCCCTCCTTGAACATTGAACTAATTTTCTGCTTTTGATAGTTGTTATGCCTTTGACGCTAGATCCTCTTTGATGTCCCTTTCTTCTTATATAAAATCTTACAAATTTTGCTTACTTGAACCTTTTCTCCTTTTATTTTGGGGAATCTTCCTCTTTATTTTGAGTTATTTTGTACTTTTTTGTTGGAGTATTTTCTTTTCCTTTTTTTCATTGAGATTCCTTTATTCTTTGTGGGTGTTTTTGAATCTTCTTTATTTTATTTTGAAGTATTTTTTGCATTCCTGACTTCAAGGACTTTGTATTCTTTGTCATGGTCAACTTCAAACTTGAAGTTAGTCTCCAATTTTCATATTTTTATCATACTCAAGGAGGTTGACCTAATAAAAAGTAAGTGCATGTAAGCACTTACAAGGGTATAAGCTAAGATGTGTTGCAAAAAGAATAGGCTTAGGCTCAAAGTGGGACATATTGAGAATTAACGTCATTTGATAGGCATTGAAAGACATAATATGGTCAATGGAGACCTATGATACTTTCCTAAATCAAGCAATACCCTGGATTTTGCCTTAAACAAATATTCATAAATAGTTATAGATCAACAATGCAATTCAATAAAATTAAATCAAAACTTTACCACATAATGGCCATAAAAAATGAGGTTGGTTTCATTATTATCTATGATGCATGCCAGAAACATTTTCGAGTGTCACAAAAGTATGATAAGAGGTACCAAAAAAATCTATGGTTCACCACGAAGTCAGTCCTCTCTATCAAATCAATTATTTTTTGTTTTTGCTTATGCATGTTCCTAACCGTGTTAATACCAACCAAGTCAAAGATATGATCCTAAACAATTTGATTTATTATTGAATAAAAGGTAGATAACTTGAGGAGAGTTGCCTACATAGCCCACGTCAAAGGATTAGAATCAGGTAGGCGTTGTTCATCCAAATATGATAAAACATATGCAGAAAATAATGCAAAGTTATAGACAAATGTTACGACCCAAAAACAAGGGCCATGATGGCACTTTTTGCGGTAAGCCTTGACAAGTAAGCCTATCACCCAAACTGATATGAAATGAGGAATCAATATCAAAACCCAAGGAAAGACTCCTAGAATGGAGTCGAACCACTTATATATACAGTAAAAATGGAGAAACATAGTCAAGATACCATACAATACCTCAAAACCTGGTGTCAGAGTGTAAGAACTACTAAATACATTTCGAATGCCAAAGATACAATAATTGTCCAAAAGGATTAAATCTGTCCTTGAATACTAAATAAGATATGAAATAGATAGGAAGAGGTAGTAGGACAACTCCTGAAGCATAGGACGTCTTCTACCTTGAATATACTCCAAATTCCCCCTGAATCAACTATATGTGTGGTGCACTTATACCTAGATATGTACCGAAAGGGCATAGTAGGGATGAGTATGGTCCACTTTTACTCAGTAGATATTATAGGCCGAATTACTAAAGTATAAAGTAAAGCATATAAACACAAACTATGGGCACATCAACTATATCAGATAGTGTCCCAAATGGTAGCCCACACCATCTCCACCAACACTTTTGCTATATACTCATATAATAAATGCAGGTACGGGAAAGAAGAACAAATATATACATACACCAAATACTAGTATAAGAAGATAGAAAAAATGGACAAATATCAAGTCAAGCACAGAAATACAATCACAGAATAAACATAAAATATGAAATGCAATGAAGATGATGATGATGTGATGCATGAGGTCATCGCATAACCTTCACATACAAATACCAAGCTATGGTCCTGAGGTAGGATCCACGAGGGGTTCGTTAACCCAAATACAATCAATATCAAATACCAATATCCATAACTCCTCTCCAGTACATACATTCGTAGAGAGTTTTTAAAAGTGTCACATTTTCGATTAAAAAATCCAGTGTTTCCAGTATTTCTATGGTGGAACTAATGTTTCATGAATGGATATGATATGAGGATATAGTGCTCACAACCAACAAAAATAAGGATATCTAGTATCTAATGCAACCACGTGAGTCAAAAATTCAGTCAAATCAACCAACCATACATGATCCAATATAATCCAGAAACCATCAAGTGAAACATGCAAGAAAAGTCATTAATACCATATAAATCCTAAATCTATGCTTTTTTCCACCAAAAAGAGTACAACCAAACATTCATATATCAACACTAGGCCAACAATATCATACAAGACACCACATGGTCAAACATAGCAAATAATGTCTCAAAATACCCCAATATTATCCACGCAGGCCCCCATATGATCACATAAATCACCTAAACACATTTTAATGATACAACCGCATACCCATAGCATGATTTTACATTATTAGTAACTACCCAACCCTGTATGAAGAAAGTTAAGCCATTACCTACCTCAAGCGCAAAAAAAACAATCCAAAAAGCCTTTAATCCAAAGCTTTCCTCTTACAAATGGACTCAAAATCAACCAAAACATACGAATATCGAATCTACACATCAAAGAAAAGCTAACAATACTCATATTGCTTACTTGAATATTGGGGTAAACTATAATTTTTGTCTAAAAACTTTCTTCCCAATATTAAAGGAACTCATAGGAGAAAATCTAAGTGAAAAAGAAGTGATATTAGTGTTTGAATTAAAAATGATAATTTAGGCTTTTCGGGCTAAAATCCATAAATTCCACCTTTAAATATGAGTATAAATAAGATTTAAATAATAAAGTCAAAGAAAAGTAATTGTAATAAGGATTTGGAGCTTACCCAAGCTTAAAAATGGAGGAAAATGCTCAAAAACTCAAATCCTAAGCTCCAAGTGTCGAAAATGGTATAAAAATCTTGAAAAAGGGAAAATAAACTAATTAGGAATCTCCTAAGAGACTACTGATCATTTAGGAGGCTATCGCTTAAGAGACCAAGCGTTGCTTAAGCAAATCTTGACTCATCGCGTACGCAACATGGCTGTCGCTTAAGCGAGAAGCGTCTGGAATGCCAGTGTCGATTAAATGACCTGAACATCGCTTATGCGAGCCTAGTATTGCTTAGGCAACATTATGGATATCAGGCCAAGTAGCTTAAGCGACCAAAGCATCACTTAATTGAGTGCACCAGCTGGAGACTTAGAGAATTCCAATTCTCTGTGGATCCCTCGGGATTCATCCAAAATCTTGAGTACGCAAGCAAACTATGCTATCCCACCAAATTTGATGCTTCAGACACGATGGAGTTATTAGAATTTTTTTTTAAAATGTCATTTTCATAAAATTGATCCCAGAAACTCAATTTCATAATTTTCTGAATAGAGAATTAAAATGAGATATAAAAGTCATAAAACCATACCAATTATGTACCAATCTAAAATCGATGCTCTGGATCTGTTGGGATAGTCCGTTTTTTCATCTGATGCATATATCAAAATATGTTGACCGAAGTCAACTAGTAAAACTTTAAGACCATCGAAAACCATAATCTCGTATAAACCACACCAAAAAATATTGGGAACTATGCCAATCATCCTCACACCCTTGAAACACCACAATGAAACTACGGGGAGGAGTAAAATGGTCAAATCACATAGAAATAAATATTTCACATAAATCACCAAAAGTCGGGTCATTATAATAAACTCAGAGTGGTGCCTCCTAAGCTTGTTTTTTCAGCTAAAAGGTGTCCATCGGTCACCTACAAAGATTGTTGTAGTCTCTCAATTGTCTTATGGGGGATTATCTGCTCTTGTGATTATCAAAAATTTTTGATTGATGACATTAAGTGGCCTTTACATTATCTGTGAGGACACTTGTTGTTGTTTTGTGTAAGCGTGGTTCCATGACTGCTTACAAAAACCACTATTTATTTGTGTTTTCTCCCAGAATATTTTAGGAGATTATAGGTTATCTCAAATATCTTCTAGAGATATATATTATCGTGGCTATCCTTGACCCTTGGTAAGGATGGACCTCCTACAAAGAAACAAGAAATAGGTGAAAGTAGGGAATTTTTAAAAAATAACAGAAACGGAAGGGTGTAGTCAAATAATGCCCTGATTTATCTTCTTGATTGGAAAATATCACCTCTCCCAAAGTCCATGTATCACATCCTATAAAATTAAAAATAAAAGTATCAGAATCCTTCTAGGATTATAAAATTTAAGGGAATAGAGTTAGTTTTTGGCCGAAAGATTCATCAAATAGGAAATCCTTATGATTCTCTCACGTGTTCCAAGGATGATGTTGTTTCTCCTATATCCAAAGAAAAGTTCTTAATACAGGGAAGGATTTTTGACTTCAATAGACATTGAGCTATAAAATATCTTTGTCTATGCAGTGCCCCATAAAGAAAAAGATCGACTTTCACTAAACCCACACTCATGTAAAAATTCTTAGCTTGGATAAGCTGATTGTGCTGGTTTGTCTTACTTTCCTGTTGCTCTTTCCAGTGCTTTTCTTGCAAATTCATCTGACCTTGAGGCATAATCTTGGTGGAATTTTTGAGTATCTTCCTAAAAAATTCTGAGGACAAATTGGAAAATATTATTTTTTATGAAACTTTTGATATCTTCTCATAAATTCTTCCTCTGTCCAATATTTAATAAGCTCTTGTATTCAACAATGTAGAAAATGTCGTTTGTTGTAGAATTTTTGAAATCTTCTCAAAATTCTACCCAGTCCTATTTAAAAAGGGAAATGGAAATCTTATGAGGAGTATGACCGAAGTCGACACAGGCCACCTACATATCTTATTCTTGAGAATTTAGGTCAAATATGATTTAGGTTTGAAAGTGAAAATAGAAATTATTACCTACGTATCCCTTTCTTGGGAATTTAGGTCAAATGAAGTTCATAAAAGTAAAAATACAATTTCAGGAAAATGAAACCATAATGTGTGATAACAAAGTAATGGAAATAATGAAGTGCAATAAAGTGAAATTACAAGGAAAGAAATCAATATTCTTAATATTAAAAGATGTCAAAAGAGTGACTTCTAGAAAGCTCCATTCTTCTTTGTAACTAGTTACACCAAAGTCCTACTTTGGTGGTCATTATGTAGGCTTCTATTTAAACTTGGTGGAGTACCTACAAGAGGTGTTACGTTATTATCATTTAGGTCTTTCACTTTGGTCCTGAGGATGACATCCATTGGTATCATGCCCAATTACTCTTGAGTGGTGGAACATTATTTGCTTGGATTATACCATTTGGCTGAAGTATTCATAGAATTTACTTTTATGGGATGCAAGATCCCTACTACTTTTAGCTTTTCATAAAGTTGATCCAATGGTCCTACTAATGGTGTGAAGGATTTTGGAGCCTTTCTATCAAAGCTAGGACGAGGCACACTATTTTGATGATTTTGTAGTGATCCTAGAGAGTGATACGCTAGATATAGGCTGTATATAGGCACATCATTTGGGGAGATTGAGGTTGACACAACGGAAAAGAAGGGCAATGATGGCATGGAGAATATTGACCATACTGAACATTGGGCTTGTACTATGACGATTGTTGGTGATATGATGTACCTCCTCATGTCATCAATCCCATAATCTCTTTACCTTTTCCCTTTTTATTCTTCAGAGAGACAACTTGAAAGGCTTTTTAGGGGGTTGTAATATTGCTAGAATTGTTATTTTTCTGGTCTTTAGGGCATCTTCGATTCTTTTTTCGAACCTTGATAAATTCTGCACCTATTACAAACATTCATTCGTTGTAGTATGAGTTTTGTGCCAGAATAAAGTGAGTGTTGATCTCTTGTTCATCAATGAATAGGTGCACCTTATATGCTTCTTTCCTTGACCGTATAGTATATTCTTGAAAGAGTTCAAAGTCATTTTGCTTTAGATTTCTAATGGAGGTTCTGTTATGTGTGATCTCAGCACAAAATCTATATTGGTCCATAAAAGCTTTGTCAAATTATCCCAGGCACGTCACTTGGTCACATCTTTCTTAGAATACTACTCTAAAGCTTTGTCACTCATGCTTTGACTAAATAATTTGATTCCTATCCTTTCATTCTCTCCTACTAATTAGTTTTCCACATTAAGCATCCAAATGAGAGTAAGGGTTCACTGTCCATCAAACTTTTTAAACTCTTGAATCTGGTAGCCATCAAACTTTTCAAACTCTAGAATTTGGAACCCTAGCGACAACTCTGATTTGGGAAGATTACATCGCTCTTCATACTTCACAATCTAGTTTCTACTGATCCCATAATGACATTTCACTACATCTTCTGATTCTTTGAGATTATTATCCACCGCGTCATTATCAGTAGTCTTAGCATCTCTTTCGGTCTTACTATAAGGATCAGTATCTAGACAACCCAGGCATTGAATTCGTATAGTAACATAAGAATGCCAAGTGGAACATAGTGTGTCATTGATACATTCTTATTATTTGGGAAGCAAATGCTTTCACAAGCAAAGAACTTTCATTATTTGATTAGTTTTGTGAATTTTGTTATAAGAAGAATAAAGAACCACACAATTGAAAAAATGCATAAACTCGAAGATTAAACACAAACTGACTTTCTAATTTGTATTTATTGAAAAATCCTCTGAAAATGATAAAGTACTAAAACTTATCTATCGAACAATCAGTCAACTGACCATGATACGATATTTGAAAGCATTGACGTGGTCAACGTCAATTGAATGATAACCCCTCTTCTTGAAAAGTCATGAATTAGAAATCGATTGATTTTGAACAAATTTGAAGATAAACTTTTGTAAAATGCTATAGGAAGACTCACATTTTGAGTTTATTTTTAAATATTTCAAACAAGTTACATTTAATAAAAACATATGCATTAAACATGCAATTACACAAGGATGGATGAAGTAAATTATGCAACATAGAGTGTGAGTGTCAAGACGTTGGAGTAATTAATAAAGTTGCTGCCATGTGACAAGGATGTCACAAGTTCAAACCTTGGAAACAACACCTGAAAGAAATACAAAGTAAGGCTGCATACAATACACCCTTGTAGTGGGGCCCTTCATCGGACCCTACACATAATGGGAGCTTTAGTGCACTGGACTGCCCTTTTTTGAATATAAGTGTCAAGACCTAAAAATAGCCACGTGATCACACTTGTCACAACTACCAGACGAGTAATCCAAACCCAACCCAAAGAACAAGGGTTAAAAGGGATTCAAAAGAATAAATAGAAGAAACAAAAAAATCCCAAATATATATATAAATGAGATACAAGTCTCAAAGATACATCCCAAGTCTGGTTGTTACTAGTACAAGCGTCTAATATAGATTCTACTAATAATAATCTTCAAAAATGTCTTAATTGTGAATAAAACATAAAGACATAAATAGAGAAATCTGAGAAGTTCAGAAGTCCTTCAGCCACTACCTCAATCTCTAGGATGCCAATACTGAAGAAACACAATCTACAAGATGTTATTCATCCCAATACCTGCATAGGGTAAAGAAAAATAAGAAAAAGGAGAGAAAAAGCAAGGGTGAGTATGAAACCACGTGTATTTAGCAAGCCCCATTAATAACCCATCCTTATCCAAAGCGATGGCAAGAAAATCCATCCCAACTACCCAAGGATTCCCAAAAATCTAAAATCCAGTATATACATCACTTTATCATAATCAGAGTAACCCAACACAATAGTCAATAGGTGTATCAAATATAAGGTAGGCACATTGATCTAGGTGAGTCAACACTATTCATTCAATTACAACAAATAGGGGAAGTCAATTATGAAGAAGACTCACTAATATGATATATTAGGCTTAATCAATTATAATCAATCAACAGTATGGGATAGAAACAAGGAAAGTGTACATATATAAGAGTGTATGATATGCTACCAAGGGGGTGATACATAACTATCTCTCCTAACCAAGCCACAACCATACCCCATATCTCATAATACCTCAACCTCTCAGTTAATATAGCATGTTGTAAGATAACGTAATGAAGTTAAATGAATGATCAATAACAATCTCACAAAATAAGATTTTTTCATCGCAATACAATACAAAAGTAAATACTAATAAAGTATCAAACCAAACCAAGGAAGGTAATGAAATACAAATGACGTAATGCAATGAAGTGATGATTAATCTTTAAAAGTTATCTCATAACTCGATACATTTAAGATCGTAGATAGTGCATGTCTTATGAATGTGCATGAAAGAAATAAGGATGCAATGCTCACAACCAACTAGTATGAAGATGATAATCCATTCAATACATGTAAAAGTAAGCTTATAATCAACTCAACGTGATAATGGTTCATGCTATAAGTCATCGTAGGGCACCATTGGTATAAATAGTCATGCATGGCATCAATAATATCATTTAAAGTCCCTCTTTCGAGTGTCATCGATATTGTAAAAACAATCTAATTCACTAACATGGCCAAAAAGTCAAACCCTTACTCATTGATACAACAACAAATATGGCAATTAGATGAACAATCATAGACAATAATATCAACTCAAACCCTCACTCAAAAATCACAACAACATATACTCTCTAAATCAGAAACAATATATACATAAGCCTTTACTCGGACAAAGAATAATGAATAATTTATCAAGTCAACAATAATGTTCGCATAATCCCCCCACATAGGCAACACGAAAATAATAAAAATCCCCAATAACAATATATTGCAGAACTAATCGATCCTAGATTGTCATACCATAAATCTCATCCATTTTTACAAGAATATTTATATTATAAGTGTTTATTAAACCTCAACCATTCTGTAACCAGGTAAGAATAACCTAACTATCCTTTAGAAAGTTACCAAGTCTGATACAATCTGATAATATAGGTAATCCCTATCAATTATTAAACAACACCAAGTTATCCATTTGAAATCCTTTCTAGAGATACTTACAAGTAGCAAACTAACTAGAATAAGCATTTATTTAAATACAATCCATTAAAGAACTCTTGTACCGAAAGAGATGCTTGCCAAATAACCTAAGAGGGACCTCAAATCTTTAAAGAAACACAAAATACAAACAAACAAGCATACAAGACATAAAAACTTTGGAAAAAGTCATGGTACATCTCAACTTGCCTTAACTGAAGACCCGCAAGTCCAAACATTATCTAAAGCCTTAATCAAAAGATTGACTCACTCGAATCAACACTAAAAACATCTAATTTACTCAAAAATTACATCTACAAGTAAAAATAAAAAGCAAATGATACCCATATTGACCATATTAAAGACAGATCCAAAATGCTTTCGAAAAATAAGTTAAAAAACAAAAGTGTTAAAAATGGATTTTTTTTTAGAAATACATTCTCCAAGGTTATAGGAGTATACAATTGAAAATTCATGTAAAAATGAGTTTAAAATAAGGTTCAAATAGAAGAAAAATCATTTTTAAGATTTTCCAGAAAATCCTCAAAACCAATTTTGAAACCATGATTAAAGAGTTGTTTTTGATGATAGAAATCAGTGAAAAGTAAATGAATTAAGCTTTTAGAGTTAAATAAGCTCAAATGGTTAATAAATCCCTAAAATTTCCCAAACCCAAAGCTCAAAGTTAAAAATTGGTAAAAATTATAAAAAGGGGCTTATATACGGCGGTTGCCGCTTTAGCGGCTAAATAGTCACTTAAGCAACAATCGCTAAAGAGGTATCAGGCCATTAAAATGGACACCTCTTAAGTGAGGCCTGTCCACTAAAGCAGCTTCCAGTTATGCAAACTGGGCTGCCTAAGTGGTTGCACCAGATATCAACAATTGCTGATTTTGGTGCAAACCTACCAAGCTCTGAATGGACCCTCGAGATTTAATTGGGATCCTAAAAAAACAAAGTATATATGCGACTAGGCTAATTTTGATATTCTGGGCTCAATGGCAATGTTGGATTTTTAAAAAATATCATTTTGAACAACATAACCCTTAGGACCCCTTTATGCCAAATTTTACTAGTTTTTCAAATAGAGGGTCTAAATGCAAATAACTGCTCGGGCCCCAAACTAACCATATTACTAAGCCAAATAGACTTTTCAAAGCTAGTGGAATTGTTAGAATAATCATCTAAGACTCAGATCACAAAGAGTTTACCAAAGTCAAATTAGCCCCTTTCAAGGGTGTTCAAAACCACAATCTCATTTAAAATACTTTTGGATGCATCAGGAAATTTTCCAATCATCCCAATGACTTGTAAATAAGATGAAGTAACCATGGGGAAGTAGAAAATGGTTAAAACGTAGAATTTCTAAATTTTAATATGAGGGCCATTAAGGTATCCACCACTAAGATTGGCGTTCATCATCGAACGTTCAACCAGAAAAATACCCAAAACAGGTGTAGGATTGAAAATACCCTTGATAAGCATAAAAGAATCACTCCAGTATGGATTCATTACCCTAGAACCACCAGCCTTACCATAGAACAAGAAATATATCACATACTGACTCCCTGGGTCATAACTGTAGCATCTAAGGCTGAATTCTCAATGAAGCAGAATTTCTTTATTTTTGAACTTTCTATATACACAAAACTGAGTCAAACACAATAGAAATTATAATTACACTTGGCTAAACTAAACTTGACCAAGGCACTACTAGACACTGGCTACACCCATAAGATCGAAAATCATCCTCAAACCCACTAAATGCCAAAGAACCCATAATTCTCATAACTAACCATCAAAATATGGAATTGACCTACCTAAGTCAATGCTACCAATAACAAATCAAACAACACTATAGCCTCAGGCTAAAGATACTAGTCTAGAAGCCGATATCTAAACTACATGAAACCTTAAAATTCATACTCAACACTCTAAATCATGATCCAATAGTCAAAACCTACAACTTAACCCTCTGAGGAAATTGATAATCCCTAAACACTCTATATACAATAGGTAAAAAATCTCTAAACCACATTGAATTCTCAAGCTATTCATCACGATAACACGTGCAACTCTTAATATCCAAAAATCATAAACAACCCATAGTCTTTAATACTCTGGTAGAATAAGAAGTTTGTCAGATCCTGTACACATATGCAACTATCATAACAACGAATGAAAGACCCATTGAAGAAGTGCAATAATCAGTATATCTCACTAGCAGATGCCCAAATCACAAATCAAACCCAAAAAATCAATGCTAGACTCATCATGAACTACTAATGAACCACATTATTCAGACTTTAAATTTTGAAATTGAACTCATAGCTGAACTTTAAATACATCAAAACACCTTATGTACAATTTATTTAACTCTTTCCTTACTTAATTTTCCATTTAGTATTTCTTCAACAACCATAGAATAGTAATACATACTCTAAATCCCAAACTTATGAGCAAAAATAAATCATTAGGCCACTTAGCTTTAAAAGTAATATTTGCTATAAGTAAGTTTCTCTTTCCATTCAAAACTCTTTTAAAATCAAAGCAAGAATCCCTTATAAGTTGGAATCCTTCAAACCTAACCAAGCAGTGTATCAATACCACAAAATCTTATTATGTAACAAATTCCAATTACTAGGGAGTAACAATATGCAAGGCGTGAATGCTTGAAAATCTTCCCTTATTCTACTATAATATCTCGATGGCACTCCTTCCAAGTTGGTTGTATCAAGTCCTAACCATCACAAGGTCTCCTTGATCAATCTACCAAGTACCACTAGTCATAAAACAAAGTTGATATCGTCAACACGATATTAACCCAAACCACAAATACATTGAAGTTACCATTCTAAAATAACCATCTCATGTACACACACTATCGTTAAAACTTACAGGCAATTATACACAAGCCTTCCAGTTGTAACTTTCTTTACTCATAACTCGCTATTCAAATAATTAAAATACTCTCTTAATCCTAACTAACCCATGACTTCCTAGAGAACCTCTAAATTACCTTCTATAATCTAACAACTATACTAGAAACTCTTAACTCGTGTCCATCCTATGGAACCTGATACTGATACCTACTATCTTTTAGGGCACCTGATGAAGCATCTCCAATTGATATTATAGGGAGTCCCTCTTATAGTGCCCAAGATCCTTACATAAGAAGAAACTCAAGAGAGAAAGAGTTTGGTTATCTAGGACTAAAGAACCTGAAAGAACACTATGATCTAACTGTTTCCAAGCATAAACCATAGAGATGCTGACCTAAATCATACATATCTCTCTAATCATTAAATCCCTGGGCCCTCTATCCTATAAGCCTCTTATTTATCTATATAGAATCCTCTAGAAAATCTCAAGTAAATTAATCTTATAAAAGAGGAGGTGGTCGAGATGGTCTAGTCTCTATAAAAGTCCTTCACCACTTTTTATCTAGACTAGAAAACTAAAAAAGTGATGGCTAATCCATTAGTATAAGCCTAACCCAACCTATGCAACCTCTCACATTAACCATAAAAGAACATATAAGCATCAAACCTAGGATCTATATTGAAATGAAGGGGACCTGTCCTCATGAACTCTACATACCTACTCTGTCCTTTAATGGACCTAAAGGGTAAAACCACTGGATATGGAGAAATCCCTGACATTACCTTATCCACACTAGGAAAAATAGTAGTAGTCATATGTGCATCTAAAGTCTAAAGCCTCAAAGTAGCTTACTAAAAATAAAATAGGAGCCACCCTATGAAGGAAAACTAATACTCAAATCAAACAATTCTCAATCATAGGTATGATCACAAGTAGTGTCTGTACTAGACTTAACCCCTCTAACTCACTAGACCTACCACCACTAGAAACCCTAGGACCTAAAGAGACAACTTTACCCTGACCCCTAGCTAGTCTAGAAATCCTAATTTTGCTTCTTCCTCGAACCCTACTCTTAGCGCATACCAAAGGCATGGTCTCTGAATCTCTAGCTATGGAAGAACGTAAGCTCACCTTTTGTAAGAGAGTGAATAAGAATTTTTTGAGTGGTACACAACTTTGGACACCTAAAATAGAATTAAAAATATAAATCTCCTAACATCATGTAGCCTCTCAAAGATAGATAATAGACATCTCTGCATCGATCTGCAAGATTCTACTAGATTTGGCTTGTACTAACGAGAATAATAAACTTGGGGCTCTGATACCAATCTGTCATGATCCAAAAAATAAACACGTAATGGAACTTATCACAAATATGGGACAAATAAGCCAAACCCAACCCAAAGAACAAGAGTTAAAGGGGATTCAAGAACAGAAATAGAAAAATAGAAGAATCTCAAATATATACATAAACGAGATACAAGTCTAAAAGATACATCCGAGGTCTGGTTGTCACTACTTCAAGCCTCTACTACATATTCAACTAATGATAATTGCCTATAATTTCTTAAATATGAATAAATTATAAGACATAAATAGAGAGATGTGAGAAGCATCAAAGACCATCAATCACTCTCTTGATCTCTGTGATGCCAGTACTAAAAAGCAACACAATCTATAAGCTGCTACTCGACCCAATACCTACACAGGGTGTAAAAGAATAATAAAAAGGAAAGAAAAATCAAGGATGAGTATGAAACCATGTGTACTCAACAAGCATCATTGATAAATGACCTAATCCAAAGGGATGGTGAGAACTATTACTTGAACTACCCAAGGATTTCCAAAACTCTAAAATCTAGTATATACATCACTTTATCCTAATCAAGGTAACCCAACACAATGGTCAATAGATGTATCAAATATAGAGTAGGCACATTGATCTAGGTTAGTCAACACTATTAATTTTAATACAAATAAATAGGGGAAGTCAATTATGAAGAAGACTCCCTAATACTATATATCAAGATTTATCAATTATAATCAACCAATAATATGAAATGGAAACAAGAAGAGTATGCATATATAAGAGTGTATCTCATCCTACCAAGGGGGTAATACACAACAATCATTCTTGACCAAGCCACAAACATACAACACATCTCATAATACCTTAACCTCTCAGTCAATATAATATGATGTAAGATAATGTAATAAAGTAAAATGAATGCTCCATCACACTATCACAAAACAAGGTTCTATGACAGCAATACAAAACAAAAGCAAAATACTAACACAATATCAAACCAAACTAAAAAAGAAAATGCAATGTAAATGATGCAATGCTATAAAGTGATGATGGGGGTTTGGCAACCTATATACTTCACATAATCTCTAATACACCTCTTCATCTAGTGTTCACATATAATGGTTGTCATAATATCTCTAAAGAATATCTCATCAACCTGACCACACATCCCTCGGTCTAGGCATTTTTAAAAATGTTTTATTTTCCTATCTCTCTATAGTACCAATAGCTCATACATGTAAGAAATAAGGATGTAATGCTCACAACTAATCAGTATAAAGGTGATAGTCCATTCAATACATGTAAAAGTGAGTTCGTAATCAACTCAATGTGACAATGTTTCATGATGTAAGCCATTGTGGGCACCACTGGTATAAAGAATCATGCATGACATCAATAATATCATTTAAAGTCCGTCTTTTGAGTTCATCAATATGGTAAAGGAAATATAATTCACTAACATGGTCTATGATAACAAATCAAGACCTTACTTAGTGACACAATAACAAATATGAAAATTAAATGAACAACCATTGCCAATAATATTAAACTATACCAAGCTATTCATTTGCAAACATTTCTAGAGATACTTACAAGTAGCAAAACTTACTAAAATAGGCATTTATCCAAATACAATCCATCACTTGTTACCCGCGCAGAGATTCTCACCATATAACCTAAGTGGGACCCTCAATACTAAACAAAACACAAAATACAAAAAAAAAGTAAACAATACATAAGCACTTTGAAAAAAGTTAAAGTCCATCTTAACTTGCCTTAAATGAAGCTCTGCAAGTCCAAACACCATCCAAAGCCTTAACCAAAAGCTCAAATCCCTAGAATCCAAACTAAACACATCTAATCTACTCAAAAATGGCATCTACAACTCAAAATGAAGCTAATGATACCCATGTTGACCCTATTTAAGATGGGTCCAATATAATTTTGAAAAATTAGTTCAAAATAAAAGGGGTAAAATTAGAATTTTGTTTTAGAAATGCATTACCTAAGGATATAGGAGTCTATAGCTAAAAACTCATGAAAAAATAAGGTCCAAATCGAAGAAAAACCACTTTAATCTTATTTGGAAAATCGTAAAACTCATTTTGAAACCAAGATTAAAGAGTGTTTTTGATGATATAACTTAATGAAAAATAAAGGGATTAAGGTTTTGGAGCTTACCCAAGATCAACTGGTGAAGAAAACTCTACAAATTGCCTAAACCCAAAGCACAGAGTCCAAAAATAGTGAAAAATATGAAAAGAGGCTTATATATAGCAGTTGCCGCTTAAGCCGCTAAATGGTCGCTTAAGTGGCTACAGCTAGAGGCTACCTCTTAAGTGAGGCCTAGATGCTAAAACAACTACCTCTTGAGATGTTTTGGTCCACTTAAGTGGATGCACCATATATCAGCAATTGCTGATTTTAGGGCAAGCCTACCAAGCTTCGAACGTACCATTAATATTTTATTGGGACCCCACAACAACAAACAATATATGATACCAAGCTAATTTTGATAATTCAGACTCTGAAGATATTAGATTTAAAAAAAAATATTATTTTCAACAAATTAATCCTTGAGACCCATTTAGGTCAAATTTTACTAGTTTTTCAAATAAAGGGTCGGCAAAAATAAAGGCTCGAAACCCAAACTAACCATGATACTAACTTAGAATCAATATTTTGGAGCTAAGGAAACTTTTAGAATTATCATCCAAGGACTGGATCCCAAAGCATTGACCAAAATCAAACTAGCCCCTTTCAAGGGTGTTCAAAACCACAATCTTATTTAAATAATTTTGAATGTATAAGGAAATATGCCAACTATCCCCATGACTGATAAATGAGATGAGGAAACAATGAAAAAGGAAAAAATGGTAAAATTATAGAAATTTATAAATTTTAATATGAGGGTCATTGCAATGAATAACATATAACACATCCTAGCATACATGTGATCTTTTAAGCGAAAGGTAAGCCTAGCGAATAAAAAATGCGTATGTTGTTCGTGAAATGTTCCATTAACCTAAACACATATATTCATACAAATTTATGAATAAACTAAATGGGGTTACAAAATGAGAGAAGGGAATGTACAAATAAACATCAATCACACCCAGGGGTACAATTAGAAACTAGGACCCTATGGAAAGTGCTACAATCACGGACTTCTTGGGCATTTGGAAACTTATTAATGCCTTTTGGATAAGTATCTACCTTTAAAAAACTATCTAATTATTGTTGAATACTGAGGGAAAATCGTTCGAATAATTTGGCATCATATTCTTCAATTCAACACATAAGAAATAATTTATCTTTTTAGATCAAGAACCCTTTTTGACATAAGGTGGTCTCACTAATGGGCCTAATATGCCTTCGTAATTGATGTGCCATGGTTTCATGGAACTTTTAATTCTAAGAACAAGGAAATTATGTAATAACTTAGGTATTCTTATTTGATATGATGTGTTTTTGTGTTGATTGTGTAGTAAAATGGGTTTCAAAGGAAAATCTAAGAAAAAAGGATGAAAAGTTGTTGAGTTGGTGACCTACAAATTGATCCATAACTCATGGGTAGAACCTACGGCTCATGAATGGACCTTTAACTTGAGTTCTGAAGCTGAAAAGTAAAGTTTAATTCCTACAAGGGGACCTACAACTCGTGAATACAACCCATAATTCATGGGTGGCAAGTGTGAATAAAGTACTGAAGACTGAAGCTAGATATAATTTCCATGATTGAAAGCCACGACTCATGGGTCTGATCTACCACTTAACCCATGAGTCATAGGATGTTGCTGACCTACTTTTCCTTCATAGTTAGGATATGATTTGTTTTATATCTATAAATACTCCATTGATGTTTCATGATTAGTTTACACACTTTTACATTATTTTGAGGTTATGGGATACATTATTGATCTTGGAATAATTTTCATTGGTTATTAGGGTTGTTAATCAATTTGAGATTTCAATTTTCAATCTTATCCTTGTGAGTACACAATTATGGTTTCATCTATGAATTCTCTTACGTGCTTATAATAATGACTAGCTAAATCTCATAACTAGGGTTATGGGAACCATGATGAATTAACAAAGTAGGCTTAAGTTTGAAGTCAGCCTAGATCGATGTTCCTGCATGTATTGATATTTTCATTGATCTGATTGCTTTCTTGACAGTTGCAAATATTAGGAACTTGTCTATATTTTAGACTTTCTCGATAGAGGTAGAGATTGGGAAAAGGAAATAATAATAGAAATTTGAAGCTATCAACATTCATATAATTTACTTGACCCTTAATTGGGATAGTTAATCTGAGATCATAAAACAAGGGACAGTAATACGACTCTCTAAGTCTGAGAGGAGATGAGTGAAATTAATATAACCAAGGTTGACAGACAGTTAGGTGATACATATATTGCTAAATTTTACATGATAGGCATTGGGATAATCGGCTAGCACGAACAACCTACATTGTTATGATGTCACGGGTAACATAATTCTAGTGCTCATCTCATATTTACCACAGTCCAATTAACCAACAATCATTACTATTATAATTTACTTTTACAAAACCACCATTTTATTTACTTAATTCCTAGTTACATAGACAAACTCTTGATAGAATTTTGGCTTATTCCTCATAGGATTGACCTCAATATTATTGGATTCTATATTTGATTCAGTGATGATTTCATACTTTTGAGAGGTGTAATTTAGGCAAAATCAAATTTTGTCTTCATTGCCGGAGAATATAGTTACAAATTTATAGATTGAGTTTGTTGAAGTTGTTGGTTTCATTTTTTGATTTCTACTTTACTACTATTTCTAGGGAACACACTGGTGTATGCCAAATACTTTGTTTCAAGTCAATCCCCTAATTCCATTTGATCTTGAACTTGAGACAACTTCGAGACATAATTAAAATATAGATAAAAAAAGAGTTAATGATCAAGGATCCTTTATTGAAGGGTTTCGTGATGACCCAGTAACATTGAATTGGCCACTTCAGCATGATGTTTAAAAAACTATAGAGAAGGTTACTAATTGCTTAGTGTTGGAGAAAACTACTAGACAAGTTGCCACCCTACGAGTATCTAAGGAAGAAAGGGATAGACAGGAAGATAAAGACCATTAAGCCACACTTAAAATGGATAGAATGAGCAAAAATATAGGACAATAGCCCATCCAACAATGTTTACCAATGTATGATGATCCAAAAGATATTTGGGGTATGTTGAGCCAATTGAAATAGGTGTAGTCATTCCTCCAGAACTACCCCAAGGTACTAAGTTTGATATTACAAGTGCGATGATCTTGTTGTTGAATTTGAATAGGGTGTTTGCAGGCCAACTTACTAATAATGAGAATATGCATATCATGAATTTTATGGGGATACACAGTTCATAAAATCTATTTGGGGTGTGTTAAGAGATATACGAATGAGGTTATACCCATTCTATGTAATAAGGAAGGTGACTTTGTGGTTAGGTGAGTTGTCTCATGGATCTATAACCACTTGTAATGAGTTATAGATACATATCTTAGACTTATTTTTCTGACCTTCTAAAATATTGCAATTGAAGAATAGGATTTGTAATTTCAAACAGATGCATTCAAAAGCGTTATATGAGACATGGTTGAGGTTTAAGAAGAAGCCATAAAATATTCTAAATCACCGAATCACAGGTATAAACTTACTTGAGATATTATATAAGGCCTTGAATGCTAATACAAAGTTGTAGCAGATACTATCATAGGTGGAGCTTTAATGAGTCTTCACTGGGAATATGCTTCTAAGATCTTCGATTAGATCACTAAAACCAACCAAGGGTGACATACTCGAGAGGAAGATAGGTCAGTAGACACTTATTCTATTAGTGTCTCTAGTGAGAAGAGAGCATTAGATAAGCTAGTGGCTCAAGAGGTAGCACAACTAACGACTGATATTAGCTTAATTACGAAGCAATTTATAATAGTTAGAGCATAAAATGTGAATGTAGTGGGTTAACGAGGTAAATCTTCTAGACATAAAGAGTCAGATTCTGAAAAAGAAACTAAGTATCTTGATAGAGAGATGAAGGGTTTTTGAGCCAAGGGACAAGGGTATAATCAAGATAATTAAAACTCGAGGCAATGGAATCAAGGTCGAAACTATTATGGTGTCAGGTATAAGTACAGAAGTAAAGAGCGTGATAGTGACTGGATAACAAAAGATGACTACAAGGAAAATGGTGGCCTTTATGTTCCATAAGGGAACAAGGATGCTGAGTTTAGGAGCTTGAGAATGGAAATATGCAATACCCTAAGTTTTGGACTCTAAAATTTCTGGTGTGTTATCAATACTTCCATGACTATGACTCAGGTGGTGAGTTGGTATCACTCATCATGAGTCATAGGGTGGGACTTGTTGTCTTAACAGTAAGGTTGCCTGGGGTATTTTCCTTGACCACGAGTTAACATCATTAGTCATAACGTCTGGTAATGAGTCGTGATGAGGAACTCATAGTCTTAATAGTGAGGTTCCAAGTTTTTGTCCCTTAATTAACGAGTCCAAGCAATGAATCATGGTCAATCGTCATGAGTCGTTAACTGAGTCGTAACTAGGGCCAGTTTTCCTGCATATTTTTATTAAGGACTTTTTGGTTATTTCATTCTTTCATACTTACTTACAACGACCTAAAAATACCAAAGGGACCCTACTATCCTAAATTACTCAACTCAAACTTTGCTCTCTTCATCTTAAACTCCCAAGTCAAGATAAAACTATGATTCATAAGAGATTCAAGCTTCAAGCTTCAAACTTCAGATTTTCTTTCAATTTCTTTGGTATTTCAGGCATGTCTCTCATTTCTAACATGAATTTTGTACTATGGCATATGTTTTAGTAATTGTTCATGCAATTTAATTATAGGTTTGAAATCAGATTGAGGGATTTTGGTTGTTTACTATTAGAATTGTTTTACCATGCTTTGATTATGTCATTCATGCTTGATAAATGGCTTTTGGGATGGAATAGGTGCACTTTTATAGGAATTTAGAATGGGGAACATGGGTTTCCCTAAATTGATGGATTTTGGCTTGGAAAATAGTATTAACATCAACCCACCTTTCATAACTTTGGTTTTAAATATGAAACTTGCATGGTTTAACCCACTTTTTAAACTATTGCATTACATTAATGGATAAATGGATAAAAATAGATTTGAAAGTCCTTGGTGGCCATAGTTTAGATTTAAAAATGGTAGGAGTCAAATTGGTTAATTGGACTGGAATAACATAATAATTAGCTTGCAAGCATAATTGGTATAATGATACCAAGTGGTAAATGCCTTAATATAAGACTCCTTGGTTTATGAGTGGGATTATGTGTAAAATGGTTTTAATTTGACCTTAAAGGAGGTTGCTTTGCTCACTGTGAAGGTGGAGGTCTCGGGGGGACCAATACTAGAAACCACGTTTTCCATTATGGGGGTCTATATGAATATGTACTTAGTTCACACATTATATTATGCTTGGTTCATATATTATGTTTTTGGGAAGGCAAGAGCTTTGGTTATTATGTCTCTCTTTTGAATTTCCTTGGTTCGTGCGGCTAACACGCACTGAGGCCCCTTCAGTAGAGGGAACTGAATCCATATAGCTCGTGGGTGCCCTTAGAATGGATAGAGCTACAAAATCTAGGTTAATGGTTTTAAACACTCATTTTCATGACCCTTTATCCTATCCTATCATCCTATATATGTATATATGAATGTGTGCAAATGTTTTGACTAATTTTGGATATGATATTCTTTTATCATTTTCCCTGAGTTACATGCCATTGCTATCCCACTAACCGTCCTAGGATGCTACATAATTTTATGATGTAGGGTACGATAACTTTTTTGTTACCCTTGTGCAATGTTAGGTGGTGCGGTTGTCTATTGAGTTGCTGTGAAGTGGTGAGCTTTCATATTTTGGAAAGCTTTGTTATTTCATTAGGTTTATTTTCAGATTTTAAGAATTGTGAGCACTCTTATGCCATGGTCGGGGGCATGTCCCTACCTAGATTGATATTATGGTGTTTAAAGGCTTTTATGGACAAATATGGATTGGATATTTGTTTTTGACTCTTAGATTACTTTTGGCTATCTATCCTTCTTATTACTATTTAGTTGGCTTTCGATGTTTATCTTTATAGTGTTATGGATGTTAGGCTAAGGGGATGGTCTCCGGTCATGGTGGGCTTGAGATATCCGTCACGACTAGGCCCTAGTCTGGGTCGTGAAAAGCTTGGTATCAGAGCACGATTTAGGCTCATTGGGTATCGACAAAGCCGTGTTGAGTAGAGTCCTTTTTATTGGTATGTAGCATCTCATGCTTATAAGGGAGATGCTAAAAGGCATTTAGGAATATTTCCCTTTCTTATGTTTTATTTTGGGATATAGAGTCTAGTTGTCTAGAAACTTCTCTAACTCTTGGCTTACTTGCATTTCAGATCATGCCTCCCCAAAGATTTGATGTTCGTAGATACTCTGTTGGACCCTCTGTCCCACCTAAGGAAAATATAGAGGGAACTCGCCTTCTTACGATGTGTAGACCTGGTCTAGGGTCTCTGCTCCTGATTGTACTACTCTACGTGGGGTTCTATCGGTCCCTACAAGTCCTCATGGGGCTTCCCGAGATGATGGTACTCATGCCCAGATGTCTCAATGAGATATATCTAATGCGGAGCTCTGCCAGTCTATTCATCTGCTTACCCAACTAGTGGCATCTCAGTCTCACCAGTCTGATCATGTTAGTTCTGTTTCTCCTTCATCTGAGATCACTCGCATTGGCCAGTTTATGATGTTGAATCCCCCAATCTTTACAGGCTCTAAAGTTGAGGAGGATCCATAAGAGTTTATTGATGATATAAAGATTATTTTCGGGGTAATGCATTGATATGCTATAGAAATATAACACTTTCAACGCTTAAAATAAGAAAAATAACCAAGCTTTTGAGGCCTTTTTATTAGTTATGATTTGTTTTGGTTATGGTTTGTAGGAAACCATAAATTAAATGATAAGTTCCTGGAAATGGTAAAAAAGGTGTTTTGGCCACTTTTTGAGTGATTATGGATGATTGGGATGTTTTTCGACTTGATCGTGATCAATGCATATTTGAGATTCATAGTAGAGCTGAGAAACTGACTCCCAATACCTACTCAGTCAACCTATGGGCCACATATTGACCTATGGACCGCAAGTAGATAAAATGGGTACTAGAAAGTCTAAAATCCTAAGAGCTAACTTGCAGAAATCTCCCCATCCAGTACCTGCGGTTGGTACCTATGCCCGGAGAAGACTGTAGGTACAACCTGCTGCCAGGACCAAACCGCAGGTATAGGAAGCGGGTAGCCTCCGACCCTATTTTTCCTATTTTGATTGGTCTTAGTTTTTAGGGTTTTCTCTTGTACTATAAATACCCCTTATGTACTTTTTAGTAGAGGTTTGACACTTTTAACACTGAGAAATATATTTTAATTTCAAGATCCATCTTTGATCTTGGGATTCCATTGTATTGACTTTGATTGATTATTTAGTTTACGGTTATGAGTTTTTTTTCATATTATTATTGTGATTTCATCTTTGCTTTCCAACATGAATGTTATTGATTTCTTCACAATAATGAGTGGCTAAAACCTATACCTAGGGGTTGTGGAAACCTTAGCAAATTGATGAAGTAGGGGAAGTGCGCTTGTTGACAGGAACCAATACCCATGGCATGCATTGTTTTATCTTAAATAAGAATGATTTCTTAATGGGTGAAAATATTAGGATCCCACCTAGATATTACTACTTGCTCTAACAAAGGTTTAGTAACTAGGAAAATATAAAGGCAACAATAATTTGGGGAGTAAATAGTCGATCCATTGTAGCACAATGGTATATGTGAATGATTATTAGCCTTTATCTAATAACTTGAGACTCAAAAGGTGATAGTTAGATGAGACCAGGGTAAGGGTTAGTAATGCGACACTCTAAGACTCAATAGGTAAAGGGTGAAATCCTCTGCTCATCCAAAAGACTGTAGGAGGTACATAACTTATTTGTTCTACATGTAATGTATTGAGTTAGTTCAACAATTCACATATACCTACAGAGTTAAGATACCAGGGGGAATACAATCCTAGTGTTCACTTACGACTGATTTTCAACCAAGTTCATTTTGTTTTGTGTTCGAGACTACTACAAATAAATCCCCCTATTTACTTTCCTGTTTTGCCCATAGACTATAAATACTGAGATATGTCAAATCACGTGTTCCCTTGGGATTCGACCCCAACCTTAGATGGTTACTATATATTGACAGAGGTCGTACCATCATCTAAAAAGAGGTGTTGCTTGGAAATCATCAAGAAATTTGCGCCATTGTCGGGGAACACAGTGTTAATTTGTGGATTGAGATTATTGCAGTTTTTTGGTTTATAGTTTTTCTTTTTTTATTAGTTGGGCATACGTCGGTATATAACTAACACATGGAGTAGAGGCAATCCTCTAGAGAGGCTCCTATAAAAACCTAGTAGGATGTTTGAGCCGAAGAGAGGTGATAATATTGACGGGGTTTATGATATTATGCCTCCTACCAAAGGGGTACAAGATATTGTGGATCATTAGACTAGTGAGATTTTAGCTCAAACTAAAGCCGAAAGAAGAGCAACAAAAGAAGTTCAGAGGATAGCTAGGGATGCATATCTAGTTAAATAGAGACAAGCAGTGGACCATCGAGCAGCACTCGATGGGATTCAAAATAGAACTTGAGGTTGTCGTGTTCAAGTTATCCCATCATATCAGTATATACAACCATTTATAGATGATGAGAAAGATATGGGATATGTTGAGACAACAGAGAATGGAGACATAACACCTCCTAGTTGACATTACGAGTGCCATGATCCAACTTCTAAATTTTAAGGGTGTGTTTCCAGGATTGCCTACCGATGATGCAAACTTGTACCCTGCAAATTTCCTTGGGATTTATAACTCATATACCAATCCAGGGGTAAATCAGGAAGCACTTAGATTGAGGTTTTTCCCCTTTTTACTTACAGGAGAAACATCTTTATTGTTAGGTGAATAGCCAAAAGGCACTATCACGGCTTGGAACGAGTTGCGTAGGTAATTCTTAAACAGGTTGTTTCCTCCATCAAGGATGTTGTAGTTGAAAGGAAAGAGCTATAATTTTGGGTAGCGACAGCCAGAACTTGGTACCTAATAATCAATATTAAGGGAAAACTTATCAAAGATATTCTTTAGAGCCTTGAACATCAGCTCCAGAGCCATGACATACAACATCTCTAGAGGAGCTTTCATTAGACTACGTTGGGAGGCATCTTAGGAGATGTTAGATCATATCTCACTCACTAACTGAGGGTGCCAAACTCAGGAAGCTGGGAGAGGATCTGGTATTTATGCTATTGGTGCCTCCTGTGACCAGAGACCAACTGATGATGCAGTAGCATAAGAAATTCCATTACTAAAGACTGATTTAGGGGTGCTATTAAATAAGTTTGCAGTAATAAATTCTGATAAAATTGAATGCAGTAGTAGCATAGGGGTTAGCTTCTAAAGCATATGAGTATAAATTAGAAGAGGAAGCTAATTATTTGATTCGTTAGATGGTGGGTTTCCAAGCCCAAGGGCAAGGGAACCAAGGTCAGAACTATTATGATCAGTACAGAGACTATAACAGAGAGTGAGATAGTGATTGGAGGATGAAGGATGACTACAAAGAGAAGGTAGACAGATACATTCCACTTAGTAGACGTGATGTAGAATCTAGAATAGAGGAGATGTTGACTAAATTAGTGAAGGGTTAAGAAAATCAGGAGACCAACCTTAAGGAGATTAAGGCTAATATTTCAGGATTGGCCCAGAAGGTCGAGTTGCATTCCACTGCTATCAAGCAGTTGGAGCACGAGTTTGGGCAGATGTATGCAACACTAAACCAGAGGCATATAGGTACCATTCCAAGAAACACAATGAAAAATTTAAAAAATGATGGTCACGTACTTGCTATTACCACGAGGTGTGGTATCACTACTATGGATCCCCCACTATTTGCTACAGAAGTTGTTGATGTTAAGACATATACTGTTGAGTCTGAGAAGGTAAAACATGATACATATACAGTTGCTACAGACAGAGATAAGGGTCCATTCATTAATCCAGAAGTAAGACAAATTTCAAGACCACCCCCACCTTTTCCTCAGCGACTGATGTAAAAGAAAGAGAAAGGTAAGATCAAGTGATTTATTGAGATGCTAAAAGAGTTGAGCGTGAACATACCTCTTCTTAAGGAAGTAGAGAAGATGCCTAGATACTCTAGGTTTATTGAAAATTTAGTCATAAGGAAGAAAGGAGTAACTTTTGAGGATATTGAGGGAATGCACCATTGCAGTGCAGTCACAACTAGGTCCGTAGCGCAGAAAAAGAGTGATCCTGGAGCGTTCACTATACCATGCACTATTGGGTTATCCAAATTTTCCCGAGCCTTAAGTGATTTAGGGGACAACATAATTTGATGCCACTAGCCATCTTCAAGCAACTAGGCTTGAACCCTACGAAACTGACTTTGATACGATTATTGATGGCTAACCACACAGTGAAGAAGCCTGTGGGAATCTTTTATGATGTCATCGTTGGGGTGGAAAAATTCATTTTCCCAATTGACTTTGTCATCTTGGACTTTGAGGTTGAACCGAGATGCCTATTATTTTAGGAAGACCATTCATAGCCATAGGCAGAGTTATGGTTGACATGGAGAAGGGTGAGATGAAATTCTGAGTCAATGGTGAGGAGATGATATTCAACATCCAAAAGTCTATAAAACAGCCAACCAACATGAGGGTAGTATCGGTGATTGATTGTATTGATGACTCTAGAGGATATTCCTATGGGTATCTTGATGAATTCTGACTAGTCAAGATAACCGCGTCATATCGCGACATTAAATTAAGAGCTGCATGGGAGGCAACCTATGGGATTATTAGTGAAGTATGAGTAACTAACATAGCCATGTCATGTCGCGACATTAAATCAAGCGCTAAGTGGGAGGCAACCCACTATATTTTAGTGTTTACATTTTTGTTATTTTTGTTTTTGTAGGTTGTTAGTTTTTGGACCTACATGGAATACGGTAAACATTGCTACATTCATCGATTTCTAGGTAAGGGGACTGTGTGATCAGCTCATCATGGTCACAAGTCCCACACGATAAATTGAGTAGAAAAATAAAAAGTTAAAATTTTTTTAGGATGAAAAATGGTACGTTATGGACTTTGACACCTAATTATGCTTTTGGAACCAAACACTTAGGTTACAGGACCATAAGTACCTAGAAAAATGTTAATACGCTAATTCCGAGAAGCAAAAAAGTGAGCCAAAAATTTTAGCCCAGCACCTGCGGGCTGCAGGTGCTACCTGTGCCTAGGACCCAACCGCAGGTACAGGGCGCAGGTAGGTTCCGCGGTTAGGTAAAATTTGGGCCCACTTTTAAATTAAAATTTTGGGCCTACCAACATTTAAATATGACCTATTATTGCCCCCCACCTAGATAAAAACATTCTAACCCTCATTCTAACTTATTCTAATCCTCAAAATTTCAATTTTCTCTTTGAATTCAAACTTTCCACTTCAACGTAAACCAACCCCACACTTAAAAAAAGGTGAATTTGACATTTTTTGAGTTACCAATTTGTTCAAACATGCTAGAATCAAGTTTCAACCTTGGTTTTGTTCAAGTTCTTTGTTATTCTCTTCTAAATTTTCATATAAGAGGTAAGTTTCTTGCCTCCAAATGGTGATATAATGTTTTATATATTATAGAAATAAGTTGATATATGTAGTGCATTACTAAATATATTGAAACTATCATGCTTGTATGAGGGAGCCTTGATATAGCCTAAAATCATAATGTAGGGCCTTATTTTGAAGTAATATTCTAAGTTTAGGCCATAACCAGAAGTTGAACCTGAATGAATGAAAGTAATGCCACGAGTTGAACATGTTTCTGTACTTTGAAATTCTTGATTCTTGAGTAGTGTGAATACATTGGACTTATTGGGATTTCAAATAGGTTATAGGTGTGTGAAAAGTGAGGATAAATTCAAACTTTTTAAATTTTGAGTTTTTCTTAAACTTTCACTATCCCTCACTTTTGTTGGAAGCTAACAACTTGTTTTTTAGGTATTCATGGTTCCTAAAGAAGCCAAGAAGAAAATAGTTAGTACTTTGAGAAGATAGGAAGATTCTCCTGAGCTTAGCGGTTTGGTGAAAGATTATCCGAGACAACATCATGTTGATGTTGTAGTTGTAGTGACACAGAGTCACATGAGGACAAACTCACCAGGTTGCTCAGACAGTCGTAGACTAGATGAGGATGAAGTATGCAAGGATATCACCACCACATACTCCACCACCTGATGATGAGGAGGAGGATGAGGAGACAAAGGCTGAGTTAACTCCACAGGCTGATGCACAGGACTCCCAGTCTGAGAAGGGGTCCTAGGATTCTTCTAAGGGGGTTGAGCAGGAGCAGTCATCAGTGGTACCCCATTCTGAGAAGGGTACCGCCACCTATATACAGTAGAAAAAGTTACCATAGTCTGAAGAGGTTATAATACAAGCATCCTATACTGCACAACAGGTACCCATACCCATGCATGCCCTAAATTCACCTCCTAAGAAGGGACATCTAAGTGGTGGGTAGAAGTGATGCGACATATATATGAGCTTGGTCGCACTGTTTGGGAGTTATAAAGGCCTACACGATGTATTTATAAGGAGCGTAGGATCAAATTATTGGGGCTGCAAAGGTTACCACAGCTGAGGGAAGTGTTTGACAGGTATTAGCTTTGGTGGATGACAAGGCCACTCGGCTCTTATAGCCTGGATATGGTGTGCGAGTTTTATGCATCTTACAGAGCCACCGTAGTCCTTCCCATGCGCCATCATCCAGGCTTTATCAAATTTGCATGGCAACCACAACTTAATCACACACTAGTAGAGGAGTCAAAGTTGATGTCAGAGAGGAGACTATTCATAAAGTCATATTTTGCCTAAATTACATTACACCCGCATCTAAAGCTGAATGCGAAAACAAATTGAGGATTGCATAGGATCATCATATTATGCAGGATGCTGAGAATAGAGCTAAGAGGCTTGAGATGTCTAGGTGGATAACTGGTTACATTTCACCACAGGGTGATGGAGCCCAATAGATTTATGGGCCAGTTGTGATGAAGAAGGGCCTATTGACACTAGAGGTAAGATTTTGGTGGTTACTGATTCGATATCACCTATTTCCCACTGCTTTAGATAATTCATTGACGTGGGAATGAGTTGCATTGGTTTCTTAATTGATGGCTGGTTATGATATTGATTTTTCTTCTATCCTCAGGTATGAGCTACACGATAGAGCCTTTGGTGAGCTGACTAAACTTTCATTTCCTTATATGATCTATAGGCTATGAGATGAGGCAGGTGTGCCAAAGTTACCAGGTATTAATAAGAGGGTGACTGCCAGTGTGATTGTGCAGATGAGGAACCTGAAGGTTCTAGCACATTCAAACTTTTCTAGGAGATCTAGACAACAGACAGCTACACCATAGGCCCAGGCCAAGGGCCCAACAGTTTTGCAATTCCTGATGAGGCACATATAGATGATATAGGTGTTGGTATAGACATGAATATAGGGTAATAGAGAGGAGCTCTAAATTTGAGTACTCAGGTCAAGGGGACACAGGATACTTCTTCTTCAGCCCCGTCTTTGACCTCAAAACTGGTTGGTGTATTTACAGAGCCTACTCACCCATCCATTACAACTCCTACAATAGGTATGATTACTGAATCCAGTTAGTTTTTGCTGAGCTTAGTGGATAGACAGAGGTCTACAACTACTTGGTTGAAGGTTGTCAAAACCGAGATGGCTACCCTTTTTGGGCAGATGAGATCAAGGATCAGGACTAGATTTGAGTAGGCCGAGGCTAGCTGGAAAGATTCTTAGAAAGACATACTATTAGAGTTGTGTTTCAATATTTAGACATGGATTGATAAGCTGGAGAGATACGTTACATCTCAATATACAGAGACAGGTCCGCCAGATTTGATTCATATGAGAGGGGATTTTGATATCCTATGAGCATAGGTACGCTCTCTTGTAGAGATCCGTGTCATAGCTACTCCCTCTATGATACCCCTTGTAGTCTAGATATCATCTTTGTGTGTATTGAGATAGTTTGACTTCTTCTCTGAGGATGATGAAGAGGTCCTAATAGTTGGGACCAAGAGAGGTCACTTACACGATTTGCAGTGGGTGCATTATCTAGTAGTGCACCGCCACCACCACCACCTCCTCTAGCTTTTATTCCCTCATCTGTGGAGGCTTCTGACTCGGGCACTTAGTGCATCCCAAGTATTTACTCACTTCCCTATGTTTTATTTTATTTTAGGGCATTAAAATAGTGTGTAGTTCTTTGTTGGGATTGGCATGCCTTACCGTCGTAGTTTTTTGTTGTCGTGCTTCTTTTTTTATTAGTCATGGTATGATTGTAGAATCGGCATGTCTAGGATAATTATGTCGTATTCAATTTTTTTAGTATTGTGATGTTTTATGTAATTAGGAGATTTTGAGTATTTAGGAAAATAGTCAGATTTTGACTAATTTTTGATAACCCTCCAAAAATTATTGTGATTTAGAACTGTGTTGATGCACATATGTATGAACTTTTTGGATTTTGTTATGGTATTACTAGTAGGGACATGATAGCCATTTGCAAATAATTTCATGAACTTAATAGGTAGTAGTTGGTAATATTGACTCTGTGGTATGTAAGTATGAGATGCTACCTAGTTCTCTTTGTATGTTAAATTCAGAACTTGACTGGTTAGTCTTAACTAGGTTGAAGGATAGTTAGTTAGGAAAGGATCATAGGCCATTTTTTATTTTAGTCCACTTTTAGCCTAAATGATCTTTCATGTGCAAATTGTATCCCTTGATCCCTATTTTGAGCCTTATAGCCTATTTTTTTGTGTGGCAATGAACCTATTTTGGCCCTGATCCTCCTTGGGCACTGTGCACCTCAACATAGGCAAAAAACTTAAGTTGAGGATGGCTATCATAGGGGTGCGTAGTGTAAAATGGGTATAAAGAAGGGTAAAATAAGAGAAAAAGTTTGTAAGGCTAGGTGTGGTAGAAAAAGAAAAAGAAAAAGAAAAAGAAAAAGAAAAAGAAAAAGAAAAAGAAAAAGAAAAAGAAAAAGAAAAAGAAAAAGAAAAAGAAAAAGAAAAAGAAAAAGAAAAAGAAAAAGAAAAAGAAAAAGAAAAAGAAAAAGAAAAAGAAAAAGAAAAAGAAAAAGAAAAAGAAAAAGAAAAAGAAAAAGAAAAAGAAAAAGAAAATGAAAAAGAAAAAGAAAAAGAAAAAAAAGAAAAAATGTGAAAAAGTGAAAAAGAAAAGAAAGAATAAAAGACCATACCCAGCCTGAATGTGCATAAAAGAATAAAAGGGAGAAATAAGGGTGGAATAAAAGAAAATTGGCTAGTAAGTGAGACCCCATAATTAGTGTAGTGACAAGAAGGCTTAGTCATTTTACATGTCCATACCTATCATACCATCCCCCAAGCCTACATTACAAGCCGAGAAAAGTCCTATAGTGATCCTGACTTGACTATCTGAATGCTAAGGTAAAGAAAATAAAGGCAAGCTGATGGTATTTCGCATGCATTTATTGGAATTTCTTTGTTGAGTGTGAGTTTCTCTTGACCTTCCCTGCATTGACATGCATGATTTCATATGAGTGAGTGGGACATTCTTGTTGTGAGGGCACTTGAGTCATGTTGCTAGCTATCTGCTTATTTTGGGGAGCGTAATTTGTTCATATGAGTGGTTGTCTATTGCTAATGTAGTTTCCAAACCTAGATTCCTTTTTTATATTATTGTGCTTCACATGCACACACAGTTAATTTTGAAAAGAGATATAGGAGGGGATGATGTAATTTGAACTAAATGTGATGACTGCCTGCCTTGTATATCTTAGGTTCTCTTAATTAAGTGTTGTTTTTGTTTTGCTGTCTTTTTGTTGCCCACGGACATGCAAACATTCTAAGTTGAGAGTATTGATATGCTATAGAAATATAGAACTTTATACTCTTAAAATAAGGAAAATATGCAAGTTTCTGAGGTCTTCTTGTTAGTTAGGATTCGTTTTGGGTATGTTTTGCAGGAAACAGTGATTTGAATGATAAGTGAGTGAAACTAGTGACAAAGGTGTTTTTGTCCACTTTTGGAGTGATAATGGATGATTGGGATGTTTTCTATCTTGATCGTGATTGATGATGGTTCGAGATTCAAAGTAGAGCAGAAAAACTGACTCTCGGCACCTACTAAGTCAACCTATGAACCACATGTTAACCTATGGACTGCAGGTAGACAAAGCGGGTACCAGAAATTCCAAAATCCTGAGAGGTGACTTATAGGAATTTTCCTATTTGGTACCTGCGATTGGTACCTGTGCGTGGAGCAGACCGCAGTTACAACCCACGGCCAGGACCAAACCGCAAGCACAGGAAGCAGGTAGCCACCGACCCTGTTTTTACCTATTTTGTTTAGGCTTAGGTTTTAAGGTTTTCTCTTGTACTATAAATACCCCCTTATGTACTTTTTAGTAGAGATTCAACACTTTTAACACTTAGAAATATATTTTGATTTCAAGATCCATCTTTGATCTTGGGATTCCATTGTATTGACTTTGATTGATTATTCAGTTTATGGTTATGGGTTGTCTTTTATATTATCATAGTGATTTCACCTTTTCTTTCCAACATTAATGTTATTGATTTCTTCACAATCATGAGTGGCTAAAACCTATAGCTAGGTTTGAGAAAACCCTAGCTAATTAACGAAGTAGGGGAAGTGCGATTGTTGATAGGAACCAATACCCATGGCATGCATTGCTTTATCTTCGATATGATTGATTTCATAATGGGTGAACACATTAAAATCCCACCTAGATATTACTACTTGCACTTACAAAGGGGTATTAACTAGGAAAAGATAAAGATAACAGTAATTTAAGGAGTCAATAGTCGATCCATTATAGCACAACAGTATATACGAATGATTATTTACCTTTATCTAATAACTTAAGACTCAAAAGGTGATATTTAATTGGGACTAGGGTAAGGGTTAGTAACGTGACACTCTGAGACTCAATAGGTAAAGAGTGCAAACCTCCTGCTCGTCCAAAAGACTATAGGAGGTACATAACTTTTTGATTCTAAATGCAAGTTATAGAGTTGGTTCAATAACGCACATAAACCTACAGAGTTGAGATGCCAGGGGGAACACAATTCTAGTGTTTACTTATGACTGATTTTCAACCAAGTTAATACTATTCTGTGTTCGAGACTAGTACATACAAATCCCCTCATTTACTTTCGTGTCTTGTCCATAGACTGTAACCACTGAGATCTGTCAAATCACGTGTTCCATTGGGATTAGACCCAACCTTAGTTGCGTTACTATATCTTGACAGCAATCATACCATCATCTAAAAGGAGGAGTTGTTTGGATGTCATCATGCATGCTACTGATTTTGAAGGTGTAGAGTTTGCTGCATATCAATTGAAAAACATAGCTTATTAGTGGTATGAGGTGTAGGAGCAATTGAAAGGTGATAATGCTGAGCCAGTAGGGCGGGATGAATTTTTAGGTGCTTTTCTTGATCATTTATTTCCTTAGGAGTTGAGGGAAGCAAAAGTGAAGAAGTTTGCAAACCTGAAGTAGGACAAGATGTATGTGAAGGAGTATGCCCTAAAATTTCAGTAGTTGTCTTATTATGCCCCTGAGTTGGTGTCTAAAATGAGATCTATGATGAGGAAATTTGCTTCTGGTTTGTCTCGTGACTTAGTACTGGAGTTTAAAACTGTGATGTTGAACAATGATTTGAACATCACCAAGCTAGTGGTTTATATGCAGCAGGTGGAGGATGAAAAGAAAAAGTAAGTAGAGATAGGAGAGAGGTAGAATAAGAAGTTCATGTATTCAAAGTAGGGTGTAGGGTAGCTGAACAGTGGGAGAGGTGGAAGGCAATGGACCAAGAAGAAGAATTGTGTAAATTCTAGTTCATATTCATCGGTGAGTCCTTCTTATCCTAAGCTATCTGGTGGTCGTTGTTTTCAGGCTAGCAGTGGTCCTAAGGCACTAGGTGCCCAGTCTCAAGCCAGTGGAGCTCAGTCAGCCCCACCTTATCCTCTTTGTCATTTTTTGGGTAGCTTCGCCATCATTATAGTGAGGAGGGGAGAAATTAGTGCTTTAATTGTGGTTAACTTGGTCATATGCAGTGAGATTGTTGATCTGAGGTGGATTTATGCACCTTAGTGTTGCTATTAGAGCTTATTTAGCCTTGTTTTAAGGACTAATTGTGTGATTAATGAGTGAATAATGGTATGAATGAGAAACTAAATGTTAAATTAATTGATTAAAATGTTTAAGGTGTATTCCAAATAATTTTGGATTTAGAGTGGTCACTTAAAGTGAAAACGAGAAAATAGTGTTTCTAGCTTGAGCTAGGTGCTGCTCTAGTTGATCTCGATGAATTCTAGTGTGTGTGATGAGTTCCTAATGGTATTATTGCATAAGTTTTTTTGTAAGAAATTTTTATAGTTTTTGAGGTTCAATTGAATCAAGCCAAGAGTCAAAACACTAAACTAAAGATTAAAAGGGCAAAACTAATTCTTAGCTTAAGTTTCTAGTTCACCATCGTGGATTGTGTGTTGTTTTGGGTTCTAATTTGTGGTTTGTAATGATATATGATGCTTGGTTAGTTGATAATGATTATATATGAATGATATAAAAGTTGTAAATCAAGTGGAAACAACACAAAAAGGCTTGGAATGGATCAACAAAAGCACAAGACAAGACTCAACGTAAAATGGATACTTTGGATGTCCATGGTGCGTCGAGTACTAAAGACATGGCTATGGGGAGTGTTCCATACATGGAGAGATTGCTATGGGACCCAAAACAGTGTGTCTCCATTATGAGGGTGCGTCGTGCACCCTATTCCATGCGATAAGAGGGGCGACGCGGACCCATGTCAATTTCAGCATATTTTGTCCTCCTATAAACAGGACACTTGAACTTGATGTAAAACACCTTGTACGGCTTTGAAACATTGAGAGGGGTTGGAAAACACTTCAAATGAGGGTTTTCTTTCTTTACTTTAGATTATTTATGTATTTTATCATGTATTCATCTGTGGTGATTATGACTATGTCCATCAACGGCTAAAAGACCCCTTTCCGGGGTTAAGGCCAAGAACATGATTACTATTTCTTTAAATTGATTGGGTTTTGGTTTCTTATCATATTTGATTGTTTATTTATCCGTGTTATAACTATTTAAAGGATTTGTGACCCTTAGAATACATCTATTTTTGCCTTTGTGAGCTTGAGAGGGGGAGTAAGAGGATAGAATATATGGGTAAATAGAGTAGGATTATAAGCTTCCACAGAATGAAGTTGTAATTTTTATGTAGGATAGAGATATACCTACGTGACCTATTTGGTTCACTACGGGTTTAAATACAAATCCATTTAGCGTAGTTCTAACATCTCCGCTCAATGATGTAGTTATAGATCTAAGTTAGATAGGTGATTAGAGGCTGGAGGGACCATGATCATAATATCAACCTCGTGAATCAACAACCAAGATAAGTAACTTAACCAACGGAGTTCAATAGATTTGTATGATTGTTCGTAGACCTTAACCCTGGGTTTCTCCTTATTGATTGTCCAAGAAATTTATTTTTTTGCATTGTCTACTTTGTTTTTAGTCTACAACTCTAAAACTCTACTAGTTACTTTTACATTACTTTAAATCAAAATAGTGAACTAAAATTAGATAGTTGTTAAAATAATTCCCTGTGGGATCGATACTTGGCTTCTAAAGGGCCACTTTACTACTTGGTGAGACCATGTACACTTGCGTGTACTCTTGGGCACAGTAATTGTCCCTCAGCTAAAGTTGCCACTGGAGCTAATAAGTTCCCGATCACCACTTATTCAGCTCTTGCACCAAAGGGTTCTACTTTAGGTACTGGCACTATCTGAAATTGCCTCTATGCACTTACTACTCACTAAGAATCTGAGGTTTTCCCCCATGTTATCACTGGTATATTATAGCTCTTCTCTCGTGATATTTATTGTTTGTTTGATCTGGGTTCTACCCTATCTTATGTGACCCCTTATATGGATGTATATTTTGGTTTCAGTCCCAAAAATATTTCTGGCCCCTTTTCTAGTGTTTACTCTGGTGGGTGACTCTATCATTGCTAGAAAAATCTATTGGGGTTGTGTGATTTCTATCTTTTAATAGAAAGACATTGGTGGATTTGATAAAGTTAAATATGATGGATTTCAATGTTATCTTGGGGATGGATTAGCTTCATTCATGTTATGGTTCTCTAGATTATAAGACCCAAAAGTTCAGTTTCCATTTCCCATATAAACCACTGATTGAATAGGAGAGGAGTTCCTTAATGCCCAAAGAGAAGTTTTTTTCCTATCTTAGAGCTCGAATGTTGATATCCAAAGTATGTCTGACCTAGTTTGGGTTGAGGATCTTAATTTTAAGGGTCCCTTTTTGTAGTATGTCCCTGTAGTGAATGAATTTCTTAAAGTCTTTCCCGATGATTTCTCTTGAATTTCTCCTGATAGAGAGATAGATTTTGGGATTGATCTTCTATAGAATACCTGACCCATTTCTATTCCTCCTTACAAAATTGCTCTAGCTGAATTAAAGGATCTATATGAGCATTGAAAGATCTTAATGATAAAGGGTTCATTCATCCTAGTATTTCTCCATGGGGTGCTCTTGTACTTTTTTTGTAAAAGAAAGATGGGTCTCTTTGGATGTGTATAGACTGTTGAAAGCTGAATAAGGTTACAATAAAGAATAAATACCCTCTTCCTAAGATTAATGACCTATTCAACCAGCTTCATGGTGCTAGGTGTTTCTCTAATATTGATCTTTGTTCGGGCTATCATCAGTTGAAAATTTGGGAGGTTGATATTTCCAGGCAAGAATTCCAAGCTCAGTATGGTCATTATGATTTTTTAGTTATGTTATTTGGGTTGACTAATGCTCTAACTGCTTTTATGGATCTTATGAATTGGGTATTCAAGCAGTTTTTGAGTTTGTTTGTTATAGTCTTCATTGATGACATCTTGGTGTACTTTAAGAGTGAGGAGGATCATCGCAATAACCTCTGAATTATATTGTAGACTCTTAAGGATCAGAAGTTATATGTGAAGTTTTCTAAGTATGTGTTTTGGCTGAATACTGTGACTTTTCTCGAGCATGTTAATTCTAGTGAGGGGATCAAGGTGGATCCATAGAAAGTTGAGGCATTTATGAAGTGGACTAGACCCATGACTCCAACTGACATTAGGAGATTCTTGAGCTTGGTCGGGTATTATAGGAGGTTTATGGAGAGTTTCTCTTCTATTGTTGCTCCGCTGATGAAGTTAACTCATAAAAAGGTTAAGTTCTTATGGTCAGATGCTTGTGAGGGAAGTTTTGAGAAGTTGAAAGATATATTGACTTTTTCACCAGTATTGACCCTACCCAAAGGTACTGATGGTTTTATTGTGTTTTATGATGCGTCCCTTATGGGACTGGGTTGTGTCTTAATGAAACATGGTAAGGTTGTGGCCTATGCTTCTAGGAAACTTAAGGTTCATAAGAGGAATTATCCAAATGATCTAGAGTTGGTGGCTATGGTTTTTGTTTTAAAAATATGGCGTCATTATCTGTATGGGGTGCATGTAGATATCTATTCAAACCATAGAGTTTACAGTATGTGTTTACTCAGAAAGAGTTGAACCTTAGGCAGAGGTGGTGGCTCAAATTGCTTAAGGATTAGGACATGAGTCTTCACTATTACCCAGGTAAAGATAATATGGTTGATAATGGTCTTAGAAGTTTTTTTATAAGGATCTTATCAGGTTTATGAGGAGAAAAGAGGATGAGTGAAGGACATTCACTGACTCGCAGTACGTCTCTTGAACTCTGAGGATAGAGGATTTATTGTTCAGGAAGTGGTTAAATAATCTCTTGGTGCTGAGGTGAAGGAAAAGTAGGCTCTGGAATCCATACTTATTGAAATTAAGGATGATGAGGGTTAACAAAAGGTTATGGCATACGAGATTGAGGGAGATGACATCTTAAGATATCAAGGTAGGTTGTGTTCTCCTAATGTTAATGGGTTGCGGGAAGGATTTTTACTGAGGCTCATGAGTCCAGCTATAAAGTTCATCTAGGTTAAGAGATAGAGTTGAACACTTAAGGCCTGGTGGCATATCTTAAGAGATAGAGTTTCCTATGCGGAAGTGGGAGATGGCCAATATGGATTTCATTATGGGTCTGTCATGGTCTCAAAACTAGTATGATTTGATTTAGGTCACTAAGGATAGGATGACTAAGTCTGCTCACTTCTTGTCTATGAGGACTAACTACTCTAAGAGGATTATGTTAAGTTGTTTATTCAGAAGATTGTCAAGTTGCATAGAACTCCTGTGTCCATCATTCTAGACTGAGGTATGGAATTTTCTTATTACTTTTGGCGTTTGTGTCAGAAAGGTTTGGGTACTAAGGTGAACCTTAGCACCGTTTTCCACCCTTAATTGGATGGACAAGCAAAATCTACTATTTAAACTTTGAAGGATATGCTAAGAGCCTGTATGATTGATTTTGGAGGTACTTGGGTTGATCATTTTTCTCTTATTGAGTTTGTGCACAATAATAGTTACCATTTAAGTATTCAGATGGCTCTTTTTGAGGCTCTAAATGATAGGAGGTATAGGTCTCCAATTAAATAGTTTGAGATTGGTGAGATTAGGTTGTTTGGTCTTGACTTGGTTCACCAAGCCATGCAGAAGGTGAATATGATTAGAGAAAGACTTAAGACTGTAAAGACTTAAGACTGTGCAGAGTCGCCAAAAGTCTCATACTGATGTGAGGTGAATGGAGATGGAATTTGAAGCAGGTGATTGGTTTTTTTGAAGGTTTCTCCTATGAAAAGAGTTATGAGGTTTTAGGAAGAAGGAAATCTCAGTCCCCATTATATTGGTCCATATCAGATTATGAGAAGAGTTGGGAATGTTTGTTATATGTTGGAGTTGCCCGTGAGTTTGGCTTCTATTTATCTTGTTTTCCATGTGTCATGCTGAAAAAGTGTGTGGGTGATCCTTCTTTGATTGTTCCTGTGGAGAATATTGTATTTCAGATTTTTTGTCTTATGAGGAAGTCCTGGTGGAGATATTGGATAGGCAAGTTTGTAGATTGAAGGCTAAGGATGTAGCTTTGGTAAAAGTTCTTTGGAGAAACCAAAATATGGAAGAAGCCACATAGGAAGCTGAAGAAGACATGAAGGCCAAATACTCATTCTTGTTTTCTGGGTTGGACAAAGATGTTAAGGTATGAGTTTTTTTCTTCCTTATTGCTTTTTGAATTTGATCTTAGTTCCCAGCTATGTTCTCTCTTTTATCGTGCTAATGGGCGCCCTAGCTTCTCATTTGGGGATGAATGGTCCTAGAGTGGATAATGTAATACCCCAAGTTTTGGACTCTAAAATTTCTGGAGTGTTGTCAACACTGCCATGAGTATGACTCAGGTGATAAGTCGTTATCACTCGTCACGAGTCATAGGGTGGGACTTGTCTCAATCGTAAAGTTGATCGAGGTTCTGCCTTGACCCTAAGTAGAAATCATGAGCCATGACGTCTGGTAATAAGATGAGGAACTTGTGGTCATAAAAATGAGGTGACAACTTTTTGTTCCTCAGGTAATGAGTCTAGGTAATGACTAGTGGTCAGTCATCACGAGTCATTACTTGAGTAATAACGACTGGGGCCAGTTTTATTACACATTTTCATTAAAGACTTTTTGGTCATTTTCTTTTTTCACACTTATTTCGCATAACCTAAAAGCACTAGAGGGACCCTATTATCCTGAATTACTCAACTCAAACTTTTCTCTTTTCATCTTAAACTCCCAAGTCAAGAGAAAACTTAGGTTCATAAGGGATTCAATCTTCAAGCTTCAAACTTCAAATTTTATTTCAATTTTTTCATATTTCTGGCATGTCTCCCATCCCAAACATGAATTTTGTACTATGACATATGTTTTAATCATTGTTCATGTGATTTAATTATGGGTTTGAATCAAATTGAGGGCTTTTGGTTATTTACTGTTGGAATTGTTTTCCCATGCTTTGGTTATCGCATTCATGCTTGATAAATGGTTTATGGGATGAAATGGGTGCACTTTTATGGAAATTTGGAATGGAGAAACATGGGTTTTCCCAAATTTGTGGATTTTGGCTTTGAAAATGGTATGAAGCTCAACCCATCTTTCATAACTTTGGTTTTAAATATGGAACTTGCATGGTTTAACCCACTTTTGAAACTATTGCATTATATTAATGGATAAATGAATAAAAATGGATTTGATAGGCTTTGGTGGCCATGGTTTGGATTTAAAAATAGAATTTGAGAGTCAAATTGATTAACTCGACTGGAATGGCATAATTGGATTAGCTTGTAAACACAATTGGTATGACGATACCAAGGGGTAAATGCCTTAATATAAGAATCCTTGGTTTATGGTTGGGATTATGTGCAAAATTGTTTTTATTTGGGCTTAAAAGGGGTTGTGTAGCTCATTGCAAAGGTGGAGGTCCCGAGGGGACCAATATTGGAAACCACATTTCCTGGTGTGGGGGTCTATATGACCATGTGCTTGGTTCACACATTATATTTTTGGGAAAGTTGAGGCCTTTGTTTCTCTATATCTCTTTCATATTTCCTTAGTTCATGCAGCTAACACGCACTAGGGCCTTTTCAGTAGGGAAAGCTAAACCCATATAGCCCGTGGGTGCCCTTAAAACAAATAGTGATACACAGTCCAGGTTAATGGTTTTAAAATGTCATGTTCATGACCCTCTATCTTATATCGGAATCATATATATGTATATATGAATGTGTGCATGTGGTTTTGACTAATTTTGGCCATGGCATTATTTTATTATTTTCCCTGAGTTACATTCTAGTGCTTATCCCACTGATCGTCTAAGGACGATACATCATTTTATGATGTAGGATCCAAAGACTTTTCTATTACCCTTATCCAGTGTTAGATGGTGTGGTTGTCTGTTGAGTTGCTGTGAAGTGGTGAGCTTCTATCTTTTGGAAAGCCTTGTCATTTCATTTGGTTTCTTTTCAGATTTTGTGAATTTTGAACTCTCTTATGTCATGTTCCTGGCCATGTCCTGACCTAGATTGATATTCTGGTTTTTAGAGGCTTTTGAGGACAAGTGTGGTTTGGATATTTGTTTTCACTCTTAGTTTACTTTTAACTACCTATCCTTCTTATTACTATTCGGTTGGCTTCTGTTGTTTATATTTAGTATGATCTGGATGTTAGGCTAAAGGGTGGTTTGTGGATCATGGTGGGCTTGAGCTATCCATCATGACTAGGCCCTAGTCCTGGTCGTGAAAAAAATTGCTTGTAAAGTTGTGAAGGGTTCAGAAATCCAAGAGAGTTGCCTTAAGAAAAGTACAATAGATATTTTATGGTTAATCTAGATGTACAGTCGCATGCAATAGCTATTAAGCAGTTTGAGAAACAATTTAGGCAAAGGTCTACCAGTTTGAACCAGAGTCAGCCATGCACTCTTCCTAGAAACACTAATAAAATTAAATGAATGGAAGTCATTGCCTTGATACTACTACTCGAAGCAGTATGTCCACTATTAGCCCATATATTCCTGTGTCTGATGACATGAGGAATAACCCTGTGGACATTAATGATGTAGATGAAGATGAAATAGGAAAGTTGGTGATAAATAATGAGGTATCTCAGAAGCCTATAGTTGTAGAAAAAAAGTTGACATAGACCAAGGAAAGGGAAGGATGTCACACCAATATTAAAGCCCATTCCCCAACCTCCTCCACTCTTTCCCAAAATATTAATAAAGAAAACCAAAGAAGGGAAGTATGTGAAGTTTATTTCTATGCTAAAAGAGTTGTATGTGAACATCCCTCTTGTGGAAGCTCTGGAGCAGATGCCTGGATATGTGAATTTCATGACAAAGTTGGTCACAAAGAAAAGAATTATCGGTTATGAGTCTATTGGTGATTTACACCATTTTAGTGTAATTACATATCAGTCCCTTGTGCAAAAGAAATATGACCCCAGTGCCTTCACAATTCTTTCCACAATTGGGCCATCTAATTTTACCAAAGCTTTGTGTGACCTGAGTGCAAGTATTAACTTGATACCACTGGTAGTGCTTAGACAATTGTGTTTGGGCACCCTCAAACTAATAAAGATGCAGTTATTGATAGAAGAACATACAACCAAGAAGCCTATGGGAATATTATTTGATGTTGAACTCAACATAGTTAGAGATTAGAGGAGATAGACTTTCTTTCTATTGTATGAGTGGAATAAGTTGACTAAAAGCTCAAATGTAATTGACTTCTTACTTAAGAACAGTAAAGAAAGAGATGATTTTGAGAAGAATTCATTCCTCTCTTAGAAATGATGTGCCATATCCTAGAAAGAGGGCTTTATCGGCCGACATGAAAAAACTACTACCTTGGCCTAGTAAGTAGTTGTCTATTTTGTGTGCCCTTTTTGTACTAACTTATTGTATTCTGCTGATAGAGCCCAGATCATCACGCCATTCATGTGGGATCAAAAAGGTGTTTAATTAGAGGTATAAGGTACTTGTTCTTGATGGTCACTTTGTTCAACGCTCTATAATGCAAAGATCTGGGTTGTTTCCCCCTCAACTTTGAATCATAGAGCCCAAAAAGTCGGCTTGTACAAATGATCTAGGCTTGTATTTGGAAAGACTTTAGAATCTTTAATTCTCTAGCTTTACCTGTCAGGAAATCATAGTAGTGAATTCATGGAGATTATTTAGAATGAAAATGTGCCTGGGGTTAAGAACAATGAGAAAACTGTCTTCTGTATATTGTCCTGGAATATATAGTTAGGGATTGTTTTATGCTAGGAAAACCCAGTCCACACTCTTTATCCCATTTTTTAGGGTCCCCTTAAGAGTTTCATGTAAAAAGGCATTACAGAGTTCCAGCAGCTTAAGGTTTATTCACCAACTAGGCCTACTACTAACGTTGATGCCAAGACTCTTTATTTGCTTTAATTTACAAAAGCCCCCTAAAAATATAAAGAATAGTAAGAATATAGTTTCTTAAGTATAAATCTCCAAATTAAGCAAATGGAACAAGAACAGGTTTCTCAACTGGAAGTTATGTCCTCAGCTAGCGAAGAAATGTAACTATCCTTCGACTTCACTTAATTCATTCCTTCTTTATGGGAAGTTCTCATTCAAGGATTTGAGAGTATTCTCATTCGTATTTAATCAACAAAATAAGGGGTACAATAGGTCTCACCCGGTGGACCATCACAGTGCACTTGGTGCAAATGGATTTCTTTTTTCATGATATACCAATATCACCTCTCCTTCCCCGTAACATAGCCAAAAGGGATAACGTATCCATAGAAGAGAGAGTCCTCTCCTTTGTTAAAGGTATAAAACTTCATCTTTCTTGTCTACTTTGTTATCTTGGATTGCAGAGTCAATTTTAAGATGCCCATAATTTTGGGGTGACCCTTTTTATCCACCGGTAGAGCATGGTGGATATAAAGAGGGGTAAGCTAAAGTTCAGGCTGAATAATGAGCAAGTCATGTTCATAGAACTATGAATAAGACAATAAATATGAGGGTGGTTACGGTAATAAATAGTTAAAATAACTCTAGTTAGCCACCACCACCTCCTGGCACTGCATCCAATATGCCTCCTAACGCCTCAGCTGGGGGAGAGTCCACATCCAGCGCCTAGAGCATCTTACGTATGTCTCCACTCCTATAGTTTACTTATTTTCTTATTTATACATCGTGGACAATGCATCATCTTTTAGTTGGTGTGGGGGTGTACTTCACTCGAGCTTTCTATTATCGTGTCTCTTTTCCCTAGACGGTGCTATCATAGTAAAGCCGACATCTATAGAATATTGTGTTGTCAATTGTTTGTGTTATGTTTGATTAGGAGAAAAATAAGAAACCTTGGTGCAGTAGATTTTTTTGTTTTTATGATGAATAAACTCGTGCAACAATCTGCAACAACTCTACCTTGGTGCACAATTGGTGACTTCAATGTGATTACTGAAGTTGATGAAAAACTGGGAGGTATTTCTTATGATATGAGAAAGAGTTTTGAATTTCCTGGGGTGATTGAAGCTTTTGGCTAAACTGACTTGGGCTTCCATGGTCCCAAATTCACCTGGTCTAATCTTAGAGGCATCCACTTTAGAATATGGCAAAGACTGGATAGAGCAATGGTATCTGATACATGGTTGGAGAAAATGCCAATGTCCAATATTACTCATTTGTCTTCTGTAGGTTATGGTCACTTTCCATTACTAATGGAGTTGCAGGAAAGGGTGGATTCACACATTAAGTATTTCAAATTTCTAGATTGTTGGGTGGATAATCCCAATTTTCTTAACACAGTGAAGACATGTTGGTAGAAGCCTTGTGCAAGTGCACCAATGTAAAGATTTCAACAAAAGCTGAAAAGATTAACTTCTACTCTTAGCCACTATTCTAAAGAGGAATATGGTGACATCTATGCTAATGTGAAGACTTATGAAGTGAAGGTCAAGGATGCTAAGTAAAGTTTTATCTTAAACAACACATATGTGAATAGATAGGATTTCCATGAAATGCAAGCTGAAATATCAGACATCTTAAGGTGGAAGATGCTATCTTAAGACAAAAGTCTCAATTGCACTGGTTCAAATATAGAGATAAAAATTCTAGTTATTTTTATGCCCTTATCAAAGGAAGAAGAAGAAGGATGTTCATACACAAAATTAAAAATAAGGAAGGGGAGTGGATTCAAGGAGATGCTAACATTGCTGCAGCAGTATGTAAACATTTCCAGGACATATTTACTGGGAAGGCTGAATATGTACATGAAAAAATGTTAGCTAATATTCCTAATGTTCTCTCAGATGTTCAAAATGATACCCTCCAGGAATTCCTACTTTGACAGAATTGAAGAATGTAGTCTTTTCAATGAGTACTCACTCAGCAGCTGGCCCTAATGGAATGAATGGGAAGTTCTTTCAATCATGCTGGCATATCATAGTTTAGGACCTCCTTCAAGTCGTGATTGATTTCTTTTGTGGACATGTTATGCCTATATACTTCTCTCACACCTGTTTGGTTCTCCTCTCTAAAGTAACTTACCCTAACAAACTCTTTAAATATAGACCCATCAGCCTGAGTAACTTCACCAACAAAGTTATTTCTAAACTCTTTTACCTCAAAATTATCCCTATCCTTCTCTCTCTTATTTCTAGCAACCATTCAGGCTTTGTGAGAGGTAGGAATATTACATAAAACATCATACTTGCCTAGGAAATCATCAGTGGTATTAAGAAACCAGTTGTGGGTGGAAATATGGTTATAAAACTTGACATGGCCAAGGCCTATGCTAGGGTGTCTTGGTCTTATACTTGCCTTGTTTTGAGGAGATTTGGATTTGGTGAAGTAATTATTGACATAATCTGGAGGACTCTGACAAACAACTGGTACTTAGTGTTTATGAATGGTACCAGAAATGGCCTTTTTTACTCTACAAAGGGATTGAAACAAAGTGACCTCCTCTCCCCTGATTTATTCATACTTGAGACGGAAGTCTTGTCTAGAGCCTTAAACAATCTACACCACTACCCTCAATACTATGTTTTTCATATGGAATGGAAAGGGCCTTAAATAAATCATCTCAGTTTTGATGATGACATTATCATATTCACTACTGGAAGGAGACAAACTCTGATACTGATTATGAAGACACTGTTTTCTTATGAGGGAGTATCTAGTTAATTGATAAACAAGGACAAGATTCACTTCTTACTACCAAATCAAGCTTTTCCCTCCACAGTTTCAAGAGTTAAAGATGCAACTGGCTTTCAACAGAAACAAAGTCCCATTACATACCTTGGATGTCCTATTTTTATTGGTAGGAAAATAAGTAATCACTATACTGGTTTGGTTAGCAAGGTTACTTCTAGGATAGCAGGTTGGCATTCTAGATTTCTTAGTTATGGTGGCAGAGATGTTTTGGTGAAGCATATTCTTCAATCAATCCCCATTCACATCCTCTCAACATGTATTCCTCCCAAGACTATTGTAAAATAGCTCTTGTGTTTGTTTGCTAACTTCTTTTGGGGATGGAAAGACAACAAAAAAAATATATCAGTGGAAATCCTGGAGAAACCCTTACTTCCCAACTACTGAAGGAGGAATTGGTATCAGGCACATTACTGATATATGTAAAGCTATGCAGTTGAAACAATGGTAGATCTTTAGAACCAGAAACACTCTTTGGGGCAATTTCTTGCTAGACAATTACTGTCAGAGGGTTAATATTATGGCTAGGAAAGGGTTTAATGGTCAGTCTCTACTATGGAAAACTATGACGAAGAACAAGAAGGAAGCTAAAAACATATACTATGGAGAATCAAATCTGGTACATGCTACTTTTGGTAGAACAACTGGTTTGGTTTGGGACCCCTGCCCAACTACAGATCTGATGGAGTAAGGTCAAATAATGCTAAGGTTGCAACCATTCTAACTGATGGTGTATGGAATATGCACAAACTAACTACAACTCTTCGCCCTCAGCTATTACATATTATCCTCAGAGTTTCATTTCACTTCCAAGAGGGGGTTCCTGATTCCCCAATTTGGACACATAATGTAAGTGGAGATTTATGATGTTCCTCCTCCTAGGGATTGATAAGAAAACACAGAGAAACTACAATGATTAATACTTACACCTGGCATAGGATAATTCCTTTCAAATACTCTTTTCTTCTTTGGAGAGTTCTAAAAAAGAAATTACCTACAAATGAGAGACAACCAATTTGGTATAACCCCTGCTAACTATGGATGCTATTCTAATCCTGGCTGAGACAATATCCCTCATATATTTGTTGGTGGACCCTTTGTCAATCATATCTGGCAATATTTCTTATCATCTATGGGGGTTATTCATAATACAGTTCCAATCAAAACTCTAATGCTGAAGTGGCGGAAGTCTAAGTTCACCAATAATGCTCATAAACTAGTGAATCAGGCTATTCCAATCATTATTTGTTGGAACCTGTGGAAGTATAGATGTGCTGTCAAGTATGGTAGAAAACAGTCTCAACTTGCCAGAGTTAAATTCGTGATCTACAAAGACACTTATCACTAATTATGCACTACTTTTCCATACATCACTTGGCCTACTGGATGGTCGATTCTGATAACATATGTTGAAAATTTCAGACAGGAGACAAAAGTTTCCACTATGGATGGTCTAAACCCTAGTCAATATGGTTAAGTTGAACTCTGATGGTAGTGCCCTCACTAACCCTGGAAATATTGGAGTAGGGGGGTTATTAGAGATAACAATGGTGATCTCATTTATGCTTATGCTACACCCTTGGTGCAGGATACCATCAACTAAGAAGAAATAGAGACTGTTAAATAGGGTCTTTCTTGGTGCCTAAGGAATGATATACAACAGTTTATACTGGAAGTGGGCTTTGAGCTCCTGGTTAGATAGATAAGGGAGAAAATACTAACCCCATGGCATCTACAAACTCTAGTTAAGTCTTTACTTGAGCTCATATCACAGTTCCAGCTATGTATTTGCAGACATGTTTACAGGGAATCCAACTTTGTAGCAGATGCTTTATCCAAAGTTAGTCACCAATCAGAACATCCTCGACACTACTTCCATTGTTGTCAACTTACCTCAGAAGTAGCAGGTTATTTCCAGCTGGATAAGATGGGCATGCCAAGTTTTAGGAGGAGGAAATTGAGCAAGCTTCATGAACCACCTTAGAGCATGGAGGGACTGGAGAGCAAGCTATCATGTAATAGTAAAAATAGACAAAATTCTTTGTATACCTTTATTCATTGTTCTTGTTTTACAATTTCACCTGTTGTCACAGAAGTTGAGGTCAGGTTTCCCCTCTATGTACAGTTTCACTCTTGAATAATGATAAAGCCTAGAGGTGATGCTCAGCCCCTAAAAATTTTTAATAAAAAAAGGATAGTTGGATGGGAAAGGATCGTAAGATTTTCTTGAATAAGTCCATGTTTATCCTAAATGGCCGATCAAATAAAAATATGTATCCTTTGATCCTAAATTTGAGCCTAAACTGACCTATTTTATTGTATTAATCCATTCACCTTCCTGTTTTAATTACAATGAACCTGTTTTAACCTTGGTCCCTCCTTGGACCTTGTGTACCTCAACTCAGGTAAATCACCTAAGTTGAGGTTGGATATCATAGGGGTGCATAGTTAGATATGGGGATGAAGAAGATGTTGAGAAAATAAAAGAAGGTAGGGATGGTTGTGGTAGAAAAATTAAAAAAAGAAAAAAGAAATGATAAATAGAAAGAATGAAGTGAAACCACACACAATCTAAAAATAAAAGAGAAAGGGGGAGAATAAAAATAGTGTGGTTGAATAGTGGATCCAAAAATAGAGGTGTAGTGTCAAGGAGAGTTGAGTCATTATTACCCTTATATATCATACCTACCCCCAATCCTACATTACAGGTTAAGAGAAGTCCTATAGTGATACCATTCTAATTGTCTAAAAAACTACGACGTAGAAAATAAGAGCAAGCCTATGGTATTTCAGGCATATTGTCTGAACATCTTTGTGAGAGTGAATGTTTTTATGTAGTCCCTGTATTTATATTCATTATGATACTATGAGAGTAGGGGACTTCTTTGTTGTGATGGTACATGGGATGCATCGTTAGCTGCTTAGTTGTTAATTTAGATATTAGGGATACCATATGGTACATACTCAACATTCTCCACACTTTGCAACTCAAGAATATTAAACTAGAAAACACACGCGCGCACACACACACACACACATAATTTTAGGAGTTAAGAATATCATGTAACAATATACTATCTAGGTATACAACTTTCTTTCTAACACTCAAGGATTTTTTTCCTTTATCTAAGGACTTAGCCTTCATTCACTTATTCAATAGGATTTCACATAATTATATTGTTCATGCTTACACCTTCACTCTTGTCATAAGTCATCAACTTATGTTCCAGCATATGGTACTATCCTACTAGAACAATTTCACTAAGATAGCATTATCACCCTCATACTATTATTTCTCTTACCACTGTGGTCATCTTCTCAAAATCTCACTCAAATATGTTGAGTTGGAATCCCATTCTAACTAAGGATTCTTCTCGGTTGTCTTTAGGGTTCTAAACTCAACAATGCCAACAAAAAATGAGGGTTGTGCATAGTAAGTAATAGATCTCCCCTTATTTTGGGAAAGCTGGTGGATGAAGAGCTAATGAAAAACACCATTGAGAGTCAATGAAGAACAACAAATCTTAATCACACAATCTATATGATTGCAAACTATAATGACATTCTCTTTTCATATGTTACAATTCCTATGTATTCGTTATACCTCTTATTCTAAAACTAGATATATAACTATATAGTTATCATGGTTTCTCTCTTCAAAATTACAAAATATACCATAAATCTGTTAGCTCTAACTATATTATCTTCCCGTATACATTCTCTACTTGATAATTACTAATACAATAATTGGCTATCATGAATTCTTCCCTAGTTCAAGTCCAGACTTTAACCACACAACCCCTTCTTAATGTACTACAATGAAGTCACACAATCTCATTATGCCTTTTCCAACACCTAAGGACATAATACATAACTCTAGCTACTTACTTCAATCAATTATTATATCAACTGTTAGGGTACTATACTTCTTACTTCATATTTTTAGAAAAAATCTCTCCCTATAGAGAGAAATAACAAACTATTACCATTCACTTTATGTTACAATCCAAACATTGTTAGGCCCGAAATTCTGATATGCATCAAATCTATATAAAGATCTCCATTACATCTTACATATATTGATCCAGAAAACTTACTTTAAGTCAACCATTATACTCCTATTTAAATTGATGTAAGGCTATGTCATAGAGGTTCACATTGCTTGCCCTCTTGATGAACATTCTTTAAGCATCAATCCTAACCACACAACCCTTTATGAATGTACTACCATAAAGTCTACATAATGGCATTATGCCTTAGTCAAAACCCAAGTACATGGTCACATTATTATTCACCTAATGGATACATGACTCTAGCTACTTACTTCAATCAATTACTATCTCAACTTTTAGGCTACTACATTCTTACTTTATATTTCTAGAAGAAATCTCTCCCTACAGGGAGGGGGGAATAAACTATTATTGTTCAACTTATGTGACAGTACACACACTATCAATCCCCAATTCTGTTAAGCAACAAATCTAGATCAAGATCTCTAATATGTCTGATATATCAATGTGGAAAAGGAAAAGACATCAAAACCACCTTAAATTATATTTGAAAAGTCAAGGACACACCTAAACTATTGAAGTGGCCTATTAAATCCTTATACATATTAAAGTTAAATTTAATACCACCCTAAAATGTATAAACTACTCTCACAATATGTGATATTTTACACTCACCCGCCACATCAGCACCACGTCAGTGCCATATAAAAAATTATAACTATTATATCTTTTTTCTTTTCTTTTATTTTTTTATAAACTTTTTTGTAAAGGGGAGCCTTGGAGTGACCGATAAAGTTGCTTTCATGTGATCAGGAGGTCACGGGTTCAAGCCTTGGAAACAACCTCTGACAGAAATGCAAGGTAAGGCTGCGTATAATACAACCTTGTGGTGGCACCCTTTCCCAAACATCGCACATAGCGGTAGCTTTAGTGCATCAGGCTACCCTTTTTTTTATATTTTACACTAAATTCCTAATTAATCATTAAAAACTACATTAATCTTCATCGCCAACCCATCCACTCCAATCTCATCTCACCAAAAAATATGTGTCCAACCATTATAACCATCATTTATTTTCTTTTCACCATCACAGTATCACATTCAATTCTTCTTCTTCTTCATGTTCTTCTTCTTCGTGTTCTTCTTCTTCGTCTTCTTGTTCTTCATATACCACCGTTATCGCCATCAATTTCTCCCTCCCCACCACTTTAAATTATTTCTCCTTCTCCATCCATCACCTAACAAACTCACCACATCAATCAAAGCTAAAATTCTTACAATATACAAAAACATTAAATCAAAATAAATATTAATTCTTACAACCCAAACAAGAAAATTCAACATTAATCAGAGAACTCAAAAATTCCATTTTTAGTATTATTTATATTCAAAGTTTTAAAACACCTGTTGGCAGTCCCATCAAAAGATATATGTATTTGAACCCATAGGAAAAGAACAACATATACCCAAAAAGTAATTATCAAATTGGGAAAAGATCAATGAAATTTTTTTAGATTTTAGACCATTGAATTAGTTACTTTGTCGAATTGGATTTTCTGAAAAATAAAAAATTTCAATTAAAAAGTATTGAAAATATTGTAATTTCCTCTAAAAAGTTACATTTTCTTAACTTGTGGCTCGCTAATTATTTTAGCTTTCATTGATTATATTAGCTTTTCCTTATTCTTTTAATGGAATAGGTGTATGATTTTCTTTGAGAAAAGAAAGAATGAAGATGTAACTATTAATGATAAAATACAAATAATGGTTTAAATGATATTGAAGAGAAAGAGCGTGGGAGAGATAAATTTTCTTTGAATATAATGTCAAATGGTGGTTTTATGTGGGTGTTGGAAAAGAGAAAGAAAAATGATGATGAATTTGCAACAAAGATAGAAAGAAAAATATAAAAAAGTGAGAAAATCAAGAAAAAAAGTGGAAAACGTAAATAAATTTCAGAAACACGCCTTATTTATTTATTTTTATTTTTTGTTCCATGTCAACTTTTAGGGTGAAAATAAATTCACTTTTAAATTGTATATGTGTGTATTAGGTTACTTCAATAGTTTAGGTGTGTCTTCGACTTTTCATATGTAGTTTGAGGTCGTTTTGATGTCTTTTCTGATCCAAAAGACTTAGATTATTTTTATTCATCCATTATACTCCTATCTAAAGTAATGCTAGGCTACTTCATAGAGCTATACTTTGCTCGACCACTTGATGAACGTGTTTTAATCACTAATCACACTATCTCTTGGGTAAAAACACTACCCAATCATAGAGATATAAACTTTCTCACTTAAAGGTGGCATTCGTATCAAGGTTTTGGAAGAGTCTAAAAGAACATCGTACTATAGTCTCAAACACATAATTCAGACAAATAAGAGTGCATTTTTTGAATGAATAAACTCAAACATACAAATAAGTTCCTCTCAATCCCATGTGTTGTCTCTTAATTTTTTAGTTGCTATTTTAAGGAGTACGCCATCGATAAGAATCTAAGATTTATAGCTTCTATCACATTGAAGATGTGTCATATTTGAGTGAATTAGAGCAACAAATAGATCTAGATAAGTTTTTTATGGCATAACTCTATTGAATGATATATGTAGAGTATGAAATGATAGGAAATTTTTTTCTTAAATATTAGTAGTCCCTCATTTATAGAAGTGGGGACCTCATGATAATAAATGATATTCTACTGATATAGCTTTGTAGACTCCACAAGATGTTTTAACCTTATGCTCTTGTACCAGGTTTGCAATGCTTTGAGCCTACACCTTGGGCGTGGCCTGCAACCGATGTCATTTCTGATATAACTGTACCCTTGATCTGGCCTACTACTAGAACTTTCCCTAAAGAATAAGTAGAATCTCTACAAATATTTAATAATAATTAATCTGTAAATATCAAATCAAAAATACACTTTTATAATTGAGACCTAAAGTCAATTGAAAATTGAATACAACTAAACTTACAAATCAACTAACTATTTATGAAGTCTCTAGTCATATATGAGTACTGTCTAATAGGACAAGGACCTAGTCTTCCTTTATTTAGTAAAATTGAATTGATGAACTTATCTGTTGACTAAACCTTTTGAGAGTAAATAGGGTCCATCCATAGCTAAGGAGATAGATCCTACTGAAGTGTCTATTACGAATCTGAGTATATGAATCTACATCATAACATGATGTAGCACTAAATAGGATAAGTACTTAAAATGCAAGGTTTGTAATAATGCTAAAGTGAGCAACACGATATCTTAACTGAATAATATGACATGAGTATAACATATACATTAAGGTCCTGAATAAACAAAAAAATAAAAGAATAAACATACTTATTATCTGAATTATAAGGAAGTTGAATATCTATCCCATGATGCAAAATGAATATCTAAAGCATAAAATAAACTGTATGACTAACTTATAATGCAAAATAGATACCTCACTATCTAAGTCAAGAGTTTAAACTATATTACTAAATCTTGGACTAGACTGAACGACTGAATTATGGACTAGGCTTTTCAAAATCATAAAGAATATTAAGGTATAAAGTATGAATACAACTAAAATTAAATAAGTAGGTTGTATGCACGTTATTATAAAACATATTTTGAAACTGGTGGTTTGGTGTCATAAATAATACTTCTATAAAACTATTGAGCTTTTTGATTGGAGAGTTTCTTACAATCAACAAATATCACATGAACTCATGATGTCCAACCTCTAACCTATTTGGAAAAGTTGTCCTATACCTTATCAGAAAATCGAACATAATTGAACTATGAATCCAAATTGAGACCTTACCAGGGGATTAAAGATGAGCCACTCAAACCAATGACATGATCCTACATAATACTTGAATACACAGTTTTGTGGTATATGTTATCTAAACCAATACCATTCTTTATGTAATAATCCTACCAAAACAGATATATTCTCATATTTTAACATATTTAAGAAACCAATAATCATATTGTGGAGCCTTGGCTCAATTTCATATCATGAAAGTGCATTGTTGGTGAGCCTTTACTTAAAATCATATCATGAAAATATATTATTGCTGAACCTTATCTCATAATCATAATATGAAGATATACTATCAGTGAACCATTTGAAATATCCTAAGTTTGACCCTTGAAAATTTCCTGGGTTTCAAACTCTCTGGCCATCATACGACTTGCGCTTATTAGTTATATAATGTGGGTACGACGTAGGAGCCCAAGTCATATGGTAAACAGTGTGTCCTATGTCACTTACTATCCAAGGTATGACTAGACTCCATATCATGAAAGTGTATTGTTGGTGAGCCTTTACTTAAAATCATATCATGAAAATATATTATTGCCGAACCTTATCTCATAATCATAATATGAAGATATACTATCGGTGAACCATTTGAAATATCCTAAGTTTGACCCTTGAAAATTTCCTGGGTTTCAAACTCTCTGGCCATCATACGACTTGCGCTTATTAGTCGTATAATGTGGGTACGACATAGGAGCCCAAGTCATATGGTAAACAGTGTGTCCTATGTCACTTACTATCCAAGGTATGACTAGACTCCATACAAGTCGTATGGAGATTGTACGAGAAGATTAGGGAAATAGTATGATTAATAGTGTCAATCCCTTGAGGTACTGTCTAGGGTACGAGTTAGGGGTACCACTCGTATGATTGGGTACGAGTGAGGTGACCAAACCATACCCACCTGCATTCATTTTTCAACTTTTCAGCTGAGGGTATTCCAGATATTTCTCACCCTAAAACTCTTAAGACCCCACATCTTATAATACTTTGTGGCCTTCCGTAACTCACTTAGAAAGATAAAAACACTCTTAAAACTCTCTCTAAACTCTCTCAAGAAGATTGGGGTAGGGTTTTCTTCAAGTGTTCATCTAGAGGCTCAAGAGTCAAGTTCTTTCTGTGAATCTTCATGAATAAGGTATGTTACTCCTCCCTCATTATTTGTTCAACTAAATTCATGTTTTAATGAATAGTTTCCATGATTTAATTATAGGTATTATTTGGTTTTTAATTACATGTTGGGGATTTTGTTGTAGATTGTTGGATATTATTTTCCCATGCTTTACTTATGGTTTTTCATATTATAATTGTGGTTTGAACATGTCGTTTCATGAGAATGGTCAATTTGTCCTTGGTTTTGGTTTTGGAAACTGTATGCCCTCAACATGTTTTTTAAAATGCCTATAAGAATGGTTTTGTCACATAGTTTGATGATGTTGGGTGTATTTATGTACTCTAGCGTTACTATTCTAGCCTTTTTGGCCTTGTTTTGAGGATGATTCTTATGATATATGTATTTATAATGAAATAAATGAGCATTTATGTGTTCAAGTATGGGTTTACAATGTTTAATGATGTTTTCACATGAGTTTTGATTCATTTTGAGCATTTAGAGTTCAACCTAGAAAACTAGTGTTACTAACTTGAGCTAGGCGTTTGTCTAGTCTATCGTATTGGGTTCTAATGTGTTTAATGAGTTCCTAAGGTTTTTATTTTATATTTATATGTGAAAAAACTTGTTGATAATTTTCAAGATTCAATTGGATCAAGACAAGAGTCGAAACAATGAGTTAAAGATCAAAGTGAAATTAGCCTATGCTTAGCTCGTATTTCTAGTCCACCGTTGAGGATGTTGTGTTGTGTTGAGCTATTAATTGTTGTGTTTAATGTTATAGGATGCTTTCTGAATATATTATAATGAGATATGAAGGATATAAAAGCTTTAAATCAAGTGGAAACAACTCAATAAGGCTCGGAATGGCTCAACAAAAGCACAATACAAAATTGATACAATTTGGACCCCTGAAATGTATTGGCTGCGTGTGGACAGTAGGAGTGGCCAATGGATTCGTGAAAAACACCAATGGATTCAGAGTAGGCCCAAATTAGTGATCCACATGCGCGTGTAGGTCCTAATGGAGATTAAGGAGGCTCCGTGATGTGGTGAAATCGCGATGAGATACTGGATTTTGACAGATTTTTTACAATTGTGAACTGGCATGTCACCACGACACGGTGATGCCCAAAATCGGCATAATTGTGCCCAACTGAAGAAAAAAACATGGAAACCTAGTCCAATTGGGGTTATGACTTGTATACTATAAATATAATGTCCCAAACTCCATTTTAAACATCTTGGAACCCCTAGATCGCTTGGAACAACATTGGAGGCTACCACAACTTCTTTTTAGTTTTTTATTTCTTTAATTTAGCTTTATTTATGGTTTTAATCATTCACACAATTATTTGGATATTGATTATGACTATGAGTGGCTAAAACCCTCTTTCAAGGTTTAAAGCCAAGAACATGAGTACTATTATTTTGAATTAAGTTTGTTTGATTTGCTTACCATTATTGATTATTTGTTTATTTATGTTATAACTATTTCAAGGATTCGCGACCCTTAGAATACATAAATTGTCTACCTTTTGATCTCGAAAGACAGAATAGGGAGATAGAACATGGGAATAAACAAAGTATTATTTTTATTCTTTTAAGAAATAAAGAATTTGAATTAGCGTCTAGGATAGGGATGTACTTAGATGTCTTACTTGATTCAAACATAGGATGATAGATTTCAAACACTTATTTGGATTGTTACATCCCCGCTCAATGATGTAGTTGTAATGTCCAAATTAGGTAAACGATTAGAGGTCGAGAGACCATGATCATGCAATTAACCCTATGAATCAACAACCAAGATAAGCAAGTTAACGAATGAAATTCAATAGCCTAGTATAATTATTCAAAGTACTTTAACCCTAGGTTTTCTCCTATTGATTGTTCCAAGACTTTTATTTACGCATTATTTACTTTAATTCTAAGTTACAATTTCAAAACTCTCTTTTTGGTTATACTTGCATCAATTGAATCTAAATTGTGAACTAATAGTTGTTAGATCAGGTCTCTGTGGGATTGATACTTGGCTTTCATTAGGCCATTTTACTACTTGATAAGACCATGTACACTTGAGTGTGCGCTTGGACACTGTCAAGTTTTTGGCTTCGTTGCTGGAGACTTATAACTAGGCAACTATCTTAGTTTTAGTTTTTCGATATTGAGTTGTAAATAGTTTTTTCTTTTTTTAGTTTCTTTTTATTTTTCTTTATTTTTATTTTTCTCACACTATTTTTGAGATGTCAGATTGGGATAGCTGTTTTTTGAGTGATGATGATTCTTGTTGTTTTTGTGGAAGACCACATCATGAGGCTTATTGTCCAAATTTTGATAAAAGTGCGTGGATGGGACCTTCACAATATGGTGCAGATATTGTTCTATCTGTGGAGCATACTGCAACTTGGTGTTTGGTTTGTGGTCAAAGTGGTCATACTACATCTATGTGTGTTGTCAATCCCGATTAAGAATTGTTTGTGGGCTATGCTGAAAGGCAAAATTATATAAACAACTACCATCAAACAGTGCAGAATCATCCACACATTCAATCATGGAACAACCAACAAAAGTTTCAACAACAATAACCAAACATGCATGCCACAACTCAAACTAGGAATTAGGAAGAGATGATGAAACAAATTTTAGTATCTCAAGTACAGTTGTTGGAATACCTGAAGAACCGTAGGGAGGCTGCAAAGAAATTGTATAATCAGTTCAAGGTAGATGCAGAGTTGACTCCCCAACCGGTTGCAGACAAAGTTGCTGATAATTTGAGAAAGTCTGAGTACTCAAAAACAAAATTTGTTGAACAGGTTGAGGAGATACCACCGCCACCATATCTATAGATACTAAGCAAAGAAAAATATGAGGAGGATACTAGCCAATTTGCGGAGCAAACACAAGAATCGTAGCCACTCGATTGTCATTTTTCATTTGAGACTGAAATTGAAAAGGTGAATATAAATGAGGGTGTTGAGGATAGTGTAAATTTTGAAGTGGGATTGGTTGGGCCTCACTCAAAGAACTTTTCTATATTATGTTTAGATGATATCTTGTCTATGAAATATTTTAAAATAGTGGAAGAGTGTGAAGATGAGGAACAAGAATCCTATATTCTTACCATGCATGGTTTACCATGCATCATCCATTACTCGATTCTTTAATTTTTGTACCACCACGCTATGAGCGAGGCAAAAAGATAGATGTAAAATTGAGGATGAAATTTATATCCTCAAGGTGGAGGAAAAAGTTGATATGGGTCGTGCCGCGACACTAAATTAGGTGCTTCTTGGGAGGCAACCCAAGCTAAGGTATGTTTTCTTTTAAGTTTTTAGTTTTTTATTTCACGTAGTTTTTGTTTGTGTTGAGTCGCAGGTTGATGGGAAGTCTGAGTACTAGAAACTTGAGCTAAGGAGCATGACAAAGACTAAGTGTGGGGTCCCCTAGACCCTCTTTATGCAAAACGATGCTACTATCTAGGCCTAGAGGCCTCAGTGAGTATTTCTATCTCTTACTTTTAAGTTCACTTTGGGGGCAAAGTTGATTTTTAAGTGTAGGGGGGAAATTCTCAATTTTAGGCTCAATTTTAAAAAATTTGTGTAAGATATTCTTGTTGGTGCTAGTTTTGATTGCATGATGCAAGTGATTTTAGTTATATAAGCATGTTGATTTGTGGAATTAATACTTTTGAGACTCTTAGGCTCATGTTATGACTCTTGTACTTGTTGTCTTAAATTTGAATTCATGATATTGTTGGTTGGGAGTCTATGATGATCCTATGTGAATTGAGCATGTGTCATGTGTCATGTGATTTTTTGTATATTCCTTGTTGCATATGCTATCTAGAACTTGCCCAGTGTGTGTGTGTAAAGTGAAATAAAGAATGGGAGTTAAGGAGATAATTTAGGCATTTCTTTGATAGCCTTATTTTATACCTTCTATTTGTTCTATCCTTTGTGCATTATCCTAGTTAACCGTCATTGAGCCGTTAGACTTTTCTTTGGTAGATGAATAAGTAGCCTAATGCCTTCTTTTATAGGCCTTAATTAGATCCAAAAACTCCTAGTCACTTTTATTAAAAATTTGATTTAGCAAGGAGTTTGAGAAATTATAGAAGAAAAAGGTGAAATTAATGCCTAAGGTAATAGTTATTGGTGTTTACATTTGATGTATGGTGGTTGGGAGTGATATAAATGATGTTAGAAATATTCCCATGATTATAAAAAATGAGAAAAATTGAATCTTGAAGGAATAAAAAATACGCTCACTATGTATTTGTGAAAATGCCTAAAAGAGATGGGGTAAAACAAGAGAATGGGGTAGTCAAAATAGTGTAATTTAGTTGTTGGAGATTGGTTTTAAATGTATAATGTAATGTATTAAAGCCCTTAAAGAGGTGAGTCACTATTCCCAAATAGTTCCTACCCGTCCCTTAGCCTACATTACAACCCGAAAAAGACCTAATTGATCCTATACATGACATTCTAATATTAGTAGAGCACTACACTAAGGTCAAGCTTATGGTTTATTATGTGTAACTTATGAATTCTTTGTGAACGTAACTTGATTTGTATACCCATTGTAATAATTTGCATTATTGTGAGTGATTATAGGTAACTCTCTTGTGGTGAGGGGAACATATTTGATGAATATGGGTGATTCTTATGATGTCTTTGATTGAGCAATATGCATGAGTTTTCCACTTTTGGAGTCCATTCTTGAGGCTAGGATGTTTTTTTTAAAGTAGGATTCATGAGCTTTCAATTGCGTATAACATGCTTAGTGTTATAAACTTACATTCCGTGTAATCTTTGTAGTGCTAGCTTGAAGGTCTTGCATGTAGTATAAGTTTGGAGTCTCTTCATCTCATGGTGTTTATAGTTAAGATTTGTTCTAGGACGAACAGGGCTTTTAAGTGTGGGGTGGTGATGTTGGGTGTATTTATGCACTCTAGCATTACTATTCTATCCTTTTTAGCCTTGTTTTGAGGATGATTCTTATGTTATATGTGTTTATAATGAAATAAATGAGCATTTATGTGTTCAAGTATGTGTTTACAATGTTTAATGGTGTTTTCACAAGAGTTTTGATTTAATTTGAGCATTTAGAGTTCAACCGAGAAAACTAGTGTTACTAGCTTGAGCCAGGTGTTTGTCTAGTCTATCGTGTTAGGTTCTAATGTGTTTAATGAGTTACTAAGGTTGTTATTGTGTATTTATATGTGAAAAAACTTGTTTATAATGTTCAAGGGTCAATTGGATCAAGACAAGAGTCGAAACAATGAGTTAAAGATCAAAGTGAAATTAGCCTATGCTTAACTCGTGTTTCTAGTCCATCATTGAGGATATTGTGTTGTTTTGAGCTCTAAATTATTGTGTTTAATGTTATATGATTCTTGTTGAATCTATTATGATGATATATGAAGGACATAAAAGCTTCAAATCAAGTGTAAACAACTTAATAAGGCTTGGAATGGCTCAACGAAAGTACAATACAAAAATTGACACAATTTGGACCCCTGAAATGTATTGGGCGCGTGTGGTATGTAAAAGTGGACAATGGACGTGTTCATAACTCCATTGGATTCTTAGGATGCCCAAATTAGTGACCCACTGGAGCGTGTAGGTCCTAATAGGGTTTAAGGAGTCTCCGTGATACGGTGAAATTGCGACGAGATACTGGATTTTGATAGATTTTTGACAATTATTAACTGGCATGTCACCGTGACGCGGTGATACCCAAAATCGGGATAATTCTTCCCAGCTGATGGAAAACGATTTGGAAACCTAATCCAAGTTGGGTTATAACTTGTATACTATAAATATAATGTCCCAAACTCTATTTTAAACATCTTGGAACCCCTAGATCGTTTGGAACAACATTGGAGGATACCATAACTTCTTTATAGGTTTTTATTTCTTTAATTTAGCTTTATTTATGGTTTTAATCATTCATATAATTATTTGGATGTTGATACTATGAATGGCTAAAAACTCTCTTTCCGGTGTAAAAGCCAAGAACATGAGTACTATTATTTTGGATTAAGTTCGTTGGTTGTTTGTTTATTCTTGTTATAACTATTTTAAGGATTCGCGACCCTTAGAATACATCAATTGTCTATCTTTTGATCTCATAAGACGGAATAGGGAGATAAAACATGGGAATAAACAAAGTATGATTTTTATTCTTTTATGAAATAAAGAATTTGAATTGGCCTCTAGGATAGGGATGTACTTAGATACCTTACTTGATTCAAATATAGGATGATAGCTTTCAAATACTTAATTGGATTATTACATCCCCGCTCAATGATGTAGTTGTAATGTCTAAATTAGGTAAACGATTAGAGGCCAGGAGACCATGATCATGCAATTAACCCTCTGAATCAACAACCAAGATAAGCAAGATAACGAATGAAATTCAATAGCATAGTATGATTGTTCGAAGTTCTTTAATCCTGGGTTTTCTCCTATTGATTGTTCCAATACTTTTATTTATGCATTATTTACTTTAATTCCAAGTTACAATTTCAAAACTCTCTTTTTGGTTACGCTTGCATCAATTGAATCTAAATTGTGAACTAGAATAAAATAGTTGTTAGATCTTATCTCTGTGGAATCGATACTTGGATTTCATTAGGATATTTTACTACTTGATAAGACCACGTACACTTGCATGTGTTCTTGGGCACTGTCATTTGACTTTTATTAAAACTATTGCATTGCATAATATGGTTATGAAACCTAAATTGGTTTAAATGGTTTTAAATGATTTGGTAAGGCCTTGGTGGCTGTGGTTTTGGTAAATTTGTAATCATGTGGGGTAAATGGGAATCCCCTAAGTGTTGGATAATGACATTGGTTGCAAGATATAGTCGGTATGACGATACCACTAACTAATGCCTTAACAATTGACTTCTGGAATTAGTGGTTTGGTTATGTATTAAATATTTTTAGTTGGGCAATAATGGTAGGTTATGATAACTAGCCATAAAGGTGTGAGTCCAAAAGGTTGACACTGGAAACTCATGTTTGCGTACATGAGGATTGATCTTGATGACCACGTACTTGTGGGGTACAAGGGAATCCCCCAAGTATATATGTGTACATATGTATCATAGAGGGTGAAGGGTACAAGGGAATCCCCGGCCACCTATGGTATCTATAATTCATGTGGCTACACACACTGGGCCCATTAAGGGGGTAACACTAGACCCATATAGCCTATGGATGGATCATGACGGTAAATCTATGCAACCCAGGTTAAAGATTCATAATGCATACTAAACTCGGTTCCCCCGGCATAGTATATATGTATATATGCATGTGATTTCATATGGTTATTTACTTTGGTTTTGAATAATGGAATTAGTTATCCTTATTCCTGAGTACATGCTAGTATTCACCAGCCAACCCATCTTCAAGCATTGTATCCCCACGTGATGCAGGAACCGGCTATACTATCATACCTCCTGCTCAGTGACTTGGTGATTCGAGGTAAGCTTGAGTCAGACTGAAGTGGTGATCTTCCATTATTTGGAATGCCCAATTCATGCTATGGTTTATCTTATACTTTTACTATTCCCTTTACATTTGTTTTTGGCTATGGTCGGGGGCATGCCCCAACTAGATATTCGTGGATATTGTTTAAAGGATTTGTGTGGACAATTGTGGACTTGGGTATGGGATGATTGTGATATGGATTTAGGTTATTATTTTGTTTGGTTGGGTATTAGGTGGATTGACTTCATTGGGTTGGTCTCGAATGTAGACTTATCCCAAAGTCATTACATTTTAAAATACTCTATTTTGTTGTATGTTTGGAATTTATCTGACTCAGGATATATGTTGGTTGGTTGGATTGGATATCGGGGGTGGTCTCTGGTCCTGGTTGGACTTGAGATTCCCATTACGACAAGGCCCTAGTTTTGATTGTGTCACCATTTCTCATAATCATATCATAAAAATATACTATTTGTGAGCCTTCGCTCAAGATCATATGCAAACATGCTAGTTTGAGATATTAAGATAAAACAACATTTTATTTCAAAATATAACAACATAAGATGAGAGGTTTAAAAAGTTTCATAAAGTAGATTTTCAAAATCTTAAACTGATTTTCACAGAAAATATGAGCTAACTTATGTAAAGCATGTGATAAACCTCAGAAACTTGAGACAAATTCATATAATTCGTAATACATTCCATAGAAGAATTAGGATACAAAAATCAAGATATGAATTGAACTTCTAAGATTGTTTTCTTTGATTCTCATGGAGGATTCAAGGATTCTCATCAAAAGATAAGAAACTAAGCTTGTAGGATTTGATTCAAAATCCTAACTTGATTCATGAACAAAACTAAATATTAAAAATGTGCTTATGGGGAAGAACAACATTTTCACAATGAAGATTATCCCAACATAACTTTAATTGCTTCAAATATAAAAGAAAAATATGATCTTGGAAGGAGAAGCACCACAAGAACCCTTCTTGAACCTTGGAGATGAGTTTTCTTGAAAACATTAGATTTTGATTGTAGATTCTTGCTTAGGATGCATAATGGGTTAAGATTACATAGAAATCATGAGTGTATGATTACCTTGATGTATAAGGGAATATAATCTCTTTGATTGATGATAGGTCTTGCTCAAAATTAAGTCTTAAACCCTAGAAGTAAGTTCTTAATTTAACTGTAGATAAAAGGACGATTTGGTGTTAGTATCTTGTAAACATTCATCAATTTATGTCGTCAGATCATGGAGAATACTTACCTAGATTTAAAAGGATAAAAAATAGCTTTTGGGGGTCTTTGGGGTCAGCTAAAGTGAGAAAAATTAGAAAAGATACTCAAAATCACGTTTTAATAAAATTAGGAAAATTGATATACATATCATATACATGATATATCAATAGTATACTAGTATATGAACCATAAAATTGAAGTATGATCCATAATCTGAGTCTTACTACACCATGTAAACATTCCACTCACTGCCTAAGAAGTATGGTCCATCCTATGGTCCTTCAAATTCTCTTACAAACCATGAACTGGACCGTAGGTTCACTTACAGTCCAATTCAATCGTGACTATTTGATAGTGCTTTACTAACATGACCATAGCTTCTTGCTCGAGACTCAGAATGATGAACAGTCAGTGGTGTTGGAAACTAGACTCAAAAAGGTTCAATTTGGAAGGTAATGGGCCATGTAACTCTTTGTAATCTAGGATTAATTCTAGTTTGAAGTAGACCCTAATAAAAACTTATACGAAAACTTAATTGGTAGGGAGGCTTTCAACTTAATTTTGTGCTAGAGGTTTCTTATGATATTCATTAACATCAAATATACTTCCCACGTGTAAGAATTAATCCTTACATCTAGGTACCTATAAAAACTCATCCGGTTCGATTCTAAGTACATTCCTAGAATGGTTCAAATATTAACCCAAAAGTGTAAGGTAGTATAGTTTTATTTCCAAATGTCCAGATCATTCTTGAAATTTTTGATACATTAGAATTCTCTCTAATCTCTTGAAGAGACACTCATCATCAGGTTTGTCATTTAACTAGGTGCATGGGCATCTTTTGAAGTTAATTTTATTCAAGTCACGAGAGTTTATGCAAGATACAGAGTCTTCAAATTCTGGTGGATAAGTTGGTAACTCGACAATCTTTCTCTTTCTCATTCAGAATCACATTGAAGGCCCTTCCTACCAGCCGGGGTTGGTTCATGTTGCAAGCTAACTAATATTGTCCGAGAGTTTCACTCTAGTGCATCACACATGGTGTATAACATGGTGGCTATTAAAGATTTGCCACTATTTAGAATGGTCAACTAAATAGTGATCTGTTGGTTAGTGTCTTGTAGAAGTTCTACCTACAAATAATCATCAATAAAGAACCATATCTTCCATTCTAACTAAAATGAAAAAATTCATTCCTGGTTATTTTATACTTCTGAATATACTTAGAATCTTAAAACGGTTCCCTTAGACCAATGATTATGAACTTACGATGTGGTTGGTTTTTAGCTTTGAAATTGGAGAAATAATAGAGAAAGAGTTGTAGAGAATAAAATACTGCAATTGTATTGTCAAAGGGAATTATTTTATTAATAACTCAAAATATATATTTATAGCAAATTTTCTAACTACACTTCAATTTAAATAAGGATAACTAATTCCTAAGTCTAAGCCACATAGGATTCTAATAATTTAAAACTACTAAAATTATCTACTCCTACTTTATTTTCGAGACATATCTTCAACACTCCTCCTTGGACGAGAAATTGTAGATTGCAGTCTCAGCTTCGGATCAGAAATTATAGATTGTAGTCTCAGCTTCGGCTGAATTTGACCTCTTGAATAAATCTGTCAATTCATCTTTGTTCTTGCAAGGCTTGTATGCATCTTCTGTTGGATTAAGTAAGAAACTTTTGTCTCTCATATCAACTTGTAAGATGTCATGATTAGTGGAATCAAAGATTTGACAATATTTATCTCTAAATAATAATTTAAATCTTTCTTCCATTAGCTGGCCAACACTTAACAAACTTTTATCAATATCAGGCACATAAAAGACATTTGAAATTATTTTTGTACCTGAAATTATTTTGATTGCAACATTCCCTTTTCCTTTTGCAGGAATATAGTCACCATTTCCAATTCTAACTTTCTTATTTTCCAAAGGCATAAACTCTTTAAAAAGAGTTTTGTCATATTTCATGTGGTTTGTACAACCACTGTCAATCAACCAAAAATTAGATTTCTTGGTTGAAGAATATGTTGCCACAAATAAGTGATATTCTTCTTCTTCTTTGATGACTTGGACATCTGCTTCATATTTCTGAGATTTGTTTTTGCAAATCACAGTTTTATAGCCAAGTTGATTGCAGATATTGTATAGTGCACTTGGTCTTTTCCAATATTTAAATGGAGGATGACCTATTTTTCCACAGTGCTGGCAAGGTGGGTAGTTTTTTCTTGAATTATTATCCTTTCTTTGAGTCTTATGGTTGGATGCCAAAGCTCCTTCAACCATACCATCCTGTCTCATAAGCCTCCTTTGTGCTTGTGTCTGCATTGTATTTAACAATTCTGCCAAGGTAATCTTGGATAGATCTTTTGTGTTTTCCAAGGTAGTAATTGATAATTCGTATCTTTCAAGCACAGTGACAAGAATTTTTTCAACTATTCTTGAATCTTTAAATTTTGTGCCAAGCAATCTTACGTTGTTAACAATGCTAAGAAGTCGGTATGAGTACTTTTTTACGGTTTCAGATTCCTTCATCTTTTGCAATTCGAATTTCCTTATTAGATTCAACACATTCATGCCTCGTATTCTTTCATCTCCTATATATTCTTCCTTCATATAATTCCAAATTTCTTTTGTTGATTTAAAGGGCATAATTCTCGTGAATATTGTTGGAAAAACACTAGAAAACAAAGTTGTTTTGCCTTTTATTTTTTTAATTTTATTTTCCTTATGATTTTTGATCTGGTCTACTGTGGGACTATCAGGTAGCGGAAGAACATCGTTATCCTCCTCCTCAGCCTCCCAAAGATCTAAAGCCTCAAGATAAGTTTCCATTCTTACTATCCAAAGATAGTAATTCTCACCATCAAAGACAGAAGGAGCTATTTGGGAAAAGTTATTTTCAGAATTCATCTCTCACAGATCCCTCAAGAAACCTGGCTCTGATACCAATTGTTATTTTTAGCTTCGAAATTAGAGAAATAACAGATAAAGAGTTGGAGAGAAGAAAATATTGTAATTGTATTGTCAAAGGGAATTGTTTTATTAATAACTCAAAACATATATTTATAGCTAAATTTTTAACTACACTTCAATTTAAATAAGAATAACTAATTTCAAATTCAAATAACAAAGGGATAACTAATTCCTAAGTATAAGCCACATAGAATTCTAATAATTTAAAACTACTAAAATTATCTACTCCTACTTATTTCTGAGACATATCTTCACAAATACCTATAAGCATTTGAAACTTTTGAAAACCTAATGGGTGTTAACTTATTTGATGTTCTAAAATGGGTTTTGATAATTATTTCAGAGTTGATCTATTAAGACCTCTCTTTGCGACAATTCTGGTTGGTATGATTTGGTCAGATTAACCATTTTCTTATTCATCTTAGAACTTTTGGCTAGACTTAGGAGATCGTCCAGTGTCTATAGCTATCTAATCCAAGTTGTGGGCATTGTCTTCTCCTTCTTGTCTTCTATTAACTTCTCTATTAGAGTTGTAGGGTTTTTCTTCAAGTTCATGGCATATAATTATTAGATAGTATATCATAAATGTATTTGATTCTTTGAGTTGGCTTTGTACATAGAGATTTGTTGGCTAGATTTTTTCACAATGATAGCTTAGTCACTTGTCTCTGCATATGATTTCCTTCCTTCAAAGGATAATATGTTTTTATGGAATCTAATGTATCCTCCCTATCTTCATGAGACCCTATTTCAATCTTGTCCTTTCTCTTCCCTTAATCATACTCTACATTAGTTACATTGTCCTCTTCACATCTTTTATCATTAACCTCAACTTAGTCTATGGGGATATCTATTGAATAATCTTCCTTCAAGGATGGTTTAGTGAGGTTATCATTATATACTTACTTCTCTGCATCATCATCATCATCATTATCATTTATACCTTCTTTTTTCCTCACTCGTCTCCTCTCATATATGTTCTAGCTCTTCAAGATTGACATTTTTAGTAAAAAGTATTATATCACTACTTTTTATATTTTCCTCCTATTTTTCATCCAAATTTTTTCATTATATTACTGGATCTTACTTTTGTTTTATCTTTTTCCTTTTATTATCTGTTGTGATGATTCCATGGTCTATGAACTCTATTGATTGTAGTTTGTGTTGTTTATCGAGGAAGGAATAACTAGTTAGAAGAATAAAAATGTAATTGTACAAGCAATTAATTAATTAGTTAAGTCAACTTAGTTAGGGTTAATAGTGATTTAGTTAAGCCTATTGGGTCTCTATATAAGCACTGATCAACTCATTTGATCATTTGGTTAGTGAGAATTCTCTTCTTCAATCATCATTCTCTCCTCTCTCTAGATCTTCTCCAGAACCCAATATAGTATCATAGCACAAGGGCACAAAATTGTAGCTCTCTTATTGAATCTGGAATTCGTTCTTCTTCTTTTTATTTCCTTTTGTTTATTTTTGCGATATTAGTTTGAAATTTATCCAGTGATCCTGAAATGAGAATATTGTATCTATTCTTAAATCAATCAATTCTTGAAACTTGAAGATGGAAAATAATGGAGTCCCTTGATCTGGAGCAACGGTAGGGGAGACACAAATTGATTAAAGTTTGGGACAAAGTATTACAATTGATGCTACACATCCACTTTATCTTGCTACTAGAGACATCAGTGGTATTTCTTTAATCTTTTTTTCAGCTCAGTGGCACTGATAATGAGTCTCTCTATGGATTCATTTTATGCTAAATATACTTCTTGGTAAAAATAAGTGGGAAATGGTGGATGGTTCTTGGATGAATAAAAAGTTTCACGAGAAGTACTGGTATCAATGGGAACATTGTAATGCCGTTGTATTTTGTGGCTTATGAATTCTATGTCTCGAAATTTGATTAGTGGAATTGCATATGCTTCAAAGATTTTTTATGTGTGGACTGATCTTAAAGAATGTTTTGATAAAGTAAATGGCTCTAGGGCATTCAATTTACATAGGGAAATTGCAACCACTAGTCAAGGAACCTCTTTAATCTCTACTTACTACTCTAAGTTGAATAAACTGTGGAATGACTCTAAAACTATAGTGTCTCTACCTGGTTTTAGTTTTGAGGAATCAAAAGAATTTATGGTTCACCTTTAGAGGCAAGAGTTGTGCCAATTCTTGATAGGGTTAAGTGACTCATATGTTAAATCTAGGAGCCAGATCTTGTTAATGACCCCTATGCCTTCTGTGGATCTAGCTTATTCAATGCAAATAAGTGATGAAAGTCAAAGGGCCATGTCTGTCTCTATGAGAATACTTAGAGTTCCTCTTATGGCTTATGGAGGAAACTACAAGTCCACTGCATTGTACAATTCTAAGCCTGGTGTTTCTCGGTATCAGAAATATCAACAATTTGTTCTGTGATTATTGTAAGCTCAAAAATAATGTCACGACCCAAAATCTAAGGGTCATGACAGCAGTTTTCACAGTAACCTTGATAAGTAAGCCTAGCATCCAAACCGACACACAAGGGGGAAAAGACAAAAAATAATCCTAGGGTAAGGCTTCTAGAATGAAGCCGACCCATACAATTATAACAAATATGAAAAAAAACATACTCAATAATACCAAATCCCAAAACCTGGTGTCACAGTGTAAGAACATGCTTAGTACAACTCGAAGTCAAAAACAAAAGACATCTAAAATAGGATATAACACTGTCTCTGAAATAGAATAAAGACATAGTCTAATAAGGAAAGATAGAAGTAGATCACGGGTGCTTGAAATCAACTACTACCTTAAAAAGCTCTAAATGACGCCCGAAATCAAACATCGTGAGATGCACTCAAACTTGAATTTGCACCGAAAGAGTATAGTAGGAGTGAGTACGGTCCACTTGTCTCAGTACGTATCATAGACCGACTGAGAAAAGTAGAAAATAAAACATACAAAATAAACACTACGAGCACGTCACAATGTCCCATAATGGTAACCCACACCGCTTGTACTAATAGTTCTATTATCTCTATATATAACACAACAAAACACCAGTATACATTTATACCACATATGAGCAAGAAAAAGAGACAACATATAGGGAAACATAAAGTACAAGTAAGGAAAATAGAACAATGGATAGTAACGAATCAAATAGATTGTTCAATCATATCACAATCATAATAAAGTAAAAACAATAAGAATGATGATGATGATGATTATATAATGCATGAGGTTGTCTCACAACCTTCGAGACCACTGCACAGTTTTTGTATACACCGACAGATCTAAAGCTACAAGACGTAGGACCCAAGGAGGGTTCATCAACTCATATACAATCCACATATATCCATATCTCCTCCCCAGCACATCCCTTGGGAGGATTTTATAAGATGCCATATTTTTTATTAAAAAAAGGTATTGCCAGTGTTTCTCAGTATTTCCATAGTGGTACCAATGTTTCATGAGTGAGTATGATGATGTAATGCTCATCACAAACCACAATGAGTATTTCCACAACCAACCAATATACCATCACGTGAGCCAAATGTCCACTCATTATTTCCAACCATCAATGAAATCCAACATGATTCATATACCAAAAAAGTATGAATATATCACAACACACAATTGGTACCACAACACAATATTTTATCAAACAAGATACAATTATCATCATATATACAAGGCTATCAATATCACATAAGATCTCACACGGTCACACATAGCGCATAATATTACAAAACCACCACATAATATCACATATAGGCCCTAACAGGGGAACAACACTTTAAGATAACCATTTTATGATTATTTTCTACAGCCTTAACAAGCTTTTGTATGAACATTAACTACTCAGCCCGATTTGAAAGAAGTTAAGCCATAACCTACCTCAAAAGATAAAAACCAGTCTCCAATACATTAATCCCAAAGCCTTACTCCTCACAAACGGCGCGAAATCAACTAAAACATGGAAATTTAGAATGTATGTGTCAAAAGAAGCCAACGATACCCATATGGTATTTTTAAGTTGGGGTCAAAATGGACCCCCAAAATAGATTTTTGAAAAAAGGGAAAAATTATAACTTTATTTCAAAAATATGTTCATCATATTTTTAGGAGTCTATAGCTCAAAACTCAAGCAAAGTGAGTTTAAAATAAGGTTCAAATCAAAGAAAAGCCATTTTTAAACTTTACCAGGTAAAATCCCCAAAGTCCATTTTAAATTCAAGAACCGAAGTTGTTTTGAAGATGAAATTGAGGAAAAACTGATAATTATGAGGTTAGAAACTCATCCAAGTGAAAAAAATTTGAAATTAGGGTTTAACCTCATAATTATGAGGAAAAACTGATAATTTGGGCCTTACGGGCTAAAATTCCAAAATCCATTCTTTAGTCCAAGTTTTAAATAAGAAATAAATAATAAAGATTGAAAATAATAATTGAAATAGGTGTTATAGAGCTTACCCAAGATCAGAAGTGGAAGAAATAGCTCAAAATCATGAAACTTTAAGCTCCAAGTCTAAAAAGTAGTGAAAATGGCAAAAAGCAAGTATTTATATACCCAGGCATCGCGATTGCGGACCAATTATTGCATCGCGGTACTTAGATGTCAAGTGTATCACAGACAAGTATCGTGATCGCGACATATGCCTGCAGGCCCTAATCGTGATCGCAATAGGAGCATCATGATCGGGGGTGCACCAGCTGAGTGGTGCACAAACTGGCGACTTGGTGCATTCCAAGTCTCTACGGGCCCCTCAGAATTCATCTGGAATCCCGTGAATGCAAATGAACTATGCTCCCCTTTCAAATTTGACACTCCAGGCTCAATAAAGAGACCAAATTTTTGGTAAAACATTGCTTTCATAGAGTTGGCCCCTAAAATCCAAAATCACAACTTTTCAAATCGAGAGTTGAAATGAGTTTTGAAAGCCATAAAACCACACTAACCATGTTAACACCCTTAAATCGATGTTTCTGATCTGCTGGCATAGTCCATTCTTCCATCCGTTACACAGATCAAAAGATGTTGACTGGAGTCAACTATGAGGCTCTCGAAACCATCAAAAACTACAATATAACATAAATCACACTAAAATACCTAAGGAATCATGATGATCATCCCCAAACTCCAGAAATACCATAATGCAACCACGAGTAGGGGTAAAATGGTCAAATTACATAGAAACACATATTTCCGCAAAATTTAGATCATTACATCATCCACCACTATGAATCTATTCATCCTCAAACTAAGGAAAAAGGAAACTCCTGAATCACCAAAATATTGGGGATAAGAATGTAACGCCCTGAGAACCTATCCCTAGATGTCACACAGTGCTCAAGGCCACACACAGCCTCAAGCTAACCCTCTAAGCCTGTCATTACTTTTAGAACTCTCTACTACACGAATCATCATAAAGTAGGGAAGAATAATCATGACATGAACATACTGAGATACGAAGTAATACTGTCTTGTACAATCAAATTACTAACGTTCTGTACATACTGGTACTCTAGTATGACAAAGTCTCTACTATATAAGACTGAAGAGCCATTCGGACAGATCCCCAACTGTCTCATACTGAATGGAAAAATAAACAACCATCAATTAGTAAGACAAAAATCATGAACATAGGTCCTCAAACCATGAGGACTCACCAACTGTAGGAATGTAGATAAAGGTACTCGTAGATCACTGTCGTGGCTGAGACTGAGCACCTGAACCTATAGCACGAGGAAATATAGAATACAAAAGAGTATGAGAGTCAGTACTTGGGAATGTACTGAGTGAGTGGGGATGGATGCATCATTTTAAATAATATCATAAATGTATAAGAAAATCATTCATGCTAACAATAACAACTCTCTTCGCTTGAATTATCTAAAGCATCATTTCCAGAAGTCATCAGTAATAACATATGCTTCATAAATCTCGTAAATCATTTAACTCAACTCAAACTCTTTGACTCATGACTTAGAGTGACTCGGTAACCATGGTACTTAGATCATTATGGACGTGGGAGTTTCTTATAACCGACATAACTACACCATGTGAGCCGCATGGAGTCCAACATTTTGCCCTCCTAAAGAGAGAACCTTGGCAAGGGTGTCGTACTCTTGCCAGGGAGTACAACCACAATCTCATCATCACAATCTCATACTCGGCCTTTGTCCCACAACTATCAACATCAATCCTACGGTGGTACGTAGTTCTGGGGAAATACCAAATTTCCCGCTCGATGCTAAATACTCCTCCCAGAATCAGCTCAGAACGCGTTAGAAAATTCACCTCAATCAATATCAACTCATGGGTCTATCATGATGACCAAAACAATAGTATATCTCATCGGTAAATCATATACGACTGTGGATTCCTAACTCGACTCAAATTCAAACAATGTTTCTCAACATCAAGTACATTTGCTTATCAAATCATTTCAAATGCCAAAGATTCAAGGAAACATCATCAAACTCATTCTTGACTTTCAATTCAAATATCGATATATATATATATATATTCAACAGTCAAATTTCTCATAGAAAAACACAAATCTTGACACTTATCATAAATCACTTAGAAATCATCAATATATAATGACAATATATATCTCATGGAATAAATACTCAATTTAAGAAGCATGATGGTGAAATAACCATAATATCAAGCTTATTCAACTCAAGTCTCATAAATCATAAATAAAGAAATTTGGGTGTAAACCCACTTGAAAAATCATGTAAATCAATAATAGAAAGTAAATCTTTAGGCACAAGAACGAAAGGAGTATTCTTGTTGAAACCCCACATACCTTGGATTATAATTTTGGAAATGTAGAAACTTGTTTGGAACTTCTTTATCACACTTGTAGACCAAGATCCTTGTTTCCTTTGACTTGAGGAACTTAATTCTTGAATCACTTTGAATCTCTATGGAAGATTCTTGAAGTTATTTGGAAGAAGATTGGATTTTTGGGTTTTGGAAAAACCCTAGTTTCTAGATATTTCTTGGAAGAGGAAAGGAGAAAATGAAGGGATATTCTCTACTAGGATATATATATAAGACCTTATGGGACGGAAATGACCAAAATGCCCTTTTGAAAAAGCTGAAATTCGTTGATCGGGGCCTGTGACGGTCGATCTGATGGTCCGTCAAGTTTCCTGACTGTCCACCAAATCGTCCGTCACTCGAGTGCCAAAACTGGAATGTTCTGCCTCAAGGTGACGGTCGAAGTGACGGTCCATCAGGAAACTGATGGTCCACCAAGTCGTTCGTCACTCGAGGGCCAGAAATGAGACATTCTGTCTCGACCTGACGGACCCCTTGACGGTCCGTCAACTTCTTGAAAATACACCAACTTGGCTGTCGTACGATGGCTTGAAAAAGGAGTCACTGCCTTGGCTTGACGGGGCACTTGACGGTCCACCAGGGACCTGATGGTCGACCGTCAAACCTGGGCGATCAGATACTGTTGAGTAAAATGGTCATAACTCACTCATCCAATGTTGAATTTTGATGAAATTGGTATCGATGGAAAGCTTATTCAATGCTCTACATGACAAAAAGTAGAAATTAGAGAAATACAATATGGTTTAAACATCAATCACTTTGGAAGTCATACATATCCACTCAAAAGATGGATTTAGGCTTAAGAAACGATCGGGGTATTACAAAGAACTACGTATATCAGACTCGACCTCTCAAGTAGCCTAATCTATAAGTCGATGCCTCCACTGGACCATAACCACAAGAATAACTCTAGAGAGAAACCGTCTAATATCCTTAGCCAATAAGGAGACCATCTCCTCAACAAAAGACAACCTCTTATCTAACTAAACCGACTCCCAATGAATGACATGAGACTTATCCAAAATGTAACGGTGAATCATGGGAACATGAAAAACTAGATGAACAAATTATAAAATTGGGGCAAAGCTAACTCATAAGACACATCACCAATAGTCTAAAGAATCTCAAATGGGCTAATATAGCTAGGGCTAAATTTTCATTTCTTCCCAAACCTCATCATACCCTTTATGGGTGAAACTCAAAGGAAAATATAATCATCAACACCAAATCTCAAGGAACGAAGTCTACGATCCGTATATCACTTCTACCTACTTTGAGCTGCTCGAAGCCTATCTTAAATAATCCTAACTCTATACAAAGACTCACAAAGCAAGTCTGTACCTAAAGGTCTAACCTTAGAAACCTAAAACCAATCAATTAGAGAGCAAAAACACCTACCTTGCAAGCCTTAAAAGGAGCCATATTGATACTAGAATGGTTTTTATTATTATATGCAAACTTCGCCAAGGCTAAATATTGCTCCTACTGACCACCAAAATCCATCACACAAGAGCAGACATATCCTCTAAATACTGGATAGTCCACTTTGACTGACCATCAGTCTGGGGGTGAAAAGTTATGCTAAGATCAACTCGAGTACCAAAATCACCCTGAAAAGTCTTCCAAAAGTGAGATGTGAACACAAAATCTCAATCTGAGATGATAGACATTGACACCACATATAGACACACAATCTCACGAATGTAGATATGAACCAACCTCTCAACACTGAAAGAGACTAGCACCGAAATGAAATAAGCAGGCATGGTCAATCGATCTACGATGACCCAAACACTATAAACTATGTGAAGTGCGAGGTATGCCGGTCTCAAAGTCTGCAGTGATGCATTCCCATTTCCACTCGAGAATGGGTAACCTCTAAGTAGTCCACCAGGTCTTAAATGCTCGACCTTCAACGACTGGAAATATTAGAAATAAGCTACAACAACCACTATATCCTTACTCATACTACCCTACCAGCAATGCTGCCTCAAGTTACGATACATCTTAGCTACTCCCAAATAGATGGACTATATGGAACAATAGGCCTCCTCCAAATTAATCTAATCTAATCACTTACACTCGGCACACAAACTCAGCCCCCAATCCTCAAAACACCATCAGAATTTAGTGAGGGTTCCTTAGCCTCACCACTCAACACCTTGTCCTAAATCAACCTCAATCCCGCATCAACAAACTGTTGAGCTTAAATCTGCTCTATCAAAGAAGACCTAGCCTCTATAAATTCCAAAACACACCCAAGTGTCAAAATATCAAACCTAACCATATGGTTAGATAAAGACTAAACCTCTAAGGCCAAAGGCCTATCCTAGGTCAAAAGATATTCCAAGCTACCCATGCTAGTCAACTTTTTGTTCAAGGCATCTGCAATCATATTAGCCTTGCCTAGATGATAGAGAATAGTTAAGTCATAACCACTAAGCAAATCAAGCCAATGATGTTGCCTCATATTAAGATCTTGTTGAGTGAAAAAGTACTGAAGGCTACGGGGATTTGAGAAAATCTTACAAAGGACTCAATACAAGTAGTGCCTCCAAAACTTTAAAGGAAAAACAACCACACATAACTCCAAATCATGGGTAGGGCAATTCTTCCCATAGGGCTTAAACTGACAAGAAACATACACAATTACCTTACTCTCCTACATCAACACAACACAACACCTAACCCAATATTTAAAGCTTCATAAAAAGACGGTGAAACCCGTGCTCTCCCTAGGACAAGTTAAGATAGGAGCTAAAGTTGATAAATACTTGAGCTTTTTGAAGCCCGCCTCACAAGCATTGGACCACTAAAAGGAAATCTTCTTCTAAGTAAAAAGAGCTACAATAGATGAAAAACCCTTAATAAAATGCCGATAATAACCTGCCAAGCCAAAAAACGCTGAATCTCGGTGGGTAAAATGGGCCTAGCCCAATCACAAACTGCTGCAATCTTGGCTGGATCAACTATGATACCTTTTATAGTCACCACATAACCCAAGAAAGAAATAGACTCCACCAAAACTCATACTTAGAGAACTTGGCATACAACTTTTCACCCCTTAATCTCTGAAGCACAATCCGCAAATGCTCCTCATGACCAGCCTCACTCATTGAATAAACTAAGATATCATCTATAAATATAATAACAAAGGAGTTAAGATACTATTAAAACACCCGGTTCATCAACTCTATGAATGTGGATGGGGCATTGATCAACCCAAAAGACATGACCAAGAACTCATAATGACCATATCGAGTCTGAAAAGTTGTCTATGGAATGTCAAATACTTTAATCCCCAACTGGTGATACTCGAAGCTCAAATCAATCTTTGAAAGCACCACGGCATACTAAAATTGATCAAAGAAATTATCAATATGAGAAAGAGGATACTTATTCTTAACCATCACCTTATTCAACTGCCAATAATCAATACATATATGCATAGACCCTTCTTTCTTCTTCACAAACATGATAGGTAAACCCAAGGTGATACACTAGGTCGAATAAATTCTTTATCCAAAAACTCCTGCAACTGATCCTTCAATTCCTTTAACTCAGTTGGAACCATTCTATAGGAAGGAATATAGATGGGCTTAGTGATTGACTCAACATCAATAGAAAAATCAATATCATAATTCGGAGGCATACCAGGTAAATTCGTAGGGAACACATCCATGAACTCACGGACAACACAAACATAATAAAAAGAAAGAGGTGATACAACACTACTATCACGAATATGAGCCAACTAAGACAAACATCCCATCTCAACCAATTGATGAGCCTAAACATAAGATATAACCCTCTTATGACCTAAATAAAGTGCATCCTTCTAAGCTTTCTGATGAGTGGTGATTTTACCACTCATTTGAACTCAGCATTCATGCACATTACCTTGTTTTTAATGAATAAATAAGATATAATTATGATTAAATGCACTAATATCCATATTTTCCAAGCATAGAATTGATGAGATAGAAAGACGTGGATTGGTGCTAAAAATAACCAAAAGGAAGCAAAAAATTACAGCTGAAAACCTCATGCAGAAATGACCTCAGTTACCGCGGTCACGGTCTGAAGATCGTGATTGCGGTTAGTCAAGCAAGTCAACCAGCAGCGATTGCAGGAGCCAATTTCGATCGTGGTAACACGTTCGCAGAAGAGCCTATCCGATCGTGGACTAGCAAAAAATTACAACAAAGAGCCAAAAATGGAAATGCATATGGTTGATCCCAAATTGGACAAAAGGCAAACTCAAACCCTATTATTGAATATACTACATCTTCCATAAATATTAGAGATTGTTCTAGGGTTTGTAGCCTTCATTTTTACAAAAGAAAATATTGTATAAATTTGGGGTGAGGAATATTTTGGAGTACTTCCAAGTGAAGAATTAGTGAACTGCCATTGAAGACTTGTTGGATCTCATAGTTTGAAGTAACGCTCACTTAAGATTTTCTCAAATCAAATCAATGGAGATTTTGGGTAAAAATTTTACTTATTTATCTTATGAGTAGATAGTTTTTCTTCTTGGGATTATGCTAGAATATGGTGTGAATATGTGTAGGATATGATTTGTTTGTGCATTTACTAGTTTGTGGTGTTGGATTCTACTATTGCTTGAGTAAATCAATTGGATTTTATGGGTGAAAGCCCCAAATACCCAAATGTGTTTGATGGATGAAAATCCTAAGCTCTTGAAAGCTTAAACCATCCTTGAAAGAGGGATTTGGGTGAACTTTAGGAACCCACATCATCCTTAAAAGGGGATGTAGGAACCAAGGCAATAATAGATAATGTATGATCATGGTTGACTAGTTTTCACTATCTTAGACATAAGGGTGATTGTGAAGTTGACTATACTTAGGGTACCATCCTAGAAATAGGGGTGTCTAATTGAGGTACTAGGTGGTTTTGATTGAAGAACTCATTAGGTACTCGAAAGGATCAATGAGTGACACCCTTGGGATTTTGTTGACGAACTAGCCTCAAGGATTTCTAACATAGCCTACCATACCACCAACACTTAAAATTTGCATCAAATTATCACACACTCATACATAAGTTTCCCTTAGAAAAGCATAATCCCAAGATCCGTGCCTAATTGCCTAGACTCCAATTATTCGTAGCCTTGAATTTATACTAGAAAATCCCAAAAAGAAATATTAAGTGTGATATCGTTCAAACCCCCAATTTTTATCCTTTTGTACTATTAGTTTGAATTTAGCTAGTATCTATAGTTCCAAACTAATTGAGTCGCCACTTACATTGTTCCTCATAGATTCAACTCCAACTCCAAAGTTAGGTAAATATATTGACAACGACTGCCTTGCACTTAAATTAGCATGTAAGTTGAGCGTTATCAAAAATGGCACCATTATCGGGGAATAATTTGGCGTATTGATTTAGTTTGGAATTTTAGCTTACTTGATTTTGTTCAAACTTGTAAATAATTGTTTGAGATTTTGTTTTGTTTCTTTTGTTAGATAGATTTTTATTTTTGTTTAGTGGTCACTATGGTATCTTGGGACAAATATGATTTTGGTAGTTGGAAATCCTATCTGGATGATCCATGTCCATATTATGATGGACCCCACTTTTTACGAGATTGTAGATATGCACCTGAAAAGAGATATATTCGCCATCTCGATCCTATTTGGAGTATGATTGTTCTTTGTGTGGTGGTTGAGATGGATATTGGAGTGATTTTCTAAATGCCTCCTCCCCTCGTTATACTAACCCAAATGCTAGTTCTTCTTATGAGTTTGATAGGTCTCATGATGCATCAAAGGAAGAAAAATATGCCAAATATAATGTTGTTGAAGCAATACTTTAATTTATCTTGGATTGGGTGGAGACAATAGGGTATAGCATACATTGCATGCAACAAGTCATGAGGGCATGTAAAGAGGAAATCAGAATGATAGAAAAAATGGGTATGGAGGCTAATTTTTTAAATACCATGGGTATACCCACTCTTCTAAATGAGCTAAATATTGAAGAATCCTTAATGATTTCCCAGCTAATCGAACCACGTATTATTGAAGATGCCAAAATTGAGGAAATGGTACTATAGTCAAAACAAGATGTCAAGCAAATCTATTCACTCAAACCATTTTTCAGCATTGTGCTTGGGGGAGTTGATGAAAGTCATTCAACCTAAGAAAATGATGAATCTCGGAGAGAAGGAGAAACTTTCCTATATCTTGGAGTTTGTCTTCCCAAAAGGGCATACTAAAGCCCCAAACTCAAAGGCCAAGGAGCTCAACTTCCATTGTCCAACAACTGGCCAATTGATGTTCTTACCTTTACCTAAGAATCCAACTCGGAAATTCGATGCAAAGTTGGGTAAGAAGTTCAAGTCTTCAAAGTGGAATGATAGAACATGTGTTATCATGCCCCTACTTTTACCCAAAGAGCATTGAAGATGGAATGATCAAAAGTTGGGCAAAAGGTTTAAATCCTTTAAGTGAAGACACAAATGAGGATTAAAGAGGCGTCGTGCTACGATGTTAAATCAAGCACTTGATGGGAGGCAACCTATCATTTTCATGTTTACATTATTTATTTTTGAATAAGTCACAAATTTTAATGCTTTGCAGGGGTGTGAGGCAGATTGGAAGCCAATAACAGGGGAAAATCAAGCTTAGATGTGTAGCAGCCATGCCAAAAAATAGGGTAAAATAGATGAGCAGATGGCCTCAGTTAATGCGATTGCGGTACCATAATAGCGCCAATCAGGTCGTGATTGTACCCCTATGTTCATCCTTCAACATGGTTATCAATACAGTTTCAGGGAGTCCTTTAGACTCTTCTTATGCTTTTATATTATGTAGTGAGGTCACTACTAGCCTTTTTAAGTTGGGGTGTGCAGCCCTGCCCTTGAGTGAGTACACATTAGCTTGCATTACTTAAACTTATTTGACGTGAAGCATGGAAATTTTGTGAAGTCAATTGTTTTCATTTTTAGATTTTTATTTCTTTTAATAATAATGTTGGATGAGCTTTTCCCTATGATAGATTGAGTGATGTCATTCTTAAAGGAAAATCATTGTGTTTTGGGTTTAGAGCCATAGATATAGGGGAATTCTGAGTATCCATGGAATCTAAGTTATTAATGTAAGGGAAGTCTAAGTACCTGTGGCATTGTAAATTTGGGGTCCCATTGTGCACCATTAGCAAAGTCTGAGTAGCCATATGGTTGGTTTTCCCATATTGAGCCAAAAATGTGAGGCTAAGGCTTTGGTTGTAGCCATAAGTTGGAAAATTGAGCAAGGTTCTAATGCAAAACAAACAACCCCCTCCATCTAAAATTTTACAAAAACTCAAGAGGCATGGACGTGAGCAACTTTGTAGAAAAACTTGTTCTCTTTTTTGTGGCTCCAAAATTTTTGACTTGTGAATAGAGATAGATACTCTGATTTTATCTCTAATGGGAGAGGAAATTGAGACTCTTTGGGGAATTTTGCATGCCATGTGTGGTGAGTAAATTGTCTTCATCTCTTGTGTACTTGTGTTATCTAGAACTTGCCCATTAGTCTTTCAAAGCTAGTTTTGATTGTATTTGGTTGGAGAAATAATATTAGGCCATATTTTATATTTTGGAAACCACTTTATCCTAAAAATCATACCCATGCATAAATGCAATCCCTAGTTACCCACTTTGAGCCTTTGGATCTTTTTTTAGAAAACACACTACAAGCCGTTAACCATTTTTTTATTACCTCTTTTGAACTGTATCCTCCCTGAACTTGAAAGTGAAACATAAGGCTAAAAGCTTAAGTTTGGGGTGGTAAAGATTTATGGAAGTATGTTTGGGGCCACGAAGTTGTTAGTGAAGTGCCTAAAATGCCTAAGCATTGTAAACAAGTGAATAGAAAAAGAAAGGGTCAAACAAAGGAAATAAATGCATGAAAATTGAAAGAAAAAGAAATCAAAGAAAATGGGTGAACCAAGAAAGCAAAAAGACAGATTAGATAGTTTGATGAATATGTTCAAGGAAGGGTGTAGCCATGTCATTCTCAAATGATATTCTACCCTAACCCAAACCTGCGTTACAAGCTCAAAAAGTCCTTTGAGATCTTCAAACAATTACTTTATTTGTAGTGGTGATTGAAAATAGGAGCAAGCCTATGGTATGACACTTGTTAACATAGAGAGTTATTTTGTGAGGGAGAGAATTTTTTTACTTAAATTCCTTGTTGCCTATTGAGTAGCTTGGTGTGTAAAATTTTCTTTCTTGTGATGAGGCATGTGAACGAGTTGAGGTAGGTGATTTTTTCATCTCCCTATAAATGAGGAAAATAGAGTATAACTTAGTTTTGATAAAAAAAAATGAGTCACTTTTAGAGTATTGGTTGTTGTTTCTTGGTTGCTCCTGAAAGTCTTGTGCATCCTTAGATATTGCATTTTATGATGAGGGGTGTAGTAAGAATAGCTTATCCCATGTGCAATGAGATACTTTTGGTAGTGACTAAGCTTGAAGTCATTGTGATCTTTGAGGCATAAAAATTGGGCATATATAATTGTTGTCTCATAGTAAAAAGTAGTGTTTCTTGAGGACAAGCAAAAGCTTTAAGTTGGGGGTGTTGGTGAGTGGTGATTTTACCACTCATTTGCACTCAAAATTCATGCACATTACCTTGTTTTGAATGAATAAATGAGACATAATTATGATTAAATGCACTAATATTCATGTTTTGCAGGCACAGAGTTGATGAGATAGAAAGATGTGGATTGGGGTTGAAAATGATCAAAAGAAAGCAAGAAAGTGAAGCTGAAGACCAGGAGAAGAAATGGCCTCAGTTACCACGGTCACGGTCAGAGGACTGTGATCGCGGTTAGTCAAGCAGGTCAACAAACAGCTATTGCGAGATCCAATCGTGGTCGCGGTAATACGGTCGCAGCAGAGCCTATGCGATCGTGGCCTTGCGCAAAATTGCAGCGCAGGGGCATAAATGGAAATGCACATGGCTGATCTCAAATTGGACAAAAACAAGACTCAAACCCTATTAATGAATATATTCCATCTTCCCTAATTTATAGAGATTGTTCTAGAGTTTGTAGCCTCCATTCTTGGAGAAGAAAATATTGTATAAATTTTGGGTGAGGAATATTTTGGAGTAGCTTCCAAGTGAAGAATTAGTGAACTCCTATTGAATATTTGTTGGATCTCATAGTTTGAAGTAACATTCACTTAAGATTTTCTCAAATCAAATCAATGGAGATTTTGGGTAAAATCTTTACTTATTTATCTTATGAGTAGCTAGTTTTTCCTCTTGGGATTATGCTAGAAAAGGGTGTAAATATGTGTGGGATATGATTTGCTTGTGCATTTACTAGTTTGTGGTGTTGGATTCTACTATTGCTTGAGTAAATCGATTGGGATTTGTGGGTGAAAGCCCCAAATAACCAAATGGGTTTGATGGATGAAAATCCCAAGCTCTTGAAAGCTCAAACCATCCTTTAAAGAGGGGTTTGGGTGAACTTTAGGAACCCGCATCATCCTTAAAAGAGGGATGTGGGAACCAAGTAAAGAATAGATAATTTATGAGCAAGGTTGACTAATTTTCACTAACTTAGACGTAAGGGTGATTGTAAAGTTGACTATACTTAGGGCACCATCCTAGAAATAGGGGTGTCAAAATGAGGTATTAGGTGGGTTTGATTGAAGAACTCATTAGGTAGTTGAAAGGGTCAATGAGTGACATCCTTGGGGTTTTGTTGACGAACAAGCCTCAAGTATTTCTAACCTTGCCCACCACACCACCAACACTTAGATTTGTCCTCAAATTATCACACTCCCATATATATGTTGCCCCTAGGAAAGCATAATCCCAAGATCCATGCCTAATTGCCTAGACTCTAATTATTTGTAGCCCCAAATTTATACTTGAAAATCCCAAAAAGAAATACTAAGTGGGATATCTTTCAAACACCCCATTTTTTCCTTTTGTACTATTGGTTTGAATTTAGCCAGTATCTATAATTTTAAACTAATTTAGTCTCTACTTACATTGTTTCTTATGGATTCAACCCTGACTCCAAAGTTGGGAAAATAGATTGACAATGACCGTCTTGCACTTAAATTGATGTGTAAGTTGAGCGTTATCACTATCTTCGGCACACCCAGTGAATCTAAAGTCACAGTCTTAGTATAATAATATAGAACCACGTGGTATGAATACAACCAATCCATACCCCGCATTTTTTAGCTAGAAATCGAACTGTCATTCTTATGTGTGTAAACTCTAATCACATGATTTATAATTTGAATAGATATGTCATGATCATTATCCTAGTGTGTGGGGTGATTATGAGGTGAAAAATGTTCATAGGAATCACTTAGAGCAAGGTGGAACTAAGAGCTTTTGATTCGGCCAAATTTTGGTATTCAATTCTACTAGGGTCAACTTTGAACATAACTAACTTTTTACGTGGGTGGAATTTTTTAGCTCAAAACCCACCAAATTGTAAGTAATTGGATTACCTTTCCAATGATATCAACTTTGCCTTAATCCGATACCCGAACGAAAAGTTATGGCCATGCAAAAGGTCGTTCATCACATGACAAGTTGCAAAGGGCCAATGGAAAGGGTGTGCAATTGACCATGCGACTCCCACTTAAGGGTTGTGCAACTGGCCATGTAGCACCCACCTTGGCTTGGGTTATTGGTTGTGTGTCGCATGGGTGATTACACAGTGCTAAAAGTGCTCCGTTTTGACTTAATCAAGGGCGTTGAAGTTTTTTCACACCCCTAAACCATCCCTAATCACTCCTAATCATTATAAGGGGTTTTTAAGCATATTATTTCCACTCCCTATGCCTCAAATCACTCAAGTCACGATTCAAAACCATTCTCCTTTCCCAAGAATCAAATTCAAGACCTTTTCTCTAGAAACTAAGTAATTCAAGCTTCAAGTTTAAGAAATCCTCAAGGAATCTTCAAGAATTCATCTAGTGAGGTATATGGGGTATTAGTCAATGGGTCCTTTCACCCATTCATCCCAAAACCCTCATTTTTGAGTAAAGTATGAGTTTTCCTCTATTATGAAGTTTATTATATTTGATAAGAGTTAAATTCATGATCTTCCTTAGTATTTTTGAACTCAATTCATGTCCAAGTATGATTCCATGAAAAGTTAGGTTATCTCATGCTTCAAGTTTCAATCTCCCATGTCGCATTCAAGTGAATTTCATGTTATAATGTCAAGTTATGATCTTAGCCATGTAATCATATTGATTTACCATGTTTAATATATTTCCATGTTCAAGTTCATGATACCCATGTGTTTGATGAAATATCTATGTGTTTGGGTTTTGAACCATGATTCCCATACTACAGTTTTTAAGTGTTTAGATCATGCTTTATGGTCATTCAGTGATGTCGGGTTATGAAGACCCAATACCTATATGTTTTTACATATTTTTGTTTTCAAGTAACAAGTCAGTTAGAATCATGATTTTATTCCCATATTCAGATTATCATTTTTATAACACACTCGCCAGTTTTACTTCATGTTAAATAAATCAGTTTACATGTTCATGGTTACTTCAGATTATGTATGCACTGTCGGTTTTTAGAATACTATGTTTGAGCATATCAGTCATCAGTGCATGCACCAGTTCATGATTACAGTGTCAATTCAGTAAAGAGTAGGATTTAGCTTCGAGCAAACCTAGGGATGGGGGATCACCTACCAGTAGAGGGTGTGACCTTTAGTAGCAGTCCCTGAGTTCCAGAACTACGTAGCCAGCATAGGTTTGAGATGTCTACCTGCCAGTTGAGAGTGACACATATCTCATTAGAGCACCTTCCAGTTGAGGGTGACTTATTAGTCCTCTGGGACATCAGATTAGTGGATCCACATAGCCAGTGTTAGTACCCGTGGCACGGTACTGACACCCTTCCAACTGGGTTACAGATTGGACCTGATTAGCTTAGATTGGTGCATTTTGGTTATATGAAACCTCCCATAGTTTAAGTCTAGTTATTCAAACTAAGTACAGTTTAGTATTATATGATCAGTGTTCAGATATCAGTTAATCAGTATTCAGATATTAGTTAATTAGTATACAAATATCAGTTAATTAGTATACAGATACCAGTTAATCAGTATTCAGATTTTAGTTATTCAGTATTCAGTCACAAGCTATTCAGTGTTCGGATATCAATTAGTCCATATTCATGTATCAGCTACTCAGTATATAGACATTAGTTATCCTTTTTACTTAGATTTCAATAATTCAGTCACCCATGTACCAATTATTCAGTTCATAGATCAGCGCAGTACATGTTATGTTTGGTTTTATATGTTCATGCATTCATGCTTAGTATATTGGTATATTCAGATCCTCGAGTTATGTCAGTTTCCATCCTATAGTTTTAGACACAGAATTCATACATGATCCTCAGTATAGTTTTACAACATATTCAGCTTTACAAGAGATGTACATATAGTATTCATGTTTTACCGTTTCCCAGCTTCATTTCTACTCATTCTAGAAAAGTAGAGATTTTAAGAAACTAAGTGTAGTGATTCACCAGCTCATATTATGTTTGTTACTCATGATTTAAGATACTTCAGCTTCTAGTACATTTCAGTCTCTTGGTGAGTCTACTTGCACTTAGTATGCATGTTTGAAGATCATGTATCTATTTAGTTTTACTTAATGCATTCACCCCCACTTACTCAGTACATTCCAAAGTACTGATCCACATATATGTCTATGGGCTACATTATCTCATAATATAGGTGCCAGTTGTAGCCTACACATCAGAATCAGACAGTTACAGCTTCCAACCGATAGGTGATGAGTTCTCCTATTTCTGAGACTCCAGTTGTAGTCCATTTACTTTATTTTAATTATTCATATGTATTGATTTGTGGCAGTTAGAGGCATGTCCCATCTATCTATATTTAGTATAATAGAGGCTTCATAGATAGTCAGTCAGGGTCATGAAATGTAAATTTTAGTTCTCTCTTCAGTTTTATCAGATTATAAACTTTACTAGTTACCAACTTATTCAGATTTCAGTATGATTATGCTTCCGCACAGCAAAACTAGATATTTAATATATTCTAAATTTGTTGCTCAAGTATCATGCCAGTTCATGGGTTATCTTGGGGTCACTTCTGGTTCCAAGTACCGTGTTATGACTAGGGGGTAGTCTCGGGTCGTGACACAAGTCTACCAAAGTCTCACGCCTAAAAAAGGTCACAATAGAGGATCGGTAAACCCCGATCCACCATTATAGAATCTTTTACTGGGGTGGATACGCGAATAGGCATAGCAAGAGGCTCACTAATAGTATCAATACCAGAAGCAAAATATGTAGATACATAGAAGAAAGTCGTTCCTAGATCAAATAACACAGATGCAAATCTGAAACAAATGGGGATGATACCTATGATCACAACATCAGAAGCCTCTACCTATGTTCTGGCGGGTATAGTATAGTACTATCCATGACCACTAACTGGCTGAGTAGCCCCACCATCACCACCATGAGCTCTACTACCTCTTCCTCTTGCACCTCTAGTAGAACCACTACCTCTCAAATCTGAAATAGGAGTAGCTCTAATCACACAATTGGGACAGTCCTTGGCAAAATGGCCAATCTCATCACACATAAAGCAACCTCTATGGCCCAACTCAATAGGAAAAGGCACCACTGGGCCTAAAAGGCCATCCTGAACTGTTGGATTAGAAGATCCACTACCCAACTCTAGAAGGCCTCTTGAATTGGTTACCCTGATATCTACGAGAACCTATGAAATCTCTTCCTTACGAAGCCTGGCCTCTAAACTCACCAAAATAGCGCACCTTCTTGGCACCTTTATAAGATGCTCGCAGAATACTCTCAGCCATCTTAGCGTGATCTACTATACTCGAAAGAACGCTCCATATACAATCATCTGAGATATAGACAACTAAAGAGAAATATCCAAACCCTTCAAGAACTTTCAAATCTTCTCAGAATTGATGGAAATTCTTGCATAAGAATATCTGGACAAGTCATAAAAGTGTGCCTCATACTCTAAAACAGTCATAGAGCCCTGCTCTAGGAGATTAAACTCATCCCTTATCCAATCCCTCATTGTAAGGCACTAATCTCTCAAAAAAAGCTTTGATAATTTGATACCAAGTCATCTCAGAAAATCAAGAGGTCTGCAACTAACAAGTGATATCCACCAATCTCTAGAAGCATCTCTCAACTGATAAGTAGTATAAACCACCCCATTCGACTCAAGCAAACCCAAATAAAAACAACTTCTCTCAATTATCAATCAAGAACTCATAGGAATCTTCTCCCACTGCACCACTGAATCTAGAAGGACCCAAATGAGTAAATCTCTTGAACCTATTCTGATCCTCAAAAGACATAATTGTACTCACAGCAAGAGGAGGCATAGTGAATCTGGCGGGCTGAGATTCCACCTGAGAAAGTAATATAGATGAAGGTTTAACTCCTGATCTCGGAATACCATACTTAAATATCGGTGCTAAAGGAGGAGTAACACTCAGGGTTTGAGAATTACCAATAGTAGAAGCACGTGCAACTAGAGGATCCACGCTCGAGACTAGAACAACACCAAGCGTGCTCAATGGAGCATGCTCCAAATGGGTGAACAAGCAACCCTTCAACACTGGGGTAGAAGAACTCAGTGGAACTAAAGTAGGACCCCATACCTCTAACATGCTCAACACGAGGCTTAGGGGAAAGAACCCTAGCACCATTCCTACACGGGGCAGATCTACATGCCCGTTCACTACCTCGAGTCCATCCACGACTCGTAACTCACCCTCTAGACTGGGCTCTCTCCCTAGATGAAGACTCTATATCTCTATCCTCATGAGATCTAGTCATTACCATTTGTATAGAAAAGAGTGAAATTTGACTTAAAACACAAGGTATGAAGGAAATTCGCATGATAAGGAATAAAATGAGGGAAATTTCCTACAGAGATCCTATAGCCTCTCGAAGGTAGGTACAAACGTCTACGTACCGATCCGTGAGATTCTATTAGATATCCCGTTCTTACAGCATTAAGACCAATGAATCTGGATGCTCTAATACTAATTTTTCATGACCAAAAATCTAAGCGTCATGATGGCACTTGTCCCAGAAAACCATAACAAGTAATTCTATCATCTAAGCCGATAGACAAGAGGGAAAAGACAAAATAATCCCAGGTCAAGGCTTCTAAAATGAAGCCAAACTATACAGTTATAACAAATATGGAAAAAAACATACTCATTAATACCAAACCCCAAAACCTGGTGTTACAGTGTAAGAACATAATTAGTACAAAGAGACATACTTAATAATACCAAAGCCCAAAAACTGGTGTTACAGTGTAAGAACATAATTAGTACAACTCGAAGTAAAAAACAAAAGATATCTAAAATACGATATAACTCTATCTCTGAAATACAATAAATACATAGTCTAATAAAAAAATATAGAAATAGACTCCACACCTAAAATCAACCACTAACTTGTAAAGCTCTAAATGACACTCGAAACCAAACACCATGAGACGTACCCAAACCTGAATCTATACCAAAAGGGTATAGTAGGAGTGAGTATGGTCACTTATACACAGTAATTACCATAGGTCGATCAAGAAAAGTAGAAAATAAAACATACAAAATACATATTAAGGGCACGTCACCTGCAGTCAGAAAATGTCCCACAATGGTAGCCCATACCGCTTGCACTAACAGTTCTATAATATCCATATATAACATAAAAAAACACCAAAAAGGAATACAAGTATACATTTATACCACATATAAGAAAGGAAAAGAGATAACATATACAGGAACATCAAGTACGAGTAAGGGAAAATAGAATAATAGATAGGTAACTAGTCAAACAGAATATACAATCACATTAAAAGCATAATAAAGTAAATACAATAAGAATAATGATGATGATGATGATAATGTGATATAGGAGGTTGTTGCCAAACCTTCGAGACTATCGCACAACCTTTGAGACTATTGCACAGTCTCCATATTCACCTATGGAGCTAAAGATACAAAATGTAGGACCCATGAGAGGTTCATAAACTTATATACAATCCACATATAACCATATATCCTCCCTGTCATATCCCTTGAAGAGGGTTTTATAAGATGCTATATTTTTTGTTAGAAAAAGTGTCTTTAGTGTTTCAAAGTATTTCCATGATGGTACTATTATTTCACAAATAAGTATGAGAATATAATCCTCACAACCAACCACAATGAGTATTTCTACAACCAACTATAATAAGTATTTCCACAACCAACCAATATACCATCACGTGATCTAAATGTCCACTTATTATTTCCATCCATCCATGAAATCCAACATGATTCTATGCCAATAGAGTATGAATACATCACAACACATAATTGGTGTCATAACACACTTTTTCATAAAAAAAGATACAATTATCATCATATATACAAGGCTATCAATATCACATAAGACCCTACACAGTAGCACATAGCACATAATGTTCCAAAACCACCACATAACATCACATATAGGCCCCCACATGGATATAACACATTATGATAGACATTTTCATAATTATTTCCCACACCCGTAACATGCTTTTGTATCAACATTAACTACCCAGCCCAGTCTAAAAGAAGTTAAGCCATAACTTACTTCGAAAGTTGAAAACTGGTCTGTAATACTTTAATCCCAATGCCTTACTCCTCACGAATGGACTCGAAATCAGATAAAATATGACAATATAGAATTTACAAGTCAAAATAAAGCCAACGATACCCATATTACCTAATTTTGAGTTGGGGTCATAACGGACCCTCAAAATGAGATTTCGAAAAAAGGGCAAAATTGTAACTTTGTTTTAAAAACATGTTCCACATATTTTTAGGAGTCTACAGAGAAAACCCAAGAAAAAATAAGTTAAAAATGAGGTTGAACTTGAAGAAAAACTATTTTTAAAGTTTTTCAAGTAAAATCCTCAAAATCCATTTTAATATCAAGAATCGAAGTTATTTTGAAAATGAAATTGAAGAAAAACTGATAATTATAAGGTTAGAAACTCATCCAAGTTAACAAGGTTCGAAATTGGGGTTTAAATTGGAGAAATACAATTTTAGGCCTTACAGGCCAAAATTTCCAAATTCCATTATTTAATCCAAGTTTAAAATAAGAAATAAATGATAAAAATTAAAGAAAATAATTGGAATAGGTGTTATAGAGCTTACCCAAGATTAGAAGTGGAAGAAATACTCAAGAACATGAAACCCTAGGCTCTAAGACTCAAAAATGGTAAAAACAGCAAAAATCGGGTATGTATATACTCAGGCATCGTGATCGTGGACTAGTTGTCGCAATAGTGGTACCTGGGATGACAAGGGTATCGCAATTATGGAAAAGTGTTGCGATTGAGACATATGTATACAAGACCAAATCATGATCATGCTAGGAGCATCACAATCATGGGAACACCAACTAAATGGTGCACCAGCTGGGACTTGATGCTTTCAAGTCTTTGCAAGCCCCTCAAAATTCATCAAGAATCCCGTGAATGCAAATGAACTATTCTAACCTATCAATTTTGATGCTATAGACTCAATAGAGATATTAGGTTTTAGAAAAAACATTATTTTCATAGAGTTGACCCCAACACCCAAAATCACAACTTTCCAAATCGAGGATAAAAATGAGATTTAAAAGCCAAAAAATGGCACCAACCATATTACTAACCTAAAATAGACGTTCTAGATCTACTAGCATAGTACATTCTATCATCCATCATACAGATCAAAAGATGTTAACTAAAGTCAACTATAAGGATCTCGAAGCCACTGAAAACCATAATATCACATAAATCACATTGAAATGCACCGGGAACCATACAAATCATCACCACACCTCAGAAATACCATAATGCAACAATGAAGAGGGTTAAAATGGTCAAATCATATAGAAACACATATTTCACATATTTTATCAAAATTCAGGTCATTAAATATCATACCATGGAAAACTATTATAAGCTCATTGGATATCCTTCAAATAATTTTAGGGAAAAAAGGAGAGTATCATTCTCTAGTCCACACAATGCAGTTGCTATTAATAAGGATCAAGATTAACAAATAACATATTAAACATTTGCTTCTCAAGTAGAACATTTTGCAGTTTTAATGCAAAATAGTGTTGTAACGATCGATTCAGATATTATCACAAATATCTATGGTAAAGTCATATGAATCTCATATATCACATGTTAGGATCAATTCTATAGTATGGGAGTGCATTTTATATGTACTAAGGCCATACAATACTCCTAGCACAAAGTTAAGTTAAAAGTATCCTTATCGATTTAGTTTTGGGATAAGTTTAAAATAGGGTCAACTTCAAGCTAGTATTACTTCTAGAATATAAGGAGTTACGATCCTAGTACCCACCAAATTAAAGATCTCTGAGTCTTAATTTGAATTCTACCGATTTTTCATTAATCAAATTTCTAAGTGAAGTATAATGACCAGTTTAGTGAAGACTATCTGAGCAGAAAAAATTAAGGATGTCATAGCAGGTCAGGGTGCTATAGCATCACCGCTAGAGCGGATAAAGTCGCTATAGTGGCACGAACAATAGTTTATAATTGATTTTGAGGTGATTTTTTCTCTTGGTTGGATGAAAATTATTTGTTGAGGTAAGTTTCTTCCATCATCTTCTTTATTTTTCAATTTTTTAACATCCTAGAATAATTATAACAACATAAAAGGGATAAATATACCCCTGAATATGATAAATGATACATATATATCCTCCATCATATTTTGGGTACACATATTCCCCTAACATCAATAAAGTGGTATGTTTATACCCCTCACACTAACGTAAGGGAAAATATGTTTCCAAAATATGATAGAGGGTATATGCATACCATTTATCATAATTCAAGGGTAAATTTTTATTGTTACCATTTTAGTTTTTTTATCCTAAATAATTAACCCTATTCCACTACCCGACCCAATAAACTTACTACTCAACCCGATCAAAATTATAAACCAAGAGACGCCTCATCTAAATCTCCATTAACAACACCAACAGCAATACACCAGCAATAATAACAATACAATGAACAATAATTAGCTACACCATCTCCACCATTTCAATTGAAAAAATACACCCACGAATTCCACACCACTACTACCAATTTTTTTTGGAAAAACAATTAATCCATAACATCCAAATAATTCATCAAATAAATTAAAACCCTCATGTTTCAATTTATATCAAAGTTCCATCCAAAAAATACTATGCATCATCGGTCAAAACTACATAGCCATCGTCTTTGTCGAACCGAAAATACCCTACCATCGAACCATCACTGCACCCTTAGCTTCGACAATCTCCAACCTGATCTTCACTCCCTATAACCAGTAAATATCAACTAGCAGTAATAATCAATAACTGCAATTTGATTAGGGTTCATGTTTAAGAGAGAAATAGCAAAAGTATCAGGTTTGGAAAAAAATTAAGGTTAGGTCGAGTTGGTTTGAAATCAGGATGATGGAATTATTAGGTTGGGTTAATTATTTGGGATAAAAGACTAAAATGGAAAAGAGATAAATATACCCCCGAATTATGATAAATGGTACATATATGCCCTCCATCATACTTTAGGTACAAATATGCCCATACCATTAGTGTGAGGGGAATATATGTACCATTTCATTAACTATAGGGGCATATGTGTACCAAAAGTATGAGGGTATATACGTACATTTACCATAGTTTGGGGGTATATTTGTACCTTTTCCATTAGAACAATCTTTAATGGTGAACTTTTTAGGGATTTGAACCCTAAGTCCATGATATTTTGGGAAAAATTTATGGGTTGTATTAATATCACCAAAAACTACTTCTGAATTGTTCATTAACGACTCCTAAAATGAATTGGGATTTCAAAACATGAAAATTGATAGTTGAGGACCTTGAATTCAATAAAGGTGGAACCTTTAGACTAAAAACTCCATTAATGGCATTGAGTTGAGCTTTAAGAAAATATTTTGATGACTAATTGACCCTTGGGTAATGTTGTAGACTATAAATGAGTATTGAACTAGTGAGATTAAATTCCCAATTAACTTTTTGAAGAGTAATCTATTAACTATTATTTTATTACTATTGTTTGTTAGATGATTAGCTTTCGGAAATATGAAGAAAAAGAAAGTTCATCCATGACAGAGCTTACATATTGCAGCAGTTTGACGCCTAGAATGGTTTATGAGAACTAGGTTATGGTTAATAATCGCATCAATAATTAGATTTTATAGGATGAATAATTCTTAGGCCTGCGGTCATGGAGTTTGGGTGGATAAAACATGTATTTATTATAATAAGGACGTAATTATGTGTTGAAATATCAATGTATGAAATCTTGATGGACGTTTTGTGTTTGTATGACTCTATGGTGGATTATGATGTGAATTATGAGAATACAGATGATAATGATATTGTGTGAGCTCACACTATAGTTATTTAGTCTAATACCATAAATGGGATAAACTTGGTATTATGTGTGGTTAGGATATGTGATAATTTTTCTCAAGGTTATTACTGAGGACTGATTATAGTACAAGGAGGTGGTGACTTAACTTAAGAGACTGAGGTTAAGTTAGTCTAAGATTTAAGAAGTACAATATATAAACATGTATGACTGAAGCTAGATTATGCTCGTAGGAAAAAGAGGCCTTCATTTGCTCCTATCGGTGGGATATAAGTCGAATAATTGGTTAATAGAGTAGGTCTTGAACCTAGTAATGACTTGAATATAAGACTTGCTAGATATTAGTAGAATTCTTAATTTTGGTATAAATAAAGGAGTATGGGATTAGTAAATGAACTTATGAACGTTGAACTAGAGTTTAGACTCCTTTGGTTGAATGTGTTCTCTTAAAATAAGTATGTGGATTTAACGAATATGGCTTGACAATGCTTACATGAATAAGTAATGGATTGGTCATATGACATGCTATAATTAATGAATATGAATTGATAAGGCCAAAATTATGAGTTGTTGTCTGGCTTTTGGGAATACTTGCAATTTCATATGTTAAAGGATAATTACGGTTTACTTGAAATGATAAGGTTGAGTTTGACCAAGTTATTGGTGTGTTTGCCTTCTTTTTACAATACATGTTCAAGCAAGTAAATTTTTGAATGATATATAAAGTGTTAATCACATGTAATGCAGTTATATTCAAAGCTTGTTGACTATACAAGTGTGGTTGTTTATTCTTATCGTGGTTGTGATTATTTTCATATCTATTGCTTATAGTGGAATGTGTAAGCATTTGAAAATTATTATTTGGACATCTTCACGAGATTTGGTGGAACAAGGTTGGCGGATCTGAGTTTTGTACAAGACAAAGCTCGTTCCCTGTAGATCATGACTAGAAGGTGGTTATAATACCATTAGTATGTATGTACAAGGTTCAAGTGAGTTTACCGGTTCCTTGATTGGACTATGTATATGACTAATATTATTGACGTTGTTTATATTAATCCTATGAGTGGAAAAAGTTGTGTTACGGTTATTGTGGAGGTTGAACCGGATAATGATGTTGCTTGATATATTTTGAATTCTTATGTGGTTCAGTTAATTGCAATATATTTTAGGATTCTTGTTGTTAGAATAACGGTTTGTTGACCAAGATTTATTAGAGTCAGGGTTGTTGACTTGGTCATGTTTGACTGAATTTGTAGAGTTACTTAAAAAGGCTAAGTGTCATACACTTTAGGTATTATCATAATGTGTGTTCATAGTTGCACTTGTTAAAAGGTGATGATTATTGGCTTTTATTTATCATTAAGGTTGATTGAGGCGTAAGTAAAATAAATTAATCATAATATTTTTTGTGGCTAAACTCTAAAAGTTATAATGGATGACACTTGATGTGAAGGTGATGAGTGATCAGTGGAAATAAGAATGGAATGCTCATAGGTAACACACATATATGAAAATAATGTAAATTAAATTGTTACATAAGTTGTCATATTTTCTTTTTATGATTTCTATAATGTGTTAATGTGATCTAACCCTGGTCAGCTGATGATACCGACCAATGCTTATTGTTTGTACCATACTTCTTTTGTTATACCTTATTTGGGTTATAGCCTTTTGTAGGAATCATTATTGGTTTAATGATTTATGCAGATAGTGATCCTCCGATAGCTTTTTCTTACCTCACTCATGATGAAAGTTGTGTCTAGTTGATTCTCTTACTTAGAAGCTCTTGTATCTATTTAGACTAGGTTCTATGGGTACATTTCATTGCATGCTTATTATTTATAAAAACAAGTTGAAATAAGGTTTGATATTTTATTATTTATTAAAGACTTTTGCATGTTATATTTAATGGGTGGTAAGGGGTTCTCCTATCTAGGTAGATTACAGTAGGCGCCCTCACAATCAAATAGGTTGGGTCTTAGCAATTTGGTATTAGAGCCTAGGTTACTGGTCTCCTAGTACAAGAGAAAATGTCCGAGTAGAGTCCTGTAGATTGGTCTGTTGGCGTCCATATCTAATCTTCTATAAGCTATGAGGCCACTTTTATCTTTCTTCTCATGCGATTATATAGTTGTTTGTATGGGTTGAACCTAGTTGGTATTTCCTAATTTCAATTGGTATCTCTAAAATTATAATTGGAATCCAATTGATTCTAATTGTTATCTTGAGGAGTTCGTAATTGGTACCTAGTTGTTTCTAATTGCTATCTATCTGTAAGGGATGGAACTTATAATTTTCATATGAATTATGATGAAATTGATCAGTTATGACTTTGTTGGTGTAATATATAATGGTTTTGTGAATTTTATTTGCTTGATTAGCTCTAAATATGTGATAGGTGAATTTTACAAGTTGTCATGTATTGTATTGTGTATGATAAAATTTGACTAGGATTGTTGCTTGTCTTATTCACAGCAACATAAAGTTTTAAATTGGTACATAATGTTAATGCCTTGGTAGTTATGTAAACCATAGTTGGTTGAATTATTGTAAATTCTATGAATTGTGAATGATCATAACTTGGTTGTGTATAATATTAAAGAAAACTATTGTTATGTGATTTAAGTGGAAAATGGTATGCTAAATGGTGGGCATGGTCTTATTATTGGTAAAATGGTAAGGAAAAATAGTACAAAATTATAGAAACTCTTGTTACAAATAGTGGGTACATGAATAAGTACCATAGTAATGGACTATTGTTTCTTGACAGTGGGAATTACCGTACGGAAATTTTTGTGGTAATTCATGATTATGACAAAAGGGAAATTTGTCTTGGTTTTGAATTTTTGGTGATCACTTAAAGGTTTAATTGATGACTAGATTGTCGGTCAAGTAAATTATAGGGTGGATATGATAGCCCTAACATAAAAGTTAAATGTTTGATATAGGTGTTGTTATATGTTTGAAGTAACACATATATTTGAAGTTCAGACTTTATTTGACTCGGTGGTTTTTACTGTTGATTGAGTAATTACTTGGATTGTGATGATAATTTATAGTTGATAAGGAAATCACGAAATTATGATGGAACTAAGTTTCGGGGTAATAGTGAAATTATGGTTGTCTATTGGTAGAAATAGACACCCATGTATTGATTACTAAAATGACTATTCATTGACTGTTTATTGTTTGACATTGCTCAAATGCTTATTATATGACAATAATTATTGATTAATAGTATTTCTTGGGATGGTATAATTGAATTGCTAGGGTCTTTACAATGAGATAGCTTGATTATGCTTGATGATCCTTAGTTGTAAGGTTGGATAAGGAAGTGTAGTTACTAGATGTGTTCTTGAATATCCATATCCCCCTCATTGATCATGGTAATACTTAGTTATTAGTGCTCCTGATTATTGAGGTATATTGGGTGATAACTTAATTTGTTGTAAGCTATTTGTGAGGCTAAATAAGTATTTCTTGTCCTCAGGTGACAACTAAAAGATTAATCAGTTATAAGTGGTTGATTGTTGAGGGTTGAGTATACTAACATAAGTGGTGGGTTGGTTAGTGTTGTACTCTAGATGATCTATTCTTATGTCTTGATCATGGAAGGTTTAAAGAGGGTTACAAGGTATATGTCACAAAGGGAAGGAAGGGTGTAATTTGGTGGTGTTATGTTTGTTATATTATTGTTATGGGTGTAATTGTAAGGGTTAAGATTTTCTTCAGGTTAGGAGTTAGAATTTTAAGGCTAGGCTAGTCTTGGATGAAATTTGAACAAACTATGATCTAGGGCAATCCAAGAATGTATTGGGTATATATAATAGAGTTTATCTTGATTTTATGTTAGCCAAGAAAATAAGAAACCCGTAGGACCTTTCGAAATAGAGTTTGGGTTAGTAGAACTCCTGATATAGTTTTTAACTTAAAGGGATTAATTTGGGATTTCCAAAATAATGAGTATTATGTGGTGAAAAAGGAAAAAATGGGAGGGTTCTCGAGTTTCTGCCTCATATACGCCGCTATAGCAATGTGCATGTTGTGACAGCGATGTTGCGATAGCAGAATAATTTCCTCTATAGCAGTATCAGGATGCTATAGTGAGATCAATGTATAAATTGTTCAGTTTTTTCGAGCTTAGACATTACCTCATCATACACTCTCAAGGTGTCATTATTAGACCTATGAGAAAAATAACCAACTGGTGCTTCTCTTCACCCAATATACATTCAGGAATGAATAGATGGTAAATTGATATGTGTTGTAATGATTGATTTTATCGTTATTGAAAATATTTATGGTAAAGGTATATGAATCTCATAATTCACATATTTAAGGATCAATTATTTAGTATAGGTATGTGTTCGGTCTAAGTTTAAAATAGAATCAACTTCAAACTAGCAGTACTCTGAGAATATAAGGAGTTAGTAGGCCTAAACCCATCTAATTAAATATCTCTGAGTCTTCTTTCTAGTGCAACCAATAACTCATTAATCTGATTTCTGAGTAAAATGTTATGACCATTTTACTGAAGACTATCTGAGTTGAAAAAGTTGAGGGCATTGTAGCGGGTCGGGGTGCTATAGTTGTGGCTTCTATAGAGGCACAAACAACATTTTATAAATGATTTTTTATGGGTTTTAGCCCCCAACCCTAAATTTTTATTCCTAAGCGCTAAAGGGACAATTTTCTTTTAGTATGGGTGGAAATTCTTTGTTTAGTTAAGTTTCTTTCATCGTCTTCTTTATTTTTCAATCTTTTCAACATCCTAAAATCAATAAAACAACCTTTAATGGTGAAATTCTTGGGGATTTGAACCCTAAGTTTATGATATTTTGACAAAAAATTATGAGTTGGATAATATCACCAAATTACTTCTAAATTGTTCATTGATGATTCCTAGCATGAATTAGTGATCCTAAAACATGAAAATTGATAGTTGGGAACCTTGAATTCAATAAAAGTGGAACCGTTATCCTAAAAACTCCAATAATGGGGTTGGGTTGAGCTTTAAGGAACTATTTTGATGACTAATTTACCTTTGAATAATGTTGTAGACTATAAATGAAGATGGAACCGGTGAATTGAATTTTTAAATAATTTGTTTGAAGAGTTGTTTATTAATTATCCTTATAATTGTTATTTGTTAGATGATTAGCCTTTGGAAACATAAAGAAGAAAGAAGATCATCCATGGCATAGCTTACTTGTTGTAACAACTTGGAACCCAGGTATGTTATGATTTATCAGTAGTAGATTGTGGTTATAATCGTATCCATAATGTATATTTGATGGGAGAAATCATGCTTAGGCTTGTGGGCATGGATTTAGAGTGGATAAAATAAGAATTTAATATAATAAGGACCTAATTATGTGTTGAAATGTCAATGTATGAATCCTTGATGGATGTTTTGTATTTGTATGACTCTATGGTGGATTATAATGTGAATTATGTGAATATAGATGAAAATGAGATTGTGTGAGCTCATAATATAGTTATTAAGCCTAATTACCATCAAAATGGTGAACTTGGAATTAAGTGTGGTTTAAATATGGGATAATCCTTCTTAATTTTAGTGATAAGGACTAATTTTGATAAAAGGAGGTGGTGACTTAACTTAAGGACGTGAGGTCAAGTTAGAGTAAGGGTTAGAAAGTAAAAGGTATAAAGGTGTATGACTAAAGCTAGATTATAAGTTGAATTATAGAGTTCAATGATTGGTTAATAAAGTAGGTCTTGACCCTTGTAATGACTTGAAAGTAGAGGTTGTTGGATATTAGTGAAATCCCCAGTTTTGATACAAATAAAGGAGGATGGAATTAGTGAATGAACTTATGAATGTTGTACTAGAGTTTAGACTCCTTGGGGTTGAATGTGCACTCTTAAAATAAATACTTGGATTTAATGAATATGGCTTGACAATGCTTGCTTGAATAAGTCACGGAATGATCATGGGGATGCTGAGCATACTTGCGATTTCATGTATTAAAGGATAATTATTGTTTACATGAAATGATTAACTTTAGTTTGACCAAGTATTTAGAGTTTTCTATCTTTTTTTACAATTCATATTCAAGAAAGTACATTGTTGAATGATATCCTAAGTGTTAATCACATGTAATAAGGTTATATAAAAAGTTTGTTGATTTATACAAGTTTAGTTGTTTATTGTCATTATGGTTGTGATTCTATTGCTTATTATGGGATGTAACAGTATTTTGATATCCTTATGAGATTTATACTAATTATTGTGGGATGCACTGGTATTTGAATATCTTCATGGGATTTGGTGGAATAAGGTTGCCAGACATTTGATGCCTGGGTTTTGGTACATGGATAGAGCTAGTTCCCTGAAGGTCATGACTAGAGGGTAGTTATAATACCCTTAGCATGTATTTATAAGGTTCAAATGAGTTTGACAGTTCCTTGAGTGGACCCGCTATAAGATTAATGTTATTGTTGTTATTTATATTGATTCCATGAGTGGACCAAGTTATATTATGATTATTGTGGTGGGTTTCTTGAGTGAACCAAATTATGATGTTGTTTGATATATTTGAGATTCTAATATGTTCTGGTTACTTGTCATATATTTTGAGATTCTTGGTGTTACAGTTATGATTTTCTTACTTGTATTGTTAGAGTCAAGGTTGTTGACTTGGTCATGTTTAATTTGACTTGTTATCTCTTGACTTGTACTTTACTGAAGCTGTAGAGTTACTTGAAAAGGCTAAGCATTATAAACTTGAGGTATCATAATGTGTGTTCATATTTTTACTTGTTACAAGGTGATGATTATTGGCTTTCATTTATCATTAATTTTTATTGAGGCATAACTCATATAACTATTGTGGTTAAACTCTGAAAGTTAGGACGAATGACACTTGATGTGAAGGTTATGAATGATCAACGGGAATAATAACGAAATAACCTTTTATTGCAATGTAAGGTTTCACAAGTGAAGAAATTTATGTATATATCCATGTCTCAAATCAAATTTTACAAATTGGGTTGAGGTTAAAGCCAATTCCATACGATTAAACCATCAATTTTTGGTAACCTTATCTTTCCCATTCCAATTCCACACCCATGCATTTAACTAGTTTAAATTCATGATAATATAGCATAAACAACAAATTCAAAATCATGGGAATTCAATTCATGCAATAACCATTCCAAACCCCTCAACTCACATTCAAAATTCAACAATTAAAACACATAAATAACAATTTAAATTCAAGCCTTTTATATAAAATCTATGTAGGGAAGAGATGCATACCTTAAATACATAAGAATTTGAGAGAAAATTTGGAGCTTGGAACCCGGATGATGAATCCTCTATGAAATCCTTGAGTTTTTCTTTGGTTTTGAGTTTGAGAGTGAAAGGGAGCAATTGATCTTTGAAATACTAATGGAAATAAGTCTATTTTATGTTTAAGGGTCGTACACGAGTGAAAAGACACAAAATTACCTCCCTCACCCTAAGTGAATAAAACAAATTGGAAAAAATTTGGTCTTGGAGTGGCACGCCAATATCTTGGAGACTATCCTCTATGCCACACCAATATCACTAAGGATAGCCTCCATGACACAGCAATATCGCAGAGGCTTACTTCCTCAGAATTCCAAAATGACCCTAAAACCTTTTTGAAAATTCCAAAGCTCTTTCGAGAAATCCCTATTAATATACCTAAACATAATTTAAGTCAAAAATTGATGATTTGTACACGGGGAGGTCAAAAATCATCGAAGTTTCAAGGGTCTTACATTACCCCCCCCCCCCCCTCCCCCAGGATCATTCATCCCCAAAGGATGATCTAGGATATTTTTAGCACGAGAATAGCAAGAATACATTAAAATCAAATGATAAACTCAAAAACTATGAGAAAAAAAAAACTCACACCTTAAGCACCTTCATTTGACATGGGGAGAACGAATGGATACTTAGCTTTCATATCTTCTTAAGCATGCCAAGTAGCTTCTTGTACCTTTTGGTTACTCTAAAAAACCTTCGCTAAAGCTACTTCCTTTGTTCTCAATCTCTGAATTTGCCTATCCAATATCTCAACTGATACTTCCTCATAAGATAAGGTATCAAAAGTACCAATACCCTTAACAGACACTATCAAAGAAAGGTCACCCATACACCTATTCAATATTGAAACATGAAATACAAGGTTAATGGAACCCAAAGTCGCAAGTAAATCCAACTCCTAGGAAATATTCTCAACTTTCCTCAAGATTTGATATTGTCCAACATAACAGGGACCAAGATTCCCCTTCTTCCCAAACCTCATCACTCACTTTATAGAAGAGGCTTTCTGTAATACCCCAGGTTTTGATCCCTGATAATTTTTAGGTTTTTAGATCACCACCTAGGGTACGACTTTGTTAATGAGTCATGAAGACTCTATATAAGTCATATAGTGTCATCCATAGCCAAGCAAGTGTAGGTTTCCTAAGATTCTGTCCTGATCACGATGTGTACCTGACGAGTCGTAATGACTTATTATGAACTGTGGTGGGAAAGTTGTAGGAATCTAGTATAAGTTTCCAAAGCTACTGTTTGGATGATGACATGACTCTACGAGTCATAGGGATTGGTCGTGAGTCATACGGTGTGCCTCATGACCAAAAATTGAGGGGTCTTTAAGCTACTGCTCGAACTACAACTGGTCATTACAATTTGTAATGACTAAGTACAAGTCATGAGGTATGACTCATAACCAAATCAGTATGTATGCCCCTTATCTCTGCCAAACCTACGAGTCATTGTGACTACTCGTAACCATACGTCATGAATCATTAGATAACCCATAATGACTGGGCGTCTTTTTCTGCACTTTTAAGTGAGGGCATTCTTGTTATTTCCCTCTTTTCCAAATAAGACTCACGACCAAAAAACACCTAAAGAGGATTATTTAAATCAATTTAAATACCATAAACTACTCTCTACTCTCTCAAATTCTCCAAGTCAAGAACAACTAGGGTTTCTCAAGGTTGATCATCTAAGGCTCTAAGATTGGTTTCTTCTCCATAACTCTCAAAATCATAGGCATGTATATCTTCCCTACAACTTGTTTTGTTAAAATCATGTGCTTAAATTCTTATTTATGTGATAAATTGATGGTTTTGGAAATTGGGTTGAGGGTCCTTAATTGTTATTGATGGAATTGTTTTTCCCATGACTTTTATGAATTATTCATGATTTGGATTGATAGTTTTGAAACTAATTGGGTACATGGATAGGGGAATTGGATGGGGGTCGTAGATTCCCCTAATTAAATAACTTTTAGAATTGGAATTGGTAATAACCACAACCCAACCTTATGAAATTGGTGTTGAAACATGAGTATATGCATATTGAAACTACTTTTAGAAATATTGCATGATATAAAAGTTTAATGAAACATAATGGTTTTAAACTGAACCTTGAGGGTCATGGATTCCCCCAAGCTAATGAATAATTGAACCTACGGGGTCATGAATTTCCCCATATAGATAAATGATTGAAGCTTATATGGTTGTGGATTCCTGCAAGTGATGATAATTGGAATGGCATGTTGATAATAGCCTACAAGCGTAGTTGGTATAATGATACCAAAGGGTTATGCCTTAATGGATTATCATTAGTTCAATGAATGGGAATGTGTAAATATGTTAATTAGGCTTAAAGGGGGTTGTGAAGCTAAGCCGTGAAAGTGGAGGTCTCAAGGGAATGATACTGGGAACCCACATTTATCGGCATGAGAGTTGGTCTTGATGACCCTGTGCTTGTGCCATACTTTATATATTGGTATCTTGGATTGGCAAAGAGTCATGGATTCTTCGAACTTCATTAATACCCCGATACGTGTGGTTAACATGCACTGGGACCCTTTCAATAGGGTGAGAGCTGGACCCATATAGCTCATGGGTATAGATGATAATTTGAGCTATATAGTCCAGGTTAATCTTTTAACTCTCATGGTAAAACTTGTTCCCTATCTCAGTATTTTATGTATGCATATATATATATATATATATGCATACATATATATATATATACTGCAAAGGTGGTATTCAGTATTGGACCCTCCAGGACCTTGACCTTCCACAACGAGCTACACAACCTCCTTTAAGCCCAATTAAAATATTTACACGCATTCCCAACCATTAATCAAGGGGTCATCCATTAAAGCATTTACCAAATGGTATCGTCATACCAAATAAACAATCTTTCAAGCCAATGTCATCACACCAAACCAAGCTATTTAGCCAATTGGGACTCTAACCCATCAGCCAATAGGACTCCAACCCATTTAGCCAATAGGGACTCTAACCCATCAGCCAATAGGACTCAAACCCATTTAGACAACTAGGACTCTAACTCATCAGCCAATAAGACTTCGACCTATTTAGCTAACTGGGACTCTAACCCATCAGCCAATGGGACTTCAAAATATTTAGCCAATCGGAACTCAAACCCTTTAGCCAATTAGACTTCAAAGTTCCAATTCAAAATCAATCCATGGCCACCAACACCTTTGAGAATCCAATTTATGCTCCATTAACCTTTTATGCAATGAAAGGTTTCACAAGTGAAGAAATTTATGTATATATCCATGTCTCAAATCAAATTTGACCAATTGGGTAGAGGTTAAATTATCCAATACCAAACCATTAAACCATCAAGTTTTGGGAAACTCGTGTTCCCTATTCTAATTCCCACACCAATGCATTTAAATAGTTCAAATTCATGATAATATCGCATAAATAATTAACTCAAAACCAGGGAAATTACATTCATGCAATAACCATTCAAAACCCCGCAACCCACATTCAAAATCAACAATTAAACCACATGGATAACAATTTAATTTCATGATTTTATATAAAATCAACTTAGGAAAGAGATACATGCCTTAAATGCACAAGAATTTGAAAGCAAATTTGGAGCTTGGAACCTGGATGATGAATCCTTTATGAAACCCTTGAGTTTTTCTAGGTTTTTGAGTTTGAGAGTGAAAGAGAGAAAATGATCTTTGAAAGACTAATGGAAATAAGTCTATTTTATGTTTAAGGATCGTACATGGGTGAAAAGACTCAAAATCCCCTCACCCCAAGTGAATAAAACAAACTGAACAAAAATTTGGCCTTGGCATGGCACGCCAATATCTTAGAGACTATCCTCTGTGCCACGCCAATATTGCAAAGGGTAGCCTACGTGACATGGTGATATCGCAGAGGCTTACTACCTCTAAATTCTAAAATGACCCCGAACCCTTTTCAAAATTTCCAAAACACTTTTGAGACACCGTATTAACATACCTAAGAACAAGTTAAGTCAAAAATCAATGTTTTGAACACGAAAAGGTCAAAAATAAAATATTTGAAGTTTCAAGGGTCTTACATACTGTTTGTCCTTGTGCAAAACAAGTGAGATTGTACTTTAATGCTAATGAAATAAAGAGTGTTTCATTACTTTATTTTCTTCATCATGATTTTGGGGACCAAATAAAGTAGATATTGATGATGGAAATAAATATTTCTTAATTTTAGTAAATTATTTTTCTAGGATGACATGGTTTTTTTGTTAAATTTAGGTCTGGTGTATGTAAAATAATAAAACATTTCTTAAATTTTTGTCTATACTCATTTTCATAAAAGAGTAAAGCGTATAAGGAATGATAATGGAGTTGAGTTTGTAAGCTCATCCTATGATCAATTATTTATGTCTCTTGGAATTATGCATCAGACTACATGTACTTATACTCCTCAGTAAAATGGAGTAGCTAACAGAAAACATAAGCACATCTTAGAAGTTTGTAGAGTTATAAGATTCTAAGGTCATATTCCCCTTAAGTTCTAGGTCATTATGTTTTAGACACAATTTATTTGGTTATTAGGCTACCTTCATCAGTTTTACGTGGTCATAAATTTCCTTATGAGATGTTGTATCGGACTAAGACAACTGTGACACATCTAACAGTATTAAGTTTCTGATGTTTTTCTAAAGTACAATCTGTGTTTGATAAGTTAAAGCCTATAGCAATACATGCTGTACTCATGGGGTATTCTAATACTCAAAAAGGATATGTCATGTATGACTTCACTAACAATATGTTCTCAGTCAACATAGATGTTGAGTTCAAGGATTCCAGTTTTTTTTCAAATAATTAAATAAAAAGAACAAGCTCTATTTATTGATAAATTTTCATATCAGTGGTTTTGTACTTTGAGAGCAGTAGTCAGCCAAATCCAAGTCTTGGAAAAGTATTTAATGTTCCACAAGTCCCTGATAATCCACTTAATATTAGACAACCTACTCAGTGAGTATCATAAGACCACCAAACAAGGTCTTCTAGACATAAGACAATGCCTATTTGGTAAAATATCTTTGCACAACCAAGAAGTCTGGTTCAACCACACCTCATGGTATTTCCAACAATATTAGTTATGTTCAACTTTCAATAGCATATCAAGCTTTTGTTGCTACTAATTCAAAAAAATTAAAGCCATCTTACAAAGAGGTTATCTCAGATCCAAGATAATTGATGTAACAAAAATAGAAATAGTTGCTTTAGAAGGAAATAAGACATGGATGGTGGACTATAATTAAAGGCAGGAGAGCAATTGGTTGTAAATGGGTGTATAAGATCAACTATAAATATATAGATGAAGTTGGGAGGCCTAAGGCTAGATTAGTAGATAAAGGATACAACCAACAGAAAAGGATTGACTACCAGGAAATTTTTTCTCCTATAGTCAAGATGGTTTCTATTAGCTATATACTTGCTATTGCATCCATCAGACATTGGGACATATATCAAATTGATGTATACAATGTTTTCTTGAATGGAGATTTTCATGATGAAATTTATGTTGACATGTCTCAAGGTTTTATGAACTAGGGGAGCCTCAAGGTTTTAAGATCCAGGTGGAGACTCAAGGTTTTAAGAGATAGGGGAGACAAAATAGGTATGCAGGCTTCTTAAATCCTTGTATGGCTAAAAGCAGGCTCCAAGTCAATAGAATATAAAGTTACTTGAAATAATTCTACATCTTGGTTTTGTTAAGATTCAAGATGATTACAAATTGCTTTTAAGAACAATTGGAAATGATTTGGTAGTCATATTAATCTATGTGGATGATATGCTTATCACAGGCAGCAGTTTAGAACTTATCAAACAAACAAATACAACACTACAATAAGCATTCAAGATGAAAGACTTTGGTTACCTAAGGTATTTTTTGGGTATTGAATTTGCAAGATCAGAAGCTGGAATACAAACGCATCAAAGAAAATATACATTAGAGCTAATATCTGAGGTTGGATTAGGTGTTGCAAAGTCTATAACTACACTACTTAAGAAAAAATCAAGTTGACTACAGTGGAAATAGACAAGCTACTAAACAAGGCAAGTAAAGAAGTGAATAATCATCCAACAGATGTAACAAACTATTACAAAATTATTGGAAATTTGTTGTAGCTATCCTTAACTAGTCTAGATAAAGCATTCAGTGTTTAGACTATTAGCCATTTCCTAAATCAACCAAAATAATCTTAATTGGAAGCAGCTATGAGGATTATAAAATATATCAAGAACCATCTTAGACAAGGAATACTTCTTTCAAGAACAAGACATGAGAAATTATCAGCATTTTGTGATGTTGATTGGGCAGCCTGTCCAAATGCTAGAAAGTCTATAATAGATTCTTTATTAAGTTAGGTGATTCTTTAATCTCTTTGAAGTCAAATAAACAAAGTATAATTTCTAGAGCTCAACACAAGATGAATACAAGAGTGCCTATAGAATAGCTGAATTAACATGGATTATAGGACTGTTTACGGAGATTGGAATATAAGATAACTTACCTATTCAAGTTTATATTAATAGTAAAGAAGCAATGCAAATAGCTGCAAATTCAGTTTTCCATGAAAGGACAAAGCATATAGAAATGAATTGTCACTTTCTTTGGGGAAAATTCAACAAGAGATGATTAAGACTGAATATATTCCAACAAGACATCAACAGGCTGATCTTTTGAAAAAAAGGCTTGAATAAACTGCAGCATAGATATCTATATTCCAAGATAGGGATGCTCAATGTATTTGTACCATCAAGCTTGAGGGGAGTATTGAGGTAGGAATAATTAGTTACAATAATAAATAAGTAATTGTACATGTTATCTAATTAGTAATTACATCAAGTTAGTTAGGCTTAATAGTGAATTGGCTAAGTCCGTAATGTTTTTCTATAAACATTGATCAATAATGTCACCTAAATTACACACCTAAACAAAACATAAAGCGGTTGTTGACCAAATATAGAACACAACAAGGTCGGGATCAATCTAATAGAAAATAGGAAGAAATATCAATCAAGATGTCTATCAAGGAAAATCAATAACAATTTTTGGTAAGGAGAGGGTTTTGTGAATCTAAACAACAATTATTATGTCAATGGATGTGAGATACCAGGATTGTGTTCCCCATGATTTTATAATTGCGCAGGTTGTTTGTAATTAGCAATATATTCTAATGTATTTCATGCAAAATCTAACAAGATTGGTTTATTAATTCTACTAACCCTAATCAGATGATACCACTCATCACCTCTCAGTCTCTGAATGTTTTACCTCCAACCCTTTTTTATTTTATATTAACTCTCTCCACTAAGGCTCATGCTATTATATAAAGGTTAAAAGCTCCAAATATCTATCATTATTTTCTTTTCCTAATCTCACTTACTTTTGAGCTTATAATTCAGACGAGTTCTTAATGTTTGCAATCATTAGAAAGCAATCATAACAAAGAAAATAACAATACATACATGCACTCCGATCTAGATTTACTTAGCACTTAGACTTTTTTTTGCTAATTTATAATGGTTCCCACAATCCTATTAGTCATATTTAACTACTAATAATTGTGGTGATCATATCCATATTCAATAAAGAATTCATGATGAAAACACTTACAATAATAAAGTAACTTATTATTAGAAGGATTGTGGACGAATAATGGAATGAAGAACAAATTGAGTTATGGAATTAGTAGAAAAAGTATGATAAAGTGCGTTCAAAGTATGATGGAATAATACCCAAAATGTATCTCATAAATAAAACCCTACATGATGTAATTGTAGGCATAAAAAATCCTATCCTAAATTAACTAGGACAACTGGGTCGGCACATGTCTACATGGCCTATATGATAATCATACAACTCGTATGGACACTCATATGGATAATATCCACCAAAACTCCAGATATTTATCCATGAATAGACATACGGCTAGTGTGTACTGCATACGATTCATGTGTAATCCATCAGCTTGCTTGCTCTCCAAATTGCTCATATGGGTGCTTGTGTTGCTGAATCTTCAAGTAACCCCTCGTACGATAGAAATATGGCTCGTGTATCCGTTACACACCTCATATGGGAGTTGTTATGTCTTTACTTAGTATATTTCTCAACTTTTCTATCACATGCCTCCAGACCCTAGTTTCCTGCAAAACTAACAAAAACACATCATATAAAAATAAAAGTACCTTCGTAATTGCAAATATTCATAGTCTTAAGCTTTAAAAGTGTTGTAAGTTCATGGCATATCTACACCCTTAACTTAGAACATTTTCATGTCCTCGTGTAAGCAAAATACAACTATATTACTATGATACTTAACTAAGAGAAAACCAAGAGTACTACGGCTGACAGATTCTTACAAAACCGATTTGAGCATGCAAGTACCCAAAACATATGTTCAACACCCTTCAATACCATCAAAATTTCTACAAATGTTATCTATAGATAAAACACACACCATAACGCAAAGAGATCAATACATTGCATTATATTATCCATGCAACCCAACACTCAAACCAATGACACTACTTAAAGAAGCAACAACAACAATACAACTCATATGCTCGCACAATAAAGAAGTCCCTAGTACTCAAAATATGGGATAAATATTAAAATAAGGATTGAAAAGAATCACTCACTCTCACAAATAAATCAGCAGACAGTGTGTGTTTGATACCATAAGCATGCCCTTATTTTCTATATCTTAGTTTTTATATAATCTTTTGAGGATCACTATAGGACTTTTATTGGCTTGTAATGTAGGCTTGAGTATGGGTATGGTACATATGGATAAAGTGACTCATTCCTCCTTGACACTACAGTACTTTTGACTCTACTTTACTATTTTCATTATTTTTGTCCCTTTTTTCAACTTTTTGAACTTCGAGTACATTTTTCTTTTCACAACTTCTTTTTTCCTTTTTTCTTTTATTTTTTTTTCTTTTGTTTCTTTTCTTCTCTTTTTTCCACACAATACTCGAATCCTTTTTTCATTTTATTTACTTATTCTTTATGGACAATTTTTTATGCACCCCTACAATATCCATCCTCAACTTAAGTAATTTAACTGAGTTAAGGTGCATAGTGTCCAAGAAGGGACCTGGGCCAACGCATGTTCATTGTAAGCATTTGGAAAAGTGAATAGGCTAATTTGAAGAAATGTTCTATTTAGGCTCAAATTTTGGGATCAAAGAATATCACATTCATTTGGAAGACTTTTATGCTTTTTAGTATACTAAATCAAGAATGGCCTATGATCCTTTCCAAACCTCTTATCCTATGACTTTAGAGAGATTGAACGGACCATTTTTAGATCGTATGCACATACTAGCTCGCTAAGACCTCACATATACTTGACTCAGGGCTATATATTTAGTCACTACCAATTTGGTTCATGCAAGTTAGTCTATGTCTATCAAGTTGATAATCCTAATGCCATTATGAGATCCAAACATTGGTCACAGTTCAGGTAAGCACAAAACACATCACAAAACATAAAAACTTTTCGAAGAGTCTCAGTTAACCATAAAATTCAATCAAAATCAATTGCAAGCTCTTTTTTTATTGCACTAAGTTTTCTTACTTATTCCTTGTTTACACAAATTACACAAAAATATAGCAAAATGTATAAATAAACTTCTAATCATATCAATTCTACTAGGATAATGCACTTAAGGTAAAAGAAACATGGGTAGAAAAACCCCTAAGGGACATATAGACCCATAAGTACCTTCGACCCCATCATATAAGCATGCCTTATCCCCAACACATTGTATGAAAGTAAAATAAGATAGTTAGGAACATACATATGGCACCCTAGGTGCATAGGTCTAATGTTAATCAAAGTAACAAGAATCAAAATAAACGTAGGAATAAGACCATTTGGGTTGCCTCCCAAGCAGTATCTCATTTAACGTAGTGGCACAATGCAGGTGTATTGATTCCACAAACTTAATCAAGATATAACCTGAGATGGTTTCTAGGGATATCTAATTTATATATCATCGAAACCACTCTCATGTCTTTTGGTTTATACATAGTTTTACAAATATTGTATGTGACTTCTTTATTATTCAGCCTATTTTAGCTCACCCTGCTCTAATCCACCAATGCTCTACTGATGGATAAAAATAGTTTCCCCAAATTATGGGCATCTAAAAATCAACCTCGCAATCTAAGACAACAAAGTCAGCTTGACTAAACATCAAACAATATGGCCACTGGCTTCTTGACCGTATGATCTGCCATTATAACCACATCTTAGTTAGTTTGGGGGTTCCCAAGTCCAATTGGGTGAACACTGCCAGCGACATCAAGTTAATGCCTGCACCAAGCTCACATAAGGCCTTGGCAAAGTTATGTGACCCCATTATGCAAGGAATTGTGAATGCATCGAGATCATCTTTCTTTTGCACAAGAGAATGGGATATAATTGCACTACAGTGGTGCAAATTACCAACAGACTCATAAATGATAGTTCTCTTTTTTATGACCAACTTTTTCATGAATGTAGCATATTTTGGCATTTGTTCAGGAACTTCTACCAATTGGATATTTATCGAAAGTTGCTTTACTATAGATATAACCATATGAAATTTTCCATCTTCTCCCGTATTCTTCAAATGTTGGGGGAATGGAGGTAAAGGTGTAGTAATGGGAGTTAGTATCTGTGGGACTTTCTCTTCCTTGCCTATTTCAATATTTATCTTATTTTCATCGATCGGGGGATTTTCAACATCCTTCAGACACTCTCTATTAATAGTTTTATTTTCAACTATTTGTTTATTGAGATATTTTGAGAATTGTGGAGGAAGTTTTGGGAATGGAACATTCTTTCTTAGACCTTTCTTTACATTTTTTGTGACATTCATTCATTTTTCTAGTGTAGAATTAACACCATCAACTTTTTTGGGTGCCTCAATAAGAGGCTCCTCACTTCTAGTTGTGATAGACATACAATGTGCATAATTTTTGGGGTTCTGAATGGTGTTTATTGAAAGTGTACCTTATTGACGTTGATTTAATATAAAGGATATCTGACCAAACTATTGCTCAAGTTTCTTAATGGAAATAGCATGTGATTCGACCTTTTAGATCACCCCAAAATATATGCTCTAATCTTCTTGAGGAAGTCTTCCATATTCTCTACCCCTTTAACAATTTCTACAAACATATCTTTCATCCTCAAATTACTCAAACCAGCATCTCGATTCTCAACTGGATCATAGCGGCCACTTCTATCTTTTTAGTTATCTTTTCTCTTTCAATTACCATCTCACTCTGTACACCTATCTTTGTACCCAGAACTATTGTAATTATGGTCTCCGTAGTAGTTCCAACCTTATTTCCTTGCCTAGAGTTGCAATATCCTTGGTTAGACCCTTGACCCTTGGCTTAAAAACTCGTCACCTCTCTATCTGGATATTTTGCCTTCTCCTTAGTATCAGACTCATCATGCCTTGGTTTCTTACCTTGAAAATCAATTGCATTTACCCTTTTTGTGCTCACTGTTGAAAATTGCTTAGACAACAGACCAATCTCAATCCTTAGATGTGCCACTTCTTGAGCTACTAACTCATCTAATGCTTTCTACTTTATGGATGCTCCAATTATGTAAGTCTATGTCGGTCTGTTTACACCTCTAGTATGTTAACCTCAAATAGTTTTCATGATCTGATTTAGAATCTTAGAAGCATGCAACCAATATAGACTCATGAACGCCCACTAGTGATATTATCTATTATAGCCTTGGTGTTTGAATTAAAGGCTTTGTATAAGATCTCAAGCAAGTTTCTACTAGTCATCCTATGATTTGAAATATTCTAAAGCTTTTTCTTGAACCTCAACAAAGTCTCATATAACGCCTCTGAAGGTAGTTGCCCAAAGTTATACATCTCATCTTTCAATTGTGGCATTCTAGAAGGTGGGAAAAATTTATCCATGAACTGAGTCCTCAACTCATTCCAATTGGTGATTAATCTACCTAGTAATTCTGTCAACCATAAAGTATCTTCTCTCAACCGTAGTCTAATCGTCTGTTGGCTCACTCCGAGAAGATTATAGGACATACAAATTCCTACAAAGTTCTTCACATTGATATTTTCATCATTAGTATGAAGGCCCAAGAACACCCCCTTCAAGTTCAGCAAATGTACCATAGCACTAGTGATGTTAAACTTAATTTTGGTAGAATAATAGCACCTATTTCAACTGGCTCTAAATAATCCAGATCTTTTTCACATCATCATGATGAGGAGATACTGTTGTAGAGGTTGTTTACCCCTATGCCTTCTCTACCTCTCTCGCTCATCAATTATAACTAGATGATTTGTTTCATCTTGTATAGCCCTTTCTTTGCTCGCTACCCACCAGCAGTTTTTTGCCTAGAATTCTCTTCATCCATCAGTCGAGCAGTGATCTACTCTGTTATTTTCTGATGTGTTGGCTTATTTAAGATTATAGCATCGTCATGAACGCCCTCAAGCAGGTCTCCGTGATTATGAACTCCTTTGTTCATCATTCTTCTATTAGCTCTCAGAGTCCTCTTAAGTTCTGTATCAAGTGGAATTAGAGGATTTTCTTAACTCCGGGTATTAGGAATACACCAGTGTGCACCCAAAAACCAATAAAAAGTAAAATTAGGAAACAACAACCAACAACCCAACAAACATAATCAATCAACTCTATAACTACATTTCGCGGTAGCGGCGATAAATTTGATGTTGCCTAATTACACATCTAAACAAAGGATAAAGTGGTCATTGATTAAATATAGAATCCAACTAGGTTGGGATTGATCCTACATGAAATAGGTCAAAATATCAATCATAATGTTTGTTGAGATAAATCAATAACAAATTTCAATAAGAAAGGTGGGTTTTATGAATCAAAACTTCAATAGTAACAATTGTTGATGTCTTTAGATTTGTAATCAATGGATCTGAGACACTAGGATTATTTTTCCCATGACTTCATAACTACGTAGGTTTTTTGTACTTAGCAATCTATTGTGATGTGTTGCATGCAAAATTTAACAAGATAGGTTAATCTAAACGTCTCTAAACCCAAATTATATGAATATCGCCCTTTTTCTCTCGATCTTTGAGTATTTTCCTTATAACCCTTATTTTCGATCTCAAATTAACTCTCCCTGCTAAGGTTGAAGTTATTAGATGAAGTTTGATGGCTTTAAGTATTTGTTGTTATTTTTTTTTCCTAATCTCCACTTCTCTCTCGACCAAGTTTAGAATTCAGGCGGGTTCTTAATATTTTCAATCATTAGAAAGTAATCAAAATGAAGAAACCAACAAGACATGCATGCACAACAGTCTAGAATTACTAAGCACTTAGCCTTTGCTGCTAGTTTATCATGATTTCCACAATCCTAGTTGTGATGTTTAGCTACTCATAATTATGGTGATCTATCCATATTCAATAAAGAATTATGATGAAATTGATCACTTACAATTATCAAGTAACTAATTGGAAGGATTGTGGACGAACAATGGAATAAAGAACAAATCGAATTATGCAATTACTAGAAAAAGTATGGTAAAGTACGTTCAAAGTATGTTGGAATAATACCCAAAATATATCTCGTAAATAAAAACCTATATGATGTATTAATAGACATAAGTAATCTCGTCCTAAACTAACTAGGAGAACTATGTCGGCACATGTCCATACGTTTCGTGTGAAGACCACGCGGGCTAATCTCTACCAAAACTCCATGTTTTTCCCCATGAATATATTGTCATACAGCTCGTGTGTACTGCATATGGTTCGCGTGTAATCCATACGGCTCGTATGCTCTCCATATGGCTCATGTGGCTGAATCTTCAAGTATCTTTCAATCTTCGAGTAACCCCTCATACGACTAGGCATAAGGCTCAGTGTACCCCTCACACGGTTTGTATGGGAGCTCGTATGTCTTCACTTAGTATATTTCTTAACGTTTGTGAATATACCAACGTTTTTGTCACATGTGCCTCCGGACTTTAGTTTCCTGCAAAACTAACAAAAACACATTATAACCAAATAAAAGTACCTTCGTACTTGGACAAATTCATAGTTTTAAGCGTCGAATGTGTCGTAAGTTCACAGCATATCAATCAGTGCATTTGATCATTCAGTTAATGAGAATTCTCTTCTTTAATTCATTCTTCTCTCCTCTCTCTCAATCTTCTCCAAAACTCAACACTTCTTATCGATCAGTAGGTTGAGTTCTCTCAATCTCCTTCTATTTGTCTACTTGACTGGCTACATCCTTATCACTTATGTTGGTGATGTCTTCTACGATCCTTTATTCTACACCTATATTTCTGTCAGTGTATTCCTTTCCTTTACTATCTTTTTGGTTCTCTACTTTCTCTCCTATAATTATCAGAGTCTCTTTGGTTTTCTTCTCCTTTTCTTGCTAGTTTGTGAGCTCCTGATCTTCCTATTCCCCCCCCAGTACCATAATTTCCCTCTGTCCCCCTCATTTGTAAGTGCCACAAATTTGTTTCGAGTAGAGACTTTGCTTTGTTTCCCCTTTTGCTGTTGTGTGGCCCCGTTATCTTTATTGTCTGATTGTTATTCTCCTTTGTGTGATCCTTCTATCCCTTTACTGCATTAATTCCAATGTTTTGGATTTCCCACTATCTTTTCACTTGTCCGTCTCCTTGAGAAAGATTTAAGTGCTTAGCGTAGTAAAACATTATCTCTAAAATTGTTGTTTATTTGTTGAGTAATTTAAGCAATAATTCAAATTAGATAATTAATTTGACAAGTATCTGTGGATACGATACTTGGACTTAACCGCCTATATTACTTGTACGTCTGTGTATACTTGTGTATGTATTAGCGGCAACACAACATAAATCCAAACTGAAACCTAAATAAATGAAGATTTTATCATTTTCTCAAATTCAACATATTAAAGCAATTGTCAGATTGTCGCTTATATACAATTGCCAAATAGACCACTTACAATTTTGGATTTCAACAAAAATCAAAAAGGGAAATAAAAAAATGAAAAGCCTGGCCCACATGCATCAGTTTGGTCCTGGTTTAAGTCATGTGGGGCTTTAGGCTAAGTGAAGAAACATTTTTGATTCTTTTCAAAAAAATGGCAAATCATAAAAAAATTGACAAAACCAAAGTTTCCATTAATTCTCAGTATTTATTGAAGAAGTATGCATAAAGAAGCTCATTCCAAACATCAGGGACTCCAGGAAGACACCAATGTATACAATCTGCATAACTACTTGGATTTGCAATCTGTTCTTCAGTAAGAGAGTCCCATTGTTTCCTATAGATTGAAGGGTGGCCTTCTTTTCTGTACTCTGATAGCTGTGTTATGTTGAGTAAGTGCACATTTAATCCTCTATGTTTGAGTTCATGCATAGTTGATTCCACTATTTTCATCATCTTTGGATCTGATCCATTTCCTTGGTATCCCTCTTCTTGTATTAACTCCTTTTCACTGTAACAATTTTCCCCTTTTGCTTTGCCCCATTCTTCAGCCCTGTAATATGAACAAACACTTGAGAAAAGGACTGATGCGGGCGTTGATTCAACAAAATAGATCAGAGCTAAGAGTGTTCGAGTGTACCTTTCATGAACTGGTGACATGCTCATGAAGAACAATTGCGTTTTGGTGCGATTGACATGGATTTCCAACCAATCAGCCCATGCCTTTAAGGCCATTTCGTAGCTCCGTAACATTTTTACTTCTTTGTAAATTCCATCAGACTTCTCAAATGAACCCCACCTGGCATGAATAATGATGGATTATAAAATGCAAGTAAATTTTATCATTGACTGCTAAATGAGATGAACAGTTTTATACACTAGCGGTGCGGTAATATTTTTACATTAACGAGTCTTAGTAAACATATGGATTGATAAGGCCTATCTAGGAAAAATGCATGGCAAGTTACTTGATAAAATAACATTTACATTATCAGTACATTTAACAATAATGCTTGCGAAATTTTGCATAATATATATTATACTCACAAGACTTTGATGTGGGGACGTCTCCACCAAAGGTAACTATTGAAGACAATAAAATCAGCATTGGTCCAACGGCTACCATGCTTTTCAATGGAATTGGCTCTAACAATTCGCTCGGAAAGACGATGGTGCACTGGGTCATCTGAGTTTGATTCCACCAACAATGGCTCCCAGTAGAATTCTATTGTTGCATTATAATCCTGCATTTCCATTGATCATTTCCAACCATAGATTCCATTGAATTAAGAGCACCTCATATAAAAGATATGACTTATATACGTCATGAGTGCTTTAAAGGTCTTATCCATAAAAAACGGTGGGTAGCTTCTGCACGTGAACCGTATATAATCATCAGAGATTCTTAAAGATTCTTACATTGTCAATATATTTTGCTCTGTTTTAAATAAGTTATCTGTTTTCTTCATCTTCCCAGTTTACTCATCCCAATCATTGTGGATGGCCGCGTATAATTAGCAGTACTACCCACTATCGTAAATTGGCTATCATAATATTTTCTAAAAGACAATTTGACTCATTTTCAAAGGTTAATTGAATTAGATCAACTTAATATTTTAGATTCAAAAGTTAGATATTCAAAAACTATTCGATAAAATACTAGATGTGAAACTTTTCCCATGTTAATTTAAGGAGAATTTGTGTATTTTAAAATGTCAATTAAAGTTCATATATTTTGATTTTCTAGAAGTCATACAAGACAACTAATATGTAATAGCCGGGTATCTTTTATATATGTTGTGATAATGTAAATATTTATTCGGAAAAGCGCCTAAAATATTCTTCAATTATGTGAAATTATGCAAAAATGTCCTTCATCCACATATTGGACCTGAAATGCCCTTCTCGTCTATTTTTTGGGCCTAAAATACCCTTTCTATCTTCTCGTCTACCTATTAGAATTGTTTTGCCCTTTCATTTAACAGATCAACTTGACACCACTTCATTAAGGACATGTCTCTTTTTTTTGGCCAACTAAATATTAACATAATTAATTTCCCATATAAAACTCCAACTTTCCCAAATCTAATAACCTGACCCACTATCCGCTTTATTCTTACTGCTTACAAGTTAATAATTTTATCAAAGAAACGAAAAATATGACAATTTGCTAATGTATTTGATAAAGTATAACTCGCTGGCTAGCCTTTGCTCCAAGTTTTTCAAGTTCTCGTGTATTTATTGCTAATAAGCAACAACAAATGAATTAATATGAGATATTTTTCTTATTAAGTTATTTTTAATTTGCTATTTATCATGATATTATCACGAATTTTAAGTGTAAACTGACTATTCTGAAAGAATGATGCATGTATTTTTTTTAAAACAAAATACTTGAGATTGTTGTTATTATGATAATAAACAAGTAAATAAACCAAATTAACACATAATAGATTAACCTTTTAAGAAACAAATGAAGAAATTCAAAAGAAGTGGTTGCACCTAGATAATAATTAGGTAACAAATGTAATTGGATCAAAACAAAAAAGAGTTCGTTCTATTCTTAATAGTGCAATAACATTTTTTATCCCCCCAAAAGAACATGCTACTACTTCATGAACAAGAAAAAGAAAATAAAAATAAAAACATGCTTACTTAGTAGTTAATAATGATTTGATATTAGTGGATCCGATTATTAAGTTTGGGCAGATTGGAATTTTACATGAAAAATTAATTATGTTAATTAATAATAAGCTGACCAATAAGAAAAAGACACATCATTAATAAAGTGAGGTCAAGATGATCTGTTAAATGAAAGGGAAAAACAACCACAATAGGTAGACGGAAATGACATTTCAGGTTCAATAGGCAGACGAAAAGGAGATTTTAGGTTCAATAGGTGGATTAAGGAAATTTTTATACCATTTTACATAGTTAAAGGACATTTTAGACCATTTTTCAATATTTATTTACAAACTCCATATATAGATATAGAAGTTACGCTCAAAACATAAATTCATAAATTAATAAGGTGAATATTGACCGTGCAAATCAATGGGAGACGAATTTTGAGTGTGATTATACAACTATACCTCAAATTAATACTCCCATCATTTTAAAAAAGAATGATCTACTTTGACTTAACACAAATTTTAAAAAAATAAATAAGATTTTTTAATTTTGTGGCCCTAAATTAAAATTATGTCAAATGTATCAAAATGTCCTTTAATTTCATTGTATTAAATATGGCACGTGAAAAGTTAAAATTAAAGTAGTATTAAAAAAAGGAAAGAAATAATTCTTTTTGAAACGAATTAAAAAGAAAAATAAGTTGTTGATATTTAAACGGGGGGAGTATATTCAAAGTTGTCCTTACATCAAACTATGAGATCTGAATAATCTGATTATTATATGAGATCTGGATAATCTGATTATTAAACTACTCTTTATGATATCTCGTCTTGAAACTTAAATCATTCGATACGACTTCTATCCTAATTGAATGAGGGGGAACATTTATCATCTAAGGTTAAATACTGATGAACCAACTGAATTGGTCAGGCCATCAAATTTAACATATGGACAAGCAAAAATATAGCAAGTATTAATCTTAAGATTGTTTTCCTTGGGCAAAATATAAAGGTGATTTATATAATTGTCTGATAAATTTCACTATCATTCTTATAAATTTCAACTTTTGTCCTTGAGGGACTAGTATGTTGACTGCTGACAGTTAAAAGGATGTTATTGACCGACCAAAATACATCAAATATGAGTCAGTATTAACCTAACATAACCACAAAGTGAAACTTTGGGCAGTTTCTTTTGTAGTTAAGAATTAGAGAAGAATGAAATTTTTATTTTCACTTACTTTAACTTTGAAAATGATCAAGGAAGCATTGTATCTGTAGTGCATGGATTTAAGGGAAGATTGAACTGCTGTATCTATCAAGCAAACCATGGAAACCCACTGGCCTCTATTTAGTGAATCCCCCACGAACACAAGCCTTTTATTTCTCAGTTTCTCCAGCAATGCTGTGGCATTGAACCTTTTTAAAGACGAAAAACATTCCACCCAAAGCTCAAAAATACTATACCCAAAAGTACCAAAGAGAAAAACGAATACATATCATGATCACTTGCTTATATATTTCAAAGAGACCAAACTAAACATAAAATTAGAAATATAGCTCGTCTACTTTAAAGGCTTATATATAAAAGTCATAATACTTGGTGCCACTCCCAAATGTTTTTCCTATTTCTCAACTATTACTTCTATACACAAAATATAAGAATTTTAACACTGTCATGTCCTAAAAGATCACTAGCCAATACCATCCATAAAGACTATGAGTAGTAACCTGAATAATAAGGCAGATTACACGCAACAATTGGTAAAAGTACATTAATTTATACTGTGAAAATTCTTATAGAAAAAATTAGTAGGGATCGATTATATAATTTCTCCCTTTATAATTTATGTAATTTATGATTTTATCCTGACCTATCAACATATCGTAATCCTCCTTTATTTTTATTTCAGAATTGTTATACTGGCAGATTATGTAATAACATAAATAAAGAGCAAAGTAATAATTTGGTACAGAAAAATTAAAGGATTGAGGAAGGAATTAAGTGGGAAAAACCTTGCGATATCACACTGATGAGGTTGCCATCTCCAATGTTGGTAGTTCAAGTCCTTTCTTCCAAACTTCTGGCAAGCTAACTGATCAGACATGAACTTGCAATCTTTCTCCTTGTACAGAGGATAGGACTTGTTATCGAAGGCCCATCTCCCAGAAAACAAATTACACTTATTATTTGAATATGACAATGACGACTCATTTTCCTTTCCCCTACCCATATTACTATTACTATTACTATTATCTTCGAATATGAACCGGCCACTCTCTCCGGTCAAGTAAACCACTCCTGCCACAAGGGAAACAATTAAAAGAACAATAAGGGAATGGAAACTACATTTGATATCCCAAACGGGAGCACTTCCTGCTGGAACTGAAACTAGTAACTGGTGACTTTTAGCCATGAAGTTACTAATTTTTTCTTCAATATTGTGGTGTAAGGAGTCTATGTTCATTGGTGGTTTTATGCTCTATAGTGATATTTATTTTTCATTTTTTTATTTTTTTTTGAGTTGAGGATTAACAGAAGTGCGTTTGGTGAGAAAGAGCTTTCAAGGTTTGTTAAATGATGAACAATTGGGATATGGAGTAAGTGGAACTGCATTCTTGGTAGTTCAGCGAAAGCAAGCTGGTCAAGTTACTTCAAAGTCATGCTTTTTCCAAATTTACTAAATTGTCCATGTAAATTATTAGATTAAAAGTGCATAATTTGAAGAAACCTATATTCTTAACCGATGTATAAAGCTATGAAATTCATATAATAATGGGTATAAATCCAAAAAGGGTGATCAAGGTTGTGTCCTTCCAATACTAAAAAATAATTTGAAATTAGCAACAAAAAAATTATATAGTTAAACAACAAAATCGTTTTTCCTATTTAGTGACGCATATCATAAATTTTATTCCCTATGAGTAATTTAGCAAGGATATTCATAGCTAATTCCAGCTTTTTTGTTAATGTTTCAATAAAACCAAGTGATTAGCTCAATATTACGGGTGTACAAAGGAAAAAAAAGGCATGAAGGATTCTAGATAAATTTTGGTAACAAGGACGGATATTACGAATTATGAGTAGCAGGAAACACTAATCCAAAAAGGAAAAAAAGAGGAGTATCCTAAAGTTCAAAAGTACTAGAAGCTTCTTTCTGTTCTTAAGATTACTCGAATATGTTTTATTTCCATATATAGAATTTGATTTGCTATTTTGTCCCTTGTTTAGGAAGTTCCTATCATAGCAACGAAAAGCTAATCTTAAAACTTGAAAAGTGGCATCAATGGGGAGGGGGTGCAAAAATAAATAAAGCAAAGTATTGTTGTGAAATATAAAGCAAAGAAAAACAAGAGTAGAGAGAGAAGAGACTTGCCCCTTTATTTATTGGGAAAAACTAGTTTTATTTCTAACTTTTCTATAAATAGACATTTACTATATATGGTAAAGTAGACATTCACTATATATGGTAATATATTTATAACACTCTCCCTTAAATGTCTAATTGATAGATAATATGCCTCGTTAAAACCTTACAAGAAAAAATTCAGTGAAAAAAAAATCTAGTGAAGAAAAAAGAGTACACATCTCTATAATACGCATATAGGCTGCCTCATTAAAAACTTTACAAGAAAAATTCAGTGGGACAAAACCTCGTAAGGAAAAAAGAGTACAACACGTATTAACTCCCCCTAATGAGAACATTCTTGAACCTTTGTATCCCGATCTTGTGCACCATCTTCTTGAAAGTTGCAATTGGAGGAGACTTGGTGAATAAATTAGCCACATTGTCACTTGAACGAATCTGTTGCACGTTAATATCACCATTCTTTCGTAGCTCATGTGTATAGAAAAATTTTGATGAAGTGTGCTTCGTTCTATCTCTTTTTATGAATCCTCTCTTAAGATGTGTTATGCATGTTGCATTATCTTCGTAAAAAATTGTGGTACATTGTCACATTTCAAACTACATTTTTTTCAAATGAGATGTATCATGGACCTTAACTATACACATTCTCGGTTTGCTTTATGAATAGCTATTATCTCAGCATGATTCGATGAAGTGTTAGATATACTACTTTTATATCTCTAAGATATAACAGTATCCCCACATATGAATGTTGCTTTCTATCGCACACGCAAATGTACGTGATTGTACAAGTAATATAGTGACTTAGACAGTCAGATATCGTAACCACGAGGACTATGCAACGAGCAATTCAACCAACTTTAGTTTTAGACAAGGAGGTATTAAGTGTTGTCAAGTATCAAGATGATTTTGAAGTTTTGAATAAAATGTAAGTAAATAAGAAATAACAAATTATGACAATAGCAAAGCATGCAACGGTTGTAAACAGTAATAATGAGAATTCCAAGGTTGAGGCACCTCTAACAATCTTACAGATCTCTATTCTTATCATATTTTAGTTGGTTATCGGATTGTTGATTCGCAGGGTTTATAACACGATCATGGTCTTCCGACCTCTAATTTTCTACATACATGAACTTTGCAACTACATCATTGAGGAGGGTTGCAATAATCCATTTAGATGTATATGGCTATCTTCCTACGATTGAACCAAACAAGGCTTCTAGGTATATCCCTATCCTAGATGCTAATTCAAATCCCTTATTTTATAAAAGGATGAGAACCTTGCTCCTTAATTTCATCGTTCTATCCTACGATTCTCCTCCCGGATGCACATAGAAATATCAATTTATTCTAATGGTGGTCACTCATCAAAATAGTAAGCACAGGAAATTAAGAACAACTCATATGATAATCCAACAAGAACTAGATAAAGAATATCAAAGAGTAATCATGCTCTTAGCCTCAACCCCGGAACCAGGGTGTTTAGCCACTCATGTCTGAATTTGTAGACACGTGATTTTTTACCCTCCCCGAATTTTAACCTATTTATCGGCATTAAATATTTTTATTTTGTCCAATATTTATTTTATCTTTTATTTCATTTTTCAATAAGTTTAGTTGAAAATAAATAAAAGATAATAAGTAAAGTAACTTTTTGGGATATTTTTTTTTATTTGTATTGTTATTTTTGTTTTTAAATAATATGAAAATTTAAAAAATATATATTTTCCTTTTAATTTTAATAAATAGACTATTTGTTTTATTATTATCTTAATTATATTTATTTTAGATTATTTATCAAGTTTTATTGTATTAGCTTAAATAAAAAATTAATTAGTTGTTATTATTATTATTATTTTATTTTTATTTTTTATTTTGTTTATTATTATTATTATTATTTTCTATAATAGTAATTTTTAAAAAATATATAATAAAATAAAAATTAAATAAAATTTTCAAATTTTAAAATCCTAAAACTACCCAACCTCTTCCCCTTATCTGACTTCCCCTTAATTGTTCCCCCTAAGTCTTTCCCTTATTTAAGGACTCTTCCTACATACGTACTACACTATCTATGACATTATCAGAAACTGACACAGAAAGAGAGAGGAAAAAAAAGTAAGACAATTAGAGAAGACAATAAAGAAGAAAGAAAACGAGAAGGAAAAAAGAAAAACAAGAAAACAAAAAGGAGTAAGGGAGATTAGAGAAAAAGAAACAGAAAGAGATTGAAGCAAAAAGAAGAAAGCAGAAAGTTAGAAAGAAAAAATTCTTTGGGTTGAGAGATTTGAGTTCGGATTCTGTCTGAGTTTTCGGTAATATTGTTTGTGCTTTTTTTTTAATTATCTCATCACACAGATTCGACCCAATACCTATCTATTTTGTTTACTATAATTTCATCATGAATCAAAATGAACGAAATTATTTAAATTGTCTCATGTATTATTCAACATGGTAGAGTTTAATACTGTTATCAATACTTTTGCTATGCAAATAAAAATGATTTGTTTTTTTATTATTTCATTATGTCATGTTTCGAATATTTGTTATTTATATAAATGAGTCATAGTTATTTATTGTTGGACTATTTGATATCTAATATCCTTAGTTTTTTTTTAACATCGATTAGTTATTGTCATAATCCCCATATTAATGGAGTGACATGGAGGGTTAAAAATAAAAGATGTTGACTCGGTACGAAAAGAAAATGAAGTACCTAAAATGATGGTAGGAAAAAATAGAATAGCAGATTTGTTCAACTTAATTATAGAAGCTGTCAAATATTAGAAACATGGCTTATCCGAGAGAAAATCAAATGTCATATGGAGTAATACTTGTACTATACCATCTGCCCAACTTATGTGGCTATGATTACGTGACTTATTCTTGGAATTACAGTTGGTTTTGAACTTATCAATAATATCCCTACCTTATGTTAAAAAGCAGAAACATTTATAAATAAGGAAAAAAATATTTCTTTTCTCCTCTTAATTTATTTGCTTTTTTAAAATTTTTATTTTGCATCATGAAGAGCAGACGCTTTATTATTTTTACGGAGAAATACTAGTTGTGATGTACATTGGGATATAGAGCCTTGACATGCAGAGAAACCAAATTAAATTATAAGAACAAAATAGATGCCAAGATATAGTACTATATATATTTCATTGTGTCTAGTTTACTTTATTCTATTTTATTTTAGAAATTTGTATGTAATGTGAATGAATATAGGTGTTATGCATCCTACTTTCTTTTTGAGATAGCCGGAGTGTCAAGGCACCTGGTGAAGGATTATAGTCACACATATTAGGCGGGGTTCGGATCGGCAACAAAGGCGGTGTTGCCCTACTACCGACAAGTTGTCCCTCCCGGCTCGAGTATCCGATCGGGTAAGTCAGTCTAGACACCTATATTTATTAGGCTTAAACTTAGAAGAACTGAAAACTCAGAATCTGGTTATATCCCTATTAGGTGCCATTTTATTTGTATCATATGCATTTGATTTAGCGGGACTCGGCACAGGGGCCGGGTCTGTTTAGGACAGGTGACCTACTTTATAAAGACCAACATGTGCATCCTACGTGCTCTTTGAAATTTGTTTGGAAGGTTGTTTGTTTGTTGACCGGCTTTAAGCAACTTTAAAATGCAAGAGATTAAATTATCCTCACATTTAGTGAATCATTTTTTAAAAAGAAAAAATTTATTTTTAAAAGAAAGGAAAAATTTTAGTAACATAGTTTTACGATCTTCATGAACTACGAGGGTATGATTCTCACTCTTAATTGAGATACGTAGGAAGCCCTTTTTCAGGGTACGACCCTATCTTTTGAAAAATTATTCATAAATTTATTGGGGAATGTTTTGAAAATATGATTACTTTCATAATTATTTTTCTATTCTTCAAGTCCAATTTTTATATCTTTATATATCTTAATAGCCCTGAATCTTTAGGGATCGTGAGGCTAAGTTTTTACAAAATAAAAAATATATATAAATCTTAACAGCCCTGAACCTTCAGGGGTATTGAGGCTGAGTTTTTGTATGACATATATTTCAACGAACTACGCGCACCTGATTCTTATCTTAGTGAGATACGTAGGCAGTCCTTCATGGATTCGGTGATTTTAAAGAAAGAAAAAATTTATTTGTGTTTCCTTCTAAACAAATAAAAAAGAAAGTTTTCGATTTGTATATAAAAAATAAATTAATTTATTTTTGAATATAAAAAATGTGTTTTTATCATTATCTTTAAATTCAAAAATAATAATAATAATAATAATAATAAAAATCTTTCTCATTTCTCAAATTACAAGAAAATGTGTTTCTTTATATCTCCAGCTTCGAGAACTACGCACACCTGATTCTCATCTTATGAGATACATAGGCATCTGTTCTGGGGTTCGGTGATCTCTTCAAAAAAAGAGGATAAAAGAAAAAGACTTTTTAAAAAAATATTGCATTCTGACGCCTTTGTTATTTCTTATACAGTTAGTTTAAGGTGGTTGGTTTGTGGTATTTTGGCTGGTCCTCCACATCACACCAAATCTAAAGAAGGTTTAACTGTGTCCAACAAGAATATAGAAAGTGACTTCATGGATCAAACAACGAGTCATAAAAATGAGAGTTTAAAGGAAAAGAATTTGAGACTAAGTCAACAAATGATGAAAATGTATCGAGCTTGGGCCAGTGGGCATCCTCCTCATCCGTTCCCCACTATTAAAAACTGGGGCATGTCTTCAAGTGTCAACCTTCTTCAAAGCTTTGAGATATCGAAATTTAAGGAACATGACGGATATGAGGATTTTGTGAAGCATTTGGGGCGATACTGCAATCGATCAAGGGAAATTGAAAAAGGAAAGAAGAAGGAAAATACATTTATTGTCATGCCAGGGCCAAAGCAGAGTTTGAGAGGTCTAACCCACCCATACTATCATCCTCAATCCCGAGCTTACATATTAGATCCATACAACCACATGAAACAAGGTCCCTTTCTCCAAAATCTAAGAAATTTTATTCCACTTCCTCAATATCCTTTGAACAATGCACAGTCCTATGCTCATTTGTCTTTCTATACACAATGGCGTGCCCCGGACCCTCGACATCGTCCTCGACACTCACAAATTTATCAAGGATCCTCTAAATCCAAGTTTCATTCGAGGTCAGAGTTTTCAATGAGGAGGAAGGAAAAGGATAATTTCACACCAATTGGGGAGTCCTATTCCAGTTTGTTCCAGACATTAAGGCAATGGGGCATGATTACTCCCATCCCTGGATATATTCCCGATCCACATTCAAAATATTTTGATCTTAATGTACGATGTGATTATCATTCTAATATGCAAGGTCACAGTGCTGAAGACTGTCGTATTTTGAAAAGAGAAATAGAGAAAATGATTCAAGAAAAATTGATTGTGGTGCAAAACGTTGGCACCTCAACCGTTTCACAGAATTCTTTGCCAGCACGTGGTACTACACGATATGTGGGAAACAATGAGTCAAGTATGGGGACCCAAAACTTATTAGTTGAAGGGAATGTGTTTGATCGTGGTGGAAGCTCTAGTCATGTTGATATGCAAATCAGTGGCTAAGTTACCAGGTTGAGCAATTGAGAAGTCACCCCTCTCCCTACTAGGAAGAGGTCTAGTAGTTTGTTTTATTTTCTTTTCTATTAACCGAATTATTTTAGGGTTATAGTTTAAGACCTATCTTATCTGATTTTCTTATGGTTTTTGTTCAAACCCTTTTATCTTTCTGTCAACAAAATGTGTGTCCCTTTTGTTGTTATTTCTCAATATATATTGTCTTTTTTTTTCTTTTCTTTCTTCAAAGAGCTTTTTCTATGGTGATTCTGTTAATATGATAAGCATGTTGAATTTTCAGTTAGATCTTAAAACTTAATCTAATGTTGAAATATTCGATTAAGAACCTAGAGTTGAAAAAAATGTAAGAAAAATAAGTAAAGTGTTGAGATATTTTGGGGACCTAGTTACATCCTCACTCGAATGTTTTGAGTCAATCACTTTGTGAATAAAAAATGACTTAATCTTTAATGAGAAGGTTCAACTCAAACATTTCTGAATGAGATCAACTAGAGGATATATAATTTCTATTGTCAGAAGAAGCAAAAGGAAGTTAGCTAAAAAAAAAAGTCATCTGTTGTGAGGAAAGTACAATACAAGTAGACTTGCATGGTTTACAAGTTTAAAAGAAGTGACACACATGCATGTGTTTAGTCACGATCAATATTGAAAAGATGCGTATGATTTTCATGTTCTATTCCTAGATTGCATGTTATGTACTTGCGTTTTTAAGGATTGATATGATGAAGGCATTTCATTCTGCTATCCAAATATTGTGTCATCCTTTGTTATCCCTTTTGAGCTTTTGTTTTATTTCTTTTATATCCATCTTTTGGAATCAAAATAGAGTCTGAAAAAAAAAAGTGTCAAGAAAAAGAATAGAGTCAGAAAAGTGTCAAGAAAAATGGAGTCAGGAAAAATATCTCTCTCTAAAAAAAGAAGAAGAAAAAGAGAGACAAGTCAAGAAAAAAAATCAAGCAAAAGAACAAGATTCCTGAACTACGTTTAACCTGATTCTTTCTATGACAAGATACGTAGGAAGCCCTACTCTGGGGTTCGGTCCAACCCAAAGAAAATTCAAATTATCCAGAATGAAATGAAACTGGGGCCAGGTTTATTTCCTTAAAAAAAGTTGATTCCAAAAGTTGTATGTTTCACCCAATACTATGTAAATTTTTTAGCCAAATGTCTCCCTTTCTTTCTAACCTTTTCCAAAAGCCAAGTTACAACCAAAGAAAGACCTTCAGATCGATCTTTGAGAATGTCAAGGCTAAATATATTATGGGTGCATGATGTTTCGTATGTTGGGAGTTATTTTTTAAAAAATGAATAAAAAAAATAAATGAGTAAAAATGAGAGAGTCTTATTGGTGAAAACCCTTTTGGGCACCATAAGGCGACAGTGAGCTGAGAAAGAAATAAAAATGAGATAGCCATTGGCCAAAATTCATTGAGGTGCCACTAGCCGAAGGAGGATTGTGATCTAGAGAGAGCATATTCAAGATTGATTTTCAAACTCAATAAGTAGGCAAGAGTTGTAATGATTAGTGTAGGTAGATCAAATTGTTTAATTCAAAATGCATGTCATGATAGCTGGAATCAGTTACCACACCCAAATAAATTTTCTTTTGTTGTTTAAAAAAAAGGACGTTTATTGTTTTTCCCTTTTATTTTTCTATTTTTGATTTTTTTTGATATCTTGGTCATCAAATAAAAATTACTGTCATTTTTCTCATGTCTTTGAGTCAAGCCTGTGTCATAATAAGTGAGAAAAGATTTTAAAACTGGCTACTAGCTTCTTCAATTACACAAAGCAAGACAAAAAAAAACCAACACATGAAAGAGACATAATTGTGAGCTAAAATAAGGCATGTAGAAAGTTTTGTCAACAGACGAGTCTGGGAACTCATGAAAATATCAAGGTTCATAGGGTTTATTTGAGGAGCATGGCAAAGCAGAGATATTGTGTTTGTTTCAGAGTCACTTTTAATAATCTGAGTTTGGATCAACGATGCAATAAGTCGGTGACAGATGCTAATGTTTGGAAACAAGGTTAAATGTGACAAGGGAAAGAGTGATTCCCATGGAAGCTAAAGCCACAAACCTGCCACCATATTTTTGAACTCACAAGTTTTCTTTAACGAAACAGGAAACATGTTGAGGACTTCAAAGCATAAATATCAAGGGCTGCAATGCCTCATTTCCACAAATGCAGGAAGTAATGTTGCTGCACAGGATTGATAATCAAATTATGGTAAATATTCCCCATTCTATATCCCTTAGAAGCATACTTCTTTGTCCAGGTATTTTAGTTTTCAATTGCTAGGTGATATACTTCTTAAATTAAACCTTGATTCCTAAAAGACGTACTTTTTAGTCGAGTCATTTCCCCTTGATTCCTATAATACGTACCTTTTAGTCAAGTCATTCTCCTTGATTCTTATAAGACGTACATTTTAGTCGAGTTATCCCCCTTGATTCCTATAAGACGTAACTTTTAGTCGAGTCATCCCCCTTGATTCCTATAAGACGTACCTTTTAATTGAGTCATCCTCTTGATTCCTAGGAGACGTACCTTTTATTCGAGTCATCCCCTTGATTCCTATAAGACTTACCTTTTAGTCGAGTCATCCCCTTGATTCCTATAAAACGTACCTTTTAGTCGAGTCATCCCCCTTGATTCCTATAAGACATACCTTTTAGTCGAGTCATCCCCCTTGATTCGTATAAGACGTACCTTTTATTCGAGTCATCCCCTTGATTTCTATAAGACGTACCTTTTAGTTGCGTCATTCCCCTTGATTCCTATAAGACGTACCTTTTAGTCAAGTCAATTCCCTTGATTCCTATAAGACGTGCCTTACAGTTGAGTCATCCCCCTTGATTCCTATAAGACGTACCTTTTAGTCGAGTCATCCCCTTGATTCCTATGAGACGTACCTTTTAATTGAGTCACCCCCCTTGATTCCTATTAGACATACCTTTTAGTCAAGTCATTCCCTTTGATTCCTATAAGATGTACCTTTTAGTCGAGTCATTCCCTTGATTCCTATAAGACGTACCTTTTAATCGATTCAATCCCCCTTAGTCCTATAAGACGTACCTTTTAGTCGAGTCATCCCATTGATTCGTATAAGATATACCTTTAGTCGAGTCATTCTCTTGATTCCTATAAGACGTACCTTTTATTCAAGTCATCACTGTGATTTCTATAAGACGTACCTTTTAGTCGAGTCATCCCCCTTGATTCCTATAAGACGTATCTTTTAGTCGAGTCATTCCTCTGATTCCTATAAGACGTACCTTTTAGTCGAGTCATCCCCTTGTTTCTTATAAGACGTACCTTTTAGTCGAGTCATCCCCTTGATTCCTATAAGACATACCTTTTAGTTGAGTCACTCCCTTGATTTCTATAAGATGTACCTTTTAGTCGAGTCATTCCCGTGATTCCTATAAGACGTACCTTTTAGTCGAGTCATCCCCTTGATTCCTAGAAAATGTATCTTTTAGTTGAGTCATCCTCGTGATTCCTATAAGACGTACCTTTTAGTCGAGTCATTCCCTTGATTCCTATAAGACGTACCTTTTAGTCGAGTCATCCCCTTGATTCCTATAAGACATACCTTTTAGTTGAGTCACTCCCTTGATTCCTATAAGACGTACCTTTTAGTCGAATAATTCCCCTTGATTCCTATAAGACGTACCTTTAGTTGAGTCATTCCCTTGATTCCTATAAGACGTACCTTTTAGTCGAGTCATCCGCTTTGATTCCTATAAGACGTACCTTTTAGTCGAGTCAATCCACTTGATTCCTATAAGACGTACCTTTTAGTCGAGTCATCCCCCTTGATTCCTATAAGACGTATCTTTTAGTCTAGTCAATCCCCTTGATTCCTATAAGACGTACCATTTAGTCGAGTCATCCCCCTTGATTCATATAAGACGTACCTTTTAGTCGAGTCATTTTCTAAGTATAAACTGAGGCAAAAAATTTGTTTCTGTTCATTTAATTTTATTTTCTACTCAGGACCCTCTTGAAGAATGAGAATTTATTTTATACTCAGGACCTTCCTGAAGAATGAGATGTTATTTTTCTGTTTTACTATTTACTTTGAGTCCACGATCCCGCCCGAAGAAAAGGTTGAAGAAAAAGAAAGTCCAGGAACCTTCCTGAAGAAAAGAATGAAGAAGTAACAAGTCAGGAGTCCACCTGAAGAACAGGGTGAAGAAAAAGAAAGTCCAGGAGCCTGCCTGAAGAAAAGAGTGAAGAAGTAACAAGTTAGGAGCCCACCTGAAGAACAGGGTGAAGAAATATCAAATCAGGAGCCTGTTTGAAGAATAGAGTAAAGATTTTCAAGTCCAAGCCAGAAAAAAATCTGAAGAATAAACCAATTGTCAAGTTCCCTTCTAATGCCTAAAGGCAACGAGGAGAAACATTTCGTGTATCAAGTTCAACTCAGAATAATGACTATCTCACCATTTGACAAGTCATGAAGATTCAAGTCAAGATTCCCAAAATAGCAGCATAGATAGGATCTTTCACTTGTATGTTTGTTTTATTTTTTATTTTTGTTATTCATTTGGATGTAAAAGCAGAAGCCGCGAACCGAAAACTTGACGGAACCTGACTCGAACTCTAACTCATTGTCTCACTATTTTACTTCGTTGAACTACACATGACCTGATTTTCTTAAAACCCGAGATATGTAGGCTGTCCAAAACCAGGACTCGATCGCATTTTTTTTTCTTTTTCATCATTTTTTGAATAATCGGAGGATAAAAAATTATCTCTTTGTCTACTTCTTTGTATGAAAACTCTTCGAAATTTCACACAAAGAGGGGAAAAATGTAGACACGTGATTTTTGACCCTCCCTGAATTTTAACCTATTTATCGGCATTAAATATTTTTATTTTTGTCCAATATTTATTTTAGTTTTTATTTCATTTTCAACAAGTTTAGTTGAAAATAAATAAAAGACAATAAGTAAAGTTACTTTTTGGGATATTTTTATTTTTATTTGTATTATTATTTTTGTTTTTAAATAATATTAAAATTCAAAAAATATATATTTTCCTTCTAATTTTAATAAATAGGCTAGTAGTTTTATTATTATCTTAATTATATTTGTTTTAGATTATTTATAAATTTTTATTGCATTATCTTAAATATAAAATTAATTAGTTATTATTATTATTATTATTATTATTTTCTATAATAGTATTTTTTAAAAAATATATAATAAAATAAAAATTAAATAAGATTTTTAAATTTTAAAATCTTAAAACTACCCAAGCTTTTTCCCTTATCTGACTTCTCCCTTAACTGTTCTCCCAAGTCTTCCCCTTATTTAAGGACTCTTCCTATATACATACTACACTACCTATAACATTATCAGAAACTGACATAGAAAGAGAGAGGAAGAAAAAGTAAGACAATTAGAGAAGACAACAAAGAAGAAAGAAAACGAGAAGAAAAAAAGAAAAACAAGAAAACAAAAAGGAGTAAGGGAGATTAGAGAAAAAGAAAAAGAAAGAGATTGAAGCAAAAAGAAGAAAGCAGAAAGTTAGAAAGGAAAATTTTCTTTGGGTTGAGAGATTTGAGTTCGGATTCTGTCTGAGTTTTCGGTAATGTTGTTTGTGCTTCTTTTTTAATTATCTCATCACACAGGTTCGTCTCAATACCTATCTATTTTGTTTACTATAATTTCATCATGAATCAAAATGAACGAAGTTATTCAAATTGTCTCATGTATTATTCAACATGGTAGAGTTTAATACTGTTATCAATACTTTTGCTATGCGAATAAAAATGATTTGCTTTTTTATTATTTCATTATGTCATGTTTCGAATATTTGTTATTTATATAAATGAGTCGTAGTTATTTATTGTTGGACTATTTGATATCTAATATCTTTAGTTTTTTTTTAATATCGATTAGTTATTGTCATAATCCCCATATTAATGGGGGTTACATGAAGGGTTAAAAATAAAAGATGTTGACTCGGTACCAAAAGAAAATGAAGTACCTAAAATGATGGTAGGAAAAAATAGAATAGCAGATTTATTCAACTTAATTATAGAAGCCGTCAAATATTAGAAACATGGCTTATCCGAAGAAAATCAAATGTCATATGGAGTAGTACTTGTACTGGGAAAAAAATTATTTTAGTCCCTGTGTTAGGGTTTTATTAGAATTTTGATCCCTATGATATTTGATTTTTCTCATTTAACCTTTAATTAATTAAAGTGAATGATTTTAATCGTTGAAGTAACAGTTATTAACAATTTAACAGATCTGTCAATACAATCAAGGGCATTAATGGTATTACAAAAGATTACTATTATTAATAATAAATTTTATTTTATCCTTTCTTTGGACGCATAACATCAAAACTCACGTGTAAAAGAAATGTTTGTTTCTCTCCATCACAACATAGGAGAACACTTCATTTCCATCTAATCTTTACTTTGAACAAAGAGTTTTTTCTCGCTCCAGCTCAATTCTCTGCTTATCATTTCCATCTAATCTAGTCAAATGCATAACTCAAATCAAATTTGATGAAATTTAAAGAGAAAATTCATGGTGGAGCTTAACCCGAATGATTTTTGCTCCAATTATGTCAAATTGAATTTTCTTTTTTCATTTTTTCAGTTCAATCTAGGGTCTAAGATACTTTTATTCCACTTCAATCTTTTTTCTAATAGACCTTGTAAATTTATTTTGATTTTTGAAATCTGTTATTTTTGTTTGTTTTTTTGATTAAACTCTCAAATTGATGGTTTATTTGATTTGCATATCTGAAACTTATTCTTGCATGGTAGCTCAAGTTTAGTAGGTAATGAATTTGGTGGTAAAGAATGCGTTTGTCGGTCTTTCATGGTAGCTTAAGTTTAGTTGCACACCTTCCATTATGAGTAACCGCAGCCTGTCATAGTTCTTTCTAGGAGCTTTGGGGAGATGTTCTAAAAGTTCTTGTTCTTTTATACGAAGAAGAAATAAACTCTCTTATCTTTGCTTGTTATTCATCTGAAGAAGAAATATATGCCTTTTTTGGGGGAAAAATTATTTTAGTCTCTATGAGGCCTTATTCGGAACTGCAAGCTCAATACAAGGCTATCTATTGGTTTTTAGGTCCTGATATAAGGTTAGAATTCTAGTCTGTCTAGAGTAACCTGACCGATTCGGCCATTGGTCCACCAAGCAATACTGAAAACAAGATATAGCATTCATATAATAATAAGGGAGGAGGGGGGCTCGGAAATCATATTCATATATCTAAGAGTTTATGAATGCTTACAGACCATCTACTAGATGCGTCAATTCGTTCACTTCTTTCTCTGCCTCATCAAAGAACTTTCTTGCCCTCTGAATTTGTTTCTTCATGAAGATTCTCCATTTATCGGCCACTCTTTCAGCAAATATGTCTCCATCGAACAGACCTGCCTGTGCTAATTCATCTTGAGGCAAATAGACTCTTCCTCTTCTGGTATTGCAGGGAAAGTAGTATATAAGAAAATGAAAGCCTTAAGACAAAAAATTATGGCACTTCAATGAAGGAAAAAAAGAAAGAGATTGAACTTTGCTTGTCAGTGTCTAAAACTGATATCATGTTTCTAAGTTGCATATGTCGAAGGGAAAAGAATTCCATGACATGAGAATTTGGGGCCTGAACGATATCAACTAAAGCAATGTGAGCTCTTATTACTCTACTTATTCTTCAATATTTACTCTCCGACTTATGAAGAAAGTTTCATTTCCCTCTCTGCAGTTTTACTAAATGAATTCCATACTGTTGGGAGAGTGATGTTTCCATTTTAATTTCTTACATCACTTAATAGTTTATACTACTGCTGCAGTTCTTTTTTATGTGATAAATGTCGAGTAGACATGTATAACGAATCTTTTGATGTGTGTAAAGTGTATACATAAAAGATTTTTTTTGTACTTGCTGCAGATATGGTTATGATCCTTTTGGTCTCATCAAGAAGCCAGAAGACTTCATCAAGTAAGTATACTACTGAAAGATTAATTAATTACACTCTCAGTACGTCAATTTTGTTCTTGTTGTTTGTTGAGATAGATCTAAGTTTAAAATTGCTCGATCTGGTGTAGATATCAGGCATATGAGCTGATCCACGCCAGATGGGCTATGCTCGGTGCTGCTGGATTTATTATCCCTAAAGCCTTCAACAAATTTTGTGTCAACTGTGGTCCTGAGGTTGTTTGGTTCAAGGTATATATCACCATTATATCAATTGCACCTATCTTGATTATTTAAATGTGTGAGAAGTCTTGAATATAAAATCTTGTCTCATGTGTAGACTGGAGTTTTACTATGTGAGAATACACTGGGTTTATTGTTGTTGTTGTTGTTGTTGTGTAGACTAGAGTTTTACTTCTAGATGGAAACACGTTGAACTATTTCAAAAAGAATATTTCCATCAGTCTTGTTCTAACTGTTGTCGTCGAGGTTGTTTTTGTTGGTGGTGTTTAGTACTACAAAATTATTAATGGCGTGGTGAGCCCTCCTATTATTACCATAACAATATTACTTCTTAGGATAGAAAGTTAGTGGGCAGGAGTACATCCGTAATAGTAGGAAATGGGAAGAGTGAAAGAATAGTTTCATTGAAATTGCACTTATTGTATGGAAGTTTGCAACCAGAGTTGCTGGTTCTGTCCTTGCAATTTTAGCACTAATCATTGGAAAGGTTAAGACTACGGATAGTAGACTCTTGTGATCTAAACTATTCTCGAACCTGCGTTAATAACAATAGACTCTTGTCATGAGAGAAAAGAGAGTGTTTTCTTAACTATTGTTAACTTATTTTGTTAATAAAGTAAATCTAGTCCATTAAAATTTTAAAGTGACAGTCAATTAGGGAGCCACTGAAGAAATTGGACTGTCCAAATCCTGTATAGCAACATTAGATATGATGGGTACTGTATAGCAACATTAGATATGCTAGCAACATTAGATTTGCTGGGACTATCCAAATCCTGTATATCAACATTAGAAACTACCCAAATCCTGTATAGCAAACTTGTATTTCGGAAATAACATCTCTCTACTTCTCACTTCTAAAGGTAGAGATAAGATCTTTGTACATTCTACTTTCCTTAGATTTCACGTTGTGGATTACTGGGTATATTATTATTGTATTCACAAATTTAAAGATTTTATTGGCATAACATTCAAAAGAAAGAAATTAAATGCACATTGCATCTATATAAGTATAAAAAATTATAATGAAAATAATATCAAAAAATAATTTTACTATTTCCAACACAAAAATTACGGTGAAATCGATAGGATCCCATCACTCTTTAACTAGAGGTCTCGATTATGAACTCCGAGTATAGAAACAAATTCTTTTGAACCATTGTCTCCTTAAATGGGACTTTTGCTGCTGGAATCCTAATTACTCGGAGAATATGTATGGCTTTGCGCTACCTGTTTCAGTTCCGTATGACAACTTTTTGTAGGTCGCTGAAAACTAAAGAGGTCATCATTTTAAGATATTAAGAGGTAGGCAAAGTTTGGAGAATCTCTCTTTTATTTAAATTTTGCTTCATTTTGTTGCCAATAATTTTCTGATTGTAAGCAATTTTGAGATCTGCATACTGTGGTACGGAAACGTATTCTGATATCTTGAAACAATTTTGAGATCTGTCTATGACCGAAGTGCTTCGTCTTCTTGAAATACGGAAGAAAATAAATTTGGCATAGAGTGATGTTTCCAGCTTTTGCTTAGATACTTGTTAAAAGAATTAAATTAATTACTCAATTAATCAGTAAACTAATATAGCATAGCAGTGAGATTGAATAAAAAGGAATTGTTTAAGTTGCATAGAATTTTAAAAGGAAAAACACAATAATTCATATATCCCTAGAGCATGATTAACTTTAAAGTCATCAAGAAAGAACCAAATCTAAACTCATGTGCATAATGTCTTCGATTTTCTTTCTCTTTATTTAACGGACAACTTTCTTCTTAGTCTTTGGATCACTTCTTACTCTTTTGCTATTTTGAGAAAGCGCTTCTTGTAATCTTGATAATGGGACATACTGTTTTCCCATTTTTTTTATGGTAAGTGGCGTTGTATCTTCTCTAGAGTTCTCACCAATTTCTTTTAAAATAAATGTAGAACTTCTCAATTGTTCTTGAGGTACCCTTTCCTGATTAAGTTGTTTGACCTACAAGATACAGAAGAGAATAAGTTAGTTAAGGTCCAATATAGACAACAAGTGTAGAAAAAAAGAAAGGTAATTACAGTTTGCTCTGTCACAAATGAAGAACTGGATTGCACTGATGCCATATTGCCAGTACTAGTGTTTGAAACCTACAATAAAATAACATTTTAGTATTATTACTCTTGATGAAGAAAATAAAGCTATATAACCACTTACTTTTGTTGCATTACTAGGTGCCGAAGGACTTTTCTTTTCACCTTGCTGATGGATATGTTGATGTTGATCCTTAGATTGGTTTCTTGTTATAAGAACAGGGTACTTTCTACTATTATGCCCTAAAGTTCCGCATGATCCGCACTTCTTTTTCCTACCCTTTCTTGATGCTTTTAACAAAGTGAACTTTTCAGAATCTGATTCTTTTTGAGTTGTCTCATCAATTCCTCTCTTTCTTGATTTTTTTGGTCTACCTGGTTGTGCTTTGTATATGGGCGACAATGGTGGTTCTAGCCCCGTCTTAGGCCATTGATCAATACTAACAATTGCCAAGATTGAAGGATCATAACTCTTTAAGTACTGATTAACTGTGTAGCATTCATGAACATAGATTTCAGGCTTATCCTTCTTAACCCATATCGCTGCAATAGCATGATTACAAGGAATTCCTGTCAACTCCCATCTCCTACAGGAACAAATTTTCTCCTTAAGATCAACAGAGAATAGTCTAAGATAGATGCCCTCAATTTGATAGTGAAATTGATCAGATTTAGTGACAATACATTCAGCAGCTTTAGCCTTATTTTTCTCTAGCTTCACTACAATCCTCGGACAGATTCTCCGGCAATACTTCATCATCTTTTCTCTGTTCTTTTGAAGTCTGGACATCATGTAGATCCTAATTGATTCAATCATTGTCCAAATATGTTTGTCTCTTACATGTAGAAGTACACTGTTGAATGACTCACATAAATTGTTTAATAACACATCACATTTTGAAAAAGAAGAGAAAAAAGCCCTTGACCAGTGGATGGGAGGCTTATTAATGAACCATTCCGGGGCTTTTGGATCTATTTTTGCCATTTCTTCTATACGTTTGGAGAATTCAGGTTCTGTAGTTGCCCTGGTAGCTTTCCATAGGGCATCTTTCAGTGTTTGTCCCCCAAAACCTTTTGTCTTAAAATTGTTGTGCAAATGTCTCACACAAAATCTGTGAGCAACATCTGGCATTATCTCATCAAATGCTGGAATTAGACCTTTTTGCTTATCTGAAATGAAAGTCCATGCAAAAGGATTTTGTGAGATGCCTAAGTCCTCATCAAGAAGTGTAAGGAACCAACTCCATGTTTCCTTCAATTCACCTTCCACTATTGCGAATGCAATAGGATACATATTGTCGTTTCCATCAATACCGACTGCTGTCAATAGTTGCCCCCCCTTTTGGTTCCCTTTCAAGTGACATCCATCAACTCCTATTATAGGTCGACATCCAGCTAAGAACCCCTGTTTACAAGCTGCAAAACACACAAAGTCTTAAAAATCTTTTTCTACCGTTGACCATTATTTTTGGATTTTCGTCCAACTTCAAAATACATGTTGTCCCTGGATTACTCCTCCTTAGCTCTGCACAGTAATCCCATAACATATCATATTGCTCTTCTCTAGTCCCGGTAATTAGATTTAGTGCCTTTCTCTTTGCCATATAAGCTTGATTCCGAGTAATGGTACAATTATGAGCCCTCATCACATGCGCTTGAAATTCTTTCACACCCCAACCTGGATTAATTCTAAACTCTTCTATGTATTTCTTAGCTAAAAATCCAGAGTCAGTAGTCTTATTATCCCTTTGATTGCCACATGAATGATCAGGGCCAATTGTCTTGATCATGAAAGGTTTATCTTGATTAGCTTTCAATGCAAATATAAACCATTTACAGCTTGGAACCTTAGAAGTTGCCCTCGACCTTTTACATTCATTTTTTTAACTTGATATCTTTCTTTTGACTCACAGCATGTACTTCAACTGCCCATTTGAATTCCCTGCTATTACTGAAAATCATATTAAGCGTAAACTTAAATTTTGGATCCTCCAAATCCCTGGTTGGATTAAAAAGAGTGAACTTTTTCTGAATTTCATCATCTGAATCTCCATGTAAACTCATTAATTCCTCGTCTGATGTAGCATAATCATCTTCTTGAATGTCATTAGAGCACATATCCAACATGTTTGAGGCAACTCCGAACTCTATAATTTTTTCTTTAACATTATTATCTCTACTTCTTTCATTAACACCAACCCACTCTACGGTGGAATCGATGTTTTTATCAAAAAGCATATCATCTTCTTCTAAGGAATAATCAGAGTCATGAAAGGACTCACATTCTTCACTTGTTGCACCACTCTCATCATCTTTCTCTACTACATCCACATTAACTAGGCCTTCTTCACTATGTAGTACCGGTTCACCCTCAAAATCAACCACATCATAGCTCCATTGATCCTCATTCGTCTGATCGACGAATATTTCCACCTCTTTACTGCTGGGTATTTTATAGACAAGGCTATATATATCCAAATCAGTTGATAAAAGTCTCATATCCATCTCAAAAAAAGGCCCAAATTTGAACCAAAATTTCACTTTTCTATCATTAACGTTCAACTTTTTCATACACTGCCTCATCTGAATGATAGAATTTTTATCACAGTTGCAATAGTTATAATAGGCTATTTGTCCACTAACATAATTCATCTCTGGTTCAAATACCCGACGACCTTTGTAATGTAGTTTAATGGTATACATATTTGAATCCCCGCCTTATCTGTCATGAGAATAGCAAAAGTAGAAGTTGTTAGGGTTATTTTAATAAGTAAAATTAGCATTAAAAAGTATAACTGTTCATTTAAATTTAGAATGTGCACCACAGTATTTAATTTTTATGTTTCTTGTTGAAAAAGTCTAACCAAACTTATTCTTTATGTAAAATAGTAGATAGTTGATTATATTTTTTTTTAGATATTTCATCTTTATATTAGATGTTTCAGCTTTATTCTTAGTTTTATAATACTGTAGCATTCAGTGTTATGTATCAGAATGACCAAAATATAATCACTGTTATGTGGAAAATTAGTATTGAAGTCAGAAGTATACAAAAATTAATACAAACCAAATATCTAAAGAGAAATCAAGTAAAAAAGAACAAACGTAAAAAAGAACATCAAAATATGATTCAATTGCAATAAATATAAGCACTGTTATGTTATAATTAAATAAAAGGTTTTGGTCTGGTTTCATGGAATAATATTAAAGATCTAGTTTAATTAAACTTGACTGAGTACTCACATGTCGGCATGGATTGCAGCCCACTCTTGTAACGCAATTTCATTATTGCAAATGCTGATTATCTTTCTTTTCTCAAGGTGCAGTGAGTTCCTTTATGTGCCCTAGGAGGAGTTGCTAAATTATTTTCTCACAGAAAAGGAAAAGCAAGAAAAGAGAAGGAGAAGTGTTCAACAACCTACAAACACAAAAGTAATACATCCATGAATTGGATAATTAATTCCATCCAAATGAATGAAAAAAGGAAAAAAGCTGTGATGTGTTATGAAAGACGGGAGGAAGATATAAAAGGATTTGTGAAAGTATTACGTTTAGAGGGTTTTTTATTCATAAAGAAGTATTTGTTGTTGTTATACCATTAATGCCCTTGACTGTATTGACAGAACTGTTAAAATTTATAATCACTGTTACTTATAGGATTAAAATCATTCACTTTAATTAATTAAAGGTAAAATGAGAGAAGTCAAATATCACAGGGATCAAAATCATAATAAGGCCTTAACACAGGGACTAAAATAATTTTTTCCCTACTTGTACTGTACCATCTGCCCAACTTATGTGGCTATGATTATGTGACTTATTCTTGGAATTACAGTTAGTTTTACACTTATCAATAATATCCCTACCTTATGTTAAAAAGCAGAAACATTTATAAATAAGGAAAACAATATTTCTTTTCTCCTCTTAATTTATTTGCTTTTTTTGTTTATTTTTATTTTGTATCATGAAGAGCAGACGCTTTATTATTTTTACGGAGAAATACTAGTTGTGATGTACATTGGGATATAGAGCCTTGACATGCAGAGAAACCAAATTAAATTATAAGAACAAAATAGATGCCAAGATATAGTACTATATAAATTTCATTGTGTCTAGTTTACTTTATTCTATTTTATTTTAAAATTTTGTACGTAATGTGAATGAATATAGGTGTTAGTGTCTTTGTTGTAATTAATTGGTTAGCAACACAAAGTTATGAATGTAAAAGAAAAATGGTAATGTTTCCTACTTATATTTTTATTTCAAAAAATATCATTTGCAGTCCTTTGTTTTGTGTTTAACCATGTTTAAAATATTCGTCTCAATAAAGAATGCAGCATACATATTTTTCTGAGACATGTAAAAATTCAAGGATGTAACAATGCACACTGACAAATACTTTTCTAAAATTAATATTTCACCGATTTATTTAACATAAGAGGTATGGACAGATATTTTCGGTATAATTAAAAATGAGCGATTTTAGGCCTTAACATAATTTATTAAAATAATTTAAGTCAGGATAAGTCAATAAAAGCAACCGTGCTAGAACCATGGGACTCGAGGGGTGCCTCACACCTTCCCCTCGGTCAATAGAATTCCTTACCCGGTCTTCTGTTTTCGCAGACCATAAGAAAGAGTCATTTTCTTTTGATTAGGGATTTACAAAGGTGACTTGGAACACCGAAACTCAATTCCAAGTGGTGACTCTAAAATGATAAAAATATTCCCTATTTAATATCGTCACTTTAATTGGAAAAACCCTTGACCTCGACTCCCCGCGAGCGAAAAAGAGGTGTGACAGAGTTCACTATAAAAAATAAATAATTAATCATACCAAAAATTAATCTTGAAGTAAAGAAGTTCCAAGAATTATAAGAACCTAAGAGAGAGATTTTGTTGCTTTTCCACCGCTCTGTGCTTTCCAAAGTGTCTTAATTATATTTCCCTTGTTGGCTTTTATACTAGGCCAATTTATGCTTGGGTGGAGTGGAGCCCGTGTTGCGGGCATCAGTACCCCGCTTTATGTGAGGTGCCGCTTGATCTGTTGTGTCGCTCTAAGTGAGGCGCCGCCTGGTCTATTGCGCCACTCTAGGTGAGGCGCCGTGGGCTAATCGCGCTGGTCCACTGGAAATTGCCTTGAAAAATTTCACTAAGGCATGGAGGCACGATTTTGGAGCACGCTTCGTAGGCTAATCACCCTGGTCCACTGGAATTTATTTTCCACTATTTTTTTTAGGTATAACACTTTTTCCTTTCATCTCATTGCTCCGCTACCTGATCCAACCTTCCCAGCTTGTTTTCCAACTCCTTCCTGTGTCTGCGATACTCCATATAATCAACTAACAACATCAATTATCACTTGCTTCATAATATGCATCCAATTTTGTCCAAATCTATTAGAAATTTACCCTGCATCACTAATCACGTCGATGAGATACAGAACACAATTAAGGCTTAAATGTAATAAGAATGACATATTTTGACTCTCAGAACAAGTCCAAATATGAGTGAATATCGGTGATTGGACATATAAATACGTCCAAAATTACCACCCCACACTTAAAACCTTGTCCATTCTCAAACAAGCAACAACACAATACCCAATTAAGATCCGTATCACAACCTAAGAGTAATGCTTGCGTTGGGCACTTACAATTTATAATAATGACTTTTCATCTCAAAACATGTCAAAAATACTTTTATGCACATGGACAATTTGTTTCAAACCTCTTTATCTCAACAGTGATATCCAATTTATTGGTAAACTTAATCAAATCACTCAATCTAACAACACAATAAGTAATCCAGACTTTCATCCGCATGCACCCTCACAACAAGAAGGTTTTCCCATACCACTCAAAATTTTTCATAACATTACATAAGGGGACTATCAAATTCATATCACTCACTCTAAACAAAGAATTCATACATGATAGATAATGAACCATAAGCTTGCCCGTAGTGTACTACTACACTAATAGTCGGATGTAAGGATGAAGGATAAACTAGGTTTTTATGGTTGTAATGTAGGCTAAGGAACGAGTAGGAACTATTTAGGAAATAGTGACTAATCTCCCCAAGCGCTTTAATACATGTCAATATACAATCAAAATCACATTCTAACAACCCAATTTCTACTTTATTACCTTTACACATCATTTGCTTCACCCCAATCTCATTAAGCACATTAACATCAACTATGGCGGGAGTATTTTTATTTTACATCATGATTCAATTTTTTGCTTTTCTTCACACCCATTTACTGTTACGCACCCCTATAATAGCCAGCCTCAACTAAAGCTATTCGTCTTGGTTGAGGTGCACAATGTCCAAGGCGGACCGGGCCAAAACAAATTCATTGTAACAAAACCGGACTACAAAAACTGAAATTTCTTTCAAATTTTCTATGACTCCCAACCATTACAATTAAACACACAAATAATTATTTCTTTAGGGCTTCACTTTCACCTTTCCTTCTTCAATTTCACACTCCCTGCTTATTTAATCATCTATACTAAAGCGCTTAGGAGCTTTGGATCGAATAAAGGTCTATCAAAGAAAGAATCAGCCTACATGAGGCTACCAAAGAAATCAGGCTATAAGATCAACAGGGCTAGGGATATGCACAAGAGTAGGTAAATAAAGTCTCAAAATTTTAGCTATCAAAGAAATGCCTACATCATTTCCTATAACTAACACCCTTTATTTCGCTTTGTAAACACACCAAGCAAGTTCTAGAAATTCCTATACATGTAGAGTACAAACAAAAACTCTCACACTTTTGGTGCATTCTAGGAATCAAGTCGGATCCTTACGGTTCCCGATCTTGTTCTTTGTCTAACTCAAATTAAGCGAACAAACCGTACCATACCTATTGAGATAAAGCATTTACATTTAACTTCTTTTTAATTTAAGACATTAAAACCAATTCATTCCAAGTCACTGTACCAATGTCCCAACACAAAGCACTACTCCACAAGGCGTGATTGGGTTCTCATTAATTCTGAGCTTCAAAAGACTAACTCCCCTTAAGACGATCGCCATCTATCTGTCATAGGGGAGGGAAACTAGCTATGACTGTTTATTTCAAATTACCTTGAGGGCACAAATGAGAATTTCCATTGGGGGCAAAAATTAATACTTTAAACTAAAACAATACGCGAAAATTGCCTTGAGGACAAATTGCAGCAATCCTAACTTTGAACTTACTAACTATTATAGACATAGTGTTCCAAATAGTTAGAAATACCAAGTTTAACATCCAAACACAAAAGTAAAATCATCCCAAAATAGAAATAAAGATAAATTTTCCAACTAACTTAAACCAAAGAAAAAAAGAATAAGTAATGAGAATTCCACCAACCCCCTCTTAAAAAGAAGCACTGTCCCAATGCTTGCAAAATAAGCATAGTATGAGGTAGCAATAGACTCCCTAATTACATGTCAGCATCTGATTCTGGGAAATAAGCTGTTGCTCCCAAGTTCGGATCATCATCATCTGCATCTTCCTCCTCTGACTTTGAATAGAAAGCACGTAGTCGATGTTTCTTGTCAGTAGGCACATCGTCATCAACTGGCTCTCTAAAATCAGGACTTATCCGTAGCTTGGTCCTTGCATAATAACCAAGAAAATAGTCCAACTCTACAACTCTAATCTCCTGTTGGGTAGCTGGGTGCCCACCAACCCACAATTAAAGCATCTGTAGCCCGTACATTCGGGTAGTGATCTCAACGTTTTGAGCCTGATGCTCGAGCAAAGTCAATGCAACACCATAAGCAGGACCCCCTTTAGTACGGGATACATCAACAGGGCTAGTGATTACAGGCAGCCTATAGTCCAGGTCCTCCTCGTCTACCCCCTGATCTTGCAAAAATTTTGACAGTAAACCCTCTAAGCCATACCTGCTATCCGAATGAAGACGCACCTTTTTCATAGCCAAGAAAATCACTGCACCTACATTCACATTAACATCGTCACACATTAAGGCATAGATAAGGCATACCCTTTCGCATGTCATATCGGTCAGGTGTGTCGCTTGTATAAGACAAGTGTAGATGATCTTGGCTCAGATTCGGACCTCTCTATTTATTTGACTTAATGGTAATGTAAGGTGAATGTTGTTTTCTTTATTATGGGTCTATCTTGCTGTTGAGTGATTGCCACATAATAAATGGCGAATGTCGGTATATAGTGGTTCTACATATATTAGCTTCAGGGGCTCCGCATCAACTTCAGGTGTCCCGAAAAGAACATTCAATGAATGAGCATTGAATTAATTGAATGTGACAACCTGTCCTCGTATTTTGACTTTTGAGTCTCTATCTCGTGGGTTCCAGTTAGCATAAAACTTTCTTACCAGGCTCAAGTTTCACTCATGAGGTTGTGCAAACAAAAAGTCCATATGTAATTCTTTTATTCAGCGCACAATATGGGGAAACACTCTCAACAGATTCTCCATGTGATTGAATTGCTCGGTCGTATACTTAGACTCCTCATGCTTTGTATACCATTTCCAACTAGCCTTCAATACCCATATAGTGCCATATATCCTCTCATGCCCATGTGGGATAGCTGGGGACTGAGATGCATTACCACTCGGTTTATTTCTTATTTTGGTTGATTCAGAAGATCCCGCCTTGGCCTTGCCCTTTTGTTGTCGACCCTACATATCTCCTGTTAAATTAGAATATGTAGTAACCATATCAAACATATGGAGTATGTTGAACTAGCAACCACTAAGTGTGTTGGTATTGAAACACCCGACATTTAGTTGCTAGTACAAGTGCTTGGGTAGAAAAACTGGGGTATTCAAACTTCCCCTCAATTATCAATCAGCATAAGCACAAATTTCCCCAAAACATCGTAACAAATTAAACACATCTATCGTTCAATATATAATGCATACAATAACCCTCACTTCATCAAACACAACTTGAAATGTATATAAATTCATGTTGCAAGAAGATTTCATCAACATGTACTCACATATCCTAATTCGATACTTGTGCATGATTTCGCATGAAGTCAGTCTGACGACACATATATATAACAGTATAATAAGCACTAATTGAATATAAAGTGGTCGGGGCACCCACACTTAACGAATATCATGGTTGTGCAACTACATTACCTCAAGGTACTCAGACTTCCCTCGTTATCAAAGTACAACAGACAAACTAATTGAAGCGCCATAACCCACCCACATTTTTTTACACAAAATTATCCAAACATGCGAAATCCTACAATAAATCATGGGCTAACAGATTCTTACATCAATGAATAAGCACTAACTCAAAATAATCTCCTAATTCATGTAATGCATCATCCTAACTCCATTACAAAAATCAACTATTTACTCTAAATTTGGTCATTTTTTGCACCTTATCAAGCCAAAGAATTAAGAGTGGAGGACTAACCTTTGAATTGTTGAAGAAGATGACGAAGGAGCACCTCTTTGCTTGGGAAAAAACACTATTTAGAAGAGGAATTTTTGCTAAGAGAATAAATGTAACGCCTCAAAAATCTATCCCGAGACGTCACATAGTACTTAGGACTACAATGATCCCAAGCTAATCCTTCTACTAGTATAACTCATAAGCAACTAAATAAATATGTATAAAATGACTGAGTTTACTGTGCAGAAACATAAAATTGATGGAATTTGTGAAATTACAATATTGATATAACTTTTACATTCTGATAAAGTCTGAAAAGATGGACTAAAATTACATAACTGACTCTAACTGATATCTATGAAGCCTTTACTATACTGACTATAGATAGCTGGGATACAACTCTAACTACCCCTAATCAATACATGTGAGTAAGAATGTAAAGTACATAAATGACATCAAACTAAAGTCCTCGAAGTAGGAGGACTCATTATCTGTTGGCTGGAATCTGCAACTGTCTGAAAATTGTATACGTGCTACAACTCATACCTACATTATGAGACAATATAACACATAGACATATATGTGGATCAGTACTTTGAGGATGTACTGAGTATATGGGGGTGAAATGTATAAGTAAAACATCATTTCATCATCATAATTTATAAAACAATGCATGCTAAATGTAAATGACTCACATAAGCTGGAATATCTGAAATACTAAAATACGTAGCAATAAGGAGTAAAACACACTTTATAAATCTCGTGAGCCATAACATTTAGTTCTAAAAGCTGTACTTGTATTCTATCTTTAAATCATACTATCTAAGTGTAGAAAGGACTCACTCTTAAATCTGAAATCTGAAAGCTGAAATCCAAAGCTAATATCTTTCTGTAAAACATAATCTGAGTAAAACTTGTGAGCCTTCACACTTAACTTTCTAAAAGCTTTTCTGTTATTCTTTTCTATTATAGAAAATACTTTATCTTAAGGGTTTAAAAATATGAAAACTTATTCTGCATGAAAAAAATGCTTTATCTGAAGGGAAAATACTTTCTAAAAGCTTTAGGGAGGTTCTTATAACCGATATAAACCATGTGAGCATTCATGGAGTCCAACATTCTTGTCCCCTTAAGGAGGAATCCTCACGTTGGGGAGAAAAGTCATACTCTTGCCAGGGAGTATAACTTATCTAAGTGATCACATATCTATCATCCATGTAGAAGTGGGAACAATCTGAATCCTACGTTGGCATGTAGTTCTAGGGTATGAAACCATAGTAACAAACCCATCTCGGTGCTAAATAATACTCCCTTAAAATCTGTATGCTCATTCTGATGGAAATCAACTTTTAAAATAGTATAATGGTTTATAATGAAAACTAACTATAAATCTGTAAAGCTAAATCTGTAATCTGAATCTGTAAAGTGGATTTCATATCTATTCTGAGACCAAAGGGTCAAATCCTTATCAATGCTCTAAAAGAAATCTAGTCATAGGGTGTTTATAGCACAATAATTCTTGAAATAGCAATATTTAATTAGGGCTTAGTGACCCATGTATCAATCTCATGTTAAAACATCAAAATGTTCATGCTTGATAATGTAAACATGAATAATTCACTTCAAAATCTGCAAATTTCTACAATATGCATGAAAATATGAACATAATCATGTAATTCAACTTCTAAATCATTGAAAATATCATAAACTTGTAAATAACAATAACGAGTATAAATTCTAACTTCAATTTTATGGGAAATCATAAAAAATTCAGTAAATTTATAATTAAAATAAGTTTTGGGCACAAGGATAAAAGAATTATCCTTGTTGAAAAATTCCACATACCTTGATTGAAGATTAGATGAAGAAACTTGATCTATTGATTCCTATTTGATTTCTTGGAGATGAGTTCTTGATTATCTTGCCTTAGAAATCCTCAATTTGGAGCTTTCTTGGAGAATCTATGGAGGATTTTTTTTTATTTCTTAGAGAAGAAGCTGTGAAGCTTTAGGGTTTTACTTTGAGAGAGAATGAATGAAATTGGGCATAAAGTGCTTACAATAGTCTTAAATTTTATGTTTGGACGGATTGGGGGCTTGGGAATTGACCAAAATACCCTCTTTAAATTTCTAAACGAAACTGGAAAACGTAATATTTTTCTGAACTGGGTCGCCACCACGACGCACCACTATCGCGGTGGCTTACTGGAAAGTGGACGAGTGGGAACTGCGTGGACTCCGCGATGTAAAGCCATCGCGGTGCCCCTTTGGACTGCCATTTTGGCCACTGACGCGACGCGCCAGTATCGTATTGGGCTACTAGATTCCGACAATTAGGAATCTGGACCTCTCCACAATGTGCCAATAATGCGGAGGTCCACTGGAATTTACAATTATGAAATTGTCCTTGTGGTTGCTCAAGTGGGACACTGTCAACTTAAAAATGCTCTAACTCCTCAACCGAGTATCGGATTTGCGTAAATTTGGTATCGATGGAAAGATAATTCAATTTTCCACACAATAGAAAGTCTAAATTTGGAAAATGATGCATGAAATAAAAAGATATTCATCGTTGAAGTAAATTTTTGACATTTTAGGGATGATTTTAAGCCAGGAAAAGTGTGGGGTGTCACAATAAAGGACGACGCGGGCTACGGTTAGGAATGAATGAGAGTTGTAACTTATGGGAGTATTTAAAGGCAAAAATAGTGCGGGGAGGCACGGGCTCTATCCCGCCACTCTATGTGGGGCATTGCGGGCTTCAGAGCGCCACTTTATGCAGTGCACCGCGGGTTCTGTTGCACCGCTATGGGCAGTGCGCCGCGGGTTCTGTTGCACCGCTATGGGTAGGGCGCCGCAGGGTTATCACCCTTGCTCACTAGAATGCCAAAACTTTTGGTGTGGATTATAATCATCTGGGAAATATTTCATTCTCTTTTTTCTTTTTCACCATGTACCATTCAATAGGGAGTATGTTACTTACCTGAACGCTTGCCCGACATTGTTTCACTCATCTCTTATTTACCTTAATGCTTCCATGCTTCTCATTCCTGCATACTAACCAAAAACAACAAACTAACGTAAGAAAAAGTGGGTTGCCTCCCACTCAATGCCTTAGTTTTGGTCGTGGTACGACTCATTTTTTTGTATTTTTTCTTTTTTTTTTCTTTCCTAACAACTAAAAATAGAAAGGAACTATGCTATTACATTATATTCGTGGGTTGCCTCCCATACAACGCCTTAGTACATTGTGGCACGGCTCAGCTCAGTCTCACTCATCTGCAAAAGTGATGGACACATTGTGTTTATCTCCATGATCTGCCCAATAATGCTTCACATGTTGTCCATTCACCAAGAACTTTTCAGTCTTTTCCTTGTTCCACAACTCCACCATACCATGAGATGTCATACGCACTACCTTAAAAGCCCAGACCACTTCGACCGCAACTTACTTGGAAATAATTTCAACCTCACATTGAATAGCAAAACAAGGTATCTCAGTTCAAAAACTCTGTCAAGGATATGATTGTCATGCCATTTCTTAGTCTTATCTTTGTACAGTTTGGAGTTCTCGTAAGCATGAAGACAAAACTCATCAGGTTCAAAGAGCTGCAACAATCTCTTCTTTCCCTCAGCCTTCATATCAAGATTCAGCTTTTTCACTGCTCAATAAGCTTGAGTTCCAGCTCTACAGGTAAATAAACCAAGCGATATGGAGAGGTACCTATGGGCATCTTATAAGCTGTCCTATAAGCCTATAGTGCATCATTCAGCTTTTTACCTCAATCCTTCCGCTGACCATTGACAATATTTTGCAGAATCTGCTTTATCTCTCGGTTGGATACCTCTACTTGACCACTTATTTGTGGATGGAATGTAGTGGCCACTTTTTTCTTAACACCATATTTAGCTAGAAGATTTTTAAATCAAGTGTTAATAAAATAGGTACCTCCATCACTGATTATAGCTCTAGGAGTGCCAAATCGGGAGAATATGTGCTTCTTCACAAATTTCAATACCACTCTAGCATCATTAGTGGGAAAAGTTGCTGCTTCCACCCACTTGGATGCATAATCAACTACCACTAGGATATACAAGTTGTCATTGGATGGTGGGAATGGTCCCATGAAATCTATCCACCAAACATCGAATACCTCAACTTTCAGAATGTTGTTTAGTGGCATCTCATGACGCCTCAAAATTGTGCCTAATCGTTGACGCTAATCATACCTCTTTACAAATTCCACTGCATCCTTGGACAATGTTGGCCAAAAAAATCCTAATTGTAACACCTTTCTAGCTGTTTATTTACCCCTATGACATCCATCGTAGAGAGATGAATGACATTTTTGTAGCACTTGTTGAGATTTTTCTTCAGGCATATATCTACGCATAATCCCATCCGGGCCCTGTTTAAAGAGATAAGGCTCATCTTATATGTAAGCACGAAAATCATGTAGCAATTTCTTTCTCTACTAAATGGTAGCTTTAGGAGGGTAAAACTCACACGCCAACAAATTCACAATGTCTGCATACCACGATAACTCACACACATCAAGAGCTAATAAATTGTCATCCAAAAACTCTTCCCAAATGCATAATGTATCATCAACAATATGGTCATGAGTCTCTAGCTTGACAAATGGTCTGCAGCTTGATTCTCTACTTCTTTCGATCTCGTACTTCTAGGTCAAATTCTTGAAGCAACAAAATTCACCTGATCAATCATGGTTTTGCATTTTTTTTGTTGAATAATTACTTTATGGCAACATGGTCTGTGTGCACAATAACCTTGGTTCCCACCAAGTATGATCTAAATTTGTCTAATGCATAAACCAGTGCTAACATCTCTTTTTCTATGATTGTGTAATTCATCTGGGCATTATTCAAGACTTTATTTGCATAATAAATAGAACAAAATACCTTGTTTTTTCTTTTCCCCAAAACTGCTCCCACGGCCACGTCACTTGCATCGCACATTAGCTCGATTGGTAATGCCCAATCTTGTGAAATCAGGATGGGTGCTTCTGTTAGTTTCTTCTTCAACTTCTCAAAAGCTTCTTTATAAGTATCCCCAAAATCAAATTTAGCTTCTTTTTCTAACAATTTACACATAGGGCTTGCAATCTTTGAAAAATCATGAATTAAATGCTTGTAGAAGCCCGCATGTCCCAAGAAACTTCGCACTCCCTTCACTGTTACCGTATATGGCAGTTTTAATCACTTCCACTTTGGATTTATCTACTTTAAGTCCTCTACATGACACCTTATGGCCAAGAACTATTCCTTCCTTTACCAAAAAGTGTCATTTTTCCCAATTCAGCACAGTATTTGTCTTTTCACAATGAGTTAGGACTTGATCTAGATTCTGCAAGCATACATCAAAAGAATTACCATAAATAGAGAAGTCATCCATGAATACCTCGATAAATTCTTTAACCATGTCGTAGAAAATTTCCATCATGTATCTCTAAAATATTACAGGTATATTGCAGAGGCCATAAGGCTTGCGTCTGAATGCATATGTGCCATATGGGCAATTAAATGTGGTATTTTCTTGATCATCTGGTGCTATTGAGATATGATTATACCTTGAGTATCTATCCAAAAAGAAATAGTACTCCTGCCCTGCCATCCTGTCCAACATTTGATCAATGAACGGGATAGGATAGTGATCTTTTCGTGTGGCTTCATTTAGCATTCAATTGTCAATACAGATTCTCCATCCAGTCACCATACGAGTGGAAATTAGCTCATTAGCTTAATTGGTAACCACAGTCATCCCACCTTTCTTTGGGATGCACTGTACTACACTTACCCACTTGCTATCGGAAACTGGGTAAAGAATCTCACTGTCAAGATACTTGATGACTTCTTTTCGTACCACTTCCTTCATCACCAGATTCAATCTTCATTGTTGCTGCACCCTAGGTTTGTAACCTTCTTCCATGTATATGTTGTGCATACAAAAAATTGGATTTATCCTCGTAATGTCAGACATCTACCACCTAATTGCCTTCTTTCTTCTTTTTAAGACTGCCATTGCTTCTCTTACCTACAAATCAGATAATCTTACAGACAAATTAACAGGCAAGGTATCATTGCCACCAAGGTAAACATATTTCAAGCAAGGAGGAAGAATCTTAAGCTCTAATTTTGGTGCTTCATCAATTAATGCATTGGGCAATGGGCCAATTGGCCTGTTCAATGACTCAAAATCAAACTTTCTAGTTTCAATAACTGCCGAATTCATAACTTGAACCAACGTAAGCGTCTCCAAATCTCCATAAAGATCATTACCCAACAAAGCTCGCTCTAATGGATTATATGACAATAACAACCTAAGATCAACCTCCTGGTCTATAAATAATATAGCGTACAACTCATCATATATAGCAAGCTGTTTCAATGCCTTGTATACATAAAACCCCCCACTTTATCATGCGCTCTCATAGTCATCTTCCCTGCTTCTACATCAATAATTTATTGCCCTATTGCTAGGAACAGTCACCTTAAAATAAATGGAATAACTGAATCAGCTTAAAAATCAACAATAACAAAATCTACTGGAAAAATTAGTGATCCCACTTAAACTAAGACATCTTCAATAATTCTATCCGGCCTAGCAAGGGACCTTTCAGCCAACTGCAAAACAATGGTCGTGGGTTTGGGACTCCCAAGACCCATCTTTCAAAACCAAGATATGGGCATAAGATTAATGCTCTCCCCCAAGTCACACAATCCACGAACACTGCCTGCCTGCCCAATAGTGATCTGCAAAGTAAAACTACCTGGATCCTTCAGCTTTGTTGGTAGTTTTTTTTGGATATTAGATGTGCATTCCTCAGTAAGTGCAATAGTATCATACTCTGACAACCGATTCTTGTTTGCCACTATGTCCTTCAGGTATTTTGCATATTTTGGAACACTCTGTTGAATATCAACAAGAGGAAGATTTACATGAACCTGCTATAGAAGATCCAAAAACTTCTTGTAACTGGCCTTCTCTTGGAGCTTCCTTTGCCTTTGAGTAAAAGGTAAAGGTATATTATTCTTCTCTACTTTAATTTCATCTCCTACAAATCTTTCTTTGACCTCTTTCTCCTTATTAGCTTTAGGATCATAATCAGTGGTTGTGCGACTAACCTACTCAGGTATCAACTCCTTTAACTGCAACTCACTCCTTGTTGTGAGTGCATTTACCTACTTTGGATTTGCCTATATATCGCTAGGTAAGCCTCCTTGAGGTCTTATGTTTTGTTCTCCCGTAATCTAACCGAGTTGCAACTCCAAATTCCTAATAATCAACTGTTGACTCTTTAAATCTGCTACAAACTGTGCTTGATTAGCTAAAGGTTTCTTCAACATCTCCTCTATATTACTTGTTTGAGTAGAGGCTTGATTATTCTGAACCTGCTATTGATTCGGTTGCACTGGCCTCTTATACTAATTATTATTCTATGCCTGATTTTCACCCCATGAGAAATTGGGTTGATTCCTCCAATTGGGATTATATGTGTTACCAAAGTTCGATTATCTCTGATGATTCACATTACCCATATAATTAATAGAATCTGGATTAACTGCACAAACATCTATTGTATGCTCATTACTTCCATAAACCTCACACCAAGAATTTACCTGTTGGACTGCATTAGCTAGAGCTACTTCTTGTGAAACCCCCAACTTCATGCTGTTAAACTAAGTAAGCATCTGATTTTGCATTGTTGCAAGCTGAGCTGATAAAGCAGTGAACTGATCTACCTCTAATACACCTGCAACCTTCTTAGGAGCACTTCTCGAGTCAGCATGCCATTCAGGGTTCCCTCATGAAATCTGATTCAGCAGTGTGTACAATTCATCATAAGTCTTCTCAAAAGGTTGTCCACCTGCTGTTGAATCCAAGAGAATCTTGGTATTTAGTTGTAGCCCCTCAATGAAAGTATGAACAAGAACATCATTAGACTGATGATGATGAGGGTAATTTTTTAGAATACTTTTAAATTTCTCCCAGGCTTGGTAGAGATTTTCTCCTTTCTGTTTGTCTGAAACTTAGAATCTCACTTCTCAAACGTGCAGCCTTCCCTAATGGAAATAATTGAATAAGGAACTTCCAAGCTATATCTTCCCAAGAAGTGATGGAGAGTGGTGGTTCAATATGTAACCACCTCTTCGCTTCCCCGATTAAAGAAAAGGGGAAGAGAGTCAGTCTGACATAATAAGTATTCACCCCTATAGAAAAGTAAGTATCGCTTATTTCTAGGAAGGTCTGTATGTGTTGTTGTGGTTCTTCATGTGAAAATTCGGCAAACTACCTAGACGAATTCAACAACTACACCATATTCTACTTTCATTCAAATTGACCACCTGGCTCGGGCTTGTGAATACTATTAGTCACATGGTTCGTGAGTAGGATTGCCACCTCACGAATAGGTCTAGCAGTTGCTTGAGCAGGAACAATTGGGATAAAAATAAAAAATACAGAATATATGCAGATAGATTATATAGATTATGAATTAGAGAGTGAGGATAATATATATGAAATTTCAAAAAATGAAATAGATAATGAAATAGATAGTGAAATAGATGAATCAAATGATTGAAGAAGATATAAAAATAATAACAAAGGAAGAATATTTAAATGATGAAGGAACAAACCAAAAAATAATATTTGACAGTAACATATTTGATGAAATAAAAGGAAAACAATTAGACTTAAGTATAGAAAAAATATTTAAAATACCAACAATAAAAAATATATTTACTAGGAAAAAAGAAGAATATTATGTAGTAAGCCAAAAGGAACATGTAATAGACTGTAGATATGCAAAAGGTAAAACTAGTATACCACTAGTAACAAAAAGAATAATTAATAAAGAGATAAACGATATAAAAAGTAGAGATCCAATAAAATATGTACACCTTGGAGGTACAAAGATATTAATAAAAGCATGTTTTAGAGAAGGAATAGATACACCAATAGAATTATATTTGGCAGATGATAGAATTATAAAACCTATAAAAAAAAGTATAATAACTGCCATAAAAGGAAATTTAATATACCAAAAATTTAAATTTATAATAAGTGTGAATTATTCAGTAGCAGTAACAGATAAAAATATAGATTAATCATTAGTATTCTATTGGAAAATATCAAGAATAGAATTAACCCCAGGAAGTAAAATTTTTACAGCAAGATGCAAAAATTTATATGTATTAACAACAACTAATAAAATAACAGAAAAAATAAGATTAACAAAATACAAATAGAAAGTCCATTCGAACAATTTGTAAAAATAATAGATAATAATGATTATAGCTATAGAGACATCGATATAGAAGAAAATTTAGAAATAATAAATGATAGAATAAGTACAACGAAAAGAATAGCTTATGAAAAACCAGAATCATCAAGCTCATAAAAAAGAACAAGTTATAAAACAAGTTTAACAGATAATTTAAACTAATATTACATAACAGTAAAGGTAAATGAAAAAGAATATTTAATACTCTTAAATACAGGACAAGAAGAAAATTATATAACAAAATATCTAGTAAAAAATGAGGAAATAAAAACTGATAATAATATATGCCCAGATCTACCAAGAAGTTTAATAAATACTAAAAATATAGCAGAAAAAAAAATAATAATAGGAATTAGAAAAATGAAAATAGAATTTGAAGTAAAGGAAGAAATGCAAAAAGCAGGCATAATATTAGGAATAAAATGGCTAGAACAAGTAAAACCATATAATATAGAACATACACAATTAACCATAACATATAACAGAGAGAAATTATTCTTAAGAAGAGCTTTAACATAAAATGAAAATATATGTATTAATGAAGATAGTAGTAGAAGGATATTATATTAGATATTATACGCCTATGATAGATACAAGAGCAGAAGCTAATTTATGTAGATATAATTATTTACCAGAAAGTAAATAGGATAAATTAAAAACACCAATAATAGTTAAAGGATTTAATAATGAAGGAAACTTAATTACTTATAAAGCTAGGAATGTAAAAATACAAGTATGGGATAAAATATTAACAATAGAAGAAATTTATAATTATGAATTAACATCAAAAGATATACTTTTAGAAATGCCGTTTTTAGATAAATTATACCCACATATAATAACTAGAACAGATTGGTGGTTTACAACACCATGTAAACAGAAAGTAAGAGCAAAAAGAGTTAGTAATAAAATAAGAAAGAAAACTGATTGGATAGAAGAAAGTGAAAAAATTGCACAAAAGTTAGAAAATATAAAAAATACTGAAGATACAATAGAACTAGTCGTATTTTCGATAAATAAAATAGAAATAACTATATTTTCAATAAATAAGATAGAAATAATTAAGAAAAATTTAGAACAATTATATAGTGAAGATCCATTAAAAGGATGGGAAAAACATAAAACTACTATAAAAATTAAATTAATAGATAAAAATAGCATAATAACCCATAAAATATAATTTTGACGATTTAAAAGAATTTAAAATGCATATAGATAAATTATTAGAAAAACAATATATACAAAAAAGTAATAGTAAACATAATAGCCCAACATTTATAGTAAATAAACATAGTGAACAAAAATGAGGAAAAAGTAGAATGGTTATTGATTATAGAAATTTAAATGCAAAGACTATGACATATAATTATCCAATACCAAATAAGATATTAAAAATAAGACAAATTCAAGGATATAATTATTTTAGTAAATTCGATTGTAAATCAGGATTTTACCATTTAAAGTTAGAAGAAGAATCTAAGGAATTAACCGCATTTACGGTACCACAAGGATTTTATGAATGGAACGTATTACCATTAGGATATAAAAATGCACCAGGTAGATATCAACATTTTATGGATATTCATTTTAAATAATTTCCTAATTGTATAGTATACATAGATGATATACTATTATATACAAAAACTAAAGAAGAACATTTAAAATTATTAGAACAATTTACAGATATAATAGAAAAATTGGGAATAAGTCTAAGTGAAAAGAAAGCTGAAATTATGAAAAATCAGATAGAATTTTTAGGAATACAAATAGATAAAAGTTGAGTAAAAATGCAACAACATATAGTACAAAAAATAATAAATTCGAAAGAAGAATTAGATACTAAAAAGAAATTACAATCATTTTTAGGATTAGTAAACCAAGTAAGGGAATATATTCCAAAATTAGCAGAAAACTTTAAACCATTACAGAAAAAATGAAAAAAGGATGTAGAATATAACTATAATGAAGAAGATAAAAAATAAGTTCAGAAAATAAAATTACTTTGTAAAGAATTACCAAAACTACAATTTCCAGATGAAAATAGAAAATTTATATATATAGTAGAAGCAGATGCTAGTGAATGTAGTTATGGAGGAGTACTTAAATACAGATATGAAGTAGAAAAATTAGAACACCATTGTAGATACTACTCAGGTACGTTCAATGAACCAGAAATAAAATGGGAAATAAATAGAAAAGAATTATGTTCATTATATAAATGTTTATTAGCATTTGAGCCATATATTGTATATAACAAGTTTATTGTACGAACAGATAATACACAGGTACGTTGGTGGTTAACAAAGAAAATACAAAATTCAGTTACAACAAAAGAGATTCGGAGACTAGTCCTGAATATATTAAATTTTACATTTACAATTGAAGTAATTAGTACTAATAAAAATGTTATTGCAGACTACATATCAAGACAAAGCTACACAGACTGATATAATAGAAGATGATGCTTTAGAAAAGATATTCAAAACCCTAACTACGCTTTCAATGAAAGTGGACAGTATGGGTAATGAAATAGAAAAGCTAAAGACTAATGAAGATAAACTGAAGTCTATAGCTACAAATCAGATAACTCAGCAGTGTGCAGAGCTATGTCGATCGGAAGACATTAAAATTCCAGAGCTAGAAGGAGACGTTGGGACACTCCTCAAAACCCATAACGTTTATCAATCTACTTTTGCAGGTACAAGCAAAAGAGTTAGGAAAAACATAAATATGAACCTAAACAAGCTATTTGATAAACTATATATTCCAAATACATCAAAAGATCCCATGTTTATACCCCTACAAATTACCACATACCGAGATAGTTTAAACCAAGACAAAAATACCTACAACTACACAGCCCGAACATATATAGAAAATATCTAAAATGTACAAAACTTTTTAAATACTAACCCCAGAGCTATAAACATCCAAGAACCAGATACAAACTATATAACCCAAAGATTGACCTGATACAATAAGCTAATTGCTTTACCTAAAACCAAACCAAGTCTAGTTAAAACTTGTTATGAATATGGACTACTCAGTACTGTATATACCTTTGATAGAAATGAGATATCCACTATACCAAAAATATATGAAGCATTTAGCATTTTTAAAAGAATAACCAAAGGTACCCTATTTTTTATAAAAATTTACACGGCACCAGCAGAGATATTATATGATGAAGTTAAAAAACCCATACAAGTTGTAAAGATAGGAATGACACGAGATATGATTATACCACAAGATATTATTCCACAACCAGAAATACCTAGAATTGAGATACCAAAATTTTATGCGAATAAGAGGATTATCGGACTATCTACAATTTTGCAAGAGCTAGCAAACACATACCGCAACCAAAATCCCATCTGGAGTTATTATTCAAGAAATCATGTACTAATATATTCAAATTCAAAGGAATTACGAGAAACAGATATTGAAACTATTAGGCAATGAATTTTGACGTTGCTCAAACCAGAGACGCAACCTATCGCCAGAGCTATTAGAGAAAAATTTATTTCAGAAGAATTATTAACCAGATATTGCAAGACAATTGGACATAAATATCCAGCTCATAAATGTTCAAAATGTAATGGAGGAGATAATGATATCCCAGAAGTTCAGCTAGAATAGAAGAAAAATCAACCAAGAAGATAAGAACGCCAGCTGGAAGATACAAGATAAGAAGCAATAATGGAGATATGGAAAAGCAGCAGATACGACAAAGAGAAGATATCAACGGAGTAATAATAGAAGACAAGCTATTAAATTGTGAAAGCGACATGTAAACTTTCACAATTTACTTTACGTAAATTATTAGAATCTTTTGTATAGGTTTTTGACTATTATTAGTCTAGGAATTAATAACTTTTGTCTTATTAGGAGACTTTTGTAAAGTATAGTGAAGTAGATTAGGTAGATAATTTTTAAAGACTTTTTAGAAACGTGTAAAAATAGGAATACTCTTGTAAAGTTTCAGCCTATAAATAAGATGAACCGAAGGCATTGCAAAGCAAGCCTTCAGGAGTTGAAGCACAAATACTCTCTCTTGTCCACAATAAATATTTTGCTTAGTTATTAAAAAACAGGTATATTTCAATGGAAAAAGCTATGAAGGAACAAAGCTTAGAAATATCAAACCTACCCGAATAGGTATATTTATTTATGATTATGAATAGCTAAATTCATAATTTCCAACAATCATGGTATGATAAAATAAATTCATGTTAGTTACTTTATAGTAGAATTATTCGAAGAATAATATGTTAAGAAGTTTATTAGCAAAGTGGAAAAGGAGAAAAATCCCTAAGAACTATGCCATCCTAAAGGTGAAACCAATGAGGCAAGAAGCCGTGGTGGGGAGAAACCAGAGTAGAGGCGTTGTTTAAGGGAAAAGTATCCAGATTACCATGCTAATAGTGACCGAAGAACATGTTATTTAAGAATAATCTAGTATATAGTAATCTAAGATGACCATATTTTGTTATGTATATGATTGAAGGGAATATTTTGAAAATAGCAATTTTATGAAAATGAATAATTATTTATCTGATGTAATGGTAGATAAATTTAAAATACTTATTTTGTATGTGATTAAGGATATAGGAATAATAGATATAAGGAAAATCATATTAGAAAAAATATTCGGTAAAGATTATATAGCTAGAATAAATTACATACCACACTTACCTAATTACTCTTATAAATAAATACCTACGTACACATCAACTATGATAAATCACATATATCTAGAATTTTGGAAAAAAGATATGAAAAATATACAATTAGTAGAAAAATAAATGAAAACAAATTTAAACAAATACATGGAAACTAAAGATATAAAATATATAGAATTCCTTAATGAAAATATGCAAGAATTACTTAGACTAAAACAAACAACTAGAAAATATTATGAAAAAGCATTTAATCGAACTTAAATGATAGATGATATTAAAATACTTGTTTTATATATACTTAGAGATATAGAAATTATAGACATAAAAAAATAATATGGGAAAAATTACAAGATTATGAAGAGGAAGAATTATTAAACAGTATAGAAAACTTACACATATATTATGAACATCAATATTACTTAGATTCAGATGGATATTATTCAGAATAAATAAATGTTAGAATATATAACAAAAATTAGAGAAAGGCAAAATTGGATATATGAAGAAGTTAATTACAGAAATCAACTTGAAATAGAAAAAAGACAACTAGAAGAAAAATTACTTAAAATAAAATTAACCTTAGAAAAAGAAGATACAGATAATAATTTATTTAATACATACGAAAAATTATTTAATATAGATGGAAAATTACCTATACATGAACAACAAATACTAGTTAATCAGATAAAGAACATAAACCTACGCATTGAATATAGCAAAGTTAGAATAAAATACTACACAGAAATTGCTAAAATTTTAATAGGATAAAATAATAAACTACGCAAATTAATGAATACATCTTACGAAAAGAATAAATCATTAAAAGATATCGAAACTAAACTATATAGTTTATACCTAGAATACAAAAGATTGCATAGTACTAACGAAGATCCTAAAACATTAGATAATTTAATTACGATAATATCTAATTTAGAATATGAATTAATAAAACATCTTAAGTCAAGAAGATAAAAATGAAAATTAAACCAACCAATAATATACACGAAATAATTTACTTAAAAATAAATACTTATTACTTAATAACTATTTATCATCTAGTAAAGTTACCGCGCCTAATCCGCACCCCCCTAATATTTCTGTATATGTTTCACTATCTTCTGAATTATAATTATCTGTCTCTTCAACATCTATATTATTTATTTCTAATTCCTTGTTTTTTATTTATTTATTGTTTATTTCTAATTTTTCTTTAAATTGATTTATTTCGTTTAGTAATTTTTGTTCTTTATCTTTTTCTTCCTTTTCTTTTTGTCTTTCTTCATACAAATCTTTTAACATTTGTAGTTCTTTTTCTAATTCAGCAATCCTACTATTTTTAATTTCTTCTATTTTTCGTATTTCTTCTGTAGTTTGTTGTTTTATTTTTTTAATTTCCTTTTTTCTATCTATTTCTTCATTTTCCCTTTCTATTCTTACCATAACTGTTAATTTATCTTCTAATTTTAATTCTTCTTTTTCTAACATTAAATATAAATGTTCACCTATTTTTTTATATCCTCTTCCTAGATTAGAAAATACTATTTTTATTTTTAATCCTTCGTGATTTTCATATATTTTTTCATCTATTATAAATTCTTCTTTGTTCATTTTATTGTAAATAGGTCATGTTGATATATATATTCTAAACTATCTACTTGTGATTCTAAATTTAATATTTTATCTTTTTGTGCATTTATTGAGTTTTTACTAACTCCGGCAAATATATTATAATGTAGTCTTTTTATTCTTATTTTTAATTCTTTATGTTTTTCAGAAATAATTTATTTTAATTCTTTGTATTTTTGTACTTTATTCATTTAAACCATATTTATAATATTTTGGTGGATATCTAAATCTGATTTTGTCATAATTAGGTGGTATGTGTCTCATTATTCTAGATTTTAAATGGATTATTAATTTTGCTTCAATACTAGATATTAAGGTAATTAGGTAGGCTAATCTTTGTGGGTATTCTTTTATTTTATTTAGACTTATATATTCTGAATAATTACTAATTAAAGATTCGTTAATTTTTCTAAAAGTTTCTCTATTTTTAAATGGTCTTCTCATAATTAATCAATATTTTTTAATCTCAAGTAAATTTTTTAATCTCAAGTAAATCCAATCTAAATTCAAACATATATGCTACTTCTGTGTATTTTTTAAATAACTGTGCTTTGATACCAAGATTTATTTACTTTATTAAACTGTGCTATATGGCCCAAATTTGGCCACAATTATAAAAAGAATGTAATAACCTTTTCTTTTTTCTTTATTTTTATCAAAAGAAATTAAAGTTTGTTATTTTCTAAATTTGAAAAAGGGCCTAAAATGTCCTTCAACTATGTAAAATGGTGCAAAAATGCCCCCCGTCTACCTATTGGACCTAAAATGCTCTTTCCGTCTACTTGTCGAGCGTAGAATACCCTTCTGACCTACCTATTGGGTTTAAAATGCCCTTCTCATCTACCTATTGGGCTTATTCTTCCCTTTTATTTAAGCAAATTACATGAAAAGCCATCCTTAAAACTTAATTACATATATAATAGTACTTTTTTTATATTAAAAAAAATAAAAGTTTTTTTACATATCTAGTCATTTAAAAAATCAGAACAGATAATTATAATTTTTAATTTAAAACAATAACTAATTATCAATTTACCTTAATTTAAGAGATGTATTTTCAATCTTCAAATTAAAATTGAAAAAGATAATTCCTGCTTTCAAATATTTTTCTCTCTTATATTCAATATTCAAATATTTTTAAGTAAATTAAGTATTCCATTATTTGCTCGTGTATGTTTCGTTTTGTTTTCATGTGTGGTAATCATCTAGTATTATTTCATTATGGTGTATTTTTAATTCTAATGTAATGGGTTAATCATAATTTCTTATGAATAAATATTTATGAAATAAAAATTATTATGTTAGAAGTACAGATATATCATGTATTTTTATTGTATAAATATAATTAATGTCAAAGTTATATTATTATTATTATTATTATATTTTTTATATAATTTATGAGATAAATATTCATGGTATATCCATTATGTCGGAAGTACTTTTCTTGTTAAAAAATTATTTATTAAATATAAATATATATTTTCAGTATTATATGGTATAAATTTTTTATGTCTAAAATACCATGCATGTTTATGGTATAAATATAATTTTTAGGAAAAAGTCATCAAAATCACTCTAAACTATACTCGAAAAGTCACTTACACACCTAAACTAACGTGGCGACCTATTACACACCTATTCTTATTAAAAGTGAATTTAATAGGCCTCTCAAATGCTCAAAACTAGTCGCATATTCCGATATGATTTACACGCGCCAGTCTATATTAAATTCAAGTCACACGTGTAAATTTTGTATTTTTTCATTTTTCTTTTTAACTATTTTTGCCTTTATCTTCTTCTCCTTTTTTTCACTAGGCAAATTTTCCATTGTTGTTCTCAAGAAGAACGATCAAATGTCATTTTTTTTTTCATTATTGCTATAAAATCAACACAATCAAACAATAACTTCATTCAATTCAATATTCTTTGCTATATAATACCAAATTTTACAACACCATCACCATCTAATTCGCCACCCATCATCAAATATCACACACTATTATTGTCACAAAAAATCAATATACCTCACTGTTAATTTCATCATCCGACGCTAAAAAAGATCTGGAGCAATTTCAATATATTATTATTATTATTGATTTCGAGCAAAATTAAAAGAAGATGTATTAAAAGATTGAATTTTGAGAAAAACCCATAAACTTTTACAAAGAAAGAACAGAAACACAAAAATAAATTAAAAAATTAATGCTCAACTTGATGAGTTTAATGGTGGGAGTAATAAGATTTTATCAATTTCAAATGTCTCATTGGAAAATTTTTTGATCGACGACGATTTCACCCCTCAATCTTTTCTATTTTTCTCTTTGAAAACTACCATGAAAAAGTTATTCCCATCAACCATAGCAAGGGAGGAGTGATTGTGAAAGAAGAAGAAGAAGAAGAAGAAGGAGAAGAAGAAGGAGGAGGAGGAGGAGGAGGAGGAGGATCCATCTAAGAGATTTATAGGCATGCTTATGTGGCATGCCTCATAGGCCAAGAAAAATATTTATCTTTTTTCTCCTATTTTTGTGTTTTTTTTCAATGTTTTCCAAGTCATTGTATTTATGAAAAAAAAAAATGCACATTGAATTAGAAAAATGAATGGCTATTAAGTGGGCAATTTTTTTTTTTTATATTCATATTCTATTTTCTATACTATATATAATCTTTTCATTTTTGGGGAGGGTCTTGTGGTATGTTTTTTCTTTTTTCCTTTATTTTCTTCTTTCTTTTTTGTTTTAATTTTGTTTTATATATTTGATTTTAATATATATTATCATCATCTTATAAAAAGGATGGTGAAGATGAAGAAGTTCGATATGAAGAGGTAAACCAATAATTTATTTTATCAATATCATTGTCATTTAAATTTTTGTAAGATTTATTTTAATTTTCGTGATTCAACAACAACAACAAACCCAATGTATTCCCACAGTGTGGGGTCTGGGGAGGGTAAGATGTATGCAGTCCATACCGCTACCTCCAAAGAAGTAGAGAGGTTGTTTTCGATTCAAGTTTTCGTGATTCAAGTTTTAATTTTTTTGGAATTGTTAAACTTTGAGAGGGTCTCACGGTATATTTTTCTTTTCCAAAATATTTTGTCCATCTTTTTTTTTGGATTTTCCCCCTTTATTTATTTATTTATTTATTTATTTATTTATTTATTTATTTATTTATTTATTTATTTATTTATGTTATGTTAGTTTAATTAGGCCAAAAATGTGTAGATTCAATTAATCAACTTTCACCTTCCATTATAATTATCTTCTTAAATGAATATCTTAATATGTATTCATGTATGACCTTTCGATGTCCTTTTCTATCTCTTTATAACATCATCATAAACATATAACATTTCACAATATTGTCATATGTATACGAATGTGTAGATTCAATTAATCAACTTTCACCTTTCATTATAATTATCTTCTTAATTGAATATCTTAAAATGCATTCATGTATGACCTTTTGATGTCTTTTTCTATCTCTTTATAACATCATCATAAACATATAACATTTCACAGTATTGTCATATGTATACGAATGTGTGGCTTAAATCTCATTTTTGATATGTTTAGTAGTTTTGTTGGCATATTTTGTTTTTGATTGACTTTGATTCTGTCAATATTTAAATTATAATGCAAACTTTAGATATTAATCACAAAGATCTAATCTTTCCCTCTTTTTGCAGGTTACCTATTGTCAAAATAATAATTTATTTTTAAGTTGGAACTGCTTATCCAATGAAAGGTTTAGTAATGCAAATACAATTTATTCGGTTAAACATTAAATTTTTCATTTGTTCACAAGTTCATATTTGTTGTTGGAGGGTCTACTCCTTAATAAGACTCTGTTTTGAGCTCTTAGTGTAGAAAAATCTTTAGTAGGAGCGATATCTTCGAATGAATCCTATCCGATGCGAATCTGTATTAATCGAACTCGAATGGAGGTTTCAAATAATGGACGAGAAACTTTAAAAAAAAAACTTATCACGGGAGGTTTTTAGGTCAAATAGGTTCGTAATTATCGAATATTGAGATGGTACATACTTTTTAATTTTTAGAGAACTCAAATGAAATATAATAGAAATATAAACTTATCAAATTATTAAATGATTGATAGTATATTCTTTATCATTAAGTTAAAATATATTCTCTAATTACAATTTTATTTCATTTCTATTTCACATTCAATGAAGTTGAGATTTTAATTTGAAATAATTTTTTTTTTTCAATCAAAAAGCGTGAAAAAATTAAATCAGTAAATACCCATAATTTCTCTGCACCGCACCGAATTATCAATAAAATTCAAAATTTTCTCCAACATTTCATAACTTCCTTAGCCATATGTTTCTGAAGTGTACAATATTATACCTTACCAGATTAACTAGCTATGCACGGCTTTTTCTATAGAATTGAAATATTGTATATGATGATCCTTAATTATCCATGCACAACTCTGAATTTTCTTGAGTAATGAAGATTATTAAGAGCATGAGTCATAAAGATGGTAATATGTGAGTTAAAGGTACAAAATTAATGTATATTATTAGAATAGAGGAATGTGAAGTGGTGTAAGTTATGAAAATGACTTATTAAATAAATTATTTAAGAAAAATAAAAATACTTTAAAATAGATTATTATGTTATCATTATATAGTGAAATAGAGACAACAATATCAAAAAATTAAGAAAAAAGATAGATACAATTGGAGGCCATAAAGAATTACCACATCACCTCTTATATATTTATCTTTTTTAAAATTTTAAGCGTTTCAAAAAATGGCATAAAGATGAATGCTATAAAATAATGTAAGCAATATATGCCCATCATAGCAAGCTAATGAATTGTAATAATAATTAAAGAAGACTAAAGTCTAACCCTATAACATATATATTGGAACGAAGATGGAGAAGATCTTTTTTCTTTATAAAGAGAGACTGTTAAGATGCCTAGCATCAAGTAAAAGCTATGGAGATATTAAATTATTAAATTTTATTTTCTTTTATGAAACGAAAACATTCTTCATAATATAATTATAACAAGTTATAATATTACAATTAAAAATCTAAAGTGAATATAAAATTAATCGAAGAAAATAATTAATTTTTTAACACCACTTGAAGTGCGGCTAATTTCCCTAGTTGATTTTATAAAGTGAGTTCTAACACATCATCTCATTTAACTTCTATTTTTGTTTCCTTATCTCCTGTTTCGTTTTTTCCCTCTTAAAAATCAAATTTTAAGTTTAGTTCTATTATATAGCCACAATAATTTATTAAGACTTTTTTTATTGTTATCTAATTTTAGATTATCATATAACTTTTTAATTATTATTTAAATATCTTTTAATCCTAAAATTTGTTGTAAATTTTTTTTTTTTATTATTATTATCTTTAACCTGAATGACATTCAACTTTAAAATTTATTACATAAAAATCAATTTTGTTAATTTTTTATCACTTAAAAGTCATTCAATTTTGATCAAGTTATATATTTTAACAAACTTTCACCGTAAAAGTTACACAAAAGCAAATTCCACCTTAATTTAGATATTTCAAATTGAAAATTTGACAAGACATCAAAAATAAATTAGTTACATTCAGGATAATTGTCACGACCCGAACCAGGGCCTGACCATGACGGATATCTCAAATCCCACGTGGACTGGACATCACCCTCTTCACCTAACCTAGTCAGCTTAACAATTTCAAGAGTCGGATGAATTTTCGAACATATAACAAGATAGTGTAAAATAACACAAATCATAACTCATGAAAAGTCTAAATCAATCCACCAAAACAATACACCCAAGTCCACAGTAATCTAACAAAGCCTCTGTAAATCCGAAGTTAATAAAATGTCAGGACATGCCCCAGCCAGTAGTAAAAAAAAAAGACTAAGAAAGTCTGAGGCATAGAATATAAAGACCATGAAATAAAGTCTTCTGGAGTATAGAAGCTCACCACCTAAATGTCAACTCACGAACCCCTCGAACACCTAATCACTACGCAGGAAAAACAGAAGAAGTTCTGGCGCCTGCATCGCATGGGGATGGTCAGCGGTTGGAGCGCTAGTGTTGACACCTATTTTTTGCCCTCCACGACTAAATTTAATCTCGAGTTTCTTTGTTTTTTTAAAAAATTGAAATATTTATTTCATCTGAATAAAATTTTTTAAAAATATTTTTGTACATAATTTTATTATTTTAAGTAGCGATTATATATTATTGTGTTCAGTTATACGAGATTATATGATTTGATTACTTAAATATTTATTCTATGAAATATTGAATTTTAACTAAGGATTATTTTGATAATAAATATCATGATTAAGATCTTGATTTTAATATAATTTATCATCAAAGTAATTTAGTTGGATAAATATGCATTTAATTTTATTAAATCAAGAAGCTCGGGATTAAAATAAGTATTAATTCGTATTGAATTTTAATTTAATTTAGCCAATCTATTAGATTTGGCCATAATTGAAATCAAATTAGCCATAATTGCAATGTAATTCGTCAATTGATTTTTAATTTGGTCAAAATTAAATGAATATGACTAAATTTTAAATCCCAATTAGGGTTATATTTTAAATAACCCCAAAATTCCCAAAAAACTCTCATAACTTCTACCCAATTTCCACCAAAAAATAATTTTAAATTGTACTATTTCCCCCTAATTTTGTCCTTTCCCAATTTTGAAATTCAAAAATTGTACTACATTCTACAATTCCCCCCACATTATCTTCCACCTCACCTTATCTTTAATTTTTAAATTCCAAAAATACCCCTAAATGACTTTTCTCCCACATTGGTGGATGACAAGAAATAAATCATCATCCTTTCCTATAAATACTTTTCTCCCACATGGTGGAGGAAAGAAAAAAACTTCATTCTCTCCGATAAATACTACCACTACTTTTGTAGAAAGGGGGGTTGAAAAGTAAAAAAAAAAAGGCTAGGAAGGTGAAAAAAATTGTAATACCCCGCAAAGTCCTCTTCCAGTCTGAGCCTTAGAGCGTATTCAGTTAAGCGGAAATTCGAGTCTAAAAGTTTCAGAAATATTTTTCTAAGTATGAAATACTTTGAATTGTGTGGAATTTCCCTAATTTCTACTTTTTGCCATGTAGAGCATTGAATAAGCTTTCCATCGATACAAAATTTGCCCAAATCGGACACTCGGGTGAAGAGTTAGAGCCATTTCAGTGAGACAGTGTGCCACCTGGCACCTTAGCACGTCGCGGAGCCAGCCAAAATGGCAATTGTCAAATTCCAGTGAAACTCCGCGATTCCACCGCGTCGCGGTATAGTTCCAGTTTGCAATCAAGATGGCAACACAATTTCCACCGCGTCGCGCCGTCATGCAGTTTCTCAATTGTCCAAATTCCAGTGAACTGGCGCGATTATGGAGCGTCGTGTCAGGATGTAAAATCAGGGAATTTTCAGTTCAATTCCAAGGGATTTTTGGTCTTTTTGGCCTTTTCCCTTTTCCCTAGCCTCTATAAATACCCGGTTAAGGGATCTCAGACTCATTTTTCTATTCCACTCCAAAAACTAGGGTTTCCAAAAAAATTAAATCCTCTTTTCTTCTTCAACAAAAATCAAGGGAGAAATCAAGAGGAAATCAAGAATCTCTCCAAAGGCTTTCAAGAAAGAGTTTCCCCAGGTATGTAGATGTTGATTCTTGGATCCCTTTCATTCAAGAAGCTCAAGAACCCTTTTCAAAGCTTAAAAATTTGTATGTTTGTGAGATTCCATGAATTGTATAAGTTGAAATTGATGTTCCATGTGTTGTTGAGTTTTGATTCATGTTTGTTTACAAGATTCATGAGCTTTGACCCTAGTATGTGGAATCCATGTGATGTTTGTGATGAACTTTTCTTATGTTGCTTTCTATGTGATGTGTTCATGACATTTGGGTGTAGAAATGATGGAGTAAGTAAAGTATGTCCCCCATAAGTTTAATAAAGAGCTTAAGTGAAGCATAAGGTCCATTATAGTATCTTGAACAGGAAACTCCCAAATTGGGAGCTAGTCCATGCATGCCTAGTGTTTGATAAAATGCCTTAGTGAATAAATTATTCCATGATGGTAGTAAGAAATCCCCAAATAAGTGTGAACCCGTGCATGTATAGTGTTTGTTGAAGGATTTTAGTAAACACGTGGAGATGTGATAATAGTAAATTCTCCAATTATGTGCTCCTTGATATATGCTAAGCTTTTAATACATGCCAAGTGGTTAGCAAGTAAGTTGTGACGTGATAGTATGAAGTTTCCCCGAACTATGTGATATCCAAATACATGTCAAGATCGATATAAGTATGAAGTATCGAGTTAAGACTTTGTTGAATGGAGTATGAACTAGTAGCATGTTTCCCCTACGTTATTATGTAATTATGATTCCGAAATACTTTAAGTGACCCTTTGGCGACTATGATAATGAACAGATATTTGTGATCCTTAAATGCTTGAGGTGATGTCTTAATGATTGTTGGAATGAACATATGACATGATTCCTAATTACTTGAAGAGATGCTTTAATGATTATGAGATGCTTTAATGATTGTGAAGATGCCTTAATGATTGTGATGATACATGAATGATTGTGATGATGAATGAATGTTTGTGATAATGAATGAATGATTGTGGTGATGACTAGTCAAGAATGATTATGCTTTATTTTATGTTATCGAGTCCTGGGGGTATTTATACCCGACAACTTAGCTGCTGTCTAGAGCCCGTGTCAGTTTCACGATAATTCCAATCGAGCCATGATTCTCATAACTCAGTGAACTATAGAACTCTGTATCCTCAGACAATTGCAGAACTTAAGAAAGCTCAGTAATCTCAGTTATCTTTGTAATCTTCGTATCGCTAGTGATCTAGCCTCAGTCCTGTACTCAGCTCAGATCTAATAGTATGGAAGTATTCAATTATAATCTCGAAAGTGACCGAATAATCTATTCAAGCTCTGTATCGCCAGTCAGATACCGTGATTTAATACCATTTCTATCAAATACGGAGATAAGTGATCTCAGCGTAGCCCAATCAGATCTTTTGATAAATATGATCAGTATCAGATTCAGTTCAGTTGTGTTCAGTTAAGAATTCAGTCAGAGTCTTTCAGTTGGGAGTAGAAACTAACATCGAGCGAGGAAAGGGATGACGGCTCCTCCCGTCAGAGAAAGAGAGAGGCCGGAGTCGTTAGTAGCAATCCCTAACCTCCAGAACTGCGTATCCAATACAGGATACAGGAGTCACCGTCAGGAAAAGGCTGTCACCTCCAAAGAGAGAGTGTTTGACTATTATATTGCCTTAGGTCGACTTCCTGGTAAGGGTCATCCGTTAGAGAGAATTGACCAGAGAGAGGTCTTTATCCGTGGCACGGTATTGACACCCTTTCAGCTGGGGTTACAGGTTGGACCCCACCTGTGGTAGGTTGGGGCATGTCGATTAAGTAACTACTTCCCACAGTTTCAGTTATAGTTTTAGTTTCAGTATTAATCTTCAAAAATCAGGACTGTCAAATACAGTCATCTATCTTTATGAGGAACTCAGATAGTTCCATTGATTCATGGACCATCCCGTCAGATAGGCTTGGTCTCATATACATTTATTTGATATCATATTAGAGATGTGCCGCCAGACAGGTTTGATTCACAGTATCAGATTCTATTGAGTATCCTTGTTGTCAGATTCAGATATATTCACATTTCTTATCATTGATAATAGTTTCTGAAATCATTCGTTAGAGAGGTTGATCTCTAATCCTTTCAGTCGAAAGCTGTAAAGCCCAAAATTCAATCCTTGATGTAAATGCATCCAGATCCTCAGTTATCAGTATCAGATAAGTCAGTGATTCAGTAGCTCAGTGTCAGTAATGAGTTCAGTCTGCAATAAAGTGGTATTCAATTTTCAGTATTTAGAGTTGTGATGATTGTGATTATGGTCTGTGCATTCCTGTATTTGTTCTCGTGTGATATTTTCATGATAATTCAGTTTAGATATTATGCATGCATGAGCCTTTGCATTTAGCCTTACCTCGTCTACATACTCAGTATATTCCTGTACTGATGCATTTGCGCTATGTTATTTTATTTGGCACCATAGGTTCAGAGGCATAGGACCTAGAGTTTCCTCAGCAGTTCAGTCCTAGTCAGCAACAGTAGTCGTAGCAGTGATTCCTCTTCTTTCGAGGACGAATCTCAATTTACTATTATTGCATCATACTTTGTTTATATTTTCAGTAGCCGGAGTTAGTTGGGGACCTGTCCCATCAACTCCAAAGTTCAGACAATTTAGAGGCTTTTCAGACAGATGTATTAGTATTCAGTTTTCAGTTTTGAGTATGTATAGATGTGTTGAACCTTATGGGCAGTTTCCGTATTTATTTTAGTTATTAAGCAGTGTACAGGTACAAATATTAGAAAAGGGTTATCTTGTGGTCGTTCGTGGTCATAAGCACCGTGTGACGTCTCAGGATGGGATCTCGGGGCGTTACAAAAATTCTTTTGAGCAAAATAGTTATTTTTATTTAGTAAAATTTTTTGTTTCATAGGGTTGGTCGGATAGTAAAATTTTTTGAGTTGATGACGATGTTTTACGGTGGTAGTTGATTTCAACGAAGCTCGTAGTCTCATTTTGTTGTCCCCAAAAAGGTGAACACACCTTTTTTTTTAGTTTTATTATCATTTTCTTCTTTATTTTTTTTATTCTTAGTAGTTCGTAGTTATAATTTTGTTTGCTGTAGACGGCCTTGAAGGCCATAGGACGCTGTGGTATCGATCGATATTATGGTTATTTTCATGTTCACGGTATAAAAATGAGCTAGCAATAATTGTACATGTCTTTTTGATTTTATTCTTTGATTATTATAAATAAAGTTTCAATCTTTGCTTAAAAAATGCACTTATGCTTTGTTTAAATTCATTGTTGACGGATATATTTATTTTTAGGATGTAAAGTTGTTTCCATTATGTTGAAAAGAATAGTTAATATTGATTGTTTCTTTTTTTTTTATTCTTTAATTATTATAGATAAAGTTTCAATCTTTGCTTAAAAGATGTACTCATGTCTTGTCTAAATGCATTGTTGGTGAATATGTTTGTTTTTAACATGTAAAGTTATTTTCTTTATGTTGAAAAGAATAGTTAATATTGATTGTTTTGCCTTTTAGCTTCATTCTTTATTATTATGTATAAAGTTTTGATCTTCGCTCAAAAAACGTATTCATGCCATATTTAAATTCATTTTTAGCAGATATGTTTGTTATTAGCATGTAAAGTTGTTTCTTTTATGTTGGAAAAATAGTTACTATTGTTTGTTTTGCCTTAATAAAAATAATAATTGATTAAGTCAAGAATTTGTCATTTGTTTGCTAATTATTTTAATGGATTTCAAAATCCTCATATAAGAGATGAGTACTAACTTTATTTTCCATCCAAGATGTTTATTCCTCTTTTTTTTCTTCTTTTCCTTTTTCGCATGTTGTTAATTTGTCAAAATAATGAGAAAGGTCGATTTTTGTAGCTAAATAGAATTATTTAGATATTCTCAAGTCATGCATAATATGATTGTTGAACGATATTTCACTTTTAGAGATGCTAAACTTTTATTCTAATTTTCTTACTCCATTTGGATTGTTATACGTGTTCTTTGTGTGTGTAAAGACTTAATTCATGTCTCTCTTTGAGTCATAATGTCAAAATAGAATCAACGATGTCTTAGAACAATAAATCATAGGTCCTTAAATGTTTTTCCTAAAGTTGGCCATGACTTAGATGTATGAATCTTCGTTAATTTCTCCTTAATTGAAATTTAAAGATTCACTTTCTTGAAAAGTTAGCCTTTATTTTGTTTTGTTCTATGGATTAGTTTCTATGTTTGTTCAATTTTAGAAGTCATGGGTATTTTTCTTATCTCCTCATCCCTTTACTCTCGTAAGCTTATGTTATTTGTTTCTCGAATTAATTCATTGAATATGACCTTCTTCCTTTTACCTTTATTCATTCTTAATATGAACATAATTCATGAGGCATGAAGTGTATGTCTTTGATTTGCATTTTATCTATTGACTCTTACTCTTGTTATACGTGTGCAAGTGTGCATATCATTGTAATTTAAAAATTGATTCTTGATTTTTCTTTTGCTTTGAAATATGTAACTATTATACCTTGAATGTATATTAATTTCTTTATCTTTTCATTGCATGCAAAAAATATCTCAAGTCCAAATGGATTCCTATCCTCTTGCATTTCGTAATGGTCAATGAGGATCACCTCTTCGAGTCAATTCCGAAGTTTAAACCCAAAGTCCACTACATGGCGTGCGGGTGCTAGAAGATAGACGAACAAGAAAAATGGGTCAAAACCCATTGATGAGGTCACTAAGAGACTTGAAAAGTCTTGATTTTTTATTATTGTCTTCATTTTATTTATTAATTTATCTATTCATTCATTTGGGCCTCGAAACCAAAGTTGTATTTTAATACAGGTGAGGTGGATTTTTGGCCTCAAAAGTTCAAAAATGTAATACCCCGTACTTTTCCCATTTTGAAAAGTTTCCCAAGAATGTTAAAAACTTTCTTTGAAAGATGAATCCACTTTTGTACATGTGGTATTGTCAAGATTTTCACTTTTTATCATGTGGGGAATCGAATAAGATTTCCATCGATACCAAATCTACCCAAATCCGACACCCGGGCGAAGAGTTAGAGCCTTTTTAGTGAGACAGTGTATCACCTGAGCCATCAGCGCGTCGCGGAGCCAGCTTAAATGACAATTGTCAATTTCTAGTGTTACTTCACGATATTGGTGCATCGCGCCAAACTTCTAGGTCTCAAACTAGGTGGCAACGCGATAGCTCCGCGTCGCGCCACCATGCAGATTCCCAATTGTCCAGTTCCAATGACTTGGCACGATAGTGGCGCGTCGTGCAAAGAATGAAAATCGGGAAATTTTCTCAGAAATTAAAGACGCATCCAGGGTTAAAAGGGTCAATTTTCTAGGCCTATTTAAACCCAATAATACGTGATTTAGCCATTTTCCACCCAAAATATACTAGTTTCTCTCAAGTTTCTCTTAAGAACAAGCTAGGGTTTCTATTGGGGATTCAAATTCAAGAAGGTTTCACCGTTAATCCTCAAGAAATCACATCCAAGGTATGCTTTGTGTTCATTCATGGACTCCTTTCGTCCATGAAGTCCAAGAATCTCTTTTCAAATTCAAGTGTATGGATTTTTGGATGAATTTCATGTTGGGTTTGTGTTGCTCATGTTGGTAATGACCAATTGAGTTTTAATCCATGTTTGGTGATAAATTTCATGTGGAATTGACTAGTAAAGATGTTGATTCATGTAAACCTAGGAGTAAAACCCTTGGATGATGAAATTAGATATGAATCATGATATTTGATTGTTGTCTAATGTTGTCTACATATATTATGCCTACCAAGTGTTTGATTACATGCCTATATGAAGGAAAAGTGCCCAACTAGCAAGATATTATGAAATCCCCATTTATGTACAAGTTTATGCATATAACATGTTTGATGGAGTGTTTCAACATATGAATTATGAATTGTGTTGTTGGTCATATGTTCAAGTAAGCCTTGCTATGTCAGTTTCTTCTCATCGAGTCCTGGGGGTACTTGTACCCGAACATTTAGTTGTGTGCCTAGAGCCATGTCATGTTTTCACGATCTCCTCAGTCAAGCTATGATCCATAGAACTCAGTCGGTCATGTGACTCAGGAAATCTCAGAAATCTCAGTAACCTCAGTAACCTTAGTAACCTCAATATTCCCAATCAATCTCAGTAACTTCAGTATTCTCAGTCAGTCCTCAGAACTCAATACATTCCGTCAGTCAATAGAACTCAGTAAATTTAGTTTAGCTACGCTAAACAATACTACTAGTATCAGTTCAGTTCAGCTAATCAGTTTAGTTTAGTTAATCAGCTCAGTTCATTTAATCAGTCCAGTGTCATTCAGATAGGAGTAGTATTCAGCATCAATCGAGCCTAGGGATGGGGACTCACCCGCTAGATAGGACTGAGATCCCTAGAAGCAATACCTAAGTTCCAGAACTATGTAGCCAGCGTAGGTACGAGATGTCACCCGTTAGATAGGACTGACATACTCGGGATCACGCGTTAGCGCATTTAAATATATAGGACTGATCCTAGGGGTCACCCGCTAGATTAGGACTGACTCCACATCAGTTGTCTTTACCAGTGGCGCAGTACTGACACCCTTACAACTAGGGTTACAGGTTAGGCCCTAGTTAGATTAGTATGGGGCATGTCGGTTAGATGAATATATCCCATAATTTCAGTTACAGAATCAGGACTGTCAGATACAGTCAATTCAGCTCAGTAGTATAGATTTAGGACTGTCGGATACAGTTAATCCTTATCATTATAAATAGACCTCGGGATCACCCACCAGACAGGAATGATCTCAACTATGGTCAATCATTATCAGTATCATCAGATATAGAGATAACCCGCTATATAGGACTGATCTCAGATACAGTACAGAACTCAGCTAGTTCCATCAGATTCAGGACGATTAGATACAGTCACTCATGTTATTAGTTTTATCAGTTATCAGAACTCATGTTATCAGTATTTAGCTTCAGGACTGTCAGATACAGTCAACCAGAACAGTTCTTCATAATCAGAATTGTCAAACACAGTTATCCATGTATCTGTAACATAGTAGCAGTCCCTCACTATTCAGTAATATAATATTAGTTTATCACTCATCAGTGACTCAGATGTCAATGTCAGTAAACTCAGTAGTCAGAAATCAGTATTCAGTCCTATCATGATCTCAGTTACAGTTACATACACATGTATGTATTCTCACGTTCATGTTAGTCAGTCAGTTAGTATTGTTCATGCATATGAACCTATTGCATTCAGCCTACCTCACTTGCATACCATTACATTCAAAGTACTGACGCATTTGCGCTATGGTGTCTTATAACAGAGGTTTAGAAGCACGAGCTCCAGAGAACCAGTAGCATCCCAGTTCAACGATTAGAGTTGCAGTGAGTCCTAATCCTTCGAGGACATGATGATCATATTACTATTTTAGTTTTTAGTTTATTTCAGTAGTTGGAGTTAGTTGGGGACATGTCCTATCAACTCCTTATTCAGACAGTTTAGAGGCTTTCAGACTACAGTATGTTCAGACAATTATCTCAGTTGTTTTGGTATTGTTATACCATATTTTTTAGTTATGTACTAGTATTAAACCTTATGGTCTTTCAGTTCATGTTTCCGCATTTACGATATTATTACTATTATTCAGTGCTCAGTTTACAGATATCAGTCTTGGGTTAGCTTATGGTCCTTCGGGGTCATGGGCACCGTGTAGCGTTCTGGGTACTAGATTTGGGGCATTACAGAAAACTAGCTTGCGATAGGTTGTGGGCTGAAAGCCCAATATTTAGATTAGGACAGGTGAAAGTGGGCCAAAAGTACAATTAGATTAGGACAGGGTCTATTGATTTGGGCCCAATTACCTAAGTCTTTTATTCCTCCCCTTCCCCTTTTACATGTTTTGTTATTAATTTGTTTAGACTTAGTTAAAATCTCTACAAAGTCGTCCAAATCTATTTTACACGTGTCTTTTCCTAAAATCAATTACTTTTCAACAATCAATCTTTCTTTTTAAAGTTAGTCAAAAGATATTTTCAAACAGTCCGGATAACTGCAAGTTAGCGGATACTCTTGGTGCCTTAACAACCTTCTAAGAGTATTAATAGAAACCGTTTACTCAGAATCTTCAAACTTAAAAGATTTTTTTTGTTTTGGATCGTTTAAGTAACTTTCAAAGGTTTTCTTAATTCCTTTTCAAATAAATTAAGTGGCGACTCTAAAAAAGTCAAAATTTCCGCAAAACAGATAGCATGTAACTTAGGGATAGAGGAATAAAATAATGTCATCATCCAAAACCAAGTCAAATCATCATATGCAATAGCATATATATATATATATATATATATATATATATATATTGCAGAATACATCGCCAGGCCCCTCAACTTGGCGCCATCTTTCACTTAGGCACCTCAAGTGGATATTATTTCTTTTTGGCACCTCCAGCGTCCGTCAAGTGTGTCACTTTGGCACCTTTTGCTGAGTTGGCAAGGTGCGTGTATTACACCTCCATGAAGGTGCGTTACAATCCTTTTTTGGCTGATGTGGCGCCCAAGTTGGCCCACCAATAATATATTAATTCACCTCTATTAATTTATATATTTTTTATTTTTATCCATTATTTTTGTCAATCTTAAGCTTATTTAATGGTAAAAGTTATTGGAAGATATTTAAAAATTAGATACACATTTACGAGTTCGTCTTGCCAAAAATAGTATATTAACTCACCTCATTAATTTATACTTCTTTCATATTTTTATCCACCATTTTTGTCAATCTTAAATTTATTTAACGATAAAAAATATTGAGAGAAATTTATATACGCATTTAGGGATTTGTGAAGATTAGATAATACATATTATTTTTTTAATCAGTAAGGGCAAAATTGACTAAGAAAAACTAAAAATCAAGCAATATCAATGAAGAAAAGCTGAAAATCGAATAAAATTGATGTAGAAATATTAAAAAATAAAGCTAAATCCATGAAGAAAAATTGAAATAAAAAAATCAATAAAAAAAATTAAAAATCAAAGCATAAAAACCAAGAAAAATTGAAAATCGAAGAAAAATTGATGAAAAAAATTGAAAAATAAAGCTAAATCTGTGAAGAAAAATTAAAATCAAACAGAATCAATAAAAAAATTAAAAATTGAAGCAAAATCAATGAAGAAAATAGAAAAAAATGAAGCTAAATTTAGGAAGAAAATCTAAAAATCAAGGAAATCAGTGAAGAAAAATTAAAAATCGAAGCAAAATCGATGAAAAATTTAAAAAATAAAGCTAAATCCGTGAAGAAAATTAAAAAAAAAAAACAAAATCAATTAAAAAAAACTAAAAATTGAAGAAAAATAGATGAAGCAAATATGAAAAAATGAAGCTAAATTCATGAAGAAAATCTAAAAACCAAGCAAAATCAGTGAAGAAAAATTAAAAATCGAAGCAAAATCGATAAAAAAATTGAAGATAACTGGGGTGCGGGGGTGGGGAAGGGGTGTGGCGTCTTTGAAGAAGATAAAGAGGGGAAGAAAATTGGTGGGTGGGGGTGGTGGGGTGGGTGGGCTATTTGACGAAAAGACTGGCGAGTTAGGGTAGGGTGAGGGGTGACGGGTGGGGGGAGGGGTATTTGAAGAAGAAGAAGAATGGTGGGGTGGGTGGGGTAGGGTGGTGGATGGGTGGGTTGTCTGAAGAAGAAGACTAGTGGGGTAGGTTAGGGGAAGGGGGTATTTTTTTATTTAAATTAATTATTTATAAATTATTTGGATAAAAATAACACATGTCCGCATTTTATTCGTCACTTTCCACCTCATTAGAGAGTGTAGCACACTCACATAATATTGTTTTGCTGATTCAGCAAAAATTCTTGAAGGCCGCTTGAGGTGCCAAAAAGAAATAATGTCCACTTGAGGTGCCTAAGTGAACGATGGCGCCAAGTTGAGGGGCCTGGCGATGTATTCTGCCTATATATATACATACATATCTATATACATACATATCTATATACATATATATATATATATATATACATATACAAATATATATATATATATATATATATATATTATATATATATATAGTGCTGGGATAGGGAACAAGGCTTAGCATGAATTTTGTAAATCTTAACCTGAATTGTGTAGCATAACCGTCATAAAACAAGACACCTAAGGGCTATATGCGCCCATACCTCCCCTAGCCAGAAGGGCCCCCGTGCGTGTAGCCGCACGAACCAGAGAATATCCATATCCATATATGTCTTTATGGGGGACTCGAACCTCCCGGCATAGTCTAGGTGACTTAAGCACCAATGTATACATAACGGGGACTAAACTTTCCCTTATTTTCAAACCGTATTACTCCCTTCATGGAAGACACCTTCAAGAACACCCAATCTCCAACCTTAAACTCCAACTCCCTTTGCCTCATATTCGTATAGTACTTTTGGAGACTTTGGACGGTCTTAAGCCTATTCTGAATTACTTTTACCTTCTCTATAGCTTGGTGAACTAAATCGAAGCCAAACATCTCCACTTCACTTACCTCGAACCACCCAATAGGAGATCTATATCTCCTTTCATACAATGCCTAAAACGGAGCCATACCAATGCTAGAATGGTAACTATTACTATAAGCAAATTCAATGAGAGAAAAATAGTTGAACCAACTACCACCAAAGTCAATCACACAGGATCACAACATCTTCCAAAGTCTGAATAGTCCTTTTAGCTTGCCCATCTGACTGCGGGTGAAAAGTCGTACTAAGACTCACTTTAGTCCCAAAACCATGCAAAAAAAAAGCCATAAATGCGGCGAGAACTGAGTAACACGATCCGAAATAATCAAGACAGGCGCACTATGCAACTTTACCACTTTCCGAAGGAACAACTTTCCATAGTACTCGATAGAATAAGTAGTCCTCACTGGTAAGAAGTGAGCGAACTTATTCATCCTATCCGCAATGACCCAAATGGAGTTACACTAATTTTGCGACTGCAGAAGGCTGGTAACGAAATACATATTAATTACTTCCCACTTCCATACTTGTAGTTTAATTACTTGGAGTAGCCTACTAGGCCTCATGTGCTCCACCTTCACTTGCTGAAACACCATACACTTAGCCACAAAGTTAGCTACATCCAATTTCATGTTATTCCACCAATACATCTCACTAAGATCATGATACATCTTTATTGAATTGGTATGAATCGTATACCGCAATTCATGAGCCTCGGCTAAAATCCTGCCCCACAATCCCTCCTTATCAGGAACACACAACCTCCCTTGGTACCTCAAGATACCATCACCAACGATCTCAAAAGCCATCACCTTATATTTACCCACTTCATCCTTAATCTTCATCAAAAGATGATATGATACCTACTTCTCCTTTATTTCCAAACCAAGAGATGATTGTGCCACCTATTGCACCAACACACCACTATCCTCAGAGTCTAAGAGATGAACTCCAAGGTTAGACAAATGGTGAATATCTTTCACTAATTCTCTCTTATCCTTATCTACATACGACAAGTTTTCCATGGACAATTGGCAAAGAGCATCAGCAACCACATTAGCCTTACCTGGATTGCAGTGAAGACTCATATCATAGTCCTTCAACAACTCAAGCCATCTCCTTTACCAGAGATTAAGCTCTTTTGAGTAAACACATACTGTAGGCTCTTATGATAAGAAAAGATATCAACATGGACCCCATACAGATAGTGATGCCAAATTTCAACGCCAATACCACAGCTAAGTCATGAATCAAATAGTTCTTCTCATGAAACTTTAACTTTTTAAAGGCATATGTAACTACCTTACCATGCTGCATCAACAAACAACCCAAACCAACATGATACGCATCAAAATAGACCACAAATCCCTCTGTACCCTCAGGTAAAGTCAAGACCGGAGCTGAATTCAATTTATCTTTTAGATTCTCAAAGCTACCTTCGCAAGCATTAGACCACAAAAACTTCACCTTCTTCTGAGTCAACTTGGTCAATGGAGAAGCAATAGAAGAAAAGCTTTCCATAAACCTTCTATAGTAACTAGCTAAACACAAGAAGCTCTAAATATTGGTTGGAGCTGTGGGTCTAGGCCACTTCTCAACTACAACAAATTTTTGAGGATCCACCATAATCCCCTCACTAGACATGACACGACCTAGATAAGTTACGGTATTCAACCAGAATTCACACTTAGAGAATTTAACATACAACTGCTGATCTTTCAAGGTATGCAACATGAGGCGAAAGTGATCGATATGATCCTCCTTACTCTTAGAGTACACCAAAATATCATTGATGAAGGCAATCACGAATAGATCTAGAAACTAACGGAAGGCCCTATTCTTTAAATCCATAAATATCGCGGGGGCATTGGTCAAGCCAAACGACATCACCAAGAACTTAAAATTCCCATACCGAGTATGAGAAGTTGTCTTAGGGATATCCATTCCCCTAATCTTTAACTAATGATATCCGAATCGAAGATCAATCTTAGAGAAAAATTTGACACCCTAAAGCTGATCAAAGAGATCATCAATTCTCAAAAGGGGATACTTATTCCTTATCGTCACCTTATTCGGATGCCAGTAATCAATATACATACGAAGGGATCTATCTTTCTTACACATGAATAACACCGATATACCCCACGAGGACATACTAGGACAAATAAAGCCTTTGTCTAAAAGATCCTTTAGTTTCTCCTTAAGCTCTTTCAACTCAACAGAAGCCATTCTATATGGGGGAATAGAAATTGGACGAGTATTTGGAACAAGATAAATACCAAAATCAATCTCCTTATTGGGAGAGATACCAGGTAAGTAATCCGGGAAGACTTCAGGAAACTCATTTACCATAGGAACATAATGTAAGGAAAGACCCTCCAAGTTAGAATCCTTAACCTGGACCAGATGATAAAGACAATCTTTGGAAATTAATCTCCGAGCTCTAAGATATGATATTAACTTTCCCGTAGGATATAGGGAACCACCCTTACACTCAATAACCGACTCATTTGAGAATTTAAACATGACCTTATGGTCCCGACAGTCTAAAGAAGCATAGCACGAGTGCAACCAGTCCATTCCCAGAATAACATTAAAGTCAACCATGTCTAACTCTATCAAATTTACTAGAGTTTCTCTACTACTAACAAATACTTTATAGACTCTTCTGACAACCACAGAGTCTCCCACCGAGGTAGAAATAGAAAAAGGATCTGACAGATACTCAGGATCGAAACCAAAATGCACAGTCACAAATGGGGTCACATAAGAGAAAATAGACCTTGAATCAAGTAAACAGTACATATCATGGGAAAATAGTTTCAACATACCAGTAATGACATCCGGAGATGCCTCAGACTCCTCACGGGTAGTGAGTGCATAAATACGGTTCCGACCAGTGCCGGAGCCAGAAGCAAAAGCAGCACCCTTTGGTGCATGAGCTGATGAGGAGAAAATAGGAACCTTGTTTTCCCTAGAAGCAACTCTAGAGAGATAATCCCGCTGTATATGCTCAATCTTACCACACATAAAACATCGGTTCCTCCCCTTCTCATAATGACCATGATGATGCTTGACTATAGAATCTACAGGGATAATAGGATGGTGCTAGATGGGCCCCACTAGCCTGAGATTGGGCCCCCTTTGCCATAGAAACATTACCATCTTAAAAACATCGGTCACCAGATGGCTTTAAGTAGGGAGCACTAGCCGTTGAATAGGAGTTAGGACTCATCCATCTCTTATTCTTAGACTACTTACCACTCCGTTATTGGCCTCCACCCTATTTCGAATATTAGAATTTCTTACTCTGTCTCTCACCAATCTCAGCCTACTTCTTTTTCTCTTCTTTGACCTACTGTATATACACAACTAATCTGGAGATATCTATGTCCTTATTTAACAAGGCAGCCTTACTCTCAAGAATCAACTCACGAGATAATTCAAAAGAAAACTTTCTCATTTGGGCCCTCATATTAGATACCAATTCAGGAGCATACCTTTTTACTGTCATTCTTTCTTGCTTCAAGTTAGCAAATTCTTTCATTTTCACCCGCTTAACTCCTAAGGAAATAAGCGATCCAAAAATGCACTAGAGAAATCATTCCACAAGGAAGTACCAATATCCTCGCCTCTTAACTATTCCCACTCTTCGTACCACTGGTACGCCACATCCTTCAGTTGATAGGGAACAAATTCTAAACCTTCAACCTTTGAAACATGCATAACCCAAAAGATCTTTTCCATCTCATCAATAAAACTTTGAGGATCCTCCTCAACCTTTATACCAATAAATATTGGAGGATACAACCTCATAAATTGGCCAACTCTAGTGGCCTCAGACGAACCCATAACAACAAAAGAACTTGACTGTTGTGATTGAGATGTCACCAAATGAGTCAATAGGTTAATAGAGCAATGAAACTCAACATTGGTAACCTCCCTGAAAGATGACTGAGTATGGGTATCAGCCTCGGTGACCCTTGACCGGGTCTGGACTCCAGAAGTTAGACGAGCTCCATCCACATTGTCCTCAGATGGGACAAAAAAGTTCACACAGATGTCAGATCTTCTTAAAGGTATGATCTGAAAGACAAGAAAACAAAAATCACAAGAATTCAAGACCATATACTCTATAGCCAAAAATTAAGACAACAAGAAAGGGAAACATTCCTAAATGTCTCAAAGCCCCTCTCTTATATGTGTGGCATGCTACATACCCATAAAAGAGACTCTACTTGACACGACTTTGTGAACACTTAATTAATCATGAACCTGGCTTTGATATCGGCCTTATCATGACCCAAACAAGGGCCTGGCCATAACGGGTATCTCAAGTCCCACATGGATCAGAGATCACCTCTTCACCTAAGCTAGTCAGCTCAACAACCACAAGAGTCGGATGAATTTTTGAACATATAAGAAGATAGTGTAAAATAAGACTAATCATAACTCATGAAATGTCTAAACCAATCCACCAAAATAACACAACCAAGGCCACATTAATCCAACAAAGCCTATATAAATTCAAAGTCAATAAAATATCAGGACATGCCCCCGACAGTAGCCAAAAACAAAGTCTACATAAGTCCGAGGCATAGAATATATAGACCATGAAATGAAGCCTTCCAGAGTATGGAAGTTCACTACTTCAATGTCAAATCAAAAACTCCTCGAACACCTAATTACAGCGTAGGAAAAGTAGAAGAAGTTTTAGTACCTGCATCACGTGGGGATACAATGTCCGGAGATGGTTAGCGGTTGTAATGCTAGCATGTAACTCAGGGATAGAGGAATAAAATAATTTCATTATCTAAAACCAAGTCAAATCATTATATGCAATCACATATATACATATATACATATATATATACATATATATATATCATGTCGGGATAGGGAATAAGACTTAACATGAATTTTGAAAACCTTAACCTAGGCTGTGTAGTATAACCATCATAAAATAAGGAACCCATGGGCTATATGGGTACATCTCTCCCCTAGATAGAAGGCCCCCAGTGCATTTAGTCACATGAATCAAAGAATATCCATATATGTATATGCCTTTATGGGGGACTCGAACCTCCCGACATAGTCAAGGTAACTTAAGTTCCAATGTATACAATATGGGGGACTCGAACCTCCCATTCATATATTCATTCAGGGGACTCAAACCTCCCGATCATATAGAAACCCGCACCGACTAGCGCAATTTCTAGTGTTAGTCCATCGGACTCCACTTTCACGGCACGGCTACACATCCCGCTTTAAAGCCCAATTAAAATATTCATTAAATATATACACAATAATTAATCTAATTACTTACCAAAGGAATCCCGTTGGTATCTCCATACCAACCTCACTTGAAAGAATTCAACATGCCATAACCGTTATTAATCAACTTTGGGACTCGAACCCATAGTCTAAACCAAGACATCAATTTAATTCAATATTTAGGGACTCGAACCCATTTAGCCAATTAAACCACCAAGGTTATAATTCAAATCTATTTATGGCCAACAAGGCCTTCTAAAACCATTTACCAATCATAAACATTCATAGGCCAATGCCTTAGTTCAAAATAATTCATATGTGACAAAATTCTTCTCATTCACATTTTCATAAATAGGTTGAGGGCACACCATTATCAAAAAATTATTTTAAGCCAAAAACCATCAAGTCTAGGGTTAAACATGACCCATTCATTAAACCACAATTCTCATGCACCCACATGTGCAAAACCGTTACCAAAACATGTATAATCATAATTTAAAACATGAGAAAACAATAATCAACATTATGTATTCAAACCCTCAACCATGGTTTTCAAAACCACCATTAGTGACTTATGAACAATGCTTATAACTCATGATCTTTGTGAACTAACAATGAAGAACAAGTCACATGCCTGAGTTACAATGATTCACGAAGATATTTTAATCTTTAAACCTCTAGATGATCACCTTGAAGAAACCCTAGCACAATCCTCTTGAGAAGTTTTTTTGAGAGTGTTTTATTATTCTAAAGTGTAGAATGAATGATCAAAAAGTGTTATAAGATGTGTGGTCTTAAGGGCTTGGGGTGGGAAATTTCCAAAATACCCGCAGCTTAAAAGCTATGAAAAACTTGCAGGTGGGTACGAGTTGACCCTCCAACTTGTCACCATAACATACTAGTGGTACCCTCAAACCATCACCAAAATAGAAGGCTGGACACCATATTCTATCCAACATACGACCCCCTTGCCTAATTCGTCACAACACCATATGGCTAGTACCATCAACTCGTATCCAAGGAAGGACATAAAGGGCTTGACACTGGAAAACATATGATTGGACTCCTATACCCTCGTCACAAGACCATACAACTTGTATGGAGTCTCTCGTACATAGAATAGAACATAACCAATATCACACTAAACAACATACGACTAGGGTTTCTAGACCCGTAACCACACCATACGACATATGGTGTGAGTCGTATGATGATCAGAAGGTTCAAGACTCAAGAATTTTTGCAACGGCCAAAGTTTGGGGTTTTCAATAATACTGGAAACATCGCTTATGTTTTTCTTCTTAACACACAACAAGTTGGGGGCATACAAATTACACTTGCTTTCCTTAGTTTTATTTCTTTAAATAATGCCAATGTAATGTTATTAATATTAAAGAAAATATAATTTGACTTTGTTTAACAAAAATATTCATTTGTATAGTAAATTATGTAGACACCTTTTGAAAAAATAAATAAGATAATTTCTGTATAGTAAATTAATTTTAATGATAGAATACTTTTATGTCACTAAATTGAACAAAAAATATTTTTTCTGTAGTGATTTTTAAAGTTAAACGACTTTTTTTTACAAAAAAATTAAAAGGTTGGATTATCAACGATAAAATTTTCTCAAATAACTACAATTTCACCGTCCAATTTTTTAGTACATTTAATTTTCATCTAAAATAACATACTTACTATAATTTCACAGTTTTCACCTACCTAAATTTTATTTTCAAATTATGAAAAAAAAAATATAAAATTAAAATAATAATAAAGTAAAAATTAATTACTCATAAAAAATACTTGCCCACTAGCATTTTAGTTTAAAAATAGAAGATATTGGATCAAAAGAGAAAGTGACAAAAAAGAATTAAGGACATGAATCTTTGATTATTTGAAAAGTAAGATCTACTCAAATCTTTGTGTAATACCCAAAAAAAAAATCCAAACCAATATTAGCACCACGTTTCAAGATCATGCATAGTACATCATAATTTTTTTATAGTTTAAAGAGCAAGTTAGATGTATATTAAGTCTTCAAATAACTCCTAGCTATTAGACGAATCAAAACATTCCTTACCGATTGAATTCTTGGAAAGGATATTGCTATAGTCAACTTCGAATGAGCATATCTCTCGTTATAATATGAATTTTTAAGTTCATGACCTACCTAAAGATAGATAATTGAATTATATTTCCAACGATACTAATTTTGCCTAAATCCGATATCAGAGCAAGGAGTTATGCCCATTTTTCTCCAGCATGTCAGGCTAGGAAACTGAGTGACGACATTCATGATAAGCTGTCACAAGCGTGATGAATTATCACCAATGTCGTCATCCCTAGGCAGATTTTCACCCCTAGTGACGATATTTTATGACAAGACATCATGCTCGTGATGGCCTATCACCAATGTTGTCAACCTTAACCAGAAAACCAAGATTTTACCTTTTTGTGACGACAATTCGTGACAACCTATCACCAGTATGACGACTTGTCACGAATGTCATCAGATACTTTTTCCAGCAATTGAGGGACATTTTTGCAAGGGTATTTTATTTTTTTCCTTCACTCCCCATGACTTATTACCCTTAAGGAGCGTATTATCTTTCATTCTCTTTAGTTAAACATCTAAAAAACTCTCTCATACACTCTCAATCACAAGATTAGGGTTTTTTCTCAAGATCATCTCCTCAAGAACAAAAACAGTCTCTCCCAAAGGGGTTAAACCCTAGTCAAGAAAAATAAAAAACAAGCCTAAGGTATTCTTCAAGAACCTTCAAGAACCATTAGATCTCTTTAAAGATCAAGCTTTAAGGTATGCGTAGTGTTCATCCATGGATCCCTTTCATCCATGGAGCTCAAGAATCATGTTTTAAATTATAAATTGTGATTTCCTGGTTGTGTTATGTCTATAATCATGTTGATGATTGTACTTTGGATTCAAGGTTGTATCTTGATGTGTTTTTCATGAAGCATGTGAGTAGGTTAGTTGAAACCCATGAATTTTGGATGGATTAAGATTGTCAAATTGATAAGTACACCTATGCCCAAAGTTGTGCATGTAAGGTGTTTGATAAAATGCCAAGAATGATAGAATCCATGTTTATATGACTTAATAGTGCTTAAATGACAAGCCCATGTTCTATTCTTTATGATTCCACATGAACTCCACATTATTATTGTGTGTTATTGTTGTCATATGGAATAAGCATGATATTGAAGAAACGCGAGTGTATACATGTTGTGTGCATCCCCTTCCATGTATAAGATATTGAGAACCAAATGTAGTATGAAATCCCCTACTTATGATATTGTGAATTGTGGACTTTATTCTTATGATCAAGTCAGTCAGTCATGTGTGTTAGTTTCCTTCTATTGAGACCTGGGGGTACTTGTACCCGGAATATTATAGCTATGTGCCTAGTGCCATGTCATGTTATCATGATACTCTCAGTCAAGCCATGGTCTATAGAATTCAGTTAGTCATGTGACTCAGGAAAACTCAGAAATCTCAGCAGTCTCAGTAGTTCAGTAACCTCAGTACTCAGTAATCTCCGAGATCTCAGTAACAACAATATTCCTAGCGATCTCAGTAATTTCAGTACTCTCAGTCAGTCCTCAAAACTCAGTATGTTCCTTCAGTCAAGGGAACTCAGTAAACTTAGTTTAGCTTCGCTAAAAAAACCACTTGTATTAGTTCAGTTAAACAGTATTAGTTCAGCTAATCAGTTCAGTTCAGTTATTCAATTTAGCTCAGTTATCCAATTCAGTGTCTTTCAGATGGGAGTAAGATTCAGCACAGAGTGAGCCTAGGGATAAGGACAAAAATAGTTAGAAGCAATCCCTAAGTTACAGAACTACGTAGCCAGAATAGGTACGAGATGTCACCCATTAGATAGGATTTGCATACTCAGGGGTCACCCGTTAAAACATTTATATGTATAGGACTGATCCCAGGAGTCACCCGCTATATTAGGAATGACTCCACTACAGTTGTCTTTACTGGTGGCGTGATACTAACATCCTTCCAGTCAGGGTAGAGATTGGACCCCAATCAGCTTAGCATGGGGCATGTCAGTTAGATGAATACATCCTAAAGTTTTATTTACAGATTCAGGACTGTCAGATACAGTCAACTCAGTTCAGTAATACAGATTCAGTACTGTTAGAGACAGTCAATCCTTATTATTATTAATAGACTTCAAGATTACCCATTAGACAGGACTAATCTCAACTATAGTTAATCAATATCAGAATCATTAGATTTAAAGATCACTCGCTAGATAGGACTGATCTCAAATTAAGTTAATCCATATAGAACGGAACTCAGATAGTTCCATTAGCTCTCAAACTGTTAAATAGGGTTGCTCAATATCAGTTACATCAGTCTTGTCGATCATCACAGTTATATCAGTTATGTCAGTTGTCGTAGCTTATGTTATCAGTATTTAGTTTTAGGACTGTTAGACACAGTCAATCAAACCAGTTCTTCATAATTCGAACTGTCAAAAGTAGTCATTCATCTATTTAGTATCTCAGTATCAGTAAAGTCATATTGTCAGTATTCAGAGTCAATAGTCAGTATCACCACGAGTTCAGTTATAGTTTCTTATACTTGTATGTATTGTCACGTTCATATTAGTCAACATTGTTCATACATATAACCCTTTGCATTTAGCCTACCTTTCTTGTATACTCAGTATATTCATACACACTGATGCATTTGCGCTATGGTGCTTTCTCTTATATTACACCATAGGTTCAGAGGCACGTGTTCCAGATCAGCAGTAGTATTCCAGACGCAGAGTTGCAGTGAGTCTTCATCCATTCAAGGATGATATTATTTTATTTTATTTATTATTTCAGTTCAGTTTTGCTAGACGAAGTTAGTTGGAGACATGTTCCTTCAACTCCTTACTCAGATAGTATTTAGAGGCTTTCAAATTTAGTTCAGATTTGATTCATACTTCAATTGTTTTTGGGGATTCGCCCCAATATGAATATTACGTTTGTTAGATATTTTATTTAGTTGAACCTTATGGCCTATTATTCATGTTTTTCTGAATTATTATGTCATATATTATAGTGTATAGGTACATATATCATTCATGGGTTAGCTTGTGGTCCTTTGGGGTCATGAGTACCGGTAGTATTCTGGTTCAGAAAATTAGGGTGTTACAAACTTGATATCATAGCCTAAGGTTCATTAGAGTCCTAGGAAGTCTGAAAGCCGCATCTATTAGAGTCTTTTACAAGAGTGTGTTGTGCACCACACTTGTGTGCAGGAGAAAGATTTTTTAGGAACAGTTTCCCTTCTTTCAGTATTCATGTCGTGCCAGTGAGCATAATCTTAAGTCACTCTCAGTCTAATCCATTTCTCCCTTTTTTCTATAGAACATGCCTCTTAAAATAAGAAACAGGAATCAGTCAGTCCCTCAGCCCAAAGACCCTTTGGGCGATCATGTTTCTCATGCGGAGTTCAGGACCGTATTCACCACTCTTGCTCAGTCAGTTGCTGCCCAGAATGAATGACCAGCTATCATTACGGCCAATCCAGTGGCCAATTCAGCTACAACTAGAATTTGGGATTGTACCCAAATGAATCCTCCTTCTTTCACGGGGTCTAAGTCAGATGAGGATCTACAGGAATTCTTAGATCAGATTAAGAAAGTGATAAATATTATAGGGGTGACTACTGTGGAAAGTGCTGAGTTAGATACATATCAGTTGAAAGATATGGCTAATACGTGGTACAAACAGTGGAAGTCGGAAAGTTTAGATGATGCAGGTTCTATAGAGTGGGAAAAGTTTGCCTCTGCTTTTCGTGATATATTTTCCCCGCTAGAGTTTAGAGAAGCTAAGGTGCTAGAGTTCATCAACCTCAGGTAGGACAGTATGATAGTGAAAGAGTATTCTCTTAGGTTTACTCAATTAGCTAGATATGCCCCTCATGTGGTTGCAAATAGTAAAGCCAAAATGAGTAAGTTCATGTCAAGGGTGAATGATAGCATGGTAAATGAGTGCAGATCTGCCATGTTGAATAGTGATATGACTTTAGCCATACTTATGACTCATGCTCAGTAGATAGAAGAGCAGAATATTAGAATAAGGGAGAGACAGAGTAAGAGAGAAAGTACAGGTAGTTTCAACTTTGCTCAGCCTGAGTCACAGGGTGGTAACCGTTCTTAGCATAGTCAGAAGTTTTCAACCCTAGCTCCATCCTCAGCTAGTGCACCAGTACCTAAGTCCAGAAATGACCATCATGATGGAGCGTAAGGCTCCGAGGCCCAGGGTAGTGAGAGTAGAAGTCTTACTTATCCGCTTTGCGAAGAGTGTGGTAAGAATCACCTAGGTGCATGTAGGGTAGGTAGTGATGTATGCTTTGGGTGTGGCAAGCCAGGACATAGGATGCGAGAGTGTAGAGTTCTAGAACAGAGGGGTAAAGAGTTGCGTCAGCAAGGCACCAAGAGTGGTCAGCGTTAGAATAGACTTTATGCACTCCAGACCCATCATAATTTGAAAAGTTTCCCTGACCTAGATTCGGGTACGTTACCATCTTTCATGTTCATGGTATGCATTATTAGATCTCATTCTCTGATTTAGACATATGTTTCAGCATGAGTTAGTTAGTAAAGTCAGCAAGTTAGTTTAGCAATCGAGCAGTCAGATTTGTATAGTTTGTTTTCTCATCCTTGTATCTATTCATGCTATCTAAGACTCAGGGAATATAACTATTCCAAGTAGAACCTCCTAGTAGTTGCAAGTTCAGTTCAGTTCATGCATCATGCATTAGTCCCAGACTCTCGAGGTTCAGTTATAATCTAGTTTGTAGATGCCTTGTGCATCGCCTCAATATCTCAGAAACGTCAGTCCATCATCATTTAAGGGACATAGTGTCCCAAAGGGGGAGATACATTATAGCCCCCAAAATTTCATAATTTAAACATGTCATTTTCTTTGATGAATCTATCTTGGAGGAAGTGTTACTTATGAGCCGACCCTCTAGCTCCAAAATTCAGCAGTAAGCCATGTACTCAATGGCTCAGTTTAGTCATGAAATGATACTCTATCCATGTCATTCATTGTAGACTCAGTTCAGTTCATGCATCATATTCCAGACTTAGTTATGTTCTTATGTTTCCACTAATGCATATTGAGTGATTAATGTCAGACTCATCGATATTTTCAGTTCAAGGTGATAGTCTTCTTTGATCTTACTCGTTCCTATGTTTAGATTTTAGTACCAAACTTTGTATTTAGTTCCATGCTTAGTTTTCAGTTCAAACTTGCTACCTTTACCATTGCATGTTCAGCCGCATGTTCCTGAGCCCGTTCAGTCATATATTCACGCGTCAGATATGCGTGATCAGCTTATCAGTACTTTCTGTCATGCATTCATGTATCATGCCAGTTGTATAATTATGCATTAGATATGCATAGATTCATCTCATCAATTAGGCATAAGATATACATTCTTATTATGAGAAACTCAGTTCATTAGAACACTTAGTCGTGCATTCATGAATCAAAGACTCATGCATTAGATATGCATGTTCAGTATGATGTATTAAGCTAATCAATTATGTCAGTACAAAAAAACATGTTTCATTAGTGTATGTATTGTACGTACTTCAGTTGATCATTTCTTCCATCTCAGTCATTCTCATTCGAGGACGAATGTTTCCAAAGGGGAGATATTGTAATACCCTCCAAAAAATATCCAAACCAATATTAGCACCTCGTTTCAATCTCATGCATAGTACATCATGGTTATTTTATAGTTTTATGAGAAAGTTAGATGTATATTAAGTCTTCAAATAACTCCTAGCTATCAGACGAATCAAAACATTCCTTACCGATTGAATTCTTGGGAAGGATATTTCTATAGTCAACTTCATATGATCATATCTCTCGCTGTACTATGAATTTTTGAGCTCATGACCTACCAAAAGATAGATAATTGAATTATATTTCCAACGATATCAATTTTTCCTAAATCCAATATTGGAGAAAGGAGTTATGCCCATTTTACTCCATCATATCAGGCTAGAAATTTGAGTGACGACATTCGTGATAAGTTGTCACAAGCGTGATGACTTATCACCAATGTCGTCAGCCCTGGACAGATTTTCACCCCAAGTGATGACATTTTTGACAAGCGTGATGACCTATCACTAATTTCATCAACCTTAACCAGAAAACTAAGATTTTACCTTTTTGTGACGACAATTCATGTCGACCAATCACTAGTATGACGGCTTATCACGAATATCGTCAGCTATTTTTTTCAGCAATTGAGGGACATTTTTGCAAGGGTATTTTGGTCTTTTCCTTCACTTCCCACGACTTATAACCCTCAAGGATCATATTATCTTTCATTCTCTTTAGTTAAACATCTCAAAAAGCTCTCTCTTACACTCTCAACCACAAGATTAAGGTTTTCTCTCAACATCATCTCCTTAAGAACAAGAACATTCTCTCCTAAAGGTGTTAAACCCTAGTCAAGAAAAATCAAGAACAAGCCTAAGGATTTCTTCAAGAACCTTCAAGAAACATTAGATCTCTTTCAAGATTAAGCTTTAAGGTATGCGTAGTGTTCATTCATAGATCCCTTTCATCCATGGAGCTCAAGAATCATGTTTTAAATGATAAATTGTGATTTTCTTGTTGTGTTATGGCTATAATCATGTTGATGATTTTTGTTTGGATTCAAGGTTGTATCTTGGTGTGTTTTTCATGAAGCATGTGAGTAGATTAGTTGAAACCCATGAATTTTTGATGGATTAGGATTGTCAAATTGATAAGTACACCTATGACCAAAGTTGTGCATGTAAGGTGTTTGATAAAATGCCAAGAATGATAGAATCCATGTTTTTATGACTTAATAGTGCTTAAATGACAAGCCCATGTTCTATTCTTTATGATTCCACATGAACTCCACGTTATTGTTGTGTGTTATTGTTGTGATATGGGATGAGCATGATATTGAAGCAACACGAGTATATACATGTTGTGCGCATCCCCTTCCATGTTTATGATATTAAGAACTAAGTGTAGTATGAAATCCCCTATGTATGATATTGTGAATTGTGGACTCTATTCTTATGATCAAGTCAGTCATGTGTGTCAGTTTCCTTTCATCGAGTCGTAGGGGTACTTGTACCCAAAATAATATAGCTGTGTGCCTAGTACCATATCAATTTATCATGATACTCTCAGTCAAGCCATGGTCTATAGAATTTAGTTAGTCATGTGACTCAGGAAAACTCAGAAATCTCAACAGTCTCAGTAGTTCAGTAACCATAGTACTAAGTAATCTCAGTGATCTCAGTATCAATAGTATTTCTACCGATTTCAGTAATTTTAGTGCTCTCAGTTAGTCCTCAGAACTCAGTACATTCCTTCATTCAAGGGAACTCAGTAAACTTAGTTTAGCTCCGCTAAACAATACCACTAGTATCAGTTCAGTTAAACAGTATTAGTTCAGCTAATCAGTCAGTTCAGTTATTCAGTTTAGCTCAGTTATCTAGTTTAGTGTCTTTCAGATGAGAGTAGGATTCAGCACCGAGTGAGCCTAGGGATGGGGACTCACCCGCTAGAAAGGACGAAGATCCTTAGAAGCAATCCCTAAGTTCCAGAACTACGTAGCCAGCATAGGTACAAGAAGTCACTTATTAGATAGGACTCGCATACTCAGGGGTCACCCGTTAGCATATTTATATGTATAGGACTCATCCCAGGATTCACCCGCTAGATTAGGACTGACTCCACAGTAGTTTTCTTTACTGGTGGTGCGGTACTGACACCCTTCCAGCCAGGTCAGAGAAGCGACACCAATCATCTTAGCATGGGGCATGTCGTTTAGATGAATACATCCCATAGTTTCAGTTACAGATTCGGGACTGTCAGATACAGTCAACTCAGTTCAGTAGTACAGATTAAGTACTATTGGAGATAGTCAATGCTTATCATTATAAATAGACTTCAAGATCACCCATTATACAGGACTGATCTCAACTATAGTTAATCAGTATCAGAATTATCAGATTTAAAGATCACCCGCTAGATAGGACCGATCTCAAATTCAGTTACTCCATATAGAACAGAGCTCAGATAGTTCCATTAGAACTCAGACTGTTAAATACAGTTGCTCAGTATCAGTTACATTGGTCTTGTTGATCATCACAGTTATATCAGTTATGTCAGTTGTCATAGCTTATGTTATCAGTATTCAGTTTCAGGACTGTTAGATACAGTCAATCTAACCTATTCTTCATAATTCGAACTGTTAGAAATAGTCATTCATCTATTCAGTATCTCAGTATGAGTAAAGTCACGTCATCAATATTCAAACTCAGTAGTCAGTATCACTACGAGTTTAATTATAGTTGCTTATGCATATATGTATTCTCACGTTTATATTAATCAGAATTGTTCATGCATATAACCCTTTGAATTACCTCACTCATATACTTAGTACATTCAGACATATTGATGTATTTTCTCTATGGTGCTTTCTCCTATGTTACACCATAGGTTCAGAGGCACGTGTTTCAGATCAGCAGTAGCATTCCAGTCGCAGTGTTGTAGTAAGTCCTTATCCATTCGAGGATGATATTATTTTATTTAATTTATTATTTCAGTTCAGTTTTGCTAGACGCAGTTAGTTGGAGACATGTTCCTTCAACTCCTTACTTAGACAGTATTTTGAGACTTTCAGATTTAGTTCATATTTGATTAGACTTTAGTTGTTTTTGGGTATTTGCCACCCATATGGATATTATGTTTGCCAGATATTTTATTCAGTTGAACCTGATGGCCTATTGTTCATGTTTTTCCGTATTATTACATCATATATTGCATTGTACAAATACAGATATCAATCATGGGTTAACTTGTGGTCCTTCCGGGTCATAAGCACCATAAAACATTTCGGTTTAGAAAATTGAGGTGTTACAAACTTGGTATCAGAGCCTAAGGTTTATTAGAGTCCTATATAGTCTGAAAGCTGCATCTAGTAGAGTCTTGTACATGTGTGTGTTGTGCACCACACTTATGTGTAGGAGGCTATGAGATGTTTTAGGAATAGTTTTCCTTCTTTCAGTATTCATGTCGTGTCAGTGAGCATAATCTCAAGTCACTCTCAGTCTAATCTATTTTTCCCTTTCTTCTACAGAATATGCCTCCTAAAAGAAGAAACAAGAATCAGTCAACCCCTCAGCCCGAAGACCCTTTGGGCAATCATGTTTTTTATGTGGAGTTTAGGACCACATTCACCACTTTTGCTCAGTCAGTTGCTGCCCAAAATGAACGACCAACTATCGTTCTAGACAATCCAGTGGCCAATTCAGCTACAGCTAGAATTTGGGACTTTACCCGAATGAATCTTTCTTCTTTCATGGGGTTTAAGTTAGATGAGGACCCACATGAATTCTTAGATCAGATTCAGAAAGTGATAGATATTATGGGGGTGATACTGTGGAAAGTGCTGAGTTAGCTGCATATCAGTTATAGGATGTGTCTTATACTTGGTACAAACAGTGAAAATCGTAAAGGTTAGATGATGCAGGTTCTATAGAGTGGGAGGAGTTTTTCTCTACTTTCCTTAATAGATTTTTCTGGCTAGAGCTTAGAGAAGCTAAGGTGCTAGAGTTCATCAACCTCAGGTAGGGAAGTATGACAGTGAAAGAGTATTCTCTTAGGTTTACTCAATTAGCCAGATATGCCCCTCATGTGGTTGCAGACAGTAGACCAAAGATGAGTAAGTTCTTGTCAAGGGTGAATGATAGCGTGGTAAATGAGTGCAGATCTACCATGTTGAATAGTGATATGACTTAGCCATAATTATGACTCATTCTTAGTATATAGACGAGCAAAAAATTAGAATGAGGGAAAAACAGAGTAAGAGAGCAAGGACAGGTAGTTTCAGCTTTGCTCAGCCAAAGTCACAGGGTGGTAACCGTTCTCACCATAGTCAGAAGTTTTCAGCCCCAGCTCCATCCTCAGATAGTGCACCTACACGTAAGTCTAGAAATGACCGTCATGATGGAGCGCCAGGCTCCGAGGCCCAGGGTAGTGAGAATAGAAGTCTTACTTATCCGCTTTTTGAAGAGTGTGGTAAGAATCACCTAGGTGTATGTAGGGAAGGTAGTGATGTATGCTTTAGGTGTGGTAAGACAGGCCACAGGATGTGAGAGTGTAGAGTTCTAGAACAGAGGGGTAAAGAGTTGCGTCAGCAAGGCAACAAGAGTGGTCAGTGTCAGAATAGATTTTATGTACTCCAAACCCGTCATGATGCAAAAAGTTTCCCTGACCTAGATTCGAGTACGTTACCAGTCTTTCATGTTCATGGTATGCATTGTTAGATCTCTTACTCTGATTTGGACATATGTTTCAGCATGAGTTAGTTAGTAAAGCTAGCAAGTCAGTTTAGCAATTGAGCAGTCAGATTTGTATAGTTTGTTTCCTCATCCTTGTATCTATTCATGCTATCCAAGATCTCAAGGAATGTAACTATTCCAAGTAGAACCTCCTAGTAGTTGCAAGTTCAGTTCAGTTCATGCATCATGCATTAGTCCCAGACTCCCGAGGTTCAGTTATAATCTAGTTCGTAGATGCCTTGTGCATCGCCTCAACTTCCTTAATATCTCAACAACTTTAGTCCAGCATTCTTTAAGGGACATAGTGTCCCAAGGGGAAAGATACACTATAGCCCCCAAATTTTTATGATTTAAACATGTCATTTTCTTTGATGAATCTATCTTGGAGGAAGTGTTACTTATGAGCCAACCTTCTAGCTCAAAAATTCAGCAGTAAGCCATGTACTCAATGGCTCAGTTTAGTCCACGATATGATACTCTATCCATGTCATGCATTGCAGACTTAGTTCTGTTCATGTATCACGTTCCAGACTCATTTATGTTCTTATGATTCTTCTCATGCATATTGAGTGATTAATCTCAGACTCATCAATATTTTCTGTTCAAGGTGACAGTCTTCTTTGATCTTACTTATTCCCATGTTCAGATTTTAGTACCAAACTTTGTATTCAATTCCATGCTTAGATTTTAGTTCAAACTTGGTACCTTTACCTTTGCATGTTCAGCCGCATGTTCCTGAGCTCGTTCAGTCATATATTCACGCATCAGATATGCATGATCAACTTATCAGTACTTTCTGTCATGCATTCATGTATCATGTCAGTCGTATAATCATGCATTATATATGCATGGATTCATCTCATCAATTAGGCCTCAGATATGCATTCTTATTATGAGAAACTCAGTTCATCAGAACACTCAGTTGTGCATTCATGAATCAAAGTCTTATGTATCAGATATGCGTGTTCAGTGTGATGTATGAAGCCTATCAGTCATGTCAGTCCTAAAACTTTGTTTTAGTAGTGTATGTACTTCAGTTGATCTTTTCTTCCATCTTAATCATTCTCATTCGAGGACGAATGTTCCCAAGGGGGAGATATTGTAATACGCAAAAAAAAATTAAAAAAATCCAAACCACTATTAGTGCCACATTTCAAGCTCATGAATAGTACATCATGGTTATTTTATAGTTTTATGAGAAAGTTAAATGTATATTAAGTCTTCAAATGACTCCCAGCTATCAGACGAATCAAAACATTCCTTACCGATTGAATTTTTGGGAAGGATATTGCTATAGTCAACTTTGAATAAACATATCTCTCGTTACACTATGAATTTTTGATTTCATGACCTACCAAAATATATATAATTTAATTTTCTTTTCAATGATACCAATTTTACCTAAATCTGATATCGGAGCAAGGAGTTATGCCCATTTTACTCCAGCATGTCAGGCTGGGAAACTGAGTGACGACATTCGTGATAAGCTGTCACAAGCGTGATGACTTATCACCAATGTTGTCAGCCCTGGGAAGATTTTCACTACCAGTGACGACATTCTTTGACAAGCCGTCACGCCCGTGATGGCCTATCACCAATGTCGTCAACCTTAACCAGAAAACCAAGATTTCACCTTTTTGTGACGATAATTCGTGACGACCTATCACCAGTCTGATGGCTTGTCATGAATGTCGTTAGCTATTTTTTCCAGAAATTGTGGGACGTTTTTGCAAGGGTATTTTGGTCTTTTACTTCACTTCCCATGACTTATAACCCTTAAGGAGCATATTATCTTTCATTCTCTTTAGTTAAACATCTTAAAAAACTCTCTCATACACTCTCAATCATAAGATTAGGGTTTTCTCTCAAGATCATCTCCTACAAAACAAGAACATTCTCTCCCAAAGGGGTTAAACCCTAGTCAATAAAAATCAAGAACAAGCCTAAGTATTTCTTCAAGAACCTTCAAAAAACATTAAATCTCTTTCAAGATCAAGCTTTAAGGTATGCGTAGTGTTCATCCATGGATCCCTTTCATCCATGGAGCTCAAGAATCATGTTTTAAATTATAAATTGTGATTTCCTTCTTGTGTTATGTCTATAATCATGTTGATGATTGTTGTTTGGATTCAAGGTAGTATCTTGATGTGTTTTTCATGAAGCATATGAGTAGGTTCGTTGAAACCCATGAATTTTGGATGGATTAAGATTGTCAAATTGATAAGTACACCTATGCCCAAAGTTGTGCATGTAAGGTGTTTAATAAAATGCCAAGAATGATAGAATCCATATTTTTATGACTTAATAGTGCTTAAATGACAAGCCCATGTTCTATTCTTTATGATTCCACATGAACTCTACGTTATTGTTGTGTGTTATTTTTGTGATATGGAATGAGCATGATATTGAAGCAACACGAGTATATATATGTTGTGTGCATCCCCTTCCCTGTATAAGATGTTGAGAACCAAGTGTAGTATGAAATCCCCTACTTATGATATTGTGAATTGTGGACTCTATTCTTATGATCAAGTCAGTCATGTGTGTTAGTTTCCTTCCATTGAGTCCTGTGGGTACTTGTACCCGAAATAATATAGCTGTGTACCTAGTGCCATATCATGTTGTCACGATAATCTCAGTCAAGCCATGGTCTATATAATTATGTTAGTCATGTGACTCAGGAAAACTCAAAAATCTCAGCAGTCTCAGTTGTTCAGTAACCTCAGTACTCAGTAATCTCAGTGATCTCAGTAACAACAGTATTCCTAGCGATCTCAGTAATTTCAGTACTTTCAGTCAGTCCTAAGAACTCAGTACGTTCCTTCAGTCAAGGGAACTCAGTAAACTTAGTTTAGCTCTACTAAAAAATACCACTAGTATCAGTTCAGTTAAACAGTATCAGTTCAGCTAATTAGTTCAGTTCAATTATTCAGTTTAGCTCAGTTATCCAGTTCAGTGTCTTTCAGATGGGAGTAGGATTTAGCACCGAGTGAGCCTAGGGATGGGGACTCACCCGCTAGAAAGGACGGAGATCCTTAGAAGCAATCCCTAAGTTCCAGAACTTTGTATCCAGCGTAGGTATGAGATGTCACCCGTTAGATAGGACTGGCATACTCAGGGGTCACCCGTTAGCATAGTTATATGTATAGGACTAATCCCAGGATCACCCGTTAGATTAGGTCTGACTCCACAACAATTGTCTTCACTGGTGGTGCCGTACTGACACCCTTCCAGTCAGGGCAGAGATTGGACCCCAATCAGCTTAGCATGGGGCATGTTGGTTAGATGAATACATCCCACAGTTTTAGCTACAGATTCAGGACTGTCAGATATAGTCAACTCAATTCAGTAGTACAGATTCAGTACTGTTAGAGACAATCTATCCTTATCATTATAAATAGATTTCAAGATCACCCATTAGACAGGACTGATCTCAACTATAGTTAATCAGTATCAGAATCATTAGATTTAAAGATCACCCGCTATATAGGACTGATCTCAAATTCAGTTACTCCATACAGAATGAAACTCAGATAGTTCCATTAGAACTCAGACAGTTAAATACAGTTGCTAAGTATCAGTTACATCGATCTTGTCAATCATCACAGTTATATTAGTTATATCAGTTGTCATAGCTTATGTTATCAGTATTCAGTTTCAGGACTATTAGACACAGTCAATTAGATCAGTTCTTCATAATTCAAACTGTAAAAAATAGTCATTCATCTATTCAGTATCTCAGTATCAGTAAAGTCATGTCGTTAGTATTCAAACTCAGTAGTCAGTATCACTACGAGTTTAGTTATAGTTGATTATGCATGTATGTATCCTCACATTCATATTAGTCAGCATTGTTCATGCATATAACCCTTTGCATTTAGCCTACCTCACTCGTATACTCAGTACATTCATACGTACTGACGTATTTGCGCTATGGTGCTTTCTCTTATGTTACACCATAGGTTTAGAGGTACGTGTTCCAGATCAGTAGTAGCATTCCAGTCGCAGAGTTGCAGTGTGTCCTCATCAATTCGAGGAAGATATTATTTTATTTTATTTATTATTTCAGTTCAGTTTTGCCAGACAAAGTTAGTTGGAGACATGTTCCTTCAACTCCTAACTCAGATAGTATTTAGAGGCTTTCAGATTTAGTTCAGATTTGATTCAGACTTCAGTTGTTTTTGGGTATTTGCCACCCATATGGATATTACGTTTGTCAGATATTTTATTCAGTTGAACCTTATAGCCTATTATTCATGTTTTTCCGCATTATTATGTCATATATTGCAGTGTACAGGTATAAATATCAGTCATGGGTTATCTTGTGGTGCTTCGGGATCATAAACACCGTGTAACATTCTGGTTCAGAAAATCGAGGTGTTACACTTTCATTGTTTGAAAAGTAAGATCTACTCTAATCTATTTGTCAATAAAAAAATGGCCTCAGATAAGTACTACTTGGCATGTCCCATACATAATAAAATTTATTATAGCAATAGTAACCTTTTAGCCACAATAAATTATTTGAAATAAAATGTTATAGCTAAATAAATATGTATGCTTCAAATCTTAGAGAATTATTGCAATAGTAAATAACATAGCCACAATTTCTTTTCTTGCCATAATAAAGTGTATGGTTGATCATAAATGTATGTCTTGTGATATATGTTAATTTAACAATTATAACTTTTTAGTCACTATAAATTATTTTTGATAAAAATTTTAGTCAAAGAAACGTTTGCTTCAAGTTATAAAAATAAATTATAGCAATAGTTAAATAATATTACTTTGAATACTAAAAATCTATGAATATAGTTATCTTAATAGATATAACTATCTGAATAATATGCTTATGATATACTATTAATTAAATTCAATTAATTAATAATTCTTACAAATATAATTATCATTAGTTGAAACTGGGATTAATAATTGAATATAATTATTATAAAAATATATTTATACCATAATTTATATCTAATAAATTGATGATTAAATTGAATTATCTTATACTAACTAATTATAATGAATTAAAACAAATTAGCTTCACTAGATTTTACTTTTGACTTATTTTAGTGAAATAATGTTTTTATCGTTCTAGTATAACTAGAGTTGTTGATAAAGTGATTCAATCTTATAGCTTGTAAGTTTTAAATATAATTTAAGAAAATAAGTGATGATATTAAATTTGATTAACGAAGTATATCATATTGAAATAAAATTTCAATGTGTGCAACACAAACTTTATCCTGATTAAGTATTTTGAAAATTATTATTTGAGTAGAGTTATTCATCTTATGGCACAATTTAATTTATGGGATCTTACTTGTACGTCAGTATCAAATATAACTTATTGTAATACCCCGTATTTCCCTAACACAAATTAAATCTCAGTATGTGAGTATTCGTACATAAAATTGCCGAAATACTCATTATTTCTTAGTTAAGAGCCCACTAAGTTGTGGGAAATTGAACTAACTTTTCAATGATATAAGGTTTTCCTTAATTCGATAACCAAGTAAGAAGTTATGGCAATTTTAAGTTTCAGTCGTAAAATAACCGTGATTTGGGCCCATGGCGCATCGCGGAGAAGTGTAAAATCACAATTGTTAAATTCCAGTGAGACTCTACAATTCCACCTCATCGCGGTAATGTCCCATCTCATAATTATCCCTTTCCAGTGAATCTTTGTGATCATGGCGCGTCGCAGAGGAGCCCCATTTCATATTTGGAAATTGCTAGTGAGCCTCTGCGATAATGGCGCATCGCGGAGGTGGCCAAAATGGCATTCCAAAGGCTTACTGCTATTTCACCGTATCGTGCCAAACATCTAGGTCCCAGTTGTCAATTTTTAGTGGCCCGACGAGATAGCACCGTATCGCGCCGGAGCCAAAAATTAGGATTTCCAGCTTTCAGTTCTGAGTTTTTAAATTCCTTTAATGGTATTTGGGTCTTTTTCCATGGCCCTAGTCAGCCTAAAACATGAGATTTAACCCATTAGTGACCTAAATAATCATCATTATTCAATTCCTCTTAAATTGAAGATACTTTTCTCAAGAACAAAAACCCTAGCTCTCAAATTCATGGCCAAATCTCAAGAACTCTCCATCAATCCTCTCAAATTCATTAACTCAGATATGTTAAATGTTCATCCATGGGTTTCTTTCACCCATGGAGTCCAAGTATCCATTTTAACTTACAAAATTATGATCTTTTCAAGTTATTTTGATTTTAAATTAAACTTTCATCCATGAATCTCCATGAACTATGAATTTACACCATGTATAAATGAAATTATTGTTGTTATTCAATTCTCTATTTTTTAATCGTTGAATTAAATCATGATTTAGTGCTATTCATGTTGAATCCATGCTATTACTACAAGTTCCACAACATTCCTATGATTTGATTAAACTATGAACTACTTAATAAAATTCCTACAAGAATGACTAGTTGATAAAGGTTTTCATGCTAAGTCCTCTAAGTTTAATATTTTGTTACTATTTTTACTTTTGAGTCCTGGGGGTATTAAATACCCAAAAATCATAGCTGTTTACTTAGTCTCGTCTCAGTATTTTTAGAATAATTTCAGAATACATCATGAGCATTACTAGATCAGTCAGTTAAACTCAGAAATCGTTAGTAATTGAGTGTCATTCAGTTGGGAGTAGGATTTAGCACCGAGAAAGTGTAGGGATGGTGACTTCCCTATCAGATAGGCAGAGTCATTAGTAACAGTCTTTATACTCCAAAACTACGTAGTCGGCGTAGGATATAAGAAGTCACCCGTCAGTTTAGGCTTGACTATCTCGCAGGGATCACCCGTCAGATTAGGCTTGACACCCTTCATCCTTGGGGACAGTACAGTATACTAGACTAGTAGATCCAGATAGCAGTGTTAGTACCTGTGGCACGGTATTAACACCCTTCCAATTGGGGTACAGGTTGGACCATGATTAGCTCAGATTAGGGCATGTTGGTTAGATGATAGCTCCCACAGTCTCAGTCCAATAATCAGACCAGTAGTTCTGTCTTAGTGTTGTTTGACCAAGGCATACAAATATCAGTTATTTTAGTATTTTAGTTTACAAACTTTTATTCAGTTTATGTTATATGCTTGGCCATGCATCCCCTGTATCTACAGATTTCATGTACCTTCAGTATTTACAGACTTTTATACATACTCAGTATTTACATATTTCACATACTTTCAGTATCTACAGATTTTATGCTATTTATTCAGTATTCCATGTTTTACATGTATACTTAGACAGTTGTTATTCCTATTCATGAAACCATGCATGTCAGCCTACCTCATTTTGCAAACCAATACATTCAAAGTATTGATCACATACCTTTCTTTTGCTCTATGGTGTATTATATCATAGGTTCTAATGCTAAATTCCTGGATCGTGCTTAGACTTCTTATACTCTCTGCAGTAGCAACGGTAAGTCCTCATATTTTAAGGACAGATTATTTTACTTCATGTCTCTATTTCAATAGTTAGTGGAGTTAGTTGGGGCCTGTCCCATTAACTCTAAATTAGTCAGTTCAGAGCCTTTTCAAACACTGCAGTCAGTTATTCCGTATTCAGACTCCAGTTGATATATCAGCTAGTAATTCAGTTTATCAGTATTTGATCAGATTCAGAATCAAACAATTATTTTTTAATTTTATGATTTAGTATTGATTTCAGATATTAAAACCTTATGGCTTATCAGTTATTCTTCCACATTTATGATTATGATATTCAACTCATGGGTTAGCTTATGGTCCCTCGGGACTGTAAGCATCGTATGACGCCCAAGGTGTACTCTCGGGGCATTACAAACTTGGTATCAGCGCCTAAGGTTTAATAAAGTCCTAGAAAGTCTGAAAGTCGCGTCAAGTAGAGTCTTGTACATAGGTATATAGAGCGCCACACTTATGGGCAAGAGGATACAAGGAATTTAGGAAAAAGTTTCCCTTCTTTCAGTATTCATGCCGTGCGACTGGGCATAAGCTCATGTTAAACTCTTTATCTAATCTAATATTCCTTCAATTTACAGAACATGCCTCCCAAAAATAATAATAGGAGAGGGACATAAAACTACCCAGAACCTCCGCCCATCCAGGCAGATCCTCTGGAAGAGCATGTATCTCACGCAGAATGTAATGCCCCACAAAATTCTCTTCCAATCTGAGCCTTAGAATGTATTTGGTAAAGCGAAAAATCGGAGTCTAAATATTTCAAAAATGTCTTCCCAAGTATGAAATACTTTGAATCGTGTGGGAATCTATTTGATCATAAATTAAGATCATAGAGGTCCCCTAACTCTAGGAGAGTTGAAAGCTTTCCTATAGTTCAAGTTTTAGTGAGCGTCAAGATTTGGGTCAACTTCAATAGACCATAACTCCTTGTATATATCGAATTAGAGGACCTACTATATATCAAATGAAATCTCTTTGAATTATCTTTCCAACGATACAAATTTCACCAAAGACCGATATTGGATCAAAGGTTTATGCCCATTTTACTCCAGCATGTCTAGCTGGGAAACTGGTGACGACAATTGTGACAAGCCGTCACGCCCATGACGGCCAATCACCAATGTCATCAGACCTGGGTAGATTTCTGACTCTAGTGACAATATTTTGTGACAAGCCATACGCCCGTGATGTCCTATCACCAATGTCGTCAAACTTAACCAGAAACTCAAAATTTCACCCTTTTGTGACGACAATTCATGACGGCTTATCACCAACTTGACGGCTTGTCACAGATGTCCTCAACTATTTTTTTTCAGCAATTCAAGGACGTTTTTTCAAGGGTATTTTGGTCTTTTTCTATATTTTGGAGGTCTCTATAAATATAGGGAACCCTATCCAAACCCTAATTTCATCATTTACTCTTCTAATTCTCTTAAGAGAAAATATCTAGGGTTTCAATTCAACAACCCTAATCTTCCAAAAATTCATCCATAATTCTTCAAGATTTCTTCAAGAATCAAGTTCCTCATAGTGTGGGCTTCGAGAATTATTTATTAAAAGTGCGGATAGAGTCTGAAGCATAAGAATTCATTCAATTTCAATGATTAAGGTAAGTAGATGTTGATTCTTGGGTCCCTTTCATCCAAGAAGCTCAAGAACCCTTTTCAAAACTCAAAGATTTTTATGTTTATGAGTTGTTAATGATTTGTATGAGTTGAAATTGATGTTCAATGTGTTTTTGAGTTTTGATTCATGTTTGTTTACAAGATTCATGAGCCTTAACCCTAGTAGGTGGAATCCATGTGATATTTGTGATGAATCTTCCTTCTGTTGCTTTCTATGTGATGTGTTCATGTTAAATGGGTGTAGAAATGGTTGAATAAGCGAAGCATGTTCCCCTAGGTTTGATAAAGAGCTTAGGTGAAGAATAAGGTCCATTTTAGCATGTTGAAGATGAAACACCAAATTGTGAGTTAGTTTATGCATGCCTAGTGTTTGATAAAATGCCCAAGTGAATGAATTATTCCATGGTAGTAAGAAATCCCCAAATAAGTGTGAACCCATACATGTCTAGTGTTGGTTGAAGGACCTCAGTGAATAAGTGTAAATGTGATAGTAGTAAATTCCCCAATTATGTGCTCTTGATATATGCTGAGTTTTTAATACATGCCAAGTGGTTAGCAAGTAAGTTATGACATGATAGTATGAGGTTTCCCCAAGCCATTTGATATCCAAACACATCTCAAAACTGATTTAGGCATGAAATAGTTAAGGTAAAACCTGGTTGAATGGAGTACGATCTAATAGCATGTTTCCCCTACGTTATTATATGTATGTGATTCAGAGATGCTTAAAGTAACCCTTTGGTGATTGTGATGATGAATAGATGTTTGTGATCCTTAAATCATTAAAGTGATGTCTTAATGACTGTGAGATGCTTTAATGATTGTGATGATAAACGAATGCTTGTGATGATGAACGAATGCTTGTGATGATAAATGAATGATTGTGGTGATGACTAGTCAAGAATGATTATGCTTTACTTTTATGTTATTGAGTCCTGGGGTATTTATACCCGATAATAGAGCTGTGGTCTAGAGCCCATGTCAGTTTCTCGATAATTTCAGTCAAGCCATGATTCTCAGAACTCAGTGAACTATAGAACTCTGGATCCTCAGACAAGTGCAGAACTTAAGAAAACTCAGTAATCTCAGTTATCTCTGTAATCTTTGTATCTCTAGTAATCTAGCCTCAGTCCTATAATTAGCTCAGATCTAATAGTATTCAAGTGATTCAATTCTAATCTCAGAAGCGATTTGAGTAATCTATTCCAGCTCTGTATCATCAGTCAGATACCATGATTCGATACCTTTTCCGTTAGATACGGAACAAAGTAATCTCAGCGTAACTCAGTCAGATCTTTTGAGAAACATGATTAGTATCAGATTCTGTTCAGTTGTGTTCAGTTGAGAATTCAATTTAGTGTCTTTCAGTTGGGAGTAGAAGCTAGCACCGAACCAGAGAAGGGATGGCAGCTCTCCCGTCAGAGAGGCTGAGTCACTAGAAGCAATCCCTAAACTCCAAAGCTGCGTAACCAGTGTAGGATGTAGGAGTCCCCATCTATAGAAGTTGTCACTATCTGAGAGATTTGACTATTATATTACCTCAGGCCGACTTTCCGTGAGGGTTATCCTGTCAGAGAGGCATGACCAGGGAGGTCTTTACCCATGGCACGGTATTGATACCCTTCCAGCTGGGGTTACAGGTTGGATCCCACCTATGGTAGGTTGGGGAATGTCAGTTATATAACTACTTCCCATAGTTGAAGTTTTAGTATCAATCCTCAGAAATAAGGACTGTGTGGTACAGTCGTCTATCTCAGTGAGGAACTCAGATAGTTCCATTGATTCATAGACCATCCCATCAGATAGGCTTGGTCTCATATACAGGTTCTAATTATCATATCTATAGATTTCCCATCAGAGAGGCTTGATCTCAGTCTCAGACCATGTTGAGTATTCTTATTATCATATCAAGAGATCTCCCATCAGATAGGCTTGATGTCAATCTCAAATTCTGTTGAGTATTCTTTTTGTTAGATTCGAACATGATCATACTTTTTATCATTGATAATCGCTTTCGAAATACTCTGTTAGAAAAGTTGATCTCTAATTCTGTCAGTCGAAATCAGTAAGCTCAGAATTCAGTCCTTGATGTGAGTATGTCCAGACTCTCAATTATCAGTATCAAATGAGTCAGTGATTCAGTATCTCAGTGTCAGTAGTGAGTTCAGTTTGCAGTAAAGTGGTATCCGAGTTTCAGTATCTAGAGTTGCAATAATTGTGTTCATGGTCTGTGCATTCATATATGTGTTCTCATGCGGCATCTTTATGATTATTCAATTTAGATATTGTGCATGCATAAGCCCTTGCATTAGCCTACCTCTTCTACATACTCGGTACATTCCTGTACTGACGTATTTGCACTATGGTGTTTTATTTGACACCATAGGTTCAGAGGTACAGGATCCAGAGTATTCTCAGCAGTTCAGTCCCAATCAGCAGCACTAGCAGTGAGTCCTCATCTTTTGAGGATAAATCTCAGTTTACTATTATTGCTTCAGACTTTGTTTATTTTTAGTTGAGGGAGTTAGTTGGGGACCTATACCTTCAACTCTGCAGTTCAGATAGTTTAGAGGATTTTCAAACGAATGTATTAGTATTCAGTTTTTATGTATTATGAGTATTCATAGATGTGTTGAACCTTATGTCTAATTTCTGCATTTATTTCAGATATTATGCAGTGTACAGGTACAGATATCAGTAAAGGGTTAGCTTGTGGTCCTTTGGGATCATAAGCACCGTGTGACATCTCAGGATGAGAACTCGGGGTGTTACAAACTTGGTATCAGAGCCTAAGATTCATGAGTAACCTAGGGAGTATGAAAAGCCTTATCTAGTAGAGTCTTGTGCATGGGTGTGTAGCGCGCTACATTTATGTACAAGAGGCTATAGGATGTTCTTAGGAGCAGTTTCCCTTCTTTCAGTGATCATTTTTTGCGAGTGAGCATGAGCTCAAGTTGGTTCTCAGACTAATCCACTTATTTCTTCCAATTACAGAGTATACCTCCTCGCGGAGATTTTGTCTACAGGGTGCATGACCAGCCCCTACAGCCAGTAGATCCTGAGAATGAGAGTGTGTCACATACAGAGTTTTGGGCAGCTCTTTAGGCGCTAGACCAAGCTATGACTAATGTTCAGGGGAACCATCACGCTGCAGCCCCACCTCAGTAAAATGGGGACTCAGCTGCAGCCAGAATCAAAAGTTTCATGAAAATAAACCCGCCAGAATTCTTTAGGTCAGTAGTAGGTGAGGACCCGCAGCTTTATCTAGAGGAGGTAAAGATGATCCCCTAGATTATGCATGTTTCTGAGAAGGAGAGTGTTGAGTTAGCATCTTATAGGTTGAAGGATATTGCTAATGATTGGGTAGTGATGTGGGAAAAGAGTAGAGGAGAGAATGCAACTCCTGTGACATGTCTAGAGTTTCAGAGTGACTTTCTAGATAGGTTTTTCCCACTAGAGATGCGAGAGGCTAAGGTAGAAAAGTTCATGAACCTAAGGTAAGGTTCCATGACCGTGAAAGAGTATTGTCTTAAATTTAACCAATTAGCTAAGTATGCTCCAGACTTAATAGCTGACCCTAGAGCGAGTATCAATAAGTTTGTGACTGGTGTATCTGGGTTAGTATTGAAAGAGTGTAGGACTGATATGCTTCATAGAGATATGAATCTTGCTAGACTGATGATGCATGCAGAATAGATTGAGGCAGATAAGATGAAGGAGAGAGAAAGAGTGAGTAAGAGAGCCAAGACAGGTATTCGTGTTTCTCGAAGTCAGGGTCTCAAGGTGGTAGTAGTTATCAGTATGTTCGGAGATTTTTAGTTCTTGCTCCATCATCAGCTAGTGTACCCACACCTATGTTTGGGGGTGTCAGATCTGAGGGAGCGCCAATCTCTAAAGCCCAAAGTAGTACTAGTGGTGTTCGTACCCATGTGCGTTGTGGAGAGTGTGGAAAGCGCCACTAAGGTGTGTGTAGAGCCGGTAGTGATGTGTGTTTTAGTTATGGTTAGCCAAGCCATGTAATGCGAGAATGTAGGGTGCTGAGTCAAAGGGGTAGACTTCGTGTGTTTCAGGCTCGCCTTGATCGGGAAGGATTCCCTAAAATAGACCCAGGTATGTTATGAGCCCTTCATCTTTATGATATGCATTGTTAGATCCATTGCTTCCATTTTGATCTTGCATGTAGCATGAGTCATGCATGAGTTTCAGATCTTGATCGGTCAATCATGACCTAGTCTGTAGGTGCCTTGCGCACCACCCCAGTATTTCAGCGAAGTATGTTTAGAAGGACATAGAGTCCCAAGGGGGAGATACCCTATAGTATTATGATGTTGAATGCCATTAGATTCATCACTATGCATGTTCATATTTTCTTTATGAAGTTAGCATCAGTCATTATTGCATTGTCAAGTCGTGCTTTCAAAAGTCAGCTTAGCCGGACATTCATGCATGAGATATGCGCATTTAGTAGAAATGGGTTCAGCTTGTCAGTGTGTGATCAGTCATGCATTCTTGAGATCAGCTCTATAATGATTCCATGCATCAGATATGCATGAGTGTTATGAGAATTCAGCTATGAGTACATTCAATCGAGTATTCCATGCATCAGATATGCATGCCCAGTGTGAGAACTCCATATGTCAGTGGTTCCAGTTGCGTAAGCATGCCTTGAAATATTTCCGTTTCTTGAGTAGGTTTTGTTGATCCATATTTTTAGTTTATCAAGCGACATTCGAGGACGAATGTTTCCAAGGGGGAGATAATGTAATTCCCCGCAAAATCTTCTTCCAGTCTGAGCCTTAGAGCGTATTTGGTAAAGCGAAAAATCTGAGTCTAAATGTTTCAGAAATATCTTCCCTAGTATGAAATAATTTGAATCATGTGGGAATATATTTGAGCATGAATTAAGATCATAGAGGTCCCCAAAATCTAGGACGAGTTGAAAGCTTTCCTATCATTCAAGTTTTAGTGAGCGTCAAAATTTGGGTCAACTTCAATCGACCATAACTCCTTGTATATATCGAATTAGAAAACCTACTATATATGAAATGAAAGATCTTTGAATTATCTTTCCAACAATACTAATTTCATCAAATACTGATATTGGAGAAATGATTTATGCCTATTTTACTCCAATATTTCTTGCTGGGAAATTGGTGACGACAATTGTGACAAGCCGTCACGCCCGTGACGGCCTATCACCAATGTCATCAGACCTGGGAAAATTTCTGACCCTAGTGATGACATTTTGTGACAATCCGTCATGCCTGTGATGGACTGTCACCAATGTCGTCAACCTTAACCAGAAACTTAAAATTTCACCCTTTTGTGATGACAATTCGTGACGGCCTATCACCAATTTGACGGCTTGTCACGGATGTCGTCAACTATTTTTTTCCAGCAATTCAAGGACATTTTTGCTAGGGTATTTTGGTATTTCACCATCTTTTGGAGGTCTCTATAAATATGAGGAACTCCATCCAAACCCTAATTTCATCATTTACTCTTCTAATTCTCTTAAGACAAAATATCTAGGGTTTCAATTCAAGAACCCAAATCTTCCAAAAATTCATCCATAATTCGTCAAGATTTCTTCAAGAATCAAGTTCGTCATAGTGTGGACTGTGAGAATTATTTATTACAAGTGCGGATAGAGTCTCAAGCATTAGAATTCATTCAATTTCAAAGATTAAGGTATGTAGATGTTGATTCTTGGGTCCCTTTCATCCAAGAAGCTCAAGAACCCTTTTCAAAACTCAAAGATTTTTATGTGTATGAGTTGTTAATGATTTGTATTAGTTGAAATTGATGTTCAATGTGTTTTTGAGTTTTGATTCATGTTTGTTTACAAGATTCATGAGCCTTAACCCTAGTAGGTGGAATCCATCTAATATTTGAGATGAATCTTCCTTATGTTGCTTTCTATGTGATGTGTTCATGTCAAATGGGTGTAGAAATGGTTGAATAAGCGAAGCATGTTCCCCTAGGTTTGATAAAGAGATTAGGTGAAGCATAAGAGCCATTGTAGCATGTTGAAGATGAAACCCCAATTTGTGAGTTAGTTTATGCATGACTAGTGTTTGATAAAATGCCTAAGTGAATGAATTATTCCATGGTAGTAAGAAATCCCCAAATAAGTGTGAACCCATGCATGTCTAGTGTTGGTTGAAGGACCTTAGTGAATAAGTGGAAATGTGATAGTAGTAAATTCCCCAATTATGTGATCTTGATATATGCTAAGTTTTTTATACATGCCAAGTGGTAAGCAAGTAAGTTATGGCATGATAGTATGAAGTTTCCCCAAGCCATGTGATATCCAAACACATGTCAAAACTAATTTAGGTATGAAATAGTTGAGGTAAATCCTTGTTGAATGGAGTACGATCTAGTAGTATGTTTCCCCTACGTTATTATATGATTGAGATTCAGATCTGCTTAAAGTGACCCCTTGGCGATTGTGATGATGAATAGATGTTACTGAACCTTAAATGCTTCAGGTGATGTCTTAATGACTGTGAGATGCTTTAATGATTGTGATGATAAACGAACGCTTATGATGATGAATGAATGCTTGTGATGATGAATGAATGATTGTGGTGATGACTAGTCAAGAATGATTATGCTTTAATTTTATGTTATCGATTCCTGAGGGTATTTATACCCGATAATAGAGCTGTGGTCTAGAGCCCGTGTCATTTTCTCGATAATTTTATTTGAGCCAAGATTCTCAGAACTCAGTGAACCATAGAACTCTGGATCCTCGGACAAGTGCAGAACTTAAGAAAGCTCAGTAATCTCAGTTATCTCTGTAATCTCTGTATCGTTAGTAATCTAACCTTAGTCCTGTAATCAGCTCAGATCTTATAGTATTCAAGTGATTAAATTCTAAACTCAGAAGCAATTCGAGTAATCTATTCCAGCTCTGTATCATCAGTCAGATACCATAATTTGATACCTTTTTCATTAGATACAAAACTAAGTAATCTCAGCGTAACTCAATCATATCTTTTGAGAAACATGATCAGTATCAGAGTCAGTTCAGTTGTGTTCAGTTGAGAATTCAACTCAGAGTCTTTTAGTTAGGAGTAGAAGCTAGCACCGAGCGAGGGAAGGGATGGCAGCTCTCTCGTCAAAGTGGCTGATTCACTAAGAGCAATCCCTGAACTCCAGAGCTGCGTAGACAGTGTAGGATGCAGGAGTCCCCATCAGTAGACGTTCTCACTGTCTGAGAGGTTTGACTATTATATTGCCTCAGGCCAACTTCCTATGAGGCTCATCCCGTCAGAGAGGCATGACCAGAGAGGTCTTTACTCGTGGCTCAGAATTGACACCCTTCTAGAATGGCTTACAAGTTAGACCCCACCTATGGTAGGTTGGGGAATGTCGTTTAAGTAACTACTTCCCACAGTTGCAGTTTCAATATCAATCCTCAGAAATCAGGACTGTGTGGTACAGTCATCTATCTTAGTGAGGAACTCAGATAGTTCCATTGATTCATGGACCATCCCATTAGATAGGCTTGGTCTCATATACAGATTCTTATTATCTTGTCTAGATATCTCCCATCAGAGGCTTGATCTCAGTCTCTGACCATACTGAGTATTCTTATTATTATATCTAGAGATCTCCCATCAGATAGGCTTGATCTCCATCTCAGATTCTGTTGAGTAGTCTTGATGTCAGATTCAGACATGATCATACTTCTTATCTTTGATAATTTCTTAAAAAATAATCTATTACAAAAGTTGATCTCTAATTCTGTCAGTTGAAATCAGTAAGCTCAGAATTCAGTCCTTGATGTGAGTACGTCCAGACTCTTAGTTATCAGTAATAGATGAGTCAGTGATTTAGTATCTCAGTGTCAGTAATGAGTTCAGTTTGTAGTAAAGTGGTATCCAAGTTTCAGTATCTAGAGTTGCAATAATTGTGTTCATGGTCTGTGCATTCATATATGTGTTCTCATGCGGTATTTTTATGATTATTCAATTTAGATATTGTGCTTTCAAGAGCCCTTGCATTAGCCTACCTCGTCTACATACTCGGTACATTCTTGTACTGACACATTTACGCTATGGTGTTTTATTTGACACCATAGATTCCGAGGTATAGGATCCAGAGTATCCTCAGCAGTTCAGTCCCAGTTAGCAGCACTAGCAGTGAGTCCTCTTCTTTTGAGGATGAATCTTAGTTTACTATTATTGCTTCAGACTTTGTTTATTTTCAGTTGAGGGAGTTAGTTGGGGACCTGTCCCTTCAACTCTGCAGTTCAGATAGTTTAGAGGCTTTTCAGACAGATGTATTAGTATTAAGTTTTTATGTATTTTGAGTATTCATAGATGTTTTAAACCTTATGGCTAATTTACATATTTATTTAAGATATTATATAGTGTACAGGTACAGATATCTGTAAAGGGTTAGCTTGTGGTCCTTCAGGGTCATAAGCACTGTGTGACATCTCGGGATGGGATCTCAGGGCGTTACAAACTTGGTATCAAAGCCTAAGGTTCAAGAGTATCCCAGGGAGTCTGAAAAGCCGCATCTAGTAGAGTCTTGTGCATGGGTGTGAAGCGTGCCACATTTATGTACAAGAGGCTACAGGATGTTCATAGGAGCAGTTTACCTTCTTTCAGTGATCATTTCGTGCGAGTGAGCATGAGCTCAAGTTGGTTCTCAGTCTAATCCACTTGTTTCTTCCAATTACTGAGTATGCCTCCTCGCAAAGATTTTGTCCATGGGGTGGATGACCAGCCCCCACAGCCAGTAGATCCTGAGAATGAGAGTGTGTCACATGTAGAATTTTAGGAAGATTTTCAAGCGCTAGCCCAAGCTATGACTAATGTTTGGGGGAACCATCAGGCTGCAGCCCCACCTCAGTAAAATGAGGACTTAGTCGCATCCAGAATAAGAAGTTTCATGAAAATGAACCCGCCAAAATTCTTTGGGTCAGTAGTAGTTGAGGACCCGTAGCTTTATCTAGAGGAGGTAAAGAAGATCCCCCAGATTATGCACGTTTATGAGAAGGAGAGTGTTGAGTTAGCATCTTATAGGTTGAAGGATATTGCTCAGGATTAGGTAGTGAAGTGGGAAAAGAGTAGAGGGGAGAATGCAACTCCTGTGACTTGGCTAGAGTTTCAGAGTGCCTTTCTAGGTAGGGTTTTCCCACTAGAGATGAGAGAGGCTAAGGTAGAAGAGTTCATGAACCTAAGGCAAGGTTCCATGACCATGAAAGAGTATTGTCTTAAGTTTAACCAATTAGTTAAGTATGCTTCTGACTTGATAGCTGACCCTATAGCGAATATGAGTAAGTTTTTGACTGGTGTATCTCGATTAGTGTTGAAAGAGTGTAGGAATACGATTATTCATAGAGATATGGACTTTTCTAGACTGATGATATATGCGCAACAGATTGAGGCAGATAAGATGAAGGAAAGAGAAAAAGTGAGTAAGAGAGCCAAGATAAGTAGTCGTAGTTTCTCGCAGTCAGGGTATCAAGGTGGTAGTAGTTCTTAGTATGGTCAGAGATTTTTACTTCCAGCTCCATCTTTAGCTAGTGTACCCGCACCTATGTTTGGGGGTGTCATATTTGAGGGAGAGCCAAGCTTTAAAGCCCAGAGTAGTACTAGTGGTGTTCGCACCCATCCGCGTTGTGGAGAGTGTGGCAGGCGCCACCAAGGTATGTTTAGAGCTGATAGTAATGTCTGTTTTGGTTGTGGTGATCCAGGCCATAGAATGTGAGAATGTAGGGTGCTGACTTAAAGGGGTAGACTCCGTGCGTTTCAGGCTCGCCTTGATCACGAAGAATTGCCTAAAATAGACCCGGGTATATTATGAGCCCTTCATCTTCATGATATGCATTGTTAGATCTGTTGCTTCCATTTTGATCTTGCATGTAGCATGAGTCATGCATGAGTTTCAGATCTTGATCGTTCAATCATGACCCAGTCTGTAGGTGCCCCGCGCACTACCCCAGTATTTTAGCGAAGTGTATTTAGGACATAGAGTCCCAAGGGGGAGATACCCCATAGTATTATGATGTTGAATGCCATTAGATTCATCACTATGCATGTTCATATTTTCTTTATGAAGTTAGCATCAGTCATTATTGCATTGTCAAGTCGTGCTTTCGAAAGTCAGCTTAGCCGTACATTCATGCATTAGATATGCGCATTTAGTAGAAATGAGTTCAGCTTGTTTGTGTGTGATCAATCATACATTCTTGAGATCAGCCCAATTATGATTCCATGCATCATATATGCATGAATGTTATGAGAATTCAGCTATGAGTAGATTTAGTCGAGTATTCCATGCATCAGATATGCATGCCCAATGTGAGAACTCTATATGTCAGTGGTTCCAGTTACATAAGCATGACTTGAAATGTTTCCATTTCTTGAGTAGTAAATGTTGATCTATATTTTCAGTCTATCAAGCGACATTCAAGGACGAATGTTCCTAAGGGGGAGATAATATAATGCCCCGAAAAATCCTCTTCCAGTTTGAGCCTTAGAGCATATTTGGTAAAGCGAAAACTCCGAGTCTAAATGTTTTAGAAATATCTCCTGAAGTATGAACTATTTTGAATCATGTGGGAATATATTTGAGCATGAATTAAGATCATAGAGGTCCCCTAACTCCAGGACGAGTTGAAAGCTTTCCTATCGTTCAAGTTTTAGTGAGCGTCAAAATTTGGGTCAACGTCAATTAACCATAAATCCTTGTATATATCGAATTAGAGGACCTACTAAGTATCAAATAAAACATCTTTGAATTATATTTCGAACGATACCAATTTCATCAAAGGCCGATAGTAGAGCAAATATTTATGCCCATTTTACTTCATCATGTCTGGCTGGGAAACTGGTGACGACAATTGTGACAAACCGTCACATTTGTGACGGCCTATCACCAATTTCGTCAGACCTGGGTAGATTTCTAACCCTGGTGACGACATTTTATGACAAGCCGTCACGCCCGTGATGACCTATCAGCAATGTCGTCAACCTTAACCAGAAACTCAAAATTTTACCCTTTTGTAACAATAATTCGTGACGGCCTATCACCAACTTGACGGCTTGTCACGGATGTCGTCAACTATTTTTTTTCAGAAATTTAAGGACATTTTTGCAAGGGTATTTTGGTCCTTTTCCATATTTTTTAGGTCTCTATAAATATGAGTAACCCTATCCAAACCCTAATTTCATCATTTACTCTTCCAATTCTCTTAAGAGAAAATATCTAGGGTTTCAATTCAAGAACCCTAATCTTCCAAAAAATCATCCATAATTCTTCAAGATTTCTTCAAGAATCAAGTTCCTCATAGTGTGGGCTTCGAGAATTATTTATTACAAGTGTGGATAGAGTCTCAAGCATTAGAATTCATTCAATTTCAAAGATTAAGGTATGTAGATGTTGATTCTTGGGTCCCTTTCATCCAAGAAGCTCAAGAACCCCTTTCAAAACTCAAAGATTTTTATGTTTATGAGTTGCTAATGATTTGTATGAGTTGAAATTGATGTTCAATGTGTTGTTGATTTTTGATTCATGTTTGTTTACAAGATTCATGAGCCTTAACCTTAGTAGGTGGAACCCATGTGATATTTGTGATGAATCTTCCTTATGTTGCTTTCTATGTGATGTGTTCATGTCAAATAGGTGTAGAAATGGTTGAATAAGTGAAGCATGTTCCTCCTAGGTTTTATAAAGAGCTTAGGTGAAGCATAAGGGCCATTGTAGCATGTTGAAGATGAAATCCCAAATTGTGAGTTAGTTTATGCATGCCTAGTGTTTGATAAAATGCCCAAGTGAATGAATTATTCCATGGTAGTAAGAAATCCCCAAATAAGTGTGAACCTATGCATGTCTAGTGTTGGTTGAAGGATCTTAGTGAATATGTGAAAATGTTATAGTAGTAAATTACCCAATTATGTGCTCTTGATATATGCTAAGTTTTTATTACATGCCAAGTGGTTAGCAAGTAAGTTATGACACGATAATATGAAATTCCCCAAGCCTTGTGATATCCAAACATATGTCAAAACTGATTTAGGTATGAAATAGTTAAGGTAAAACTTTGTTGAATGGAGTACGATCTAGTAGCATGTTTCCCCTACGTTATTATATGATTGTGATTCAGAGATGCTTAAAGTGACCCCTTGGCAATTGTGATGATGAATAGATGTTTGTGATCCTTAAATGCTTCAGGTGATGTCTTAATGATTATGAGATGCTTTAATGATTGTGATGATAACCGAATGCTTCTTATGATGAACGAATGATTGTGATGATGAATGAATGATTGTGGTGATGACTAGTCAAGAATGATTATGCTTTACTTTTATGTTATCGAGTCTGGGGGTATTTATACCCGACAATAGAGTTGTGGTCTAGACAAACACATATTTGTGGTCAGTACTTTGGAATGCACTGAGTATATGGAGACATGCACTAAATTATAGAAATGTTTAAAACATGCCTAATAACTGAGGTGTAAGCTATTTACTGAAATATGCATTTAAAACATAGTTGTACATAAAATTCCTAAGTCATAGTGAAATTTATAAGTTCATGGGATGAAAAAAATTATGTAAGATGGGAAGCTATAGAAATATTAATATTGTATGTAAATCTCGTATAAAGTTGAACATGTTGTAAAAATGACTTGAGGATCATGTATGGATACTGAGCATGAAAACATAAACATGTAAAACTGAGAATGCAAGACCAAGTACAATATGTACTGAAATGATCTGAATAACTGAATAACTGGTATCAAAATAACTGCGAATCTGATTACTTGGTCAAGTAAACCTTAATTGATATATACTTAACACTTACTGAAACTATGAGAGCTATCATATAACATACATGCCCCAATTTGAGAAAATTAGGGTCTAACCTATAACCCCCGTTGGAAGGTTGTCAGTAGCTTACCATGGTCTAACACTGGCTGACGCTATGGATGCACAAGGATAATGTCCCGAAGGACTAGGTAGTTAGTCCTAAACTAGTGTGTGACCCCTAGGAGAGCTTCATTCCTAAATAAACGGTTGACCTATCATAATCCTATGCTATCTACGTAGTTTTGCAGATTTGGGACTGCTCCTAAGGTCTCATTCCTAACTGGCGGGTAATCCCCATCCCTAGATTCACTCGTGTAAGACCCCGCAAAATCCTCATCGTCTAAATACCTTAAACGATGCCCAAAGAGTTTCTAGACTTAGAAAATCTAGCTAAGTGTTGGGACTTAGTCATTTCTAGAGCATCAAAACTGTGAGGATTTTATTATCAACCTTCCTGGCCTGCGATAGTTGATATTTTAGATAATTCATGATTAGGGAAGTCAATAGGTGTTCCCAGATAAGTTTTTTAAATTTCTAGGCCACTTTTAGACCATGTTTGATCTCCCAAAATAGTGAACCAACACAATCTTGGTGCGCCACGTCGCCCATCGCGTTGGTCAATTTTGTTGTAGGAACTGCCAGTCAAAAGTATTGAGGCTAGGCGCGATTATGGTGTGACGCGTCGGTATCGCGTCAATGCCATCGACGCACCGTGTCTCCAATCATTTTGATGTACAGTTTTTTAGCTTTTAAAATCCACCACCAAGGGGGGGAAATTTAGTCTTTTTCCCCGCCCTCTATCAGTCATAAAATGGGATTAAGGTCCCCAAATACCAAAAATATAACCTTTTCCCCTAAAATTCATCAAGAACACTTTCTAGGGTTTCAACTCAAAGTTCAAGAGAACTCAATATTTAACCGTCACTTTTCAAAATTTCTTCAAGAATCGGAATCCCCAGACCAAGGGCATCAAGAATATCCATTCAAAGTTGCGCATAGAGTCACAAAAGCGAGTTCAAATTCCATAATCTAAGGTATGTGGAATTTGAACAAGAACACTTCTTCAGTTCTTGTGCCCAAAACTTTGATTTTATTAAAGAATTCATATTTTTACAAGTGAGTTTATATCCAATATACTCTATTTTGAGTTTATGAATTTAGAAATTGTTCAAGTCTTGAAATTGTATGTTATCTCAATTAGTTATTCCATGGATTGAGGATTTATGTTGTGAATTGTATTTTCCCACTGAAAATTGCTATTTTTTTGTGTTTCCAAAGTTGAAGTCAAGAATTAAACCTTATTATGAAATTTAGATCATTTGAGTATATGTTGATGCTTAAAGTCAAGTATGAGTTGTGATATTTCTTGAAGGCTATGTTTTTAGTATGATTTAATAAGCAAGAACTTTGATTCTTAAAGAAAGATTGTTTTTGACCCTAAGCTAAGATAGGAATCCACATTGTTTATGATTTGAAGCAACGAAAAGCATAAATGACTTTCATTATACATTAGTGTACTATTTTAAGGTTCATTTCCTAAAAGTTCTGAGTCTAAGTATGGGAGTAGTATTTAGCACCGAGTTGGGCTTGATTCTAAGGTTTCATGCCCCATAACTACGAGCCTCCGTAGGATGATAATTTACCCTAAGTGGTTTAAGATAGTGATCACTAAAGTTAAGGTTCTATTCTAATGGCAGGGGTAGAACAACTCTCCCCAACGTGGGCAAGACATTGGACTCCATGTCAGCTTACATAATTTATGTCGGTTAGAAGAAACTCCCAAGTCCAAGTTCCCAAAGAGTCCCAAAGTTCCATAATCATAAGTCTTTGAATTCCTAAAGTTTCAAAAGAAGTTCTTTATTCTCCTTAAGATAAAAGTATAAGTTTGAAAGTTTTTGTTTTAAGATTCCTTTTTGGTTTACAAGCTTTCAGAATAAGAGGAGAATAAAAATTTTAGAACTAAGTATAATGACTCAAGAGATTTATATTACATGTTTCATTGTTCATGACTTATGAGATTTATATTTCGAACTTATTCAAGCTATGTGAGTCATCCATACTTGCATGCATGGTTTCATAAAGAGTAATGCTATTGTTTACTTAATGTATACACCCCCATAGAATCAGTACATCCTCAAAGTACTGATCCACATATATGTCTGTGTGCTACATTGTCTCATAATGTAGGTTCAGGTGCTCAGTTTCAGCAGCGACAGTGATCTCTGAGTACCTCTATCTATATCTTTACTGTTGGTGAGTCCTCATGGTTCGAGGAACTATATTCCTAATTTCAGTATTTGTAGTAGTTGGTTTATTCCTTTCCAATCCAGTACGATTCAGTTAGGGGTTTGTCCCAATGACTCTCTAGTTCTTAGTAAGTAGAGGCTTGTCGTACTAGTAGTTGAATTCTAGAGTTTCAGTATTTGTCAGTCAGATATTGTTTTGTAGTTATTTTGATTCAGACTTTTTACATTCAACACCATTGTTTTGCTCTATTATTCTTAAACTAAGTGTTAGACTTAGTAGAAGGCTTAAAGGGTTAGCTTGGGGCTACTCGTAGCCTTAAGCATCGTGTGACATTCCGGGATAAGATTTTGGGGTGTTAGAACTCGATGCTAAATCCTACTCTCAACTAAAAGACACTGGTATTATTATGGGTATAAAATGATGCGGTACTGTAAGTGTTCAGCATGAACATAATCTTCTGAATGTAGTAATAAAATCATTGTTTGACTAACTTGTAACTTGAAAATAAAGGCATGTATAAAAAGATAGGTATCGAGTGTTCATAAACCTCCAACACAGAATGATTAAAAAATAATAAATAGGTATCGAGTGTTCATAACCCTCCAACACAGAATGATTAAAATTATGATAAAAATATTTAAAACAAAGATATAAGTCATAGTTCAAAGACCCAAAATTTGAGACATTCCAATAACCTAATAAACAATATGAATGTAAACATGAGAATGCATTAGCCTTGTGATAATATCATGTTTATACAATTTAGAACATAAATTCAAAATTTTGACATGATTACAACTGAACATGACTTAGGGTTTTGAAATTTCAAACATATAGGAGCATGATTCACATTGGATAAAACTATTAGCTTGTATTGAATGTAAAACTAATGATAAAACATGGATAAATTTCATAGTTTACATGGAAGATGATCATAATTATAGTAAAATTCATACTCAAATAAAAAAGATGATTTTTGGGTTCAATGGGCGAAAGTAACCCATTAATGAATACCCCACATACCTTAATTAGATGACTTCTTGAAGAAATCTTGAAATTGAAACTTGAATTCTTGAATTCTTGAGGAAAGAAACCTGGATTTTGTTCTTGGGATGAGGGAAGGGTTTTTAGTTATTTATTTAACTTTAGGGGTTAAGAGAGTGGAAATAACCTGTTTTAAGACCCATTAATTCATTTAAGAATAACTAGAAATGATTTAGGTGTGTGAAAAAATCCCAATACCCTTAAACTAAGTCAAAAAAGAGCAATTTTAGCACTTGGCTTTTGCTGGGCGGCGCACAGAAAAGCACACCTGATGGTGGGTGGAGGACGCCAAAAGCACACCTGAGGGTGGATGGCACACACCAAAAGCACACCTGATCCAGTGGCTATTAGTGTTTGTCATGCGATACAATGCCTTAGCAGATGGTCTATTTTACGATACACACCTAATTCCATCATCCAAATAAACCCCCAACACATCCCATAACATATAAACATGGTTTACCATTGAAATGGTGGTCCTTAAGGTGATTTTTAAGTCATTGCTAGAGTGTTAAATGCTCAGGGTGTAACACTTACTATTCCTCACAAAAATGGTCATAAATTTTTGCTCGGATATCGAATTAAGGCAAAATTTTTATTGTTGAAAAGCTAATTAAATTATCTATAATTTTATGGGCCTTGATATGAAAAATTTCACATATGTTAAATGTTATAAACATTCAAAGTTTACCCTTGTAGGATTGAATACCAAAACGTAGCCAAATCAAAGGCTCTTAGCTCAACATTGCTCTAAGTGATTCTTATGAACTTTTTACACCTCATAAGAACTCTTCACACTAGGCTAATGAGTATGAAACATTTATTTAAATATACATCATGGGATTTGAGTTTATGCACATAGGAATGATGGTTTGATTTCTAGCTCAAAAATGCAGGGTCTTACAGTATCTCCCCCTTGGAATCATTAGTCCTCGAATGATGGGTAGAAACTTATTGAAACTTTTGATGTATGGAATAAGTTACACATGGCATGTTTGCAAAGAAGGATGTAGCTAAGATGAAATATTAAAACGTTCATGATGAAACTTATTTTTGAGGTTACTTGACTATATTGATTATAAGGAGCTTATTCATGTTGAGATCTAGAACCTACTCGAAATGTTCAAGATATGATCATACATATAGAACTGTGAGGTTATAACTATAGAAACAAAACCCCAAGAGTTATTGAGGATGGAATAAAGTATATAACTTCTCATTAGGAATTATCCCTCAACAATACATGTATAGGAATAAAAAAAGGGCTTCATGGCATCACCAAGTACATTATATAAGAATGAATCATAAGATAATGAGACTAAGGTCGTACAATAAGTATTACATTGTCTGAGCTAGAATACTTGGAAAAATGAGATCATTCACTGAACACTTTTGAACTGAATTAAGACTAAATATCTGAATCAAAGACATGATACATGGACTGAATTGAATTCATAACTTGAATGGACATGAATGAATTACCTCTTAAAATACCCACATTTAATAAACTGCGGATAGTAAGATGAGATAAAAATATGGAAATCTATAGGAGCTTATCTGTCTGATTGCTAAACTAAATTAATGGTTATACAGACTAATTCATACTGAAAGTTCATACTCAATTAGAGTATCTCGTCAACACTCTTGCTAAGAAGTTATAATAACATTAGGGAGCAAAGAATTCTTTGGCATAATCTAAATAAGATATCTTAATAAGGAGTCGCAACATGGCTACAACTCTATAACATAGAATATAGACTTATTAAACAAAAGCTAGGATAGAATTACTAGGACCTAGACAATGCAACTGCTAACTTTCCAGGTTAGCCACACATCTCAAATACTCCCTCAACTATGCTTTTCCCCTTAAATAACATGCTCATTTGATTCAATATATAATTGTTTTATTGGCATAGATAACTACTTCAACCCAAGTCTGAGTTGAACTACATACTCTTGCCTTGTTCAAGCCTAACTCAAAATCACAAAGTGCCTCACACAACACTGTACTACCAGCCTGAGCGATGAATTCAATACCCCATGCGTAATTAACAACTCTCATCTCAAGAATAATTTTTCTTACCACTTCAACAAAAAAATTCAACCCCTTACTAGGAATTCACTAGCGCAAAATACACCTATCCACTTATATACTAACATGATGTTCAATCCAATAATTATAACCACATATGAACTTTTAGGAAAACAATCCACTAAAGCGTCTTTCCCATATTCTCTAATAAATCTATCAATAACAACTTCCAGGTACTATCCCCAAGAAAACACACACGAAATTTAAACTAACCAAGACATATATCCAAAGAACTACCTCAAAAGTCCTTCAAACTTATTGACATACATAGAACAAGCATACAACAATCGTTTCCTAATATGGAATATTTACTCTCTTCTATATAAATAATTGTTCATTACCACAATATTGACATAAGGAGAGATCACTAAAAGGTTAAAACCTAAGAACCTAAAGCATGAAATAATACTATGCATAACTTGGACACTTAACTGAAGCCTGAGGAATAGAGTATCCATGGTATGGATTTATTAAAGAGATATAAACCGATGACATACATGACATAATCTGAATTTTGCTGATCATTAAGGGTGTAACATGAGTACATGAAACAGAACATACTGTAAATCATGGGATACACGAGTCTTGAGTTGCATGAACTGAGTTTGGAGTTTATAAATTCATGGAATATGATCTGTACTTTTGAGTGAACTGGAACTTCTCATACTAGGAACTGGACACATACATAATTTCATGGAAAATGCATGATATGATTTATGATCATGGAACTGACGTATAAAGCAAAAGTAGATGTCATGATGACTGAATTAAAACATTTACACTGAGGTACAAATGTGTTGGGTATCTTCCTACCGTACTATTTTTCTAGGACTCGCTAGCATTACTACTAGAATCTGAGAGTCTGACTTGGTTCCTTATTCTATAATCTCCCTATTTAGCGTTAATCCATAATATAATAATTTGAACACTTACTAACTTACAATATTCATGAGTATCACTATACCTTGACTTCACACCATCTAGAATTTCGGCTCTTCTTTCTATTATCTCAACTATCCACAATTAAAACATAGATTCTAACACTGAACATGGATATTCCCAAACTTTTAATGAACTAAACTAACTTTATTCTTGAACACTCTCTTATAATATACTATCCTTAACTTTCTTTAGCTTCAGCAATCATCATTAAATAGACTCTTCTAGACAACATACTTGCCTTAATAAACACATAATATGCCTCTTTTCTTTCATAACCTACTGATACCACATCTCTAAACTTATATTTTTCCATAAACCATGAGAATTATCATTACATCAATATACCCAACATCATCAACCTATAACCCATAACATAGCTTGTAAGAACATCATATACTACATAACTATCCTCATTTGTACTTAGCAACTCTAGGGTACTATCTAAGAACACACACTGTAAAAAAATAGAAATAATACAATCAAATATCACCTTAGGTACACCTCAAGATCATACCCACATCATCATACTTATTTTTTAATTAATTAACCTAAATTCGTGCATACGTTGTTTCAAGCCTATCTATTCACCTTTCATACAACTACCCCTATGTATACATAACCTACTAAATCCAGATAAACACTATCCCCACTTTTATAATACTAAGCTTTTGGGTTCATGATTCAAACTCTAGATCACATGCTATCATAGGATTCTGAGAAGGGATTTTAAAAAACATCTAACGTCAGCTCAATGCACGATTTTTCATGATAATTAATGAAATGTTTCATACTTTGGAACATAAGGGCACTGGTGGGATTCTTTTTAAGCCCATATACAATCCCAAAACTATCTGTGGGGGTGTAAGAAAAACTCTATCTATAGGAATTTAAGCTTGACTATTTCTATTACCTAGAAAAAAAGGTAGACTTGGCATGAATGAAGTAATACAAGAATATTTATAAGGTTCTTAAAGAACATCTCTACGGTATGATCTGTGATATGAAAGAAGGGATACATTTCTTAAATGCCATGTATCCTCTCGAAGAAAACTATAGACGTCTCCACACTATTTTGCATGACTCTACTAGACACCGATTCTTAGACACCCTAGGACACTTGAACCTTGTGCTTTGATACCTAGTTTTGTCATGACCTGAGACTACCCCCTTGTTGTAACACGGTGCTTAAAACCATAAGTGATCCAAAGCTAAGCCATGAACTGGCTTGATACTTGTGCAACTGATTTAAAATTTATATACAAGCTAAATTGTTTGAGCGAAAGCATAATCATAAGAAAATTTGAATGAATGCAATACTGATAAAGCTTACAATATGGTAAAACTGAAGAAAGATTGGAATTACATATCATGACTATCTATGAAGCCTCTACTATACTGACTATTGATAGATGGGACATGCCTCCAACTACCACAAATCAATACATAAAAATAATAACAATATAGAATATGAACTAGAAATGATTGGAGTTCCCGAAGTAAGAGAACTCATCACCTAATGGCTTAATACTGAGAACTGTCTGAACATGGTGCATGGACTACATCTGGTACCTATATCATGAAGGAATTTATCCACAACACATATATGGGGTCAGTACTTTGGAATGTACTAATTATATGGAAACATGCACTAAATCATGGAAATTTTTAAAACATACTTTACAAGTGAGGTATAAGTTATTTACCGAAATATGCATTTAAATCATGGTTGTATATGAAAATCATAAGTCATAGTGAAATTTATAAGTTCATGAGCTGAATATAATTCTATAAGCTTGGGAGTGGTAGAAATGTGAATACTGTATGTAAATCTCATGTAAAGATTAACATGCTGTAAAACTAAACTAAGGATCATGTATGGATTCTTAGCATGAAAACATGAACATGTAAAACTAAGAATGGACGACCAAGTATAATATGAATTATAATGATCTGAATTACTTAATGACTGGTATCTAAATTACTGAGAATCTGATTACTTGGTCAAGCAAACATGAGCTGATATAGACCGAATACTGACTAAAATGATGGGAGGTATCATGTAACCGACATTCCCCAATATGAGCAAATCAGGGTCCATCCTGTAACCCGAGTTTGAAGGGTGTGAGTAGATTACCAAGGGTACTGACATTGGCTGACGATGTGGATCCACAAGGTTGATTTCCCAAAGGAATAGGGAGTCAGGCCTAAACTGGAGGGTGTCCCCTAAGAGTGTATTAGTCCTAAGGTGGCAGGTGATATCTTATAATCCTACGCTGGCTGCATAGTTCTGGAACTTTGGGACTTCTACTAAGGACTCTGTCCTAACTGGAAGGTGAGCCCCCATCCCTAAGTTCACTAGGTGCTAAATCCTACTCCCAACTGAAAGACACTATTATTATTATGGGTATGACATAATGTGGTACTGTACTGATAAGTGCTCAACATGAACATGATTTTCTGAATGTAGTAATAAAATCATAGGCTAACTGACTTCTAACTTAAAAATAAAAGCATGTATAAACAGATAGGTATCGGGTGTTCATAACCCTCCTACATAGAATGATTACAAAAATAAGATAACAATAGTTAAAATAGAGATATAAGTCATAATTCAAAGACCCAAAACATGAGACATTTCTATAACCTAATAAACTACATGAATGTAAATATGAGAGTGAGTTAACCTTGGGATAATATCATCTTTTTACAATTTAGAACACAAATTCATAAATTGGACATGATGCCAACTGAATAGGATTTAGGGTCTTGAACCTTAAAACTTGTAGGAGCATAATTCACATGGGATAAAACTATTATCTTGGCTTGAATGTAAAACTAACGAGCAAACATGGATAAATTTTATAGTTTACATGGAAAATGATCATAATTATAGTAAAATTCATACTCAAATAAAAATGAGGTTTTTTGGGCTCAATGGGTGAAAGTAACCCATTGATGAATATCCCACATACCTCAATAAGATGACTTCTAGAAGAAAGCTTGAAATTGGAACTTGAATTTATGAATTCTTGAGGAAAGAAACTTAAATTTTGTTCTTGGGAAGAGAGGACGGGTTTTGAGTCATGTAATGAACTTTTTGGGTTAAGTGAGTGGAAATAACATATTTTAAGACCCCTTAATTCGTTTAAGAATGATTAGAAATGATTTAGGGGTGTGAAAAGACCTCAATGCCTTTAAACTAAGTAAAAATAGTGCAATTTTGTGACTTGACTTTTGTTGGGTGGCGCACAACAAAAGCACACCTGAGGCTGGGTGGCGCATTCCCAAAGCACACTTGAGGGTGGGCAATGCACAAAAGATGCACACCCCATTTAGTGGCTTTTGGCATTTTTCATGAGACGCACGGCCTTAGTGGAGGATGTATTTGGAGACACAAACCTAATTCAAACTTTCAAAACACCCCCAACACAACCCATAACATCTAAACATGGTTTACCATTGAAATGGTGATCCTAAAGGTTATTTTAAAGGCGTTGCTAGAGCGTTAAAAGAACGGGGTGTTACTCTTAATGTTCCATACAAAAATGGTCATAACTTTTTGCTCGACTATCGAATTAAGGCGAATTTGGTATCGTTGGAAAGCTAATTAAATTATCTATAATTTTGTGGCTTTGATATGTAAAATTTCACATTTGTAAAAAGTTATACACGTTAAAAGTTGACCCTTATAGAATTGAATACCATTTGTCGAATCAAAGGCTCTTAACTCAACTTTCCTCTAAGTGATTTCTATGAATATTTTTTCACCTTATAAGCACTCTTCACACTAGGACAATGATCATGACACATGTATTAAAATATTAATCATGGAATTTTAGTTTATACACATAGGAATGATGGTTCGATTTCTAGCAAAAAAATTTAGGGTGCTACATTGTGCTCCCGATGTAGGACCCAAGGGGGTTTCGTCAGTCCATATACAATCAATATCCAATACCATATCCATAACTCCTCTCCAACACATCCATAAATAGAGGGTATTAAAGATGTCCCATTTTCTGTCAGAAAAAGCTAGTGTTTCTAGTACATCCACGGTGGTACCTATAATTCATGAGTGTATATGATACAAGGATGTAAATGCCCACAACCAGCTGAAAAGAGAATATCCAATGTCCAACCAATAAACAAACCAAGTCAGCCAAAATCCACTCAAATCAACCATCCATCCATGACCCAATATAATTCTAGACACATCAAGTGAAACATGATAGAAAATGCCACAGATACCACATAAATCCCAAAAATCTAGGCTTTCTCCCACCAAAAAGAGTAAAACCAAACATATCTATATCAACACTAGGGTACAACAACATATAAGACCCAACACGGTCACTCATAGCAAATAATGTCTCAAAAACACACAATATTAACCATATAGGCACCATACGGACACATAAATCACTTAACACATTTCTATGATACAACCCTATACCTATAGCATGCATTTACATTATTATTAACTACCCAACCCAATTTGAAGAAAGTTAAGTCATAGCATACCTCAAATGTAAAAAGCCAATCCCAAAATCCCTCAATCAGGAGCTTTCCCCTTAGGAACAGATTCAGAACCAGCTAAAACATACAAATATAGAATCGATGCATCAAACGCTAACCAACTACACCCTAATTTCCAACTTTTGAATCGGGCTCAAAATGGACCCCCGAAATGTGTTTTTGAAAAAAAAGGGAAAAATTGGACTTTTGTCAAAAAATATATTTAGCATGATTAAAAGAACACAAAAGAGAAAACCCAAGTAAAATGGATTGAAATTGTGGTTTAAGTTTAAAAAATACTATTTTTAAACCTTTGGGGCCAAAATCCCCAAATTTTACCTTTAAGTCCAAGTTTTAACGAAGTTTAGATGGAAATAATAATAAAATAATAATAGAAATAGGGATTTGGAGCTTACCCTAGCTTAAAAATGGAAGAAAATTCTCAAAAACTCGATAATAGTGAAGAATCGTGAAAAAAAAGTATTTAAATATACCAGGTGTAGCTAAAGCGAACCATGGACCAATTTTAGCAGTCAATATTAAAGTGCCTAGGGGCTGCTAAAGGAGTACCCACGCTAGGGTGTCAAGCCGCTAAAATGGTCCTTGGGTAACTTTAGCGGTAGGCACTAAAGCGCCCAGGTTACCTCATTAGCGGTACCTGCAAGGTGCCCAGGGTCGCTTTAGTGCCAATGGGCCGCTAAAGCAACCTTCACTAAAGTGCCCATAGGTTCGCTTTTGTAGTCACACTAGTAATTGTGCACCAGCTGAAGACTTGGAGAATTTCAAGTCTTCGCGGATCTTTCGGGATTTATTTAAAATCCCAAGAATGCAAATGATCTATGCTACCCGATCCAATTCGATGCTTCAGACTCAATGGCAATATTAGACTGTTGAAAAAACATCATTTTCACAATGTTGACCCCCCAAATCTAATTTCATAGCATTTTGAATTTAGGGCCAAAATAAGTTATAAAATCCCTAAAATCACACCAACATTGCTACTAACCTTTACTTGATGTTCTGAATTTGCTCGCGCAGTTTGTTTTTCAAAGAGATGCACAAAACAAAAGATGTTGGCCAAAGTCAACTAATAAGCCTTTAAGACCACTAAAAACCACAATCACTGACCAATCACATCAAAATGCATTGGGAATCATGTCAATCATCCTCACACCATAAAAATACCACAACGTAACAACAAAGAGGGGTAAAATGGTCAAATCAAACAAAAATAAATATGCCACACAAATCACCAAAAGTGGGGTCATTACATCATCCACCACTAAGAATCTAGTTTATCCTCAAACTAAAGACCAGAGAAATACATGCACGCACAAAAAGGCTAGGGATAAATACTACTCCTATCAGATTCGAACTCCCAAGTAGCCTCATCTCTAGGTCAATGTCTGTACTAGACCTTAACCACTAGATTATTTATAAAATGCAATCATCTAGCATCCCTGGCTAAAACGGAGACCAACTCCTAAACAAAAGATAACCGTTCATTTAAATGGACTGAATCCCAATAATGACATGAGAATTATCTAGAATGTAATATTGAAAATGGAAAAATGAAAAACTAGAATAACAGTTGACAAATCTGGGGGCAACTCTTCCTCACAACAACATCCCCAGTAGTTTGAAGAATCTCAAAAGACCTAATATACCTAGGCTAAGATTGCCCTAATCCCAAACCTCAACACACCCTTCATGGCTGAAACACGAAGGAAGATACGATAACCAACACTAAATCTCAAGGCATAAAGTCTATGATCAGCATAGCAATTCTGCCTACTCTGAGACGCTTGAAGTCTATCCTGAATAACCCAAACCCTATCCAAGGATTGACAAAAAAACTCTATACCTTGAGGACTAATATCCAAAATATCTACCAACCAACTGGATAGAGACAATGCCTACCATAAATAGACTCGAAAGGAATCATCTCAATACTAGAGTTGTAATTATTATTATATGCAAATTCTACAAAGGCTAGATGTTGCTCCCACTAGCCTCTAATGACTATCACGCAAGCATAAAGCATATCCTTCGAAACCTTAATAGTCCGCTCAGATTGACCATCCGTCTGGGGATAAAAATCCATACTAAGATCAGCTTGGGTACCCAAATCCTCCTAAAAGCTCTTCCAAAAGTGCAATGTGAATACTCAACCTCGATTTGAGATGATAGATACTAGTACACCATGCAAATGCATTATCTAACAATTGTAGATAAGAGCCAACCTCTCAGCACTGAAGGAAACTTGAACGGGAATAAAATGAATTGATTTGGTCAATCAATACACGATGACCAAAATAGTATTTGATCCATGAGAAGTATGAGGAAACACAGCCACGAAGTCCATATTGATTTGTTCTAATTTCCACCCGGGAATGGGTAACTTGTGTAGCAATCCACTAGGTCTTAAGTGCTCAACCTTCACCTTCTGGCAACATAGGCAATGAGCTACAAAATCCACTATATCCTTTCTCATATCACCCCTCCTCCTATCTCAAATAATGATACATCTTAATCACTCCTAGATAGATGTAATACCTAGAACAATGAGCCACCTCCAAAATTAATTAAATGCAATCACCCACTTTTGGCACATAAACTCGTCCTCCAATCCTCAAAACACCATTAGAATCAAGTGAGGATTCCTTAGCTTCATATCTCAACACTTTATCCTGATTAATCATAATCTACCATCATCAAACTGATGAGACAAAATCTTCTCCATCAAGGAAAACCTAGCTTCCATGAATTCCAAAATGTACCTAGTTGTCACAACATCAAGCCTAACTATCTGGTTAGACAAAGACTGAACCTCTAAGGCCAAAGGCCTCTCCTGGGTCAAAAGATGAGCCAAGATACCCATGTTAGTTGACTTCTTGATCAAGGCATCTACAATGATAAATATCATAAATATGAAGCAAATATCATAAATATGAGTCAAATAATACAGATAAATCCACTAAATAAAATGATGAGCCTAAAGAAAAGATACAACTCTCTTAGGACTCAACTGAAGCATACCCTTCCAAGTTATACTTGACACACCCGGTGAAGCTAAAGTCATGGTCTTAGCATAAGAATCTAGGACATCATGATAAGGAGATAACAAATCCATACACAAAACGAAAAAAAAATCTACCATATCTAATATAGTGAAACCTACCCAGGTCTCACGTCAAGTAAAAGTCACAACATAACATCGGTAGACCCGATCCACCATTAAAGAGTCTCCAATGAGGTGGATACACAAATATGCATATCAAGTGGCTCACAAGTAGAATAAAAACCCAAAGAAAAATGTAAAGACACATACAAGAAAACCAATCTCGAATCAAATAAGAAAGATGCATATCTAAAACAAATAGGGATGACACTTGTGATAAAGACATCGGAGGCCTCTGCCTCTAGCAGAGGAGGTATAACATAACATTGACAACATCCACCATATGACTGGGTAGCCCTGCGACCACCAGCACAGGCATAACTACCTCTATCACTCGCACTTCTAGTAGAATTTTTACCTCTTATAGTCAATAAAATAACAACTCTGAAAACATGGTAGGGGCAGTCCCTAGCCAAATAACCAATCTCATTATAAACATAGCAAACCATATAACCCAATACAATGAAAGAAGGTATGGTTTAACTGGACGACCACTTGAAGTCCCTGAAAAAGAAGACCTACTACCTGAACTTTACAATGCAGCCTGTATTAGTCTACTATGATACCTGTAGAAACTTATAGAATCTCTACCTCGGGAGATATGACCTTTGAACTCAACCTGATGGTGAATCATCTTGGAGACTCCCTAAGATGATCAAAGAATAGACTCAGTTATCTTAGCATGATCTATAATACTCTGAAACAAAGCTCAATATACCACCATCTGATTAGTAGCAACCTAAAAAAACAGGCAACCCCTTCATGAACTTTTGAATATTCTCAAATTCAATGGCAATACTTAAATAAGAATATATAGACAAGGCATGAAATCATGCCTTATACTCTAGAACAGTCATGGAGCCTTACTCCAAGCAATCAAACTTATCTCTCATCTGATGCCTAAAACTCTAAGGAACAAACCTATTCAAGAAGGTATCTATAAACTGATCCCAAGTCATCTCTGGTAAATCGAGAGGTCGACAACCCATAAGTGGGCTCGGCCAATCTCTTATTTCAACTCTGAACTAGTAAGTTGTTTAAGCAACCCTATCCAATACAAGAAAACCAAAGTTATGCATCTTCTGGAAATGATCCATCAAGAACTCAAAGGAATGCTTACCTACAGCACCACTGAACCTATGAAGACCCAAATGAGTGAACCTCTCAAACCTCTTCTGATCCTCAGAAGTCATAGATGCACTCAAAACAAAAAGAGGCATAATAAATCTTGCTGGCTTAGAACCCATTTGAGGATATATCATATAAAAAAGCTGAACTCCTGACCTCAAAATACCATACTCAGATACCATCACTGAAGGAGTAAATACACTTAGGGTCTGTGGAGTACCATAAGCAGATGTTGGTACAACAGAAGGATCTATACTTGAAAATAGGGTAACACCATAAGCATACTCTGTCATAGACTGAGGAATAATACTCATAGATAGAGGAACATAAGTTGCACTCAAGGGAGAACCCTCTAACTGGGTAAGCAAATCAACTAATAACCCCTAGAAGACTGTGATAGAAAAACTTGGTAGAATTGGAATAGGACCCATACCTCCAATATGCTTATCTTGAGGCTCAAGGGAGAGTCCCCTAGTGCTATCTCTAGATGAGATAGATCCTCGTGCCTATCCACCATGTCGAGCCCGACCATAACTCATAACTCGCCCCCTAGACTAGGCTTTTTTCTAAGATAATGGATCCAATCTCTAACTTCACTTGATCTAGTCCTCACCATTACACATAAAGAGTGAATTATGACTCAAAACACAATGTATGAAAGATCTCCACGACATAAAATAAAATAAAAGAAGTTTCTGAAAGATATTTTATAGCCTCTCGAAGATAGATATCAATGTACACATATCGATCGATGAGACTCTAGTAGGCACACCATTCTTACATTATTGAGACCAATAGGGCCTAGCTTCTCTGATACTAATTTGTCACTATCCAAAAACCAAGGGTCATGATGGAACTTGTCTCGGCCTGCCTTGACAAGTAAGCCTATCACCCAAAATAATATGAAATGAGAAGTCAATACCAAGATACCATATAATACCCTAAAATCTTGTATCATAGTATGAGAACTAACTAAGATAACTCAAATGTCAAAATACACTGTATATCTAAAATGAAGTATCTCTATGCTAAATACAAATAAAGACATAGTCTCGATGATTAAAGGTAGAATTCAAATCCAAATGTATAAATAAACTGCTACCTCAAATAGGCTCTAACTATCTCTAGAATCAATTATCGTGAGGCACACTCATACCTAGATCTTCACCAAAAGGGCATAGTAAGGGTAAGTATGGTCCACTTAAATTCAGTAGGTATCATAGGTTTGTTGAGTAAAGTAGAAAATAAAGAATATAAACATAAACTATGGGCACACCATCTGCAATTGGAAAATGTCCCAAATGGTATCCCACACTGTCTCCACTAACAATTTTAATATACACACACAATGATTACAAGTAGAGAAAAAAAGAGCAAATATACATGTACATCAAATCCATGTATAAGAAGATAGAACAAATGGACAGATATAAAGTCAATGACAGAAATGCTATTATAGCATAAGCACAATATATGAAGTGCAATAAAGATGAAGATGATGTTGTGATGCACGAGGTCATCCCATAACCTTGAATACACCTACTGAGCTATGCTCCCGAGGTAGGACCCATGGGGGGTTTGTCAACTCATATACAATCCATATCAAATACCATATCCATATCTTCTATTTGGAACATCCATTGGTACAAGGTTTTAAAGATGTCACATTTTTGGATAGAAAAAACCAGTGTTTCTAGTACTTCAAAGGTGGTACCATTGTTTCATGAATGTATAAGAAATGCAGATTTAAATACTTACAACAAACCAAAATGAGAATATCCAAAATCAACCAATAAAACAAATAAGTAAGCAAAACATCCACTCAAATTGACTTTGACTTTTATGGCCTAATATAATTCTAGAAACATGAAGTGAAACATACAAGATAATGTTATAGATACCACATAAATACCAATATCTAGTCTCTTTCCCACCAAAAAGAGTACAACCAAATATACGTATATCAACACCAGGCTGCAACATTAAATAAGACTCCAGACTGTCACACATAACAAATAATATCTCAAAACTGTAAAACATTAACCATATAGGCTCCCACACGGGCACATAAATCAGCTAACAAATTTTCCGTGATACAACCCCATATCCATAGAATGTTTTTACATTATCATTAACTACTGAACCCCTTCTGAGGAAAGTTAAGCTATAACCTACCATAAATGCCAAAAATTGGTCTGAAAAGCCTTCAATTAGGAGCTTTCCTCTAACAAATGTACTCAAAACTATCTAAAACATACAAATATAGAATATATGCATCAAAAGGAAAGCAAAAACACCCATATTCCCCAATTTTATCAGGGTAAAAAATGACCCCCAAAATGTTTTTTTTTTAAAAAGGGTAAAACTACAATTTTTGTCCAAAATCATATTTTTCCAAGATTAAAGGAACTAATAGGATAAAACCCAAGAGAAAATGGGTCGAAATTAGGTTTAAATTAAAGAAATACTATTTTGAGGCTTTCCAAGCCAAAATCCCAAAATTTCACCTTTCAATCCAAGTATTAACAAAGTATAGGAGATAAAAGTAAAAAAAAAAGTTATTGCAATAGGGATTTGGAGCTTACACAAGCTTAGAAATGGAAGAAAATGCTCAAAAACTCAAAGCCCAAGCTTCAAGTCTAAAAAATATTGATAAATGATGAAAAAAGAGTGTCTAGATATACTAGGTACAACTAAAGCGGACCATGGGACACTGAGCAATCAATGCTAAACCTCCCAAGTGCCTCTAATATTGTACCTACATGAGGGTGACAACCTCCTGAAATGGACCTTGGGCAGCTTTAGCGGTTAGCGCTAAAGCACCCAGGTCTGCTTTAGCATCAAAGAGCCACAAAAACACCCTCTGCTAAAGTTCCCAAAGGGTTGCTTTAGCAGTCACACCAGCAGTTGAGCACTAATTATTGACTTTGAATTATCCAAGTATCTGCGGACCCCTAGAGATTCATTCAAAATCCCAAGTACATAAATGAGCTATGCTACCCTAAAAACTTTGATGCTCCAAACTCTATGGCGCTATTAAATTTTTGAAAAAGCATAGTTCTCATAAAGTTGACCCTCAAAACTCAACTTCACAACTTTCTAAACCGAGGGTCAAAATGAGATATAAAAGCGTAAAACCACACAAACCATGCTACTAACCTAAAATCGACATTCCAATTTTTTTGGTACAATCTGTTTTGCCATCCGATACACTTATCAAAAGACTTTGACCAAAGTCAACTAATGAGCCTTTAAGACCCCAAAACCACAACCTCACCCATATCATATCAAAAGACATTGGGAACCATACCAATCATCCTTTTTCCCCAGAAATACCATAATACAACCACGTGGATAGGTAAAATGGTTAAATTACATAAAATAAATATGCCACACAAATTACCAAAAGACAGGTCATTACAATGTTTGCCCCAGACTATGGGCACAACGACTGGTACAAGCACTTCTATGGGTGTGGTTGTTATGGATCTAGTGGAAAAAGTATTCACCATCTGAATGTAAGAGTGAATGAGTTAGATATTAATGTGGATGAACATATATCAATTAGAATCAAGTAACAGCATGAATAGAAGAAGGAAATAAATTATTTTCCTAAATTCTTTAGCCTCCCAGAAAAAATACCATGTCATGACCTGACCCCGAGCCTAGTTGTGATGGGTATCTCAACCCCACCAAGGGCTGAATACCACCCCCTTTACATAGTCACCTTTGAATAATAAATATATTAGAAGAAGTAACCCAAACATAAGGTGAAAGATAAATAGATAACTAAAAGATACTAAGAGTTAATAAATAGTAACCACCCACACTTTTTCCACAAAAGCCTCTAACAAAACTGAACATCAACCTAGGTCGGGATATGCCCCCGATTTTAGCCAGAAAAAAGAATCCAAAAGTGATAGTACAAAATAATTAAACCAAGAAGTAACAGGCCTTTCGAAAGAAAGTAGACCACCGGTTCAAGCTAACCAATGGATAAATAATAACCATCTAACTCTACACAAAGTAACCAAATAACCCCTAGAACCCTACATTATGAAATAATGCAACGTTCAGGAATGGTTAGTAGGTAACCACAAGCATGTAACTCAGGAAAGGGATAAAATAATATTGTAATTAAATCAGTCCAAAACCATTCAAAAACCATATACACATATTCATATATACCAATATATATAAGATGCCAGATAGGAAACAAGGTTTAAACGTAAGATTTAAAATCATTATCCTGGACTGTGTATCTCTAACCATTCTAAGGGCAACCATGGGCAATACGGGTTCAACCCCCCTGCTGAAAATGTCCCAGCACGTGTTAGCCATACAAACTAGGAAAATCCAAGGAAGTTACAGGGAATTAATTATCATAGACATTCCAAAATACATAAATAAAATGTGAACTATGCACACGGTTATAAAGACCCCCACGTCGGCAAATGTTGTTTCCAATATTGGTCCCCCTGGGACCTCCACCTCACGGTAAGATACACAACTCATTTTAAGCCTAATTAAAATCATATAGAATATAATCTCAACCATAACCAAGGAGTATTTTAATTTGGCTCTACCATTGGTATCATCAAACCAAATAAAATTAAGCTCTCAAGCCAATTTCATTATGCTATTCCAAAAGCTATTAGCCAAATTAGCTCCAAAGTTTCAAATTTAAAACCAATCCATGGCCACCATGTCTTTTCAAAACCACACTACTAGAAATATAGATATGGCAATGCTAATTGGCGAGAATTGTACAACCATCGTTATAAAGCACTCTTTGGTAATGGTAATAACCGTCGCCTGACGATGTATAACCTAGGAAAATTAAAAGAAATAACTATCCTATAATATAAATAACTATTACAATAGAGTCATATATAGTGACGGTTTATCTAACCGTCACCATAGATAATCTATAGCCACGATTAGTTTTGCTAAGAAATAACATTACGCAGGAAAATTTCTTTCACCATATATTTTATCCGCTTTTCCATAATATTTATTAATAGATTAATTAAAAAATATATTGTCTCATATTTAGAACAATTAACCCTAGAATCCCCATTTCACTCCTTAGCTTTGCCGCCAAATAGCTCAAGAAATTTTCGTAATTTTCCTTAATTTTTGTTAATTTGCTGCAAAATATGCTCAAGAATTTGGTGAAAAAATATATTCTCATAATTTCCCTAAGAATTTTCTTTTTTTCCTTAAGGTTCTGAATTTTCTCTCGTGGTTTAGGCTAATTTCCCTATTTTGCTCATTTTGCTCTCTTTGTACACCCCATTTTTGGATAATTACTTTCATATTTGTGGTTCGGAGATAATTTGTTTCAATTGCTGCATTTTTGGCTTCAGTAGAAGGATTTGTGCTTTAGTGGGAGGTATTGTCCATTTTCTCTTATGTGCTAATGTTGTTTTCATCAATTTTTGCTATTTTCATTGGAGAAAAAAATAAAATTAAGTGGGTCTTCTTCTCTTTTGTTCTTCTACTATTTTAGTGGATTTTATTTACTGAAAAGGTTTGCATGTAAGAATTAATGAACCTACTATCTCTAATTTGTGTTGCATGTTCTTTGGTGGTTTGATTTTAGGGTAGTTTATTGGATTTTGGGGTCTAATTTGTGGATTTCGTGTTGTCTAATTTATGGATTTTAGGGTATGATATTTATTTGGATTTTGTGGTATGTAGTTGTAATTGTATCAGATTTTGTAATTGTTACTGATTTGTGGTATGCTTACTGTAATTGGTATACTTTAAGGGAGCTTTAAATTGCTACGGATTTTTTGGTCATGAAAATGTTATTGGCAGGGGAGAATATGAAAATATGTTGCTGTTAAGAATTTTCTTAACAATAGTTGAGGAATTTTTTCCTTTTCCCAGACATTGCATGAATTATTATACAAGTTATTTTTCGGGACTGAGGTGTAGTTGGCTTTGCATAATCATGATTTCTCATTTTACTTTTTCTAGTATTTAAACCATATAGAGCGAGGTTATTTCTTGAACTTTTCAACTGTTAGACAACCTCAATTATGGTTGCCACTATTCAAGTTATTATATATTGATCAATATCGATGAATAGTTTTTCTATTTCAAAGTACATGTGAATTTGTAACGCCCCAAATCTGGTACCCTGAATACTACACGGTGCTTATGACCCCGAAGGACCACAAGCTAACCCATGAATGATATTTATACCTTAACACTGCATAATATACTGTATAAATGCAGAAATAAAGGCTGAAAGGCCATAAGGTTCAAAACTAAAACATAATATCTGATAAAATATAACATCTGGATGGGGTATGAAATACCCAAAACAACAGAAATAAACTGTCTGAACATGATAGTCTAAAAAGCCTTTAAATGTCTGAACTATCTGAATAAGGAGTTGATGGGACATGTCCCCAACTAACTCCAACTAATAAATTAATTAATGAGATAAAGAAGTAATGATCATGTCCTCGAAAGATGAGGAGTCACTGCTAACTCTGAATAATGAGATTGGAATACTATTGATGCTCTGGTGCTCGTGCTTCTGAACCTATGGTATAAAACACCATAGCATAAATATGTCAATACTTTGAATGTACTGGTATGAATGAGAGGTAGGTTGAATCCAAAGGGATCATATGCATGAACTATACTAATTGACTGGACAACATGAATGTGAGAATGCATGTATGAATACATAATAACTGTAACTTAGTTCGTAATAACATGATTACTGAGTCTGAGTACTGATAACATGAGATACTGATAACTGTATAACTGAAATAACTGATAATGAGCGACTGTATCTGACAATCTTGATTCTGATGGAACTAGCTGAGTTCTGTACTATACTAAGTAGATTGTATCTAACAGTCCTGAACCTGAAGAACTATCTGAGTTTTTCTACTGAGACTGAGACTGAGATTGAACCTGTAACTGTGGGAGGTAATTATCTAACTGACATGCCCCAAAACTGAACTGGTGGGGTCCAACCTATAACCCCAGCTGGAAGGGTATCAATACCGTGCCATGGGTAAAGACTAGCTGTTAGTATACCCTCTCTGACAGGGAGCTCTTCCATCAATCCCTCCTGGTAGGTAACCAAAATGAGATGTATAAATCCCTAAATGGTAGGGTGCATCTCAACGTACATTGGCTACATAGTTTTGGAACACAAGGATTTCTTTTAAGGATCATACTCTCCACTGAATAATAGGTGAGTCCCCATCCTTGGTTTCCCACGGTGCTGAATTCTACTCCCAACTGAATAGACACTATACAGATTCACTGAAATGAATTGATACTAATGGTATTGTTTAGCGGAGTTAAATTGAGTTCACTGAGTTCTGTTGACTGACGGAATGCTACTGAGATCTGAGGGTTGACTGAGAGTACTGAAGGTATTAACATTTACTAGGAATACTGAGGTTACCAAGATTACTGAGCACTGAGATCACTGAGATTATTAAACTACTGAGATTATTGAGCCTTTTGAGATTTGGGGTTTTCCTAAGTCACATGACTGACTAGGTTCTATGGATCATGGCTTGACTGAAAGTATCGTGAAATCATGACACTGACTCTAGGCACACAACTATGTTTTTCGGGTACAATACCCCCAAGACTTCATGGAAAGAAACTGACAAAGCAAGACTTTCGTGAATACATGACTAACATCAACAATCCTTAATTCATTGAGTAAGACATTTCATCAAACATTTGACATGCATAAACTGGTACCTGAATGGGGATTCCATATTATCATACTAGTATGGAACTTTTCTTTCACATAGGCATTTAATTAAACATACGGGGAGTATGCTTTGGTTATAAAATCATCAACACATCTGATAATCATGGATATATCAATCAACTTGTAATTTGAAGAGAGTTTATCATGGTTATTATGCAAATCATCACATACTAGGGTCAATCATTGGAATATGTAATTTAAAACATGAATCAAAACCAGACAACATCATGAACATGAATTTCAATTCAATTTAAATCATGAGCATTCACAAATACCCAAATCTTGGATTTTAAAAGATATTTTTTAGCTTCATGGGTGAAAGGGACCCATGAATCAACACATGACATACCTGGGTTATGATTTCTTGAAGATTGATGGAACAAAACTTAAATTCTTGACTTGAAATTAAACACCTAGGGTTTTCTTGTTCTTGAGGATAGATCATTGAGAGAAAACCTTAATTTGATGTTGTGAATAAATATTGAACTTATGAGCCTTGGTATGATATAATTAGGGGTTAAAACGGGTGGAGAAAGACCTAAATACCCTTTAAAAATGACATAATATAACTGAATAGGATCTACGATGGTCCATAGCTGGCTCGACGGTCTGTCGTTTTGACCATCATACGTGGACCAACAAAAGGACTCACTACCTAAGTAGTGACGGCTTAGGCGATGGTCCGTCACAAGTTTGATGGCCTATCAACCTATTCGACACACCGTATCTAGAAGGTTGACTCACTCCCTTGGCTGCAATGGTCCATCGCTAGATCGATGGTCCGTCAACTTGGCCATCACACCTGGGTGATTCTGACAGCTCTGAGTAAAACGTCCATAACTTTCTACTTCGATACCGGATTTGGACGAAATTGGTATCGTTGGAAAGATAATTCAATTTCCCACATAATAAAAATTGTAAATATTAAAAATTCCACATATAATCAAATGGATTCATATTTCAAAGTAAGTTTCTAACATTCTTAGGACAATTTTAAGCGAGGTAGAATTATGGGGTATTATAATATCTCCGTCATGAGAACATTCATCCTCGAATGAGATTGAGTGATAGGGGAGAAAATAAACTAATGTACATACTGAACATAATTTATTGGAACATGATCTCATGACTGACATGACTGGTAACTGAATATATGATACTGAACAAGCAAATCTGATGCATGTGTAACTGATTCATGAATGCATGACTGAGTGTCATGATCAATTGAGTTTTTCTCAAAATAAGAATCCATATCTGATGCATAATTACATGACTAAATTGATATATTAATGCATGACTGAATATGCAAGTTTGTAATGGAGATCTGAGCATGAACTGAATACCAAGTTTGTAATGGTAATTTGAACATGGAACTGAGTAAGTTCAAGAAAACTGTTACATAAACTGAAAAGTACTGATGAACCCATGATTATGATAGAAGTATGCATGAACAGGAACCTAAGAATATGGCTGAGACTGAAACATGATATATAGATTGAATTTCATGAACTAAATTGAGCCCCTAAATACATGGTTCACGACTGAGATTGGAACTTGGGAGTCAATTTATAAGTACCCACTACTCCAATCAAGATCAATTTTGAGAAAAGGGAGTGGTATGTTTAAGTCATGAAAGTTTGGGGGATTATAGTGTATCTTCCCCTTGGGACACTAGGTCCCTCTAGGATATTGACTTGGCTGAGCTACTGAAGAAAACTGAGGTGGTGCGTAAGGCACCTCAGAATTGATTCTTAACTGATTATCTGAGATCTAAAACTGAAGCCTGATACATGAACTGAGCTAAGCTTGCATCTACATGATTGGTTCTTCTTAGAATAGTTTCATTCATGAGATTTCGGCTAGAGAGAATAGATGGAAAGATAGGAAACCAAACTGTACGAACTTGTCTATTTGAGACTAACACATGATGAAAATGTATAGTCGACTGGAACCTTTCCTTAACACTCTTTCTATAGAGCTCTAATATCTTTAGGGAATAAGGAAATCTTGGCGTGGTCTGAAAAAGATAGGTGAATAGGAAAAATCATTGCCTGGCTAAAATTCGGTAAGACAGGTTAAGACCTATTTCAGATGAAATGACTAAGATTCTTACACTGCAACTGAGATTACTAAAAAGATTCACATGGGTGCTGAAAACGAATGCACAAACATACTGACTTATCTGATTAACTTAATAATTGATAGTTGAATACTGAGCATGTGAGACTGGTTTGTACTTAGTCTGAATAACTGGACTGAGGCTGTATAATATTATGCATAGGAGGTAATGATTGACTAGATAACAAGGGGTAACTGAGCATGAATGAGCTAAAACTATATCACTTCAAGATTACAAGGCTAGGCATCTATCATGATTTGCATATATTCTGTAGACTGACGTACTAAAATACTACTGACTGAGTAACTGATAGTTGTAGCGTTGGTCAAGCAAGTTTGGAACTGAACTGAGTTTCTGATCTGATTATTGAACTTAAGCTGGCATTATAACTAAAACTGTAGTAGAGACTGTAACTAAGTATGTAATTGAGACTCATACAGGTACCGAATACTAGTAACTGAGGGTGATACTGATATTAAAGTACTGAATTGTAATGGCTAAGTAACTAAAAACAAATATCCATGGTCCCATAGAAATATCTGAATCCTTTATAGAATATCAATTACTAAACTGATGTTGTAACTGAGGACTGAGGTACAGAACATCCACCTCACAGATTTATCAAGGAATCTAAAATGAGAGCATAGAAGGCATAAGCTGAGTTTGGCTAATCACTAGGGGAGGAGCATGAGTCATGTGGGCCAGACATATTGTAAACCATGACATGAGTATATAAGGCATGAGCTGCATGACCTGAGTTCGGAACTTCTGTGTTCATGGGACATGATTCATAACACTGAGTGAACTAGAATTCCTTATACTAAGAACTTGAAATACACACTATTCTATGAGAAGTGTACGGATACAAGCTGTATTCATGGAACTAAAAAAGTTAGCATGCGTAAATATCGTGATGACTATAGTACGAAACTTTGCACTAAGACAAGAATGGGTTGGAAATCGTCTTCCCTTGCTGATTATCTACACATACTGGAACTATAACTAGAATCTGAAGGGTTGACTTTCTGACCCCAAATTTTAACTGCTATGCAAGGTTTCAAAAGAAAAGAAACTCATAATATGAATAAGCATGAACATGTAAATGAGAGATCTATAACATACCAGTAACTGCATTAAGAGAACTTTCCTGATTCTACCGGGATCAAAGTACATAGAGTCTGTTTGGGTGTTGCCCACTGATAGCACTGAAATTGGCACCCTTCTATTTTGAGCGATCGGACTGAGCTGAAGAATGACCATGCTGACTTTGAGGACTGAGTTTAGGAAAATCTTAGACTATGTGACCTACTTTTCCATATCCGAAACACACATTACTGTCGGCTCTACACACCCCGTTATGATACTTACCACACTCTTTGCAAAATGGATGAGTAAAAACCCTGCTCTTACTACCCTGGGCCTTAGATCCTGGTGTACTAACTGAAGGGGAAACTGGGACTAAAAACTTCTGACTATGCTGAGAACGATTACCACCCTGCAACCCTGGCTGAGAAAAACTATAACTACCTATTCTGGCCCTCTTATTTTCTCTCTCCTTCTTCTTAAGATTTTGTTCCTTTATATATTGGGCATAGACCATAAGCCTAGATACGTTCATATATCTAGTCAACATCGAAGTACTGCACTCCTTAACCACTCTACCTTATACCTCTGACACAAACTTACTCATTCTGGATCTGTTATCTGCTACTACATGGGGAAAATACCTGGCTAATTAAGTGAACTTAAGGGAGTATTCTTTCATACTCATGGTGCCTTGTCTGCGATTTATGAACTCTAACACTTTGCCTTGTTTCTTCTCTAGGGGAAAGAATCTATTTAAGAAGGTCGTAGCAAACTCTTCCTACTCTATGGGCTCTGTATTTGTACCTCTGTATACCTTCCACTACTTATACCATGTATGGGCTCTGTCTTGTAGCTGATTGATAGCTAACTCTACACTCTTACTGAAAGTAACTCCCATGATGTCTGTGACTTTCTGAACTTAGTCTAGGAACTCCTGTGGATCCTCTTCAAACTTAGAGCCAGTGAATAAGGGAGGATTTATTTAGGTAAAGTCCAAAATTGTGGTTATAGCAGCATTGGCCCCTGGGTTGGCCGGAATGGTAGATGGTTGTTCATTCAGAGTTGTGACTAAATGAGCTAGAGTAGTGAATACAATCCTGATTTCTGAATGAGAGACGTGCTCATCCAGCGGACCTGGCTGGATGGGTTGAGGTGCTGACTGATTTCCATTACCCCTTCGCTAGCCCTTTTGGGAGGCATAATCTGTAAACGAAGGGAAGAAGTGGATTAGACTGTGAGTTTAACTAGAGTTTATACTTACTAGCCAGACATGAATACTGAAAGAAGGGACCCTAAAACATCTCATAGCCTCCTGCACATAAGTGTGGTGCACAACACACCCATGCACAAGACTCTACTAGATACGACTTTCAGACTTCCTAGGACACTGTTAAACCTTAGTCTCTGATACCAAGTTTGTAACACCTCAAATGTGGTACCCTGAATGCTACACGATGCTTATGACCCCGAAGGACCACAACCTAACCCACGACTGATATTTATACCTGAACACTGCATAATATACTGTATAAGTACATAAATAAAGGCTGAAAGGCCATAAGGTTCAAAACTGAAACATAATATTTGATAAAATATAACATTTGGATGGGGTATAAAATACCCAAAACAACTGAAATAAACTATCTAAACATGATAGTCTGAAAAGCCTCTAACTGTCTGAACTGCCTGAATAAGGAGTTGATGGGACATGTCCCCAAATGACTCCAACTAAGATATTAATTAATGAGATAAAGAAGTAATGATTATGTCCTCAAAATATGAGGAGTCACTGCTAATTGTAAATGCTGAAACTGAAATGCTACTGATGCTCTGGTTCTCGTACTTTTGAACCTATGGTATAAAACACCATAGCGTAAATGCGTCAGTACTTTTAATGTACAGGTATGCATAGGAGGTAGGTTGAATACAAAGGGTTCATATGCATGAACTATACTAACTGAATGGACAACATAAATGTGAGAATGCATGCATGAATACATAATAACTGTAACTAAGTTCGTGATAACATGATTACTGAGTCTGAGTACAGATAACATAAGATACTGATAACTATATAACTTAAATAACTGTTACTGAGTGACTGTATCTGACAGTTTATATTCTGATGGAACTAGTTGAGTTTCATACTGTACTAATTTAACTGTATTTGACAGTCCTAAATATGAAGAACTATCTGAGTTCTTTTACTGAACTGAGACTGAGACTAAGACTGAAACTACAACTGTGGGAGGTAATCATCTAACCGACATTCCCTGAAACTGAACTGGTGGGGTTCAACCTATAACCCCAACTGGAAGGGTGACAATACCGTGCTATGGATAAAGACTAGCTGTGAGTATACCCTCTCTGACAGAGAGCTCTTCCGTCAACTCCTCCTGGTAGGTAAGCCAAATGAGGTGTATAAATCCCTAAATGCGTAGGGTGCATCTCAACCTACGCTGGCTACATAGTTCTTGAACACAAGGATTGATTCTAAGGATCACACCCTCCACTGAATAATAGGTCAGTCCCCATCCTTAGGTTTACTCGATGCTGAATCCTACTCCCAACTGAATAGTCACTGAACTAATTACCTGAACAAAAATGATACAAATGGTATTAGTTAGCTGAGCTAAATTGGGTTCACTGAGTTTCATTGACTGACGGAATGCTACTGAGATCTGAGGACTGACTGAGAGTACTGAAGTTACTGAGATTTACTGGGAATACTGAGGTTACTGAGATTACTGAGTACGGAGATCACTGAGATTACTAAACTACTGAGATTACTAAGATTTTTGAGATTTTTGGGTTTTCCTGAGTCACATGACTGACTGGGTTCTATGGATCATGGCCTGACTGAGTGTGTCGTGAAAACATGACACCGACTCTAGTCATACAGCTATGTTTTTTGGTACAAGTACCCGCAGGACTCCATGGAAAGAAACTGACAAAGCATGACTTTCTTAAATACATGGCTAACTTCAACAATCCATAATTCATTGAGTAAGACATTTCATCAAACATTTGACATGCATAAACTTGTACATGAATGGGGATTCTATATTATCATACTAGTATGGTACTTTTTTTTCATATAGGTATTTAATCAAATACATGGGGAGCATTCTTTGGTTATTAAATCTTCAACACATCTAATAAACATGGATACATCAACCAACTTGTAATTTGAGAGGGTTTATCATGGTTATTATTTAAATCAACACATACTAGGGTCAATCATTGGAATATCTAATTTAAAACATGAATCAAAATCACACAACATCATGATCTTGAATTTCAATTCAATTTAAATCATAAATATTCACAAATACCCAAATCTTGGATTTTAAAAGAGATTCTTGAGCTTCATGGGTGAAAGGGACCCATGAATCAACACATGACATACCTGGGTTGTAATTTCTTGTAGATTGATAGAGGAAAACTTGAATTCTTGACTTAGAATTAATTACCTAGGGTTTTCTTGTTCTTGAGGATAGATCTTTGAGAGAAAACCCTAATTTGATGTTGTGAATGAATAATGAACTTATGAGCCTTGGTATGATATAGTTAGGGGTTAAAACGGGTGGAAAAAGACCCAAATACCCTTTAAAAATGACTTAAAATAACTGAATGGGATCTGCGACAGCTAGTGCGATGGTCCGTCACTGGGTCGACTGTCCGTCATTTCGACCGTCGTATGTGGATCAAGAAATGGACTCGCTGCCAAAGTAGCGCCGGCTTGGGCGATGGTCCGTCGCAAGTTCGACGCTCTGTCATCCTACCCGTTGAAACTTATCCAAAAGGTTGTATCACTGCCTTGGCTTCGCTTGTCCATTGCTAGATCAACGACCCGTCAAACTAGCCATCGCACCTGGGCGATTCTGACAGCTCTGAGTAAAACGTTCATAACTTTTTACTCCAATACCGGATTTGGAAGAAATTGGTATCGTTGGAAAGATAATTCAATTTTCCACATGATGAAAAGTAAAAATATTTAAAATTCTATGTATAATATAATGTATTCATATTTCAAAGTAAGTTTCTAACATTCTTGGAATGATTTCAAACTAGGTAGAAGTACGGGGTATTGCAATATCTCCCCCTGAAGAACATTCATCCTTGAATGAGACTGAGTGAGAGGGGAGAAAATAAACTGATGAACATACTGAACATGAATGAATGGAACATGATCTCATAAATGACATGACTGGTAATTAAATATATCATACCGAACATGCATTTCTGATGCATTTATAACTGATTCATGAATGAATGATTGAGTGTCATAATGAACTGAATTTTTCTCAAAATGAGAATCCATCTCTGATACATAATTACATAACTGAACTGATATATGAATGCATGATTAAATATACAAGTTTGTAATGGAGATCTGACCATGGACTGAATACCATGTTTGTAATGGTAATTTTAATATGGAACTAAGTAAGTTTAAGAAAATAGTTACGTAAACTAAAAAGTACTGATGAACGCATGATTATAATAGAAGTATGCATGAACAGGAACTTAAGAACATAGATAAGAGTGAAATATGATATATAAATTGAATTTCGTGAACTAAATTGAACCCCTAAATACATGGCTCACGACTGAGATTAGAACTTGGGAGTCAACTTATAAGTACCCTCTACTCCAATCTGGATCCATTTTAAGAAAAGGGTGTGGGATATTTAAGTTATGAATGTTCGAGGGATTATAGCGTATCTCCTCCTTGGGACACTAGGTTCCTTTAGGAATACTGACTTAGCTGAGCTACTGAGGTAAACTGAGGTGATGCATAAGACACCTAGGAACTAATTCTTGACTGATTATCTGAGATCTGAAAGTGAGGCCTGATACATAAACTATGTTGATCTTGCATCTTCATGGTTAGTTCTTCTTAGAATAGTTTAATTTATGAGATTTCTGCTAGAGAGAATAGATGGGAAAATAGGAAACCAAACTGTACGAACTTGTCTTTCTGAGACTAACATATGCTGAAAACCTATAGTCGGCTGTAGCCTTTCCTTAACACTCTTTCTATAGAGCTCTAATGGCTTTAGGGCACAAGGAAAACTTGGTGTGGTCTGAACAAGACAGCTGAATAAGAAAAATCATTGCCTAGCAAAAATTTGGTAAGATAGGTTAAGACCTATTTAAGATGAAATGACTAAGATTCTTGCATTGCAACTGAGATTACTGAAAAGATTCACATGGGTGTTGAACATGAATGCACAAGCATACTGACTTATCTGATTAACTAAATAACTGATAGCAGAATACTAGGCATGTGAGACTAGTCTATACTTGTCCGAATAACTGGACTGAGGCTGTAGAATATTATGCATAGGAGGTAATGATTGACTGGACAACATGAGGTAACTGAGCATGAATGAGTAAAAACTATATCACCTCAAGAATGCAAGGCTAGGCCTCTAGCATGATTTGGATATTTTCTGTAGACTGATGTACTAAAATACTACTGACTGAGTAACTGATAGCTGCAGCGTTGGTCAAGCAAGTCTGGAACTGAACTGAGTTTCTGATCTGATTACTGAACTAAAGCTGGTATTATAACTAAGACTGTAGTAGAGACTGTAACTAAGTATGTTATTAAGACTCATACAGGTACCTAATACTAGTAACTAATACTAATACTGATACTAAGGTACTGAATACTAATGGCTAAGTAACTAAAAATGGATAGCCATGGTCCCGTAGTAATATTTGAGTCCTTTATAGAATATCAATTACTAAAATAATGTTGTAACTGAGGACTGAGGGACAGAACATCCATGTCACAGAATTATCGAGAAATCTAAGACAAGAATGGGTTGGAAATCTTCTTCCCTTACTGATTATCTACACATACTGGAACTATAACTAGAATCTGAAGGCTTGACTTTCTGACCCCAACGTTTAACTGCTATGTAAGGTTTCAAAAGAAAAGAAACTCATGAATCTTTAGAAGCGTGAACATGTAAATGAGATATCTATAACATACTAGTAACTGCATTAGGAGGACTTTCCTAATTCTGCCAGGACCAAAGTGCGTAGAGTCTATTTGGGCGTTGCCCACTGATAGCACTGGAATTGGCACCCTGCCATATTGGGTGATTGGACTGATCTGAAGAATGACCATGCTGACTTCGAGGACCGAGTTTAAGACAACCTTAAACTTTGTGACCTACTTCACCACATCCAAAACACATATTACTGCTGGCTCTACACCCCCCTTATGATACTTACCAAACTCTTTGCAAAACGGATGAGTAAAAACCCTTCTCTCACTACCCTAGGCCTTGGAGCCTGGTGTACTATCTGAAGGGGACACTGGGACTAAAAACTTCTGACTATGCTGAGAACGGTTACCACCCTGCAACCCTGGCTGAGAGAAATTATAACTACCTGTTCTGTCCCTCTTATTTTCTCTCTCCTTCTTCTTAAGCTTCTATTCCTCCATCTGTTGGTGATAGACCATAAGCCTAGATATGTCCATATTGCTAATCTACATCGCAGGCCTGCACTCCTTAACCACTCTACCTGATACCCCTGACACAAACTTACTCATTCTGGATTTGTTATCTTCTACTACATGGGGAGCATACCTGTCTAACTGAGTGAACTTAAGCGAGTATTCTTTCACACTCATGATGCCTTATCTAAGATTTATGAACTCTAAAACTTTGGCTTCTTTTTGCTCTAGGGAAAAGAATCTATCAAAGAAAGCCGTAGAAATTCTTCCCACTCTATGGGCTCTATATTTGTACCCTTGTATACCTTTCACTACTTATACCATGTATGGGATACGTCTTGTAGCTGATAGGTGGCTAACTCTACGCTCACACTAGAAGTCACTCCCATTATGTCTGTGACTTTTTGAACCTGGTCTAGGAACTTCTGCGGATCTTCTTTGGACTTAAACCGGTGAATAGGGAAAGATTCATTCGGGTAAAGTCCCGAATCCTAGCTGTAATAGCATTGTCCCTTGGGTTGGATGGAATGGTGGCTGGCTATTCATTCTGAGTTGTGACTGAATGAGCTAGAGTAGTGAATGCAGTCCTAAATTTTATTTTAGAGACATGCTCATCCAGAGGATCTGGATGGACGGGCTGAGGTGCTGACTGATTTCCATTTCCCGTTTCACTAGTCCTTTTTGAAGGCATGATCTGTAAACAGAGGGAAAAAATAGATTAGACAGAGAGTTTAACTGGAGCTTATACTCACTGGCATGACATGAATACTGAAATAAGAGAAACTATTCCTAAAATATCTCATTGCCTCTTGCACATAAGTGTGGTGCACAACACACCCATGCAGAAAACTCTACTAGATACGACTTTTAGACTTCCTAGGACACTATTGAACCTTAGGCTCTGATACAAAGTTTGTAACACCCTGAATCTGGTACCTAGAATGCTACATGGTGCTTATGACCCTGAAGGACCACAAACTAACCCATGATTGATATCTGTACCTGAACACTGCATAATATACTGTATAAATATGAAAATAAAGGCTGAAAGGCCATAAGGATCAAAACTGAAACATAATATCTGATAAAATATAAGATCTAGATGGGTTATAAAATTCCCAAAACAACTGAAATAAACTATCTAAACATGATAGTCTGAAAAGCCTCTAATTGTATGAACTATCTGAATAAGGAGTTGATGGTATATGTCCCTAATTAACTCCAGCTAATAAATTAATTAGTGCGATAAAGAAGTAATGATCATGTTCTTAAAAGAGGAGGACTCACTGCTAACTCTGAATGCTGAGACTAGAATGATACTGATGCTTTGGTGCTCGTTCTTCTGAACTATGGTATAAAACACCATAGCGTAAATGTGTCAGTACTTTGAATGTACTGGTATGCATGGGAGGTAGGTCGAATGCAAAGGGTTCATATGCATGAACTATACTAACTGACTGGACAACATGAACGTGAGAATGCATGCATAAATACATAATAACTGAAACTAGTTCTTAATAACATGATTACTGAGTTTGAGTACTAATAACATGAGATACTGATAATTGTATAACTAAAATAACTAATACTGAGCGACTGTATCTGACAGTCTAGATTCTGATGGAACTAGCTGAGTTTCATACTGTACTGAGTTAACTGTATTTGACAATCCTGAATCTAAAGAACAATCTGAGTTATTTTACTGAGATTAAAACTGTAACTGTGGGAGGTAATCATCTAACCAAAATGCCCTGAACCTAAACTGGTGAGGCCAACCTGTAACCCTAGCTGGAAGGGTGTAAATACCATGCCACGAGTAAAGACTAGCTGCGAGTATACCCTCTCTGACAGGAAGCTATTTCATCAACCCCTCCTGGTAGGTAACCCATATCAGATGTATAAATCCATAAACGCATAGTGTGCATCTCAACCTATGCTGGCTATGTAGTTCTGGAACACAAGGATTGCTTCTAAGGATCACACCCTCCACTGAATAATAGGTGAGTCCCCATCCTTGGGTTAACTCAGTTCTGAATCCTACTCTCAACTAAATATACACTGAACTGATTACTGTAACTGAACTGATACTCATGGAATTGTTTAACGGAGCTAAACTGAGTTGACGGAGTTTCGTTGACTGACGGAATACTACTGAGATCTAAGGACTGACTGAGATTACTGAAGTTACTGAGATTTACTGGGAATACTAAGGTTACCGAGATTATTGAGTACTGAGATCACTGAGATTACTGAACTACTGAGATTACTGAGATTATTGAAATTTCTGAGATTTTTGGGTTTTCCAGAGTCACATGACTGACTGGGTTCTATGGATCATGGCTTGACTAAGAGTATCGTGAAAACATGACACCGACTCTAGGCATACAACTATGTTTTCCAGGTACAAGTACCCCCAGGACTCCATGGAAAGAAACTGACAAAGCATGACTTTCTTGAATACATGACTAACATCAACAATCCATAATTCATTGAGTAAGACATTTAATCAAATATTTGACACGCATAAATTTGTACATGAATGGGGATTCCATATTATCATACTAGTATGACACTTTTATTTTATATAGGCATTTAATCAAACATATGGGGAGCATGCTTTGGTTATAAAATCATCAACACATCTAATAATCATTGATATATCTATCAACTTGTAATTTGAAGGGGGTTTATCATGGTTATTATGCAAATGATCACATACTAGGGTCAATCATTAGAATATATAATTTAAAACATGAATCAAAACCACACAACATCATGAACATGAATTTCAATTCTATTTAAATCATGAACATCCACAAATACCCAAATCTTGGATTTTAAAAGAGATTCTTGAGTTTCATGGGTGAAAGGGACCCATGAATCAACACATGACATACCTGTGTTGTGATTTCTTGAAGATTGATGGAGGAAAACTTAAATTCTTGACTTGAAATTAAACACCTAGGGTTTTCTTGTTCTTGAGGATATATCTTTGAGAGAAAACCCTAATTTGATACTATGAATGAATAATGAATTTATGAGCCTTGGTCTAATATAATTAGGAGTTAAAACAAGTGGAAAAAGACCCAATTACCCTTTAAAATGACATAAAATAACTTAATGGGATCTAAGATTACTCGTGCGATGGTTCTTCACTGGCTCGATGGTCCATCATTTCAACCGTCTTATGTTGACCAAGAAATGGACTCACTGCCTAAGTAGGGACAGCTTGGGCGATGGTCTATCACAAGTTCGATGGTCCGTCAACCTGTCCGTCGCACCTTATCCAGAGGGTTGACTCACTTCCTTGGCTGCGATGATCCATCGCTAGATCGATGGTCCGTCAACCTGGCCATCGCACCTGGGCGATTCTGACAGCTCTGAGTAAAATGTCCATAACTTTTTACTCCGATACCAGATTTGGACGAAATTGGTATCGTTGGAAAGATAATTCAATTTCCCACATGAAAAAAATTAAAAATCTAAAAAATTCGATGTGTAAAAAAATAGATTCATATTTCAAAGTAAGTTTCTAACATTCTTGTGATGATTTCAAGCTAGGTAGAAGTACGGGGTATTACAAAATTGGGAACTATTTTAGGAATTTTAATGTGATTTTAAGTGTGATCCCAGATTTTTAGCAAACTATCTCTTGTTTTACTATGATTATATGCTTGTGTGTTGTAGGCGATCCCTAAATCAGCAATAATAATTGACCAATTGAGTTTGACCAATTCATCTTATTTCACAAAAGTTCCACTTTAGGTGATTAAGTATGACATTATAAGCAACACAGATACTAACATGTAGGATTCTGAAATTCTACAAATATTTTGGACAAAATATTAGTCGTAGTGTCGTTTGAATTTAAAAGAACTTCAAAGAATGTAGATTCCAGTTGAAAACAAAGGATGTTGTCTATATGGGTCTTACTATCGATGCGTAAGTATCATGATTCATGAAACAAGTCTCATGATGAAAATTGTTCAATTACTTTCTAAATTCTTGGTTCATTTCTATTTTGTATCAAAAGGGCCACTACACTGCTCTAGTTGAACATGTCCTTCTCTTAGAACATCACTACTCTACCTATTGGTTTTATATCATCACTATTGCCTTAAAAATTCTGGGAAATTAGAAGTTCATTAAAAGTATGAGTTCCAGTAATATTACAGAACTATTTTCAAACCACTATATTCTATAAATGATGATTTTACGATGCAACTAAACATAATTTTGAAATATTCTTCATTCTATTCACTATTCTTTCATAAAGCTATATTCGTAAATAAAATTGTTCAAGATATAATGGCTTAATTAGGTAGTCGGAGACATGTAACCAATGCTAAATACATGTTGTTAAAGATTTTTATTTGTTCTTATTGTGTATGCATAGTTTACGAGGCCATGTTGTTGTTATAGAATATACATCTTATCTTATTATGCTCAATTTCTCTAGATATGCTTTTTTTATCTGAACTGCTATAAATCTGTTGATATATACTGACCAACTTTCCAAACAAACCAGCATTATTTTAATCTGTGTTGTATTAGGTAACTTTATGCCATCAGTTAGAGATATGATTAACAAAAAAATCTTGTCGAATGTTATCTTTTGACATCCTGGTAATCACTATCATTCTCCATCTCTACATCAAAAGGTATATTGATTTCATTTTTACCCTGAAAGAAGAATTTTGTTTCTGTAAATTAATGCTTCTCGAAGACTTTAATTTTTTTCTGTTAGAGAACCAAAATAGAAACATGTGTCTCCAAGATTAATGTTTCTCTTATCTTTAAATTAACTTTTATATACTGATTATTTGGTTCACGAATATCATTTTTATTTGATGGTGATATGTAATGTATTGATTAATACAGGTATTCGTCCTCTCTATGGCTTTGGATTTATTTCCAGACTATTTTTCCACTTTTTTTTTGAAATAGTACCTGCTTGCAATTATTAAGGTAACTATATTGTTTAACATTTTAGTTTTACTCATTAGTTAGGACCTAAAATCGTGAAAAAAGAAAATAGTCTCATGCCTATATATCTTCTAGCTAGTGAAGAATTGGTTTTTGAATTTTGACTTTATATGGTCGGATGTTTATCCTTAAGTGTTGTGTGTCATTGGAAGTGATTGGTCTCTATCTATTTAATATTTATTATTCTATAACATATACTTTACGTGATCTGTTTGATTAGTTTTATGGTTTGATTCTTATGTGTTGGTTCTGTTCGATCAATCCTTTTAATTAAACTTAGTTATGCAAGTTATCTATTAGAGTTTGGGGATATGTTGGTGTGCATTGATTGTGTGCTAATAAATGTTCTCTTTTATATGACGAAATTAGCTAGTGATAATATTTATGAGGTAAATTGATTGAAATTATACGTATATTGGGGCTAAGCAATCATTTGCTAATTAAAAAATTTATCGATGGACCTTTTTTAATAGCCATTGATAAGTGTTTATGAACATACAGTCTGGAACAACAAACACTCTGAAATTATCTTATATAAGAGGGCTAGGGCAAAATATTTAAACAATGGGAATTATCTTTGTTTAATTCATTATTAAATATATGTTATACAAATTATTTCACATACCTAATAATACTATTTGTACATTGTTATTGGTTGCACTCATGATTTTGTTTCTTCAATATTTGAAATGCTTACATAGGCTATTTAATGGATATTGGAGATAAAATTTGGATGTATCTCTCAAGATCTGCCAATGAGTATGAAAATGGAGTCAAGGATTTTCTCAATAAGGCATTTGAACGAGCTTCTCTAGGAAATAAAATATTATGCCCTTGTAGATTGTGCTTTAATCGTTATTGCCATTATCGAGATGTGGTGGAGGATCACTTATTTGGTCATAGATTTTCTCTTAGTTATACTCAGTGGGTTTTCCATGGAGAAGGAGTTTCATCAACAAATATTCTACATCCAAGGAATGAAGGGCATGAAGGAGTAAGCCAAGGATTATCTGATGACCAACATGACGATATTAATAAACTACTTCGTGATACTTTTAGAAATATAGAAAATGAGTAGAGGCATGAAGGGCATGATGGAGTAAAGGGGGATTATCTGAAGATGTTAAGAGATTTTTTAAATTATTGGAGAAAGGAAAACAAGATTTATATCCAGGGTGTAATAGTTTTTCTAGGCTGAGTTTCACCATCCGATTGTACTTGTTTAAATCCATTCACAGGCTGAATGATATAGCTTTCTCAAACTTGATAAAAAGGGCTTTTGCATTCACTGAGATTATCGAATTTTTTCACCAAACAAGAAAGGTGATAAGAGATTTGGGTCTCAATTATGAAAAAATTAATGCATGGCCTAATGATTGCATGTTATTCTGGAATGACAATTCAAATCTCGATAATTGTGTTGTATGTGGGTCTTATAGATAGAAGAATGTTAATGTTGAGTTGACTAATAAGAACACTAAAGTTTCTGCAAAGGTCTTAAGGTACTTTCCTTTAAATCCTAGGATTTAGAGGATATTCATGTGTTCTGAAACATCTGTGGCTATGAGATGACATGCTACTAAACGACCTAAAGATGGAAATTTAAGACATCCTACCGATGGGGAAGATTGGCAACATTTTGATTCCTTGTACCCCAACTTTGCCAAAGATATTAGTAATATTTGATTAGTTCTTTCAAGTGATGGTTTCAATCCATTCAGAACAATGAGCATTTCTCATAGCACATGGCCGGTTATGCTAATGAACTATAACTTATCACCATGGATATGTATAAAGCCAGAGTATATTATGTTATGAATGATTATTCCAGGTCCTTCATCTCCTGGAAATGATATTGATGTATACTTGCAACCACGAATTGCAGAGTTGAATGAACTATGGAAGGTGGGAGTGGAAACTTTTGATGCTAAGACTAACAAAACATTTAATATGCGTGCAACTTTATTGTGGGCAGTTAATGATTATCTAGAAATATCAATGCTTTCTTGATGGAGCACCAAGGGGAGATGGGAATGCCCACTTATAATCATAGTACTCGCTCCCAATATCTCAAATATAGTCATAAGATATGTTACTTGGGACATCGAACATTTTATCCCTCTGATCATCCATATCAAAGACATAAAAGATCATTAAATGGTAAAGAGGAGCGTAAAGCAGAACCTACTCCCTTATCTGGTGAAGAAGTCCTTGAAGAACTACGTGAATTCAACAATGTTTTTGGAAAGGGACAAAAAAAAGAAAGAAAAATAGTGATGGTCCCTGGAAAAAAAGATCCATATTTTTTAAATTATCGTATTGGCCGAAAAATAAATTGTGGCACAACCTTGACCCAATGCAGTAGAGAAGAATTTTTGTGATAGTTTTCTCGCTAAGTTTTTAGATATAGCTGAAAAGTGCAAAGATCATGTACATTCTCGCTATGACTTGCATGAGATGGGGATACACAAAGAGCTTTAACCAGTAAAATATGATAATAGTGGAAAGGTTCATCTGGATAAAGCTTGTTTCTCCATGAAATAAGAGGAGAAAAGGTTGTTTTGCACTAATTTAAAAGATGTCAAATTACCAAAAGGGTTTGCCTCTAATATGTCAAGTTGAGTGAAAATAGATGAGATGAAAGTTTCAGGATACAAAAGTCATGATGCTCATTTCATAATGCATCACTTGCTCTAGGTTATAGTTGGGAAAGTGTTACCCAAGAATGTGTCTTTTGCCTTGATTAGATTGGGGAATTATTTTAGAGCCATATATAGTAAGGTTATCAAAAAAAGTGATCTTGATAAAATGAAGGCTAAAATCATAGATATAGAATGTGAGCTTGGAAAGATTTTACCTCTAATTTTTTTTTGATATAATAACATATTTTCCTATATATTTAGTAGATGAAATTAAGCTTGGGGGCCTAACTCATTTGCGTCATATGTATCCTATTGAAATAAATTTGTGAAAAATTAAGGGATTTGTTCGCAACCGAAATACCCCTGAAGCATCAATAGGAGAGAGTTTCTTGGCTGATGAATGTTTAAACATTTATACGAGATACTAGATGATAAGGTGAAGACAAAATTTAGCAGGTGGATCCACCAAAGGATTATGAGGACATTAAAATAGAGGGAGATAGTTTTCACCTATATTTCCTAAGACAGGTCATCCAATCAGAAGTAAGAAGAAAAAGAAAGGCAAGACTTTTGATCTGGATAATCATCAGAGATTTGAAGCACATCTATATGCTTTTTGTTTAATACAGGAGATGAACAAGTAGAGATATTTATCAAGTAAGATTAAATAGTTATTAGTATTTTAACGTCATTTATATAATATCATAATGTACACACCGAGTCTACACCCTGGACGTCACACGGTGCTTACGACCCCAAAGGATCACAAGCTAACCCATGACTGGTACCTTCTATGAGCACTGAATAATAATACTCAAAATCATATGCCAAAGTATAACTAAAAATGCGATAAGGTTCTCAAAATACTAAAGTAATAACTGAATGTACTGATAATAACATATGAAAAACTGAATATCTGTCTATGCTAGTCTGAAAACCTCTAACTGTCTGAATATGGAGTTGATGGAATAATTCCCCAACTAACTCTAACTATCGAACTAATTAACATATTGAGATAAATAAACTCTATCCATAAAATATGAGGACTCGCCATTATATCTATTGCTGATAGTCTGAGTTGCTAAGTACGGTCAGGACCCTGAGCATCCAAACCTATGATATGAGACATCATAGCTCAAGAAAGAGTATGCATCAGTATGTGGAATGTACTAGTATGATAAGTGAGGTAGGTTGATATACATGGGGTCATATGCATGAGATAATAACTAACAGAATGAATATCATAAAGTAACTGAATGAGGGTACATGCAAAACTATAACTACTGAACATGTTGAATATGCAATACTTGTGCATATAACGTCTGTCTGAATTAGACTGAATCTAAAGCACAGAGTTCTGATAACTGAATACTGATAACTGATAGTTTAGATTAATACTAAAATACTGAATTCTGATGGGTAAATAACTGATAACTGATAGCCATGGTTCTGTAGAACTATATGAGTTTTTTACTGAATACTGAGACTAAAACTATAACTGTAGGAGTGTTCATCTAACTGTTATACCCCAATTATAAAATGAGTTGGGGTCCAAACTATGACCTCAGTTGGAAGGGTGTTAGCACTTTGCCAAGGGTCACAAACAATGCTGGGTCGACCATAATCAGGCAGGAAGACTCACAAATTATATATATGGTTGCGTCAAACCTAGTCTGGAAGGAGGACGTCTTATCCTATGCTGGCTATGTTGTTCTATAACACAGGGACTGCTACTAAGGGTCAAACCATTTACTAGAGGGAATGTACCCATCCATGGGTTCGCTCGGTGCTAAATCCTACTCCCAACTGAATAGACACTGAACTGATCACTAGACTGTACTAGGCTTGATTGAACTATTACGGATCATGTGGACTGACTGAATTTGATTGAGTTCACTGAGTTCTGTAACTGACTAAGTACTACTATTTATGAAGTTACTGAGACTATTTTGTAGCTACTGTAATTCTAGGTAAACAACTAGATTGTCAGGTGTTGAAAATCCCCAGGACTCAATAACATCAATAGTAAAACATAGAAAAATATTAAAGGCATTACATTAGTTACTTGTACTCCATGTATTCATTTATACATTTTGTCAAACATTTTAGAGGCATGAACTTGTACATCAATGTAACCACATGATAATATGTCATGAATTCACTACTCAATTTACATAGGCATTCTATCAAACACTTGGGGAGCATAACAAACAAGTATAGAAATCATCAAGATGCAAGCATCAGGGCTATAACATTCAACTAGAAAATCAAGGGTTTAACATGAGGATTAGACGATTCTACGTAATTTCTAATTAATTCACTTGAAACTTGTATGAATTTGGATTTGAAAACTGTACAACAATACATACATGAACACAATCCGATTCAAACATATAAATCATGAAATAAATAAAATTGTAGTTTATAAAATGGTTCTTGAACTCCAAGGGTGGAAGGAAACCCAAGGATAAACACCTAACATACCTGAATGACGAAATTCGTGATGATTGTTTGGAATTTCTTGGAACTTTATCTTGAGCCTTATAAGCTAGGGTTTCTTTCTTGAGAGGATTTTGTGAATAAATAATGAATTTTGCTTTTTAGGATATTTAATTTCATGTTAAGGATGAATAATGTAAGGGGAAAATAACCCATTTTCCCCCACAAACCAGGATAGAATTTTCTAGACAGGGTCCCCATCGCATCGCAACCTCTGCTTGGGTTAAGCGACCATCGTGATGCGACCCCTGCTCGGGTCAAGCAGACCTCACGGCGCGGACCTGAGTCTTGGTCAACTGGCCCTCGTGGCATGGCTCTACCATGATCCTTTGCTATTTTGGACATCCAAACTCACCCTTACGCTAGTTTAAAAAATCCAAAACTTGCCTGAGATGACCTACATGTAACCCTGATCATGAATCAACTTAAAAATCAAGATACTAAGGTCGGAAAGGTAGAAAATAAGATCCTCCAATTTTGAAGGCTAAAATGATTCTAAGTCTTGACACTTAGCTGAAATTTTCTAAGTCTGGGACCACTTTTGCCATGTTGTATAGGACTGAAATGACTAGGATTTTTTGGGGTCTTACAATATCTCCCCCTTGGGAATATTCATCCTTGAATGAGACTGACTGAATTGAGAGTAACTGAGGAACTGTAATTACACTGACATGTATAACTAAAGAATGACTAAATTCTGGAGACATGACATATGACTGAATTGTTTCATGAATGCATGAGTGATTTGAGAATGCTATGCAGCTTTAACTGAACATAAAATAAAGTAAATCTAACAAATACTGTTACCTTAGGCTGAGTCTGAGTTTGCGAAGAAGAGGTGAGGATACTTGGTTCGCATATTTGCTTCTGCTTCCCAAGTAGCTCCCTCAACTGACTGATTTCTCCAAAGAACTTTGAACAAAGGAAATTCATTGTTCCTTTGTCTGCGAATCTGAAGATCAAGAATTTTGACTGGGATTTCCTCATAAGAGAGACTGCTCTAAATATCTACACTCTCTATAGGGACTACAACTGTTGGATCACCAATGTATTTCTTTATCAAGGAGACATGAAACACTAGGTGCACTGATGCTAAGTCTGTAGGAAACTCAAGCTCATAAGCTACCTTAACAAAACGACTGAGAATCCTATAAGGACCAACATATCGGGGACTAAGCTTCCCCTTCTTGCGAAATCTCTTCACTCCCTTCATGGGAGAGATCTTTAAATACACAAAGTCTCTAATCTCAAACTCTAGATCTTTTCTTCTCACATCTACATAAGATTTCTATCGGCTCTGAGTTGTCTTAAGCCTCTTTCTGATCAACTGCACCTTCTCTAAGGTATCAAACACAAAGTCAGGCCCTACTAATGCAGCCTCTCCTACTTTGAACTAACCAATGGGAGATCCATATCTCCTTCTATAAAGAGCCTCAAATAGAGCCATCTGAACACTGGAATGATAGTTGTTATTATACGCGAACTCAATCAAGTTAAGTTGTCATCCCAACTTCCCTTAAAGTCAACAATACATGCTCTCAACATATCTTCTAAAGTTTGAATGGTCCTTTTTGCTTGACCATCAGTCTGAGGGTGAAAGGTTATACTGAGGTAAACTTGGGTAACAAGACCTTTTTGGAAGGATTTCCAAAAATAAGAGTTGAATTATGTACCCCTATCTGAAATGATGGACAATGGGACACCGTGCAATCTGACCAACTCTCTAACATAGAGCTTAGAATAGTCCTCGACTGAGTAAGAGATATGTACTAGCAAAAAATAAGCTGATTTGGTCATCCTGTTCACAATGACCTAAATTAAATCATGCTGACAACGAGTACGAGGAAAACCCATCACAAAGTTCATGTTCACTTCCTCCCACTTCCAAGTGGGGATACTAAATTTCTGTATACACCCACTAGGCTTTTCATGCTCAATCTTAACCTACTGACATGTAGATAACTTAGCCACAAACTCTGCAACATCTCTCTTCATCCTACTCCACCAATAGACTTCCCACAAATTGCGGTATATCTTAGAGGTCCTTAGATGAATTGGGTAATGTACACCATGTGCTTCTACAAAAATTCGCTTCCTCACACCATCCACACATGGCATATATAATCTACCATGGCAACACACCATCTGCCCCTTGGGAGAAAACCTCTACTTTCTGATCTCTGACTGAATCTTTCAGCTTAACTAAATTGGTTTCTCTATCCTAGTTTTCTTTTACCTCAAAAACTAAAGATGATTTTGAACTATTCTACACCCAATCACTACCTTCAGCAGAATCAACCAAATAGATACCTAGTCTGGCAAGTTGATGAACTTCCTGAACTAAATTTTTCTTACCACCCTCAATGTGAGAAATACTACCCATGGACAATCTACTGAGAGAATCTCCTACTATATTGGCCTTGCCTGGATGATATAGAACACTTATGTCATATCTATCAACAAATCTAACCACCTTTTCTGATGCAGGTTCATGTCTTTCAGAGAAAATACATACTGCAAACTTTTGTGGTCTGTGAACACATCAACATGCACCCAATAGAAATAGTTTCTCCAAATCTTTAAGGCAAACACAAAAGATGCTAACTCAAGATCATGGGTGGGATAATTCTGTTTATGGGGCTTATGATGTCTAGAGACATAGGCCACAACCTTACCCTTCTTCATCTAAATACACCCTAAACTAACTCTTGAAACATTACAAAAAATGACAAACGTGTCTGAATCGTTGGACAAAGTCAGAACTGGGGTTGTAGTGAGTCGAGTCTTCAACTCCTAAAAACTCTTCTCACAAGAATATGACCACTTTCTTCTAAGTCAGTCTGGACATGGGGGATGCCATTGATGAAAATCCTTCAACAAACCATCGGTAATAGCCAGCAAAAACCAAGAAACTCTTGATATTTAATGAAAAGATGGGTGTAGGACAATTTATCACTGCTTTGGTCTTTTGAGGATTAACTCTAATTCCATTATCGAAAACTATATGACCAAGGAAAGCTACTGAACTTATCCAAAAATCGCATTTAATGAATTTAGAAAACAACTGATAGGCTCTGAGGGTCTGCAATACTATTCTGATATGGTCTACATGATCATGTTCACTGCGGGAGTAGACAAGAATGTCATCAATTAAGACTATGAGGAACATGTCCAAGTACTTCTGAACACTCTGTTCATCAAGTCCATGAAAGTTGTTAGGGCATTGAAAAGACCAAATGACATGACTAGAAATTCAAAGTGACCATACCAAGTTCTGAAAGCTGTTTTTGGAATGTCACATTATCTGACTCTGAGCTGATGATAGCCTGATCTGAGGTCTATCTTAGAAAAGTAAATAGCACCCTGAAGTTAGTCAAACAAGTCATTGATTCTGGGAAATAAATACTTGTTCTTGACTGTGACTTTATTCAACTGACGGTAGTCAATACACATTCTGAGAGAACCATCTTTCTTTCACATGAATAGAACTGGTGCGCCCCACTGGGAGGCACTGGGCCTGATGAATCCCTTATCTAGGAAATCCTTCAACTATTTTTTAGCTCTTTGAGTTTAGCTGGAGCCATTCTGTATGGAAAAATAAAGATGGGTTGAGTATCAGGAAGAAGGAAAATTCCAAAGTCAATTTCCCTTTTGGGAGGAATTCCCGGAAGATCTTCGAGAAACACATCTGGAAATTCACTTGCGACTATAATTCACTCAAGATTAGGAGTCTAGGAACTAGAATATTTAAACTTGAACAAGATAATAGTCACACCCCTTGGATATCATTTTTCTAGCTCTAAGGTATGAAATAATCTGACCCCTAAGTGATGAAGTACTGCCCCTCCATTCTAGGGCCGATTCATTTGGGAACTGAAAAATAGACAACTCAGTTTCTGTAGTCAACTGAAGCATAGCATGAATGGATCTATCCAATCTAAGAATGACATCAAAATTTGTCATATCTAACTCTACTAAGACTGCTGAAGTGACTTTATGAGATACCATAACCGAATAGTTCCTGTATATGCACCGAGCTATGATAGACTTACCCACTGGGGTAGAGACTGAGAAGGGTTGTGCTAGGATTTCAGGACTAACTCCAAAGTCAACAACTATATAAGGAGTTATAAAGGATAAAGAAGCTCCTGGATCTAACAAAGAATTAACATGTAAATGGTAAACTAGTAACGTACCAGTGACCACATCTGGAGAACTTTCCTAATCTTGTCAGGACTGAAGTTCATAGAGCCTGTTTAGTCATTGACCACTGGTGGCACTAAAATTAGCAACCTACTGAGATGAGCACCTAACTGAGTTGGAGAAAGATTATGCTGACTCTACGAACCCACCCGAGGATACTTTCTGACCCTATGGCCTGACTTGCCACACTAGAAACATACATCACTGCCAGCTCTATAGATACCCTGATGGTTTTTGCCACACTTTTGGCAAAAAAGATTTGTTTGAGCACTGCTAACACTATCCTGAGACTTAGATCTTAGCGCCCTATCCTTATTACCTTTCCTGAATTTAGGAAATGGAGAACTGGCTGAGGACGGAGCTAGTACTGAAGATTTTGGGAGAAACTAAGAACGATTACCACCCTTTAACCTAGGTTGAGTGAAGTTAAAGCTACCTATTCTAGCCCTCTTTCTCTTCCTCTCTTTCTCTTTAGTCTTATTTTCCTCTATCTATTGTTCATAGATGATCAACCTTGCCATGTCCATCTCCTTAATCAGTATTATGGTCCTACACACATTGAACACTCTGTCAGACACACCGAACATGAACTTACTCACTTTAGATCTTCTATCAGCTACCACATGAGTATCATAGTTGGATAACTAAGTAAACTTGAGAGAATAATACTTCACTATCCTGCTGCCCTGCTTCAGGTCAATAAACTCTAAAACCTTGGCCTCTCTCAATTCCAATGAGAAAAACCTATATAGAAAGGCAGTAACAAATTCTTCCTATTCTGTAGGCCCTGTATCTGCGGTCCTATCTACCTTTCACTGCTTAAACCATGTATGATCTACATCATGTAATTGATATGCGGCCAACTCAACACTCTCACTAGTGGTTACCCCCATAATATTTGTTACCTTTTGCACCATGTCAAGGAATTCCTATGGGTCCTCTTCAGACTTAGACCCTAAAAATGATGGAGAATTCAATCGGGTGAAGTCCCAAATTCTAGCCGCAGCAGTATTGGCCACTGGGTTTTCTTAACAACAGCTGGGCATTTATTCTGGGTTGCCACAGAATGAGCTAGAGTGGTAAATATTGTTTTGAATTCTGCGTGAGAGATATGCTCATTTAGGGGATCTTCCCGAATGGACAGAGGTGCTGGCTGGTTTCCAGTTCTTCTTCCATTAGTGTTTTAGGAAGGCAAGTTCTATCAATGGAAGGGAAAATTGGATTAAACAGAGAGTTTAACTTGAGCTCATGCTCACTCCCATGACATGAATACTGAAAAAGGGATTTTATTTCCTAAAAATGCCTCATAGCCTCTTGTCCATATGTGTGGTGCACTATATACCCATGCACAAGACTCCACTTCACATGGCTTTCAGACTCCCTAGGACTCTGTTAAACCTTAATGCCTCATAGCCTCTTGTCCCTATGTGTGGCGCACTATATACCCATGTAGAAGACTTTACTTCATGCGGCTTTCAGACTCCCTAGGACTCTATTGAACCTTAGGCTCTTATACTAAGTTTCTAATGCCTCGAGTCTATACCTGGATATCACACAGTGCTTACGACCCAAAATATCACAAGCTAACCCATGACTGGTACATGGTGTGAGCACTGAATAATAATACTGAATACCATATAAAAAGTATAATTGAAAATGCCATAAGGTTCTCAAGATACTGAAGTAATAACTGAATGTACTGATAATAACATCTAAAAAATAGAATATCTATTTGTGCTAGTCTGAAAGCCTCTCACTGTCTAAATATGGAGTTGTTGGGAAAAGTCCCCAACTAACTACGTCTATTAAACTAATTGAAATACTGAGATAAATAAACTTTATCCTCAAAATATAAGGACTCACTACTATATCTGCTGCTGATAGTCTGAGGTGATAAGTACGGTCAGGACCCTGAGCGTCCGAACCTATGATATAAGATATCATAGCGCAAGAAAAAGTATGTGTCAGTACGTGGAATGTACAGGTATGCTAAGTGAGGTAAGATGATATACACAGGTTCATATTCATGAGATAATACTGATTGAATGAACATCATGAAGTAATTAAATGAGAGTACACGCAAAACTGTAACTACTGAACATGTTAAATATGAAATACTTATGCATATAATATCTGTCTGAATTAGACTGAAATTGAAACTCTGAGTTCTGATAACTAATAGTTTAAACTGATTCTGAAGTATTAAATTCTAATGGCTAAATAACTACTAACTGATAGCCATGGTTCTGTAGAACTATCTAAGTTTTTTATTGAATACTAAGACTGAAACTATAACTGTGGGAGTGTTCATCTAACCGACATACCCCGATTATAAACTGAGTTGGGGTCCAACCTGTGACCCCAGTTGGAATGGAGTTAACACATTGCCAAGAGACACTAACTATGCTGGGTTAACCCTAATTTGGCAGAAAGACACATGAATTATATATATGGTTGTGTCAAACCTAGTCTAGCAAGAGGACATCTTACCCTATGCTAGCTACGTAGTATTTTAATGCAGGGAGTGATACTAAGGGCCAAACTCTCTACTGGAAGGAATTCCCCTATCCCTGGGTTCGCTCGGTGTTGAATCCTACTCCCAACTTAATAAACACGGAAATGATCACCAGACTGTACTAGGCTTGACTAAACTGTTACTGATCATGTGGACTGACTAAACTAGATTGAGTTCACTAAGTTTTGTAACTGACTAAGTACTACTATTTAGAATGTTACTGAGACTATTCTGTAACTATTATGATTCTAGGTAAACATCTAGATTGTCGAGTATTGAATACCTCCAAGACACGATAGCATCAATAGTAAAACATGGCAAAATCTTGAAGGCATTACATTAGTTACTTGTCCACCATGAATTCATTTAGATATTTTTTTAAACATTTGAGAGGCATGAACTTGTACATGAATGGAACCACATGATAACATGTCATGAATTCACTACTCAATTTACATAGTCATTCAATCAAATACTTGGGGAGCATAATTAATGTGCATAGAAATCATCATGATATAAACATCATGGCTACCACATTCAACTTGTAAATTGAAGGGTTTAACATTAGGATCGCATGATTCGAAATACTTGCTAATTAATTCACTTGAAACTTGTATGAATCTTGATTTGAAAACCATACAACAATACATACATGAACACAATCCAATTCAAATATGTAAATCATGAAATCAATAAACTTGTAGTATTAAAAAGGGTTCTTGAACTCCAAGGGTGGAAGCAAACCCAAGGAAGAACACCTAACATACCTAAATGATGAAATTCGTGAAGATTGTTGGGGATTTCTTGAAACATCATCTTGAGAAGATATTGTTTCTTTCATGAGAGGATTTTGTAAATAAAGAATGAATTTTTCCCTTTAGGATATAAAATTTAGTGTTAAGTATGAATAAAGTAAGAGAAAAATGGCCCATTTGCCCCCACAAACTAGGATAAAATTTGCCAGACAGGGTTCCCATTGCATCACGACCCATGCTTGGGTCAAGCGACCATCGCGACGTGAGCCCTGCTCAGGTCAAGAAAACCTCACAATGTGAACCTAAGTATGGGTCAAATTTCCCTCACGGCACGGCCCTATCACAACCCCTTGCTACTTTGGACATCCAAACTCACCCTTACTCTAGTCTGAAAAATCTGAAACTTGCCTGAGATGACCTACATATGACCCTGATCATGAAAAAACTTGAAAATTGACATATATGGTCAAAAAGGTTGAAAATAAGATCCTCCAATTTCAAAAGCTAAAGTAATTCTAAGTCTTGACAATTAGCTGAAACTTTCTATGTCTAGGACCTCTTTTGGCAAGTTGTATAGGATTGAAATGACTAGGATTTTGCGAGGTCTTACACATAATATGTTTAAATTTCATTGATCTACATCATTATTCATTTAATTTGCAATAAATACTAGCAGGGAACAAAAAGATTTTGTTGATAATAAGTGTTGAGGAAATGCATGGGTAAAAAGCATAAATTCATAGTCGAGAATTTGGTGATTGGTTTAAGAAAAAAGTTAAAAATATTAAAGTTCTAAATCTTTTAAGATGGCTAGCTGTAGGGCCTAATTTTATGGATAAAAAATATATTGGATATTTCATTAACGGATATCGATTTCATAAAATTACACGGAACGTCTCAAGCAAGACTCAAAATAGTAGAGTGACTTTGTCAGCAACAACACATAGGTTTGCTAGTGCTTGAGACTCAAATCCTGTCGATGGAATGGTTATCTATTATGGAATCATTCAAGATATCATCGAGATAGATTATTGTGGTTGCTTTGGTGTTTTACTATTTAGATATGATCGGTTTCACAATAAAGTAGATGAATATAGGTTGACTCGCATAAATTTTAATAGAAAGTATAGCATAGATGGCCCTTTTGTATTAGCATCACAAATGTATCAAGTGTTTTATATGGAAGATCTAATTGTGAAAGGGATTTATTATGCAAGAAATAAAGTCCCTATATATTTATATGATTTGGAGAAAGAAAGTTATCCCAATATTGAAGAAATATTTTGGAGGGAGCCTAATGATGACATTGGTTCATCGAAAAGATTACTCGATGTTGATATTAGATGGTTCAGAGATGATCTCCCTGTTGATATTATTGATGTGCATCCCCTTGCACAATATTTAAAAGATGTAGTGGAAACATCAGAAGAGGAAGATGACATTGACGATACCGATTGGAATTGGATGAAAGTCGATGACTAACAATATTAAGATATTTTGAAATTGATTTCTATGTAATGGTAAGTAGATAATTTCCTTTCGAGTTTGATCTGATTTGTTATGAATGTATATTAGACTGTATTTTCTATCTTTTATTTTGTTTCTTGTATGTTGGTAATTGTTAAAATATCCTAAATTAGTGGAACTTAACAAATACACATATGCTAAGAGTTGTTAGACACATTGTGAAGTCTTTCTTCCTGGTATCTCTTTCTTCTTTTGGAATTTATGGTTTTCCTAAGTCTTTTTTATATCTTCTTTAATTTTAGTATTCATCTTTCTACATTGTGTCTAAGCAATCTATAACTTCAAATTATGGAAGAAAGAATCCAGGTTCTAATTTCTCTCTCGCTCTTTTTCTCTATCTCAATATCTCTTCTTAATAGTTGATAACTTGTGCTTAAAGTATATAAGCAGTGTATGTGAGTAGTTTAACAGACCTATCTTTTTTGTTTCTTTTCTTGGATATGGTGTAGTTGATTTGAAGTCTAATAATACACAGTGAAAGTTTGGTGTATGCATTCATTTTGGCTCTTTTGTTGACTTGGTTGCTGCTGGTTCTCTTTATTTTGGGTCTGAAACACACTAAAAGTATAGTGTGGCTAGCTAGATAGCTACTTGATTAACTACAATGGCAGTTGTTGTGTAGATTAGAGGAGTTTTTATTGTTGTTTTGATGTTGTGGTCTTGTTATATTTCATTTTCTTTTACTGATACTACACTATCTGTTTCAGGATAGTAGAACAAATCCTCTACATTGTCTTGTAATTGCTAGTTTGGAAAGTGTATGATTGCATAGTTGTAGCTCATTTTTGTGTGAGATTATGCATATTTTAGAAGTAGTTTTTGTTGTTCATCAGCTGATGTTAGGGATGGAGTAGGCACACTATTTTTTTTTTTTGAGAAAACCAAGAGTATATACTGTTGGGGCTGGAGTAGGCACAACACACTATTTTATTGTTTAAGGTTTTAGGTTTTTTATTGCATCTTATGTTTGTAATGTAGCTTATGTACTTTGTATTGCATACTTGAACTTTGTATAATCTATGAAGTTTGTTGAGTTCATCAAAATAATTGAATCCAAACAATAAATTCCATTTTTTGAGTACAACAAAATGAGTGAATCAAAATGAGTGAAGTTCAAGGGCTTGCAGCTAAATTGTACATATTTTTGCAAAAAAAATATTGTGTTGTTGGTTGACTAATTTTTCTTATTTCTTACTGCATTTAAGTTGTTGTTGGTTGATTGGTTAATTCATACAGGTTTGTATAAAAATAAATCAACAAAGGCATTTATAAAATAACAAATGAACAATAAACAAGACATATAGTAAACCTAGATCATTATAAGCCATGGCAAACAGAAAACAACATATGTTGACAACAAATGAAACTGTTCAAGCTATACGATCTGAGAAAGAGAATCTTTTAAAGATAATTGAACAAGATCAGCCACCAGTAGCACCACCAACAACACTATCTACAGATATTGAACAAACTGTAGGGGAGTACTATGCAGATGATGAGCAACATGTAGATGATCAGGTCCAATTCAAGAAAGATTTAGCCACTCCTACAATAGCTAAATATTTTGAACAACAAGGTAACATATAGCTTAGAAACTTATAGAATTCATTCATGACCACTAATTTCACCTATTTTGTTATAGTTTAAGGGCTTTTCACTATGAAAACAAAAGGCAAAACACAAATGCACAATGTACATGGCCGACAATAGAGAAAAGTAATCATAGTAAATCAGAATAATAAACCTGTTTGACCTACCAATGAAGTTGTAATTGAGTTGGACAGCTTCCTAGGCACATTTTGACAGGAATTCAACCCTTTGACCATTGGATATTTTTTATTGGAGGCATATGGATACTAAATAGGATTTATGAGATTTTACCCAGATTTATGTTTTGAATATTTGATATATTTTTAATTAACTGGTTCATTATATATTTGATATATTTTCATCTAAGTGGTTTTGGCGTCTATGAATGTGGTGGCTATATTATTTGGCTTTATCAGTGATGTTTCTTGCATTTGTTCAATAATAAGTTCTTGATTGATGATTTTGTGTCTCCTTAGTTCTTTGGTTTTAGAATTAGAAATGTAGAATTAGGTAAGTAAAGTTTAATTATCTTGCTATATTTGTTATGTGTTGTTGTTGTTGACCTTTGAATATCATATTATCTACATATAAATATAGGTTTGATAAGGATTTTTGATAGTTGTATATGTTCTGCTATAGGCACATCTACTATATGTTTGGTATATGTATATGTTCTATAACAAGTAGAAAGATGAGGGGATTCATCTAATTTTTCATCAAATTTCAAAGAGTGAGAAAATCACTAAACAACAGAAATAATCTAACTCGCTCGGACTCTCCAAAATGTTGTCGCACCCATATTGGATCCTTCAAGAATACACCATTTTTGGATGATCCAACACACTCGTAGACATTTTTGAAGAGTACGACCAACATAGGAAATAATGATATGTAACTTCAGAGTCAGATTAGTAAATAATTGATTTAATCAACTTCCAAATAAGGAAAAAATTAATATGAATAGTAATAAGGGAAAAAATAGATTAAAAAAATTAAGTAAAATTACTTGAAGTGATATGGAATATTCTTGATCATTGCAGTAGTAGTACTAGTATTGTTCTTATGTCTCCAATGTATAGGTATCACATCATGTTTCTTCAACCCATTGAACCTTGGACACTCCTCCTAATAAGCAACATATCTTTCATTAGCTACCATTGATCTCCTTCTAACAAAACCCTCACTTGAACAACTTCCTCTTTCAAAACAACCTCTATTTACATTGTTCGTTCAATAAAAATATCATCCGTGACACAATTTTTCTTACACTATAGAAGCCACACAATTCTCCCATTTTGATGTAGTAGCTCCTACTTTCTACTCTAAGAATATAAGCTGATTATGCTTGGTTGTTATTGTTATAAAAAGAATTTTTTTTATACCTACAAAGAGTAGACAGTGCAGTAAATAATTTGTTTCTTTATTTAAATTCCTTCTTTCACTTCCACTGTCTCTTTCATTCTTCTATTCAAATCTCTATCTCATATTTAAAAAGAATAATCAAACACTTTTTGAAAATCAATACAACTTTATCAATTGTACTATCATTGATAAACTTTATCAAATGATATAGTATAATTGATAAACTTTATCAACTTTATCAAACAATAATATAAAGTTTATCAATATAATTTATCAAACACTTTGTGAAAGTACATTGATAAACTTTATCTGACAGAACAATTGATAAATTTTATCAACTTCATCAAACATCAATAAAGTAGAATTAATAAAGTTTAACAATATAACTTTATCAATCACTATGTGAGAGTTTTGCTTGTTAAACTTTATCACTGCAAGTTAATCAAATGTAAAGTATAATTGATAAACTTTATAAACTATATCAGACATTGATTAAGCACAATTGATAAAGTTTATCAATTGACTTAATAAAATACTTTGAGAGAGTAAAATTGATAAACTTTACCTGAGACTACATAACAATGAAAGAGACAGTGACAGTGAAAGAAGGAAATGAAATCTAAGGAACAAATTGTGTACTGCACTGTCTACTCTTTGTAGGCACCAAAAATTCTCTTTTTAATGCAGGAAAACCCTAGAAAAATTACCTTATTTAAATAGAGATGAAATGTATAAGATATTGCATTAGAACAGGAGAACTGTAAAGCTACAATCGTTTAAGAAAAATTATGATGAGGACACGGTTTATGTTGGGCGAACAATGTAAATAGAGATGGTTTTGAAAGTGGAAGTTGTTCAAGTGAGGGATCAGTTAGGAGGAGATTAGTGAAAATTGATGAAAGATGTGTTGCTTGTTAGGAGGATTGGTCAAGGTTCAATGGGTTGAAGTAACATGATGTGATACCGATAAATTGGAGACATAAGAACAATACTAGTACTACTACTATAATGATCAAGAATATTCCATAACACTACAAGTAATTTTACAAAGAATTTTAATCCATTTTTTTGCCTTTTTTTTATTCATAATATTTTTTTCTTATTTGAAAGTTGATTAAATCAATTGTTTAATGATCTAACTCTCAAGTTAAATATGATTATTTCTTTCATTATAATGATTTGATAATTCTTTGTAATTTGATGAAGAATTAACAAGTAGAAGGACAATAAGATTATCAGAACTTCTACCCTTTTCATTTCTTTAGTTAAAAGTGCAATTTTTTTGTTGTTGCTCTAACTGAATGGAACCAACTTTTAGTCAAAATATGATTTTTCTGAGGCCGCAAAAGATTGGATTTTGGAAAGAATTCTAGAATCCTGGAGAAAGAATAGAGCTGATTTGAAGAGAGATCATTATGATCCATATGAAAATGATAAAGTTCGAATGAGAGAAAGGCCTAACATAGTTCCAGAATGACAATTTAACGAGCTCCTTCTATATTGGAAGTTAAAAAAATTCTAGGTAAAACGTATTTTACTATATACGATAATACTACTGTTAGTTCTACAGATGGAGACCTTTATTACTATAGTTAATGTTATTGATTCATTTTTCGAAAAATGTCCAAAACAAATATTGAGAATCGGAAGAAGTTGATGAATCCACACACTACTGAGAAGAAGAGTTTTGCTTTAGTTCGCAATAACTTGGTGCGTTCTCGTATGTATTATTGAGTTTTAACCTGTAATTTAAATATTTTTTAATATTCATTAATTATGATATGAATAGGAAAATAAGAAAGGGGGAACTTTGTAGCTAAAGAAGATATTTGTGGCCATAAGAGAAAGAAAACCTGATCATACATACAAGGCATCAAATAAAGACACCACTAGTAAAATTGTATGAAACTTACTTTTTCAAGTTTATATTGACATAAATGATCAATTCTTATTTCTTAATTACTTTAATGCGCTTTTGAATATGATTATTAGGCTCAAATGAAGAAATTGAGACATAACAGGGTGCCGATGATCAACCCATTAAGGCATTTTCAGCCGTCATTGGTGCTAAATATCCGAGTCATCTAAGACTATTTGAAGGGGGGGTTACAAATACTTCTCTAAAAAGGTTAAATGGCAGATCTGATTCAACTTTACATACCATAAATGGTGTCGTGCAACAAATACAAGAAAATATGTGAAAATAGAAGATTAAATCGAGGAGAAAAAGAGGACCATTCTACAAGAAGTTGTTGTAGATGTAATTGCTCAACTTCAGAATACAGGCTTAGTTGATACTAAGATACCGTCAGCATTGTCCATTCCTTCACCAACAAAATCGACTTCTACACTACTAGCTATCAGGATAAATAATCAAAACAGTCAAGTTTAGTATTTGAAATAATAATTTAAATTACTTTTGTTACTAAGAATTGTACTCCAATTCATATAGTGGTTGATATAGTTATTGTTGGAATCTATTGGATTGTTAGTATGGTACCTTTTGGGAAATAGGTTGATGTCCTGTTGAAGTTCTTAATAAGAAGATGAGATTTCTAGCTTCTTTAAGAAAATGGGTGTTGTTGATTTGTGGATCCTAAGTTCCCTTTTTATTTTTCATTAAGTTCTTGAATATTGGTGTATGATTATTTCTGAGTTTTGGATTGTTTTTGGTGCTATGTCTACACTTTAGCGATGAGATTTGAGTTATTACTCTCTTATTGTAAAACTTTTTTGGATACCTGTGCGGTCTGTCTGGTTAACCACAATTTTTCATATGTTGTTGTTGTTGGTTAGCAACAACAAACTTCAGCTGTGTGTTGTTGCTGTAGGTTTGTTGCTGCAAGTTTGTTGTGGTTAAGATTTTTAGAAAAGGTACTCTAAGTTTCTTTTTTAGTTTGTTGTTTCTATGTTCATATCCAGGTTGTTGTTGGAGTATTTTGGTTGGTTAGTGTTGTTGTTGTTCGACTGATTTATAAGGTTGTTGTTGGAGTGATTTATAAGGTTGTTGGACTAGTATAATGTTGTTGGACTGATTTACTGCTATTGTAGGACTAATTTACAAGTTTGTTTTGGATGGTTACTATTTTGACTAAGGTTAATTGTTGTTGAACTAATTTAGTGTTGTTGTTGTTGATAATGAATTCAGTGTGTTTACCTATTTGAGTGGTCATAGTACTTTCAAACGTTAGTTACAATAACTTTATTTTGGATGTTGTTTGAGGCTGTAAGTTTTTGCTACGTTCATTGCTTTCGGGTGTTAAAGAGTGAATGTTGGAAACTTAATATGCGCTCTAAATTTCTATTTTGTCTTGAAATTTTTGGATGCTACTATTTCAAGACTTAATGTTGTTTTGGATGGTTGCAATATTTTTCCAGGTTGTTGTTGCTATATATGTTCATACCCAGGTTGTTGTTGGACTGTTTTGGTTAATTAGTGTTATTGTTATACTGATTTACTAAGGTTGTTGTTGGAGTGATTTACTAAGGTTGTTGTTAGACTGGTTTAGTGTAATTTGACTGATTTACTGTTCTTGATGGACTGATTTACTAAGTTAATTTGTTTTGGATGGTTACTATTTTGACTAAGGTTAATTATTGTTGGACTAATTTAATGTTGTTGTTGATACATTCTAATCATGACCATTTTGTTTTTCTTATTATTGTAGGTGATCATGACATAGAAGATGGTGGGAACGAAATTGATTGTCACGACACGAATTCAGTGTAATGATGGCACCTACCACATCCCACCGGTCGGTAAGATGATAGCTTAACTCAGAGCTAATGCAATGGGTTACCTCGGTAGAAATGTCCAACACGGACCCTATATATTAATATAATATAAAAAATAGCATTTCACAACTAAAGCCTACAAGTTTTTACACTATAAAAAATATAAAAAAATAGCATTTCACAACTATATAGTTATATAGTTACTAAATTTCTAGCTTATTGATAAACTCCATGTTTTAGTCTATTGAAGTTAACCTCCATTTTCATAAGCCACTAGACTACAAGTCTTATTGTTACTAGTCATCAATTAAGGAACGGCTACAAATTACCCATACTATCTGTTATTCACCTATCAGAAGGCCATTTTCTAGTTAGCACTCTCATTATAGAAGTCATCAACTAAGCCTCTACGACATTACATATTAGAAGTCAACCTAGTTATTCATCATGTAATACTAAGCCCATCATCATTAGGCATGTCACAACCTTAAGGATAAGTTTCCATAGTTTAGTCAAGTAAGGTCCACTAACTAATTTACTAGACTTCTAGTATTCAAGTCATAGTTTTTTATCAGAAATGACTAGTTGTCACATAATCCACTTTAGTAGGGAAAACTCCATAACATAATCCTTATTCTAAGTTGAATAGATTTTCTAGGTAAGCCATTGTTCCTACAGAAGGTTTCATATACCAATCTACCTTAACCCATTAATAGACATAAGTTACTTCTAGTTACCAATTAGGGTCAACAAGGATCACACCTCTCATTAAGTGAATAAGGGAAAGAATGAATAACTATTTACCAAAGAAGACATCATGTCCCAAGTACATAAGTAGTTTGACGCCACACGGCCTATCCTCACAAGTATCAATGTATTTATATAAATTTGCCCCACACGGCATCATAACATCTTTACCTCTTCCAGATTCACCGGGTATTAACATAACATCAAAATATCCTCCGGATTAACCCGGAAACATCATAACATCAACATATCCTCCGAATTCACCGGGCAACATCATAATATCAACATATCCTCTAATTCACTGGGCAACTTCATAACATCAAGATATCCTCTGGATTAACTGGGAAACATCATACATCATTACCTTTTCCGAATTCACCAGTATTATCATCACATTAACACGTCTTCCGGATTCACAGAGCATCATTATGCCATTTCACATTTCTCAAGGCAACAACATAAATACACATACATAGAAAAATCAATAAGAAAATACAAACGTGCAATAATGGGGTAATACAAATGTAAGAGAACGTGTATCACCCTACAGTACTATTAAGCATTACTACATAATATGAGCATAAACATGAGCACGAGTATTCATATGGTATAAACACAATCCTCACTTTCCCAAGGCTATCATATCATGAATATAAGATAATCCATCAAGTATACATATTAAACGACCATCGAACACATATATAATCCAACAACTGGGGTTTAACCATCAATAATCTCCACAACATAATTTAGGCTCTCACCTAGCATCTAGGTCTATAGGAATTTCATAGGTCAAGCTTAAGGTGAGTTAAGTCCCACTCCTATATTTCAAGAATTCCAAAGTCTACCATCACAAGGCTAACTCTACCCGGATTAGCTAAGTTATATAAATCACATCATAAGGGCATATCAATACTTGCTAAGCCTATCGGGAAAACTTTCTTCAAGTATTTCTCCTAAGTCAATCCAACACCAAGGTCGTTTCCTTACTAAGCACTAGCAAGATCAACATAATCCTAAGGTTATGGAGAAACACCATTCTCATTTATTAGAGAAACTAGAGTATCATCATACTATTCATGAAACTACAAGTAGACTATCCAAGGTTCTAGTCTAAGGGTCAAGCATATCAACTTGCAAATTCAATAACCTATAAGTACAAACTACTCCCAATTATCACCATTCAACGGTTTATTATCTAAACCCTGCCCAATCTCACAAGATATCAACAATTATACTACAATCAATCTCAATCTAACTACAAGTAAGCCTAACCTATCTTGAGTCCAAGCAACTCACGAGCCAACAAGCTTTTCCTTTCCTTTTGTTGAAGCTCCTTCCTTCACGAGCAAAGCTATCAACAATACAATCTAAGCATTACAACAAGAATAACCATACCCATTATGAAACCATTGAGCCATGGGTTCAAAAGGACACCAAACCCCCAAGTGGGTTACACCTTTGGAAAAACAATTTCCAAGACCAACCCATTGTTCAACTATCCTTAGAGAGTTATAACCCTCAAGAAATTTGAGTCAATAAATCAAATTTGAGGCTACATTTGAGCCTTGATAATTTAGAGGTTTGAGTCAAGAAATCATGAAATCAATACTAAACGAGAATAGATTTTACCTTAGATTGTAGAAAGATTCAATTTCATAAGTCGTTTAAGCTCCAATTCAACCCACAAGACTTGCTTAGAAGATTTCACACTCCATTAGGGTTTAAGGTTTAAGAAGGAGGCACAAAAGACCAAAATCTCATCCAAGATAATACTTGAATACGTTTTGCTCAGGCCTCGGGTAGCACAGTCATGCCCTTCGCCTAGCCGAGGCCGTAGCACCGTGGTCACGCTGTGACCATTGTGGTCATGGAATCTCGATCAACACTAAGCATGGCTAAAGCTTGGAACTTGTTTTTGAGATTAGGTTAATGCCTCGAGATGCATCCGGGGTCCGTTTCGAACAAATAAGATATGCAACGCCATAGTTTTCGACTTCCAGATGTGTTGACTAAGTTGAATTTTGCATATGAGGCTATTTTACAAAAGTTTTTGCTTAGTGGTCAATTAGGACCAACAAAGACTTCCAATTGAGAAAGTGGTTTGAGAAACCAGACGAACCTCCAGGTAATCGAATTATTAGTTCCCGCAAGTCACCAGTGACTTAGGACGGCTATTGAGAAATGCTATTGGCAGAAATAGGCAAGAATACGGATAATGACATGAAGGGTCATTACAATATCCACTACGAAGGAACTTTCATCCTCGAACGTTAATGTCAAGAATGTACCTAAAGTCTCAAACAAGTGAGGATACTGGGCCCGTATCTCACTCTCGATCTCCCAAGTAGCTTTCGCTACTGTCGATGCCTCCACTAGACCTTAACTAACGGAATCTCCCTGGTATGTAATCGCCTCATATCTCTAGCCAAAACAAACATGGACTCTTTTATAAAGTTCAAATGCTCGTACAACAGGACCGATCCTATCTAAGCATATGAGAAGTATCAGGAATATATTTCCGCAACAAAAAGACATAGAAAATTAGATGAACAACAACAAAGTCTGGAGGTAAGGCCACCTCACCAACTACTCGGAGAATCTCAAAAGGGACAAAATAGCAATGGCTAAGCTTACCCTTCCTGCCAAATCACGTCACACCTCTTATAGTTGAAACATGAAGGAACACACAGTCACCAAATATGAATTTCAAGGAACAGAGTCTATGATCGGCATAGGCCTTCTGCCACCTCTGGACTGCTCTTAGCCTATCTTGAATCACCATGACTCTATCAAACGAGTCCTGAAGCAAGTTTGTACCATTGGGTCTAACCATGGAAGTCTCAATCCATCTAATGGACGAATGACACCTCCTACCATGCAACGCCTCATGAGGTTTCATGTCAATACTTGAATGATAACTATTGTTTTAGGAGAACTCCGTCAATGCTAAGTGTTGATTCCATTGAACTACAAAATCCAAAACACAAACTAGGAGCATATCCTCAAGCACCTAAATATCTGCTTGGATTGACCATTCATTTGCAGATGAAAGGTTGTACTCAAATCCACTCGAGTACCTAACTTCCATTGAAATGCTATCCAAAAGCTTGAACTAAACATAGAACCACAATCTGATAAGATAGACACAGGGACCCTATGCAAACAAACTAGCTCCCATACATAAATCTGGGCTAATCTATCAGCACTGAAGGTCATCTTAATAGGTATGAAGAGTGCCGACCTGGTCAAGCGATCCACAATAACCCAAATACCATAGTGACTATGGGAAGTATAAGGCAACCCACTAATGAAGTCTATGGTAATCCTTTCCTATTTCCAATCGAGAATGGGAAATCTCTCAGTCAATCCACCTGGTCGCTGATGCTCGACCTTAACCTACTGACAACATAGGCAACGAGCCACAAAGTCTACCATATTTTTCTTCATATCATCCCATCAGTACAACTACCTCAAATCTCTATACATCTTGGTTGTACCGGAATGAATAGAATATCTAGAACTATAAGCCTCATGCAGAATTGACGGAATCAAATCATTGAGTCAGGGAATACAAATACGACCCTAAAATCTCAAGATACCCTCAGAATCCATGGTGTGTCTCCAAGACTCACCACTTAATACTCGATCACGGAGAAGGCGCAATTTACTATCCTCGAACTAACGGTCATGAATTTGCTCAAACAGGGAGAACCTCACCTCTACACAAGCCAATACCCTCGCAGGATCTGAAATAACAAGGCAAACTATTACATTGGCCAAGGACTGGATGTCCCATGACAAGGGATTGTGAGAAATTGAAATACAAGCCAAACTACCCATGTTCATCACCTTGCGACTCAAGGCATCCGCCACCACATTAGCCATATCTGGATGATACAAGATAGATATATTATAATCTTTTAGCAACTCCATCCACCTATGCTAGTGAGCATTAAGCTCTCGCTCGGTCATAAGATGTTTAAGACTACGATGATCGGTGAAAATTTCGCAACACATATATACATGTAATGCCTCCAAATCTTGAGTGCAAAAACTACCGCTGCAAACTCCAAATCATGAGTGGGGTTGTTGCGCTCATGCATCTTAAGTTGTCTAGAAGCATAGGCAATGACATGACTCCTTACATCAAAACACACCAAAGACCAACACCAGAAATATCAAAAAACACAGTAAATCCCTCATCCTCAATTGGAAGAGCTAACATCGGGGTTGAGGTGAGACAAAGCTTGAACTTTTCATATCTCAACTCAAACTCTTTGGGACCATCGGAAGGGAACTTCTTTCCAGGTCAATCTAGTTATAGAGGTTGATAAGGTAGAAAAGCTCTCAACAAAACGCCTATAATAATTGGCCAACCCAATAACACTTCGAAGCTTAGTAGGAGAAGTAGGCCTAACCCAATCATGAATTGCCAAAGTCTTAGCCAGGTATACCATAATACCTGTTTTTGACACCTCGTGTCCAAGAAAGGACACCGAAATAAGCCAAAACTGACACTTGGAGAACATGGCAAAAAGCACATGCTCTCGCAATACCTAGAGCACAATTCTCAAATGTTGTGCGTGATCCTTACTACTCCTCAAATACACAAGGATATCATTAATGAACATAATAACAAAGGAGTTTAGATAAGGTTTGAACACACGGTTCATCAAGTACATTAATGCATCTTGGGTATTAGTCAGCCCAAAAGATGACATCACCAAAAACTCATAATGACCAGAACGGGTTCTGAAGGTTGTCTTCGGGATATCCTCAGGCTGAATCCTCAACTGATGATAACCAAACCTCAAATCTACCTTAGAAAATAAAGTTGCACCCTGAAGCTGGTCAAATGACTCATCAATACGAGGCATAGGATAATGGTTCTTCGTCATTACCTTATTAATCATCCTATAATCAATACACATCCATATTAAGCCATATTTCTTCTTTACAAACAAAAGAAGGGATCCCTAAGGGGAGATAGTAGGTCTAATGAACCCTTTGCAAAAAAGATCCTGGAGCTGAGAGTTCAGCTCCTTAAGCTCTATGGGAACCATACAATAAGGTTCCATAGAAATAGGTCGGTTACCAGGATCAAGGTCAATAGCAAAGTCATTCTCACAGTCAGAAGGGATACCAGGAAGATCATCCGGAAACACATCAGGAAACTCACGCACAATAGGAAAAGAGCCAAGTGTCGAACTCACTACACGGGTATCACACATATAGAGAAGATAAGACTCACAACCCATCGACATAAGTCGTCTTGCACAAACATAAGAAATAATCCCTGTCATCTCACGACTAATTGCTCCCTGCCATAAGACTAGGGGTATGCCGGGCATGGCTATGGTAACGGTCCTGGTAAAACAATCCATGACTGCATGATAGTGGGATAACCAGTCCATGCGCAAAATCATATCAAATTCCAACACATCCAAAATAATAAGATCAGAATAAAAACATGATCTGAATACCCAATCCACTACTAAAGCATCGCCTACAGGAGAAGATACATGCAATGGTACAAATTATAAATCACTAGTCAACTCTAATCGTGGTGCATAATAAGCATATATATAAGAATAAGTGGATCAATGATACAATATACCAAGAGCCAACTTGTCGCATACAAGAATTGTACCTGTGACTGCAATATCTGAAGTCTCAGCCTCGGGCATAGCAGGTACTGCATACAACTAATCACGCTAGCCACCTGGTTGGGCACCTGAACGACCACCTTCCCTACCCTGAGTACTACCTGGAGCACCCTTGTAACTATTTCTACGACCTCTCGCACTAACCCTACCTTAGGGATGAACCGCTATAATGGAATTAGCTCCCTAGGCTGAAATAACCATAGCCTTATGACTAGGTCTCACTCTAGAAAAATAACTAGAAAGTCCACAAGTAAAACAAGACTCACGATAAGAACAAGAACTCACATATTTGACTGATCTGACATAGCTACCACACCTAGCATGACCTATAAATGAACCTCTCATAGACTAATCACCACCCTTACTAGGGCATCCACTAGAAATAAAATGATCCTTATCAGCAGTCTGAAGAGTTTCCTGAACTGGTCGACTCTGAGGCTAGAGAGATAGATGCGAAGTATGTCCAGCATAAGAAATACCACCTCTGAGTTGGGAACTACTACGAATCTCTCTTAATCTGCCCTAAAACTTAGGCATCTTATCACGTCCCTCTCGTTGCATGTCCTCAATCACCCTAGCATGATCCGCAACCTCAGCAAAGGTACTACTTATAGCAACCAAACTCTGAGTAGCCATCTGAATAGGAAGTCTCAAATCTATCATAAAGCAGCAAACTCTCTCATACTCAGTATCTAATATAGAAGTCGCATGCCTAGGTAACTCATGGAAATAAGCCTCATACTCAGTGACCGTCATAAAACCCTGCTACAATCTAAAGAATAGATCTCTCAAATGATCTATAAGGCTATGCGACATGAACTTCACCAAGAATATTTTAGTAAACTAAGCCTAGAGAGAGAGGAAGATCAAACTGATCTAAAACTAATAAAACCCTTTCACCAGTGTTTAGCAAACAAGTCAAATATAAATGTGGTGTAGTCCACGCCATGAGTCTCAATAAGTCCTAAAGACTATCCTCACAAACAGTCAGAAACTCAAATGCATCCTCTTGAGGAGAACCAGAAAATCTAGGTAGAGCCAACCTCAAGAACCTACCCAACGTTTTCTGCTCCTCAGCAGACATAGAAGGCTGGGTCACAACTGGTTAAACAACTGTCGGCTGAACTACAACAGGAATAGAAGGAACCTCAACTCTAGAATCTACAGCTGCAGGCTGCACTACTGCTCTGGTAGACGGTGAACTATCAACAATACCAAATAGTTGAACCAAAGCATCCCTAAGGAAAGAAGAGGGGATGAATACTGGTGGTGCCTGGTCTGGTCCCTAGCCCACCGCTGGCTAAGGTAGAGTAGTCTCTGGCGCGGGTGCAGGAATATGATCCAGAGGAGGTACAACCTGATCCCTAACTAGGGATAAATCACGAGTTTGGGTCTCATAACCCTCCTCATGTATCACTAAAGCACGTGTCCTGGGCATTTGTGAAAGAGTAAATTCAACTGAGTATCCTACAAACCAACTCAGACTCTTGGCAAGATAAGAATGAAACAAGGACTCCTAAGAATTTTCCATAGCCTCCCGGAGATAGGACCAGGACGTCAATGTTCCAATTCGCAGGACTCTATTAGACACTTGCTCTTATACTAATTATCGGTGAAACCTAGGCTCTGACATAAATTTGTCATGACTAAAATTTTGAGTCATGATGGCACCTACCACATCCCACTGATAGGTAAGCTTATACCATAACCCAAAGCTAATGCAATGGATTACCTCAATAGAAATATCCAACACGGACCCTGTAAATGAATACAATATAAAAAATAGCATTTCACAACTAAAGACAACCAATAATCAAAACCAATCCCATAACCTAATAGTATTAATACAAGAGCTTCTAAACATGACAATACCAATTCACAATCTCTAAGTCTAAACTGTCTTAGATAGTCTAATATATTTGTCCTGAAAATAAAATAAAAATAAAAATAGAGGGGAAAGAGGGAAACTCAAACTCCAAGAGCTCACCCTATCTATAGTTAGCCAATGTGGCATGAACTAGCTCAATTACGGCAACTAGAACCTGTGTCAGCACCATAAAGGTACAAAAGTGTAGTATGAGTACCAAACATGGGTATTCAGTAGGAATCATCGGCCGACTGAGCTCAATAGTAATATAAAGATGATATAAAGTAAGACAATAACTTAAATTCAAGGTATAAGATTGAACTTGAATCTTCTCCTCTATCAATGTAACAATATCTATACTACTAAGACAATAGCACGATATACTATATCAACAGACTTCATAGTTGTGATATAAAATGAGTATTATTTTGGATGCATAACATCACATACCCAAAATCAATCATGTCCTTTCATATTCAATAGAAACACATCACTAAAGTAATAAACACAAGACTTACCACGATATTCCATACCGCCGAGAAGTACACACAAAAGAACACAACCAAAAACTCACTACGGTGTCCCATACCACCAGAGAGTACACCAAAAGAATACAATAAAAAGAACTCATCACGACGTCCCATACCAACAGAGTGTACACCAAAAGATCAACCACTAATATAATAAAGCACAACTACTCCAAAATTGCTAAAGCTGGGGGTAGCACAACCCTGACATGGCTTATCACCAAGAACCACCTCCAATATATATACGGTAATTTAATTACAACAAAACCAATATTGTTATAGCATAGTTATATAGTTACTAAATCTCTAGCTCATTGATAAACTCCATGTTTTAGTCTATTGAAGTTAACCTCCATTCCCATAAGCGTCTAGACTATAAGTCTTATAGTTACTACTCATCAATTAAGGAATGGCTACAAATTACCCATACTATTTGTTATTCACCTCCCATACAACCATTTTCTAGTTAGCACTTTCATTATAGAAGTCATCAACTAAGCCACCACGGCATTACATATTAGAAGTCAACCTAGTTATTCATCATGCAATACTAAGCCCATTATCATTATGCATGTCACAACCTTAAGGACTAGTTTCCATATTTTAGGCAAGTAAGGTTCACCAACTAATTTACTAGACTTCTAATATTCAAGTCATTGTTATTTCTTAGAAATAACTAGTTGTCACATAAACCACTTTACTAGGTGAAATTCTGTAACATAACTATTATTCCAAGTTGAATAGATTTGCTTGATAAGCCTTTGGTCCTACAAAAGGTTTCATATACCAATTAGACTTAACCCATTAATCGACATAAGTTACTTCTAGTTACCAATTAGGGTCAGCAAGGATCACATCTTTCATTTATTGACTAAGGATAAGGAATGAATAACTATTTACCAAAGAAGACATCATGTCGCATGTACATAAGCGGTTTGACCCCATACAACCTAACCTCGCAAGTATTAATGAATTTATGGAAAATTTCCCCACACGGCATCATAACATATTTACCTCTTCTAGATTCACTAGGTATCAACATAACATCAACATATCCTCCGGATTCATCGAGCAGCATCTAAACTTTAACATAAGCTCCAGATTCACCGGGCAACATCATAACATCAATATATCCTCCAAATTCATCGGGCAATATCATAATATTAAGAAATCCTATGGATTCACTGGGCAACATCATACATCATTTCCTTATCCAAATTCACCTGTATTTTCATCAAATTAACATGATTTCTGGATTCACCAGGCATGATTAAGCCATTTCAAATTTTTCAAAGCAATAACATAAATATGCGTACATAGACGAATTAATAAGAATATACAAACCCTCTATGATAGGGTAATAAGGAAGTAACAAAATGTATATCAGCCTACCTTACTATTTAGCATTACTAAATAACATAAGTATGAGTATTCATATAGTAGATACACAACCACCACTTTCCCAAGGCTATCATATCATGACTACAAGATAATCTATCAAGTATACATATTAACCAACCATCGAACACATTTATAATCTAAAAATCGAGGTTTAACTATCAAAAATCTCCACAACATAATTCTAACACTCACCTAGAATCTAGGTCTCTAAGGAATTTCATAGTTCAAGCTTAAGGTGATTCAAGTCACACTCCTATATTCAAAGAATGTTAAAGTCCACCATCACAAGGCTAACATCTACCTGGATTAGGCTAAGTTATCTAACTCACATCATAAGGGCTTCTAAATCCCTTCTAAGCCTAATGGGGAAACCTTCTTCAAGTATTCCTCCCAAGTCAATAAAACACCATGGTCATTTCCTAACTAAGCATTAGCAAAGTCAATATATTCCAAAGGTTAGGGAGCAACACCATTCTTATCTATTAGAGCAACTAGATTATCATCATAGTATTCATGAAACAATACCTAGACTATCCAAGGTTATAGGCTAAGAGTCAACTATATCACCTTGAAAATTCAATAACCTATAAGAACAACCAGTCCTAATTATCACCATTTAATAAGTTATTATATAAACCCCGCCCAATCTCATAAGATATGAACAATTATACTACAATCAAGCTCAATCTAACTATAAGTAAGCCTAACCTACCTTGAGTCCAAGCAACTCATAAGCCAACAAGTTTTTTCTTTCCTTTTTTTGAAGCTCGTTCCTCCACTAGAAAAGCTATCAACAAAACAATCCAAGAATTTCAACAAGAATAACCATGCCCATTATGGAACCATTATTCCATGGGTTCAAAAGGAAACCAAACCCCCAAGTAGGTTTCACCTTTGGAAAAAGAGTTTCCAAGACCAACCCATTGTTCAACTATCTTTAGGGAGTTATAACCCTCAAGAAATTTTAGTCAATCACTCAAATTTTTGGCTATAATTGAGCCTCAATGATTTAGGGGTTTTGAGTCAAGAAATCATTAAATCAATATTAAATAAGAATAGATTTTACCTTAGATTGTAGCAAGATTCAATTTCACAAGTTGTTCAAGGTCCAATTCAGCCCATAAGACTTACTTAGAAGATTTCAAACTCCATTAGTGTTTAACGTTTAAGAAAGAGGCACAAAACATCATAATATCATCCAAGACAACACTTAAATAGACTTTGCTCAGGCCACGTGTAGCGCGGTCGCGCCCTCTTCCTTGCCGCTATTGCAGCACCGCGGTCGGCCCTTAACTATTATGGCCGCACCATCTCGGTCAACTCTAGGCATGGATGGAGCTTAGAACTTTGTTATAGCATCGGTCAATGCCTTGAGATACATCCCGAGTCTATTCAAACAAATAAGATATTCAACCGTATAGTTTTTGGCATTCCAAATGCGTTGGCTAAGTTGAATTTTACATATAAGCCATTTTACCAAAGTTTATGCTTAGTGGTCAATTAGGAACAATGAAGACTTACAATTGAGAAAATGGTTCGAGGAACCAAATGAACCATTAGGTAACTGAACTATCAATCCCCACAAGTCACTAGTGACTTGGGATGACTATAGAGAAGCTCTATCTGCAGAAATAGGCAAGAATATCCACTACAAAGGAACTTTTATCCCCGAAGTAGTGAGGATACTGGGCCCGCATCTCACTCTCAATCTCCAAAGTAGCTTTCTCTACTGGTGATGCCTCCACTGGACCTTGACTATTGGAATCTCCCTGGTACATAGTCATCTTGCATCACTAGATAAAATAAACAAGGCCTCCTCCATTAAGGTCAACTGCTTGTCCAAATGGACCGAGTCCCATCTAAGCATATGAGAAGGATTAGGAATATATTTCCTCAACATAGAGACATGGAAAATTAGATGAACAGTGGAAAAGTCTGGAGGTAAAGACAACTCATAGGCCACCTCACCAACTACTCGAAGAATCTCAAAAGGGCCAAAATAGTGAGGGGTAAGCTTACCCTTCCTGCCAAATCTCATCACACCTCTAAGAGGTGATATACGAAGGAACACACGGTCTCTAACTTTGAATCTCAAGGCATAGAGTCTATGGTCGGCATAGGCCTTTTGCCTACTCTGGGTTGCTCTCAGCCTATCCTGAATCACCCTGACTCTATACAATGAGTCCTAAAGCATGTCTGTACCATATGGTCTAACGTTGAAAGTCTCAAACCATCCGATGGGGGAATGACACCGCTTACCATACAATGCCTCATAAGGTGTCATCTCAATACTTAAATGATAACTGTTGTTATAGGTGAACTCTATCAATGTTAAGTGTTGATCCCACGGACCTCCAAAGTCCAAAACATAAGCTCGAAGAATATCTTCAAGCACCCGAATAGTTCACTCAGAATGGCCATCCATCTGTGGATAAGAGGTTGTACTCAAATCCACTTGAGTACCTAACTCCCCTTGAAATGCTCTCTAAAACCTTTAGGTAAAGACAAAGCCACAATCTGATATGATAGACATAGGGACCCTATGCAAATAAACTATCTCCCATACATAAATCTGGGCTAATCTCTCAGCACTGAAGGTCATCTTAATAGGATTGAAGTGTGCCGACCTGGTCAAGAAAACCAAAATAATCCAAATACCATAGTGACCACGGGAAGTATGAGGCAACCCACTAATGAAGTCTACGGTGATCCTTTCCTATTTCTACTCGGGAATAGGCAATCTCTGAGTCAATCCACCCAATCACTGATGCTCGACCTTAACCTGCTGACAGCATAGGCAACGAGCCACAAAGAATGCCATATTTTTCTTCATACCATTTCACTAGTACAACTGCCTCAAATCTCTATGCATCTTAGTTATACCAAAATGAATAGAATATCTAGAACAGTGAGCCTCATGTAGAATTGATGGAATCAAATCATAGAGTCAGGGAACAAAAATACGACCTTGAAATCTCAAGATACCCTCAAAATCCACAGTGTGTCTGCTAGACTCACCACTTACTACTCAATCACGGAGAAGGCACTACTTACTATCCTCAAAATAATGGTCACAAATATGCTATAAAGGGAGGACCTTGCCTCCATACAAGCCAATATCCTTACATTATCTAAAATAACAAGGCAAACCATCAAATTGGCCAAGGGCTAGATGTCCCGTACCAAGGGCCTCTGAGAAACTAAAATACAAGCCAAACTACCCATGCTCTTGCAACTCAAAGCATATGCCACCACATCAGCCTTACCCAGGTGATACAATATAGGCATATCATAATCCTTTAGCAACTCTATCCACCTATACCGGCGAGCATTTAGCTCTTGTTAGGTCATAAGATGCTAAAGACTATGATGATTTGTGAAAATCTTGCAATGCACACCATACAAGTAATGTCTCTGAATCTTAAGTGCAAAAACTACTATTGCCAACTCGAAATCATGAGTGGAGTAGTTGCACTCATGTATCTTAAGCTGTCTAGAAGCACAGGACATGACACGAACCTGCTGTATCAAAACACACCCAACACCAACACAGAATTATCACAAAACCCAGTTAATTCCTCGCCCTCAACTAGAAGAGCTAATATCGAGGCTGAGGTGAGACAATCCTTGAGCTTTTTAAAGCTCAACTCATACACTTTGAACTATCGGAAGGGAACATCCTTTAGGGTCAATATAGTCTTAGGGGCTAATAAGGTAGCAAAGCTTTCAACAAAATGCCTATAATAACTGGCCAACCCCATAAAATTGTGAACTGAAGTCAAAGACGTAGGCTTATCCTAATCACGAATCACCGAAATCTTAGTCGGATCTACCATAATACCAGCCTTGGACACCACGTGTCCAATCAAAGACACTAACTCAAGCCAAAACTGATACTTGGAGAACATGGCAAAAAGCATATGCTCTCGCAAAATCTGGAGCACAATCTTCAAATATTGCACGTTCTCCTCACTACTCCATGAATAGACAAGGATATCATTAATGATCATAATAAAAAAGATGTTTAGATAAGGTCTGAACACACGGCTCATCAAGTCCATAAATGTAGCTAGGGCATTAGTCAGCCAAAAAGACATCACCAAGAACTCATAATGACCATAGCGGGTCCTGAAGGCTGTCTTAGAGATATCCTCTGCCCGAATCCTCAATAGATGATAACCTGACCTCAAATTTATCTTGGAAATACTACTACGCTCTGAAGCTGGTCAAACAAATCATCAATTTGAGGCATAGGATAATGGTTCTTCACCGTCACCTTATTAAGCTGCCTATAATCAATACACTTTTACATCAAGCCATCTTTCTTATTTACTAACAAAATATGGGATCCCTATGGGGACACACTCGGTCTAATGAACCCTTTTCAAAGAAGATCTTGGAGATGAGAGTTAAGCTCCTTAAGCTCTGTAGGAGACATATGATAACGTTTCATAGAAATAGGTAGGGTACCAGGCTCAAGGTCAATAGCAAAATCAATCTCATGGTTAGGAGGGATACCAAGAAAATCATTAGGAAACATATCATGAAACTCACACACAATAGGAAAAGAGTCAAGCATCAGACTCTCTACAAGGGTATCACACTCATCGGCAAGATAAGACTCACAACCCCTCGACATAAGTCGTCTAGCAAAAATATAAGAAATTATCCCCATCGTCTCATGACTAATCGCTCCCTTCCACAGGACTAGGGGTATGTCGGGCACGGCTAAAGTAACGGTCATGGAAAAATAATCCATGGCCACATGATAGTGGGATAACTCATCCATGCCTAGAATCACATTAAAATCCAACTTATCCAGAATAATAAGATCAGCATAAGTATCAACATCACTATCTCTCACAAAACATAATTTGAATACCCAATCCACTACTAAAGAATCACCTACGTGAATAGATACACATAATAACGCAGATAATAAATCACTAGTCAACTCCAACCGTGGCGCATAATAAGCAGATATATTAGAATAAGTGGATCCAGGAACAAATAAAGCAAGAGACACTTGCGGCATACCAGAATTGCACCTGTGACTACAGCATCCCAAGTCTCAACCTCGGGCCTAGCAGGTACTGCATACAACAGACCACTCCCGCCATCTGGTTGTGCACCTGAATGACCACCTGCCCTTTCTGCCTGAGTACAACCTCAAGCACCATGGTAACCTCTTTTACCTAGCGCACCACCCCTACCTGAGGGATGAATTTCTCTAATGAGAGTAGCTCCCTGGGCTGAAACAACTACTGCCTCACGACTAGGGCACTCTCCATAGAAATGACTAAGAAGTCCACAAGAAAAATAAAACTCATGAGAAGAACAAAAAGTCACATATACGACTGATCTAACATAGATACCATGCCTAGCATGGCCCATAGATAAAACTCTCATAGATTGATCACCATCCTTACAAGGGCGTCCATTGGAAATAAACTGATCCTCGTCATTGGTCGAAAGAGCTGCCTGAACTGGTCAACTATGAGGCTGGAGAGATGGACGTAAAGGATGTCCAGCATAAGAAATACCTTCTCTGAATCGAGAACAACTACGACTCCCTCAAAATCTTCCTTAAAACTTTGGCCTTTTATCACGGCCCTCTTGCTGCATGTCCTCCATCACCATAGCATGATGCTCAACCTCACCAAAGGTCATATCAATAACAACTAAACTCTAAGTATCCATTCCAAATAGGAAGTCTCGATCCTCTCAGAAAGTAGCAAACTCTCTCGTACTCAGTTTCCAATAAAGAAGTTGCATGTCTAGCCAACTCATGAAAATGATCCTCATAGTCAGTGACTATCATAGAACCCTACTCCAACATAGAAAACAGGTCTCTCAAATTATCTCTAAGGCTACGTTGCTTGAACTTCACCAAGAATATTTTGGAGAACTGAGCGTAAGAGAGGGTTTCATCTAGTTAGCAAATCTTTTTTGTGCAAGGAAAGTGCATAAAATAATAGCCATATATTCCTTCAATGTCATGTTACTGAACAAATATGGTGTATGTTCGTCAACTTCCTTTGACTAAATTGGGTTACGTCAAGGTCCTTAGTAGATTTATTTCTATGCTGGAATTGAGGTCTGCCTAAACATTTAAAGAAGGAATAACATACCATTCCTATTGGACCTTTGGTAACCACTGTAAGGAAACAAACAAAAAACATTTTGACTAACAAAAGAGCTCAATCTGAAAATAAATATGATTGTACAAAAAAGGGTCAGGCCTCAATAGACTATGATGCAGGAAGTCTACCCCAACATAAGTTCAATGTCATTTCATCTCTTGAGATTGCACATAGATATGCCATTTTCATAAAAATCATTTTCCGATTTATGCTTTGTAGGATATAATTAATGCATAATATAGCAGCTCTTAGGATAGTCTTGATAATGAAAATGTAAACATATCATTGTTAAGTAAGTTGGGTTGGCTGCAAAGTATGTCAAGAATGTAAATAGGGTAACTCTTATATAAATACTTATATATAGTTAGACTAAAGTAAGGAGAAAAACAAAACTTTTAGTAAAATTCTAACCATAATTAAACTTAAAACTTTGTAAAATGGACCAAAAAAGTAATTAAAGCCTATAAAACTAGTACTTGCAGCTAATTGCATCAATATTATGATTAGTTTAGAGATATTGGTGGTTAATGATATAAAGTAATATGTATTCTGTTGTCTAAGAATATAAACAGTCCCCGAAGGAGTTAATGAGATAGAGTTACTAATGTTTGGCACAATTTTTACCAAACTGACCAGTCCCTATTTTGTTGTGTTGATACAAAACTAGGCATGACAAAATCCTTGGCTTCATCTTTCTTCTTCTCCTCAAGAATATACAGTTGTCTCCTATGCTTTTTCCCTTTGAGGTGTAACATGAAACTTTCTCTATTCATGCATGGAACTTGACATACTTTGCACCAGAATTGCTTCCCACTCTCATCTTTATTCTTCCCTCCATTTTCCATCTCATGTTGTTTAGCCTTGTGTTTGTGACCTTTAAGTTGTATCTCTAACAAAGTTTCATAATTTTTCACAAGTCATATCTTATAACTTACTTGTTTTTTCCATTGACAGTTGAATCTCCCAAGTATTGCATATGTACCTTATGTTTGGTACCTCTCAAGTGCAGCTCATAACATTGATCTCCAGAGTAGTAAACTTCACAATCTTTATAATAGTGCATTATGTTTGATGTAATCTTCTATTGAGGTGACACAAAGACAGTGTTGTTGGATAGACTCTGCATTTTTGGAACAAGTTGATGACTAGGTACAAAGAACCTGCTTCCTTTATCACTATTTTTTGAAGAAGTTCAGCAAAAAACATGTGCAAGATCTTGATAACAAAGTAAAAGGTCAAATGTAGAAGAAACATTATTGTATGCTTATTAAATCAACTAATTTCTACTGCAATGTTTAAGTTATTAAATTGCAGATATGCCAAGGTTCAAGCACTTGCAAAAAAAGTAAAAACTAGATCCGTCAGAATCTACATCACAAGGTACTAAATTAGCACCTTATTTTCTTCATTTAGCACCATGCCTACCAAAAAATTCAACCATATCATTGTTGGTTAAAACAAATTTGGCTCTACCAATTCAGCCTACATCACAACCATCTCAACCAGTTTAATCAGCATCCCATCTGACTCCTATGGTTTAGGACACATCATAGCTAGTGACAGGACCCGAACCAGGGCCTAGTCGTATCAGGTCCCTCAAGTCCGATCAGGACCAGAGACCACCCCAATACCCAGCCATAATCAATTTGTACCTTATGTCGGATGAATTCCAAACAAATAACAAGATATAACAATAATAATTGAAAGACATTTAATAAAGTTCGTAACCAGAACCAACCAAAAGTCCAGCCAAATATCCAATCGGTGTCATCCCCAATGCCAATACCAATACCAAGGATGACACCAATACTGACACCGCCTATGCCCATAGTAGTCACACAAAGCCTCTAACTGAAAATAAGGAATATCCGGTTAAGACATGACCCCGACCATAGCTAAAATTAAAGTCCAAGAAACAAAAATAAAGTAAAAAAGACCATAGAATGAAATGGAGTCTTCTGAAGTATGAAAGCTCACCGTTATAGTCTAACTCTGAGCTATCCTTAAATCCAAGTCACTGAGCAGGAGGATTCGTATGGTTGGTTCCTGCTTCGCTTGGGGATATAATGCCTGAATATGGTTAGCATGATGAAATCTAGAATGTACTCAGGAATAAGGATAAAATAATGCCATTATTGAAAAAACAAAGTAAATAATCATATGCAATCACATACATATATACATATATACCATGTCGGGTAAGAAAACCAGGTTTAGCATGCATTTAAAACCTTAACCTGGGCTATGTAGACTGATCGTCCTAAAACCACCCATAGGCTATATTGTCACGATCCTAGAATACCCCTTAGTCGTAACACAGTGCTTAGAACCATAAGTGATCCCAAGCTAATCTATGAACTGGCATGATACTAGAGCAACTGCTTTAGAATATATAAAATAGCTAAATTTTTTATGCGGAAACATAATCATGAGATAATCTGAAAAAACATTATACTGATAAAATTTACAATCTGATAAAACTAAAAGGAGAATTGGAATTTACATTTTCATAAATCTGACTAACTATCTATGATGCCTCTACTATACTGACTATATATATATGGGACATGCCTACAACTACCACTAATCAATACATATGAATAATAAAATAAAGTACATGAACAACATCTGACTGGAGTCCCTGAAATAAGAGAACTCATCACTTATTAGATAGAAGTTACAAACTGTCTGATTATGATGTGTAGGCCACAACTGGTACCTACATTATGAGACAATGTAGCACATAGACATAGAGGTGGATCAGTACTTTGGAATATATTGAGTAAGTGGAGTGAATGCAATAAGTAAAACTGAGTAGATACATAATATTAAAACATGCATGTTAAGTGTTAGTAAACTCACCAAGAGACTGAAATCTATTGAAAACTGAAGTATCTTAAAGAGTGAGTACCAAACATAATCTGATAAGTGATGTTGGGTGTATTTACACGCCTAAACACCATAATTTACCCATGTTATAGCTAAGTTTTAAGGATAAAATATATAATTCCTGCACTTTTAGTCCATTTTCCTGTAAGTGAGCTAACCTACGTGATTAGCATGTTTTCAAGTATTAATGATAAAGATTTCAGCACTTTGTGGACCTTTGGGAAGCAAAGGAAAACTTCACAGAAGAGGGAAGGCAGCTTTTGGAAGCTTATGGACTGAATATGACGAATGGAGAAATTGTCCCGGGCAAAAGCAGTATTTTTAAATACTTAGGGGTGCAGCAGTAACCTAGTAGGACTAGAACAAGGATGTTATAAAAACCCTATTTGCTGAATTTTTCAGCATTCATTGATTAATGGATGAATTGATTCATACGATTGCTTTTCATTATTCAGTTTATAGATTCTGTAAGTTTTGAACACAGAGAAACACGCTACATATTTGGGGAAGACGGCTAAGAGGAAAAACGTCATCCCTCTTTGATGTTAAAAGCATCCTCTCGTGAAGATTGTTCTAGTTTTGGTATGATGATGATGATGTCTTCGTTGTTTTCCTTTACAATCATGAGTAGCTAAACTTCTCTGTTAGGGTTATGGAAGCCTTTTGATATACTATCTATTACTATGAGTTTGTGAATTCTTGATGCGTATGCTACTTATATCATTACTCTCTTTGTTTTAATTAAATTCTCGTGGTTACAAACATAGAGAATAGGCCATTATAGCATTAACTTTTTCGAGAGAAAAGTTACATGTGTGGAAAAGAGAGTGTGACAAGGAAATAGGGCTACCAACCCCTATTTACACGTTAGTGCTGTAACTGGGTTAACCTCTTGGAGAGTTCGTACCGTTAGTTATACGCTTTAAGCTCGAGAGAGTTAAAGTGAAATAATCCTTGATGGTTGAGAAACACTAGGATTTACCATTAGAATACGAATCTCTATAAGTGCATGCATGTCTGAATTCCGCATTACTCATAGTTAATAGATACGTAGAACTCATAAGGTGGACATAACCCTAACTTATTTTTCTCTATGATTAAATATTACTAAACAAAGCATTTTGTTGTTACTTTGATAGCATTAATTCACGCCACAATCCAATCCCCCCTTTTCCGTGGAATTTTCGATCAACAGTCTACTAATAATTGCAACACTTAGTGACCAAGTATTCCCTATGGGATTCGACACCCAACCCAGTTGGGTTCTATATTTGACAGCGACCGCTTACACTCTTACGAGAGCTGTATTTTGGACGTTATCAATAAGCTAATGAATCACTACACTTAGTTTTGTATATCTTTACTTTTGTAGAAAAAGAAGATTTGAAGCTGGGAAGTGGTAAAAACATAAATATTGTATGAATACTGGGTCTGAAACTAAGTGATGGAAACTGAAATAACTTGAGAATCTGAATATAGAAATATACTGAACGTGAATGCATAAACATACAAAAATCAAACATAACATGTACTACACTGATCTGGTTAACTGAATGACTAATAACTGAATACTGAATAACTAATGTTTGAATACTGAATAGCTGATATCAGAATACTGATTAATTGGTATTTGTATACTAATTAACTTATATCTGAATATTGATCATGTAAAACTGAACTGTACTTAGTCTGAATAACTGGACTGAAACTGTGGAAGGTATCATGTAACCGACATGCCCCAATTTAAGCTAATCAGGGTCCAGCCTATAACCCCAGTTGGAAGGGTGCTAGTACCATGCCACAGGTACTAACATTTTTGTGTGGATTCACTAAACTGGTGTCCCAAAGTTCAAGGATGTCAGGCCTAAACTAATAGGTAACCCTGATTGAAATTCAAGCCTAAGCTAATGGGTGACCCCTCATATCCTACGCTGGCTACATAGTTCTCGAATACAGGGATTGCTACTAACAACTCTGCCTAACTGACGGGGAAGTTGATATCCCTGCTTTCTCTTGGTGCTAAATCCTACTCCCAACTGAACTAACACTGGTACAGAACTAAACTAAGTTTAACTGAACATTATTACATAACTGATAGTGCTCATCATGATCATAAATATCTGAGTAAATAGCAATACTCGTGGTTTTACTAAGTTATTTCTTGAAAGATCTAAAGCATAAGTAAACACATAGGTATCAGGTGTTCATAACCCGACAGTAATGAATAACCATAAAGCACGATTTCAATACTTAAAGCTGTAGGATGGGAATCATGGTTCAAAGACCCAAAACATGAACATTCTACCAAACATGTGAGAATTATGAACTTGAATATGGGAATGTGTTAAACATGAGAAATCAACATGATTACACGGCTAAATTCATAAATTGGGAGTTTAACAAGAAATTCACTTAAATATGAAAAGGAAATTGAAACTTGAAGCATGAGATAACATAACTTATACATGGAATCATACTTGGACATGAATTGAGTTTAAATCACTAAGGAAAATTATAAAATAAACTCATCTTGAACATATGCATCTTCATAATAAAAGAAAACTCATATTTTTAATCAAAAAGAGTTTTTTTTTTGGCTCCATGGGTGAAATGGGCCCATGAATAAACTCCCACATACCTTAATTGAATGAATTCATGAAGGAATCTTGAAATTAAAGCTTGAATCCTTGAAGAAAAACTTGAATTTGGAACTTGGATAGTTGAATTATGGGAGAGAAAGTTGAATATTTCGTTCTTGGAAAGAGGAGGTTTTTTGCCTGAGAAATTTTGAGGAAGATGGGCAAATAATGCCCTTTTAAGTGTTATAATTTATGCTTTGGACATTTGGGTTGAGGGGAAAGAACCAAAATGCCCCTTGACCCTTAAGGAGCTGAAATTTTGGGGGAATAAGCTCCACGTTGCATCCCTTATATTGTGGGAGAGAAATCCACATAGAGCCTCTTATTTTAGGTGAGAGAACAATGCATCGTGGCCATTTCGTGAGCCCTTATTTCCTTTCACGTAAAAGGCCATAATTTTATGCTTGGGTATCGAATTAAGGCAAAATTGATAAAGTTGGAAAGCTAACTCAATTATATATCATTTGGTGGGTCTTGATATGAAAATTTTCACATATATAAAAAGCTATAAACGTTCAAAGTAGACCCTTGTAGAATCGAATATAAGGATTTGGCTGAATCAAAGGCTCTTAGCTCAACTTTGTTTAAAGTGATTCCTATGAACATTTTTTACCTCGAAAGTAATTCACACACTAGGATAATGATCATGACACATGTATTTACATAAAAATCATGGTATTAAAGTTTTCACACGTAGGAACGATGATTCGAAGTCTATCCCAAAAATGTTGGATGTCACATATACGGGTCTAGTGTTCCCCCCTAAACGAGACCTAGTGCGTGTAGCCACATGAACCGTAGATATCATAGGGGACAAGGATTCCCATGTACCCTTCTACCTCTATGATACATATATAAAAGTATAAAGTTAGGGGATTCCCACGTACCCACAAGTATATGGTCACTGTGACCAACCCTTATGTCAGCAAACATGAGTTTCCAGTGGCCGTCCTTCGGACTCACACCTTCATGATTAGCTATCACAATCCGCCATTATTGCCTAATTAAAAACCTTTATCACATAATCAAACCACCAATTTCATAATTTAGTTACCAAGGCATTATGAAGTGGTATCTCCATACCAACTATATCTTGCAAGCAATATCATTAGCCAATACTTAAGGGAGTCCCATGTACCCCACATGATTTCTAATTAAACCAAATCCATGTCCACCAAGGTCTTTCCAATCCATCTAAAACCAACCAAACCAATTTTAGATCCATTACTATATTATGCAATGCAAAGATTTCAATAAAATTCAAACTATGTGACAAAATCATTTTCATTGACATTTTATCAAACATGTTGAGGGATTATAGTTTCCAAAACCAAAACCAAGAACCAATTGACCATTACCATGCAACCACATGTTCAAACAACAATTATGACATAAAAAACATGGGAAATCATTATCTAACCATTAATAACTAAAACCCCCCAACATTTATTTCAAAACCATCAAAAACCCATAATAATACCATAAAAACCATTCATTAAAACATATTTTTAGTTGATCTAACAATGAGGTAAGAGTAACAAGCCTTATACACCAAGAAAGATGGAGAGAAACCACCCTTTGAAATCCCTAATTGATCATCTTGAAGAAACCCTAGCCTTTTCTTGAACCAAGAGCTTGAGAGAGATTTAAGAGTCTTTAGAGAGTGTTTAATTGAGAATATCAGGTTAAGGGAGCCTCCAAAGGTGTTTTATGTCATGGGGTCAAAAGACATTAAGAGGGTAAATATCCAGAATACCCCCAACTTAAACTGTAAAAATTTCCTCAGGTAGGTACGATTGGAGCCCTCAACTCATACCCACATCATACGAGTGATACCCTTTAATCGTATCCAAGACAGAAAGTTAGACTCCATATTTTGTCCAATATACGACTTCCTTGCCTAACTCGTATCATCACCATACAACTAGTACCCCTAATTCATACCCTAGGCAGAACAACAAAGGCTAGACACTAGATAATATACAGTTGGGACCCTACCTCTCATCATATCAGCATATGACTCATATGCAGTCTTCTTGTACCTTAGACAAAACTTGGCTAATATCACACTGACCAACATATGACTAAGGTCTCTAAGCCCTTACCCATATCGTATGACTAGTATGGTGAGTCGTATGATCAACAGAAATCTCAAAACTCAGCAAATTTCCAAGGACAAAAACCCAAGGTGTTTTTATTAGATCCAAAGATTTGACCATAATCACAATCATCTCGATCAGTTCACTTGACATCAAATCCATCTCTGATTGGTTGGGGATATCTCGATCAGTTAATTGTACACCACATACAACTCTGATAAATAAGGACTCATCACAGTCATCTTGATCAGTTCATTCTACATCACATTCAACTCCATAAACTAGGACTCGACATAACCAGCTCCAAGAGATCAAGCTGCACACAAAAAACTTTCTAGACATGAATCGAATCTACATTAGATCACAGATGTAGTAGGCATTGGATCACAGATGCAATAGGTAAATACTTCAGACTATCGATACATATTCAACAAACCTTTCTAAGATAGTGTAATGCCTCTCATAGCTTAAGCTAATCTCTTTTCTTATAGCAAATTGAAGAAATAATGTCAAGAAAATCAAAGTGAAAGCTAAGGAAGTGCTGAATTTAACAAGTAAAGAACATATCGTGGTTAATTTGATATTTATGATGACCCATTTGGTGAAGCACACAGCCTTCTTTCACCCTTTTATGGAATTTTACTGTATGAATGCTCTTTATTTTCAATGAACTTTGAGAAATGATCAAATTTACCTATGACATACTTCAACCGCGTCTTTTGATCATATTGTAAAGGTATAACTCTAAATCTATACCACTGTTTTTTTTGTGAGACAAAAATCTACATTTTTATTTTGTCTTTGAATTTTATATTTCATGTAATAGAAAAGCTAACCAAATTCTTCTTTGACATAGTTGAGTCAGTTACTCAATGACATGTTTCTTTATCTATTGTAAAGAAATGGGCTGCAAATAAGATTAACGTGTAGAATGAAGTTGATGGTTCACTTAAAAGTAAAGCTCGAATTATGAATAAGGTGTCAGATAGGATCCCACCAGATCAATGAATTTCTTTGTTGTATACAATTTTAAAGAATCAACAAAGGTATTTATGCAAATGAATTTCTTTATAATTGTATAATTATTTTTGTCTAATTGAGGTTCAAATATATTTTTATAAGAAAATCCGTAAAAGAAATCATGAAAATCGAAACAAATAGAAAATTTCACACACTGATGACTCCAAAGCCAATGCTACAAGAAGGGATGAAATAGTGAGTGAATTAGCCTCAAATGTAATTATTCCTAATTAGTAAATTATTTTGATAATATTTTTTAATTTATTTATGGCTAAGACTGGACAGTGGCATGGATTAGCACAAATGTACATTGCTACTCATAATAATTAAGATAGAGTATATGATAATGAAGTGCAAAAGAAACATGTGTGAGTTTATATAGTTCACTTTTTATTGATAAATTCTTTAAATTTTTGAAGTACTTTATCAAATGTTGGGATGGTTGAAAACTGAAGGAGGAAGACAGGAAGTTGTTATTCACTATTCTAGCAAATAAATTTTGGGTGCCTTAACTAGAAAGAAACCATAAATGCTTTGACAGCAACATTGAACATGTCCCTAGGTTTAAACACAAGTTGAATTTCTCAGTTCCTTGCATCTATAAATGAATTCTAAGTACAGTAAAAACCTTTGACAAAGAAACTAATGTTGAAATATTTTGAAAGTTTAAGACTAAACAACACTGAACATGTCCCTATGTTTAAACATAAGTTGAATTCCTCAGTTCCCTACATTTATAAATGAATTCTAAGTACAGTAAGAACCCTTGACAAACAAACCAATGTTGCAACAGTTTGAAAGTTTAATACTAAATACAAAGTTTATTCCACCCCATGAACAATTTTATATTTGCTCAAGGAAGTAAAGAAGAGAAACTTATGTAAGGAGGAACACAATAGAAAAATGGCATAAATTTTAAGTATATTATTTATCTTTTTACTTTTTACCTTTCTGGTGGGAGGACGAAGCCACCACACCAATAAAAAATGTTAATAATTCAGGCACTAATGCCCCACCATCAACATCAAAAATTTCCTCCTACAAGTTTATAAATATTGAAAGAAAAGGGAATTAGGGAACTTAGGACTTCTTGCTAATTGTATTCCAGATTAATGGGGGAAAGGATAATCAAATTGGTGTCATAATTTGAAGACTACCTAGGATATTTTTATGTTTATGAACAGGTCTCTAATAGTTATTAACATTATTCTGTTGGATACTACCAAAGTGAGAGAATGGACTGAAAAAAATGACCATGACAAAATAAGAAAAGACAACTTTGCTCGAATTATGAGTTTTTTATGGTTATCACATGAGATTGTCATAGCCAGTATCCGTTTGAATACCTAATTTTTCAATTAGAGGTGGAGGTGCATATCTTGCATTTTGTCCATACTAACTCAAACAAATTACCCCTCAATGCCAAAAATGTTGATCTTCTATCTCAAATTTATATAAAGGAGAAAAGTTGAAATAGGCTAAGATGCATCCATTTTAAAACTTGCAATAGGATTATTAGCTTTAGTTTTTGGAGATTACTCTGTCAATATTTCCTTTTGTCTTGGTGGAACTATAAACAGAGATATTTCATATTAGATATAGGTTGCTCCATGCTAAGTGGTCGACTGACATTAGAAATTAGAATGTAATGCTTTGGTAGCAGTATTGCATTGTACGAAAAACATATATTTCATTCGAAAAAGAGTTAAGTTGGAGTATTTATACAATAGAAACTAATTACTTTTATCAATTTTATGACTATGAGAAGAAAATTTGCCCCTAACTATTTATTTTATTTACAATCGGTTATTTGTTACTTGCTTATATTTTATTCTTGTTATGTAAATACTTGATATTATGGAAGCTTTTGGATCTCTAGAACACGACTAGATGCTTCCTTTAGCTCATTCGACAAATATGAACGGTGAATCTGAATGATGTAAAAAAAAGACTAAGTTGACCACAATATTAGACAAAAATAAGCTTATGAAAACTGCCTATAACACTACTAATTTAGTGCTCTATATTACTTTCATTGATGGACCTTTAGTTCTCTATGTGACTTCGATTGATAGACAGGCCTTAACAGTCGTTAAAGTACATATATAACTTCTAAAACTGTAATGATTGGGGAAAAAGAGAGAATTAGTTAAAGGTTAAAGAAGCTTTATATAGGAAGAAGCATGTCCAAATAGGACTATATCATATAAAAAAATATCTGCAATCTCAAGTTTAGCTTTAACTCTCATAAATGAATATTGGTTTATTTTAACGGTAAATTTTTAATATGTAGAAAAAAATTGAGTCAACTTTGAGCCAAATCACCATAGATGAGTCTCAAGTTTTATCAAATGATGTCATTGGTAAGGTTGTAGGGCAAGATCACTCTGGAATGGTGAGATTCTTGGGATTAGGAGTTGCTCTTAGTAGAGTTTTTAAACAAGTCAAAGCTCGTTTTGGTTGTACAAGTGTATCAAGTAATGGAGGTTCTTGTTTGTTTCACTGTCGAGAAAACTACAATCACATGATGAATTCTCACAATCAAATAATGAATGCTCAAAGGCATATATATCATGAAAGAAAGAACTATACCAGAACAATTTGTGGGGCTCTTTGATTCTCCTTCAATGGTTTCTCTATTTGAGGAATAAAGATTATATATTATATGTGATACTATAAATACAAATTTGGTTCAACATATTGGAACATACCTTTTTAATTTTTATCATTCTTGCCAAAACAAAAATAATTTGATTTAGTAAACTTCTTATTTGTCCAAGTAGATATGATAGTAAGATCAAATGATAGTCTAGATTAAATCTCTGATTTATGTTTTGGTTTGTAGTATTACATTTTCATCTGATAGAATTATAAATAAAACTACTATATCCATAGTTATTTATAGAGGACAGAAAAATATGTACCATTGCATTACTAGTTATAGAGAGTCAAATCTTTGATTTCTACAACATGGGTGCACAACTAAAAAAAAGGAAAAATGCATTAAGTAGGAATTGATCTCTAGTCCTCTAAGTAAATAACTCAACATCCATTTAGGTGCCCCATTTATCCTTCTCATAGCATGAGTGCCAACAAATAATATTATTATAACAGGTGTATTCACCGCCTGTATCCGAGAGTATAAAAACAGCAATACTTAAAAATAGAATCTATATATTATCAGCTAGTATAGGTTAATCCCGATTCCTCATACTGCAAAAGTATTATTTTGGCCTTATGGAAAAACCACAGGCAATAGTAAAATGAGAAATACTAGGAATTTGATGTGAATTTAGTCTACAAATCTATAGAGAGGAAAATAAATGGCTTCCCGATGCATCAAAGTCAATTGAACATGTCTATCCCAACTCCCCTAAAAGATAGAATGCCTTAAAGCAATGAATAGTCAGTCTCTGGTGATTCACCAGAATATAGCATTTCTGTGTATGACTTAGCAATAGTATGCTAATATTTTAATGGTGATTAATACAATCTGTTAGTTGTAGAGGTTTATGTTGACTAATAAGAAAAGATAAAATGGGTTCTCATCATTAGGAAGGAAAGTTCGGCGCACTAAAGTTCCAACTAAGCATCGAGTCAAGGAAAAATATATATTATACTTAAAATATTAGTCAAAACTTATAAGAGTAACTTTATAGGTTACTCATCTTATTTTTCAAAAAGATAGCGGAAAGAAGAAATATTGAAAAATAGACTTATGTTGTTGTTGATTGATCTATTTGCATTTATCATAATGTTATTAGTTATACGCTGATATAAGTGTTTTATAATAAAGGTTAAAGGTTTAATTAATTGATTTTTATACTTAGCTTTTTTATGTAGCCAAATACTGCGACTGGTAAAATATTTCGCCCATGGATGAAAGGAGATCATGTGATGATAGTAATCATAATGACAACCATTGATTTCATTGCAAATTATCTTGAATATTTAATTATGACGATGTAATTGAGTGGTTGGAGTGAATCATAGAATATTGAAGGTTTTGCGTTTAAATTTTATTTTGGAGATTGAAGATGTTGGTTAATGTTGAAAATTTAGAGTTTAAAGATACTAGTTAATGTTGAAAATTTAATTTCAAAGTTTAATGATTAATATATTTTTTATATGCTTGTGAATTACAGCTTAGTTAGTTATATTGTGTTAATGATATATGAACTTAAAAAATAATGAATTATCGGTTTGACTGACGGAACAATTAAATTTGAGCTTAAATTAGAATCTATAACAAAGATGTGCTACAGAGGTTTTAAACTGCTGCAATTTGTTATTGAAAATTGAAGGGTCCCATTAAATAAAACTCATATAATAAATTGGGGAGGTTTTAAACCGCCGCAATTTTTAAGTATAAATTTATTTCATAAAGAATTAGTTTTAGATTAAGAGAGGTCAATCGCTGCCAACTAACCGCAGCAAATTAATTATGACGGTCAACAACTCTTATTGTGAGGATTTTTAAAACCGCTGAAATTTTAAATTACGGGGATTCAAAATCTCGGCAAATCATAATATTAACCCCGTGATTAGACCCTTTTTTAGTAGTGTCACTAAATATTTTCATGGTAACACTTTGTAATGTTACCTTGAGTGATTTCATTGATGACATCTTTTGAGGAAATGTTTTAGCCTATAATAGGAGTTCATCAGCTCCTTGGTTTGACACAAGAAAATATAGAAAAAAATAATATTGAGAGAGCAGTGGGGTATTCCACAGACTAATAGAAATAGTCTGTGAAAGAAAAAAATTATTGTGAGCGACATTTTACTAAGGTGTGAGTTAAAAAAGGATTATATCTTTTAAGTATGTAGTAGTCGCTCTAAGTATTGTACTTATGACTACAATATAAAATTTCTTACTATTGTAACATCCATTGCTCCTCTTATTTCGTGGTTTTTTCCTTATTAAAAAAGATTTTCACGTAAAAAAATTTATGTCATTATTTTCTCATTTTATTCCCATTATTTTTCTACAAATTTTTTTGTTGTTATTCTGCATGTACCCAACACGTAAAGTGCATTAAAAATAGAGTTGCACAATGCAATTTTTTAGTATGTTGCTATTATTGTTTTTAAAGAAAGGATAACAAATTTTAATAGGGGACGTTAATATATTATTCTTAACACAAAGTTTTGTGTTACAGGCAAAAAAGTAAGTGTCAACTCTTTTTTATCTATTATTTATCTTAATATGGTATTTTCTTTACTTTATTTAGATTCCGGACTGATATAAAATGAGTATTAAAGTTGTATTTTCTTCTTAAACAAGCCAGATTACAATTTGACATGATTTACCTAATATTTTTTACATATCGCACCTATTCTAATATTAATTAATAATAGAAATTGAAAATGAAGATGCATTGGATTTATTCAAATTCAGAATCTAATGTTCCATCAAGAGAGAAGGAAAAGACTTATCAAGTCATTTAGTTACTTGAAAATGGAATTGGGTCAAAGTTTTGTTCAGTGCTGACAACCCACCCAATATTAGCTTTCTTTTGATTTCATGAGGGACCACACTATATAGATAGACTCTGATACATAATATTAACGAAAATGCCTTGTACCTGCACAAGAAACAAATATTAAAGAAAAAATTCAAATGCACGGTTACCACAAAATGATCAGAGAACCAAACAACTGTTTCATAGCTAGACTGTTATGCCAATGAAATGTCATTTCACAATCATACAAGAGAAAATGTCACGAATAAAATTAACTTAAACAAGAGTTCCTTCGTTGTTTTTTGAGTTTTATGATTTACTTTCTAATATTATAAGTTTCTTATTTGTATACTCAAACGAGGTTTTTTAGAATCTTTAAGGTCGGGTGCAGAAATAAGTAGGCATTAATTGGTGTCCTCATATGGAGTCACACATATCGGAGCAATTCGGGAATTGGAGAATAGGTCGAATAAACTCCATGGGCCAAATACTAAAGTAAACATTTTTTTAGTATTGGATAATTTTAAAGTAAATTCAAGTTACTTTGTTTTCAGTTTATGAACTAGATAACCTACAACTATGACATCGTACGGCAGGTAAAATAGCACAGACAATATAAATATTTACAGCACCTAATAAAGTAAATGTAGTATATTGTATTTATGATAGTTATGTAATAGTAATAGTTAGGGAAAAGAATTATTGTATAATTATTGTACTCCTATTAAGACATAGAATCTAATATTATAGTCTTTTTCAGACAGGAAAGTGAAGTCTAAACTATAAAATGTCACATTGTGAATATTAAGTAACAAAAAGGAAGAGAATATCTTTTTCCAAAAATATGTCTCTTGTTCTTTATTTTCGTCTCTTTATTTCAATATGATATCAGAGTCATGATAAGAGATAAAATAAAAAACCTAGAAGGAATTATGAAAAATTATAGCAAAACCACCGAAGATAATGGAAAGAGTATTGTTGTCGAAGATAACTGGAATCAAAGAAAAACTATGTCACCATATGATCTTACAATGAATAACAACTTGAGGATTGTTAAAACTCATGTTCTTTTGAAGGGAGAAAATTATGAGGAATGAGCAAGATCCAAGAGGAAGGTCGTAAGAGCAAGGAAAAAAAATATTCTTTGTTGTGAAAACAATCAAAAAGCCAAGCGGGGAGTCACTAGATCTGTAGGACTGGTGAATAACATATTTAGCCCAGATTTTTTATAGTTTCAGGAGAAAAGACATAAAGTACCCCCTCAATTTGTCCGACTTTTTTAAAAAAACACGTAAAGTTTGTGGGCAATCTATTACCCCAGAAAACTAGTTAAAACTGTTATAAATACCCCTTTTTGATCGATTTTATAGCCATATTTAGTCTATTACTCAGTGTGTGTGGTACACTTTCGTTAATTTAATTAATTTAATAAAATCATTTAACAAAGGTCGGGTTTGACCCGAACTGCTTTACTTTAGTCACAAAAGAAACTTTCATTATCTTCTTGGTATTGTTCTTTTCTGCTACTCAAATTTTTGTTCTTGCTTAAATCTTTGTCGTGCTCAAACTTATCAAAATCAAAGCTGGGGTGATTGCAATGTTTGCTTCTCTTATTAATGATAAGTTGGCATGAATTTTCTTAGCTTTTGTCGGTGCCTCCTTCTTTTGCTTAGCTCAAACTCATCGGTACTCTTTGCTGTGAGGAAACCTTTTTTTAGCTATTTTATTTCCATCACCAGGAATATCATAAATATTGAAAAGAGGTGAAGAATAAGAAGGTAATTCCATATGCCTTTTCCTCACAGCAGACACAAAAATAAAAGTAATTTGTGTCAACCTACTTCCCATGAGTTTCTCGAACCTATATTTTCTTGTGCCAGATAAGAAAATCATCAAACCAATAACAATAACAATAGCAAAAGCACAAATTCCATAACCTCATTCTCTTTCCAAATTATCTTGTATGTATATTAGCTTTTGCAATTACCTTTTCTGAGAATGAAGACATGAGTTTTACTTCTATTTGGCTGATCCACTCAAGCATATCCTTCAGTTTTTTGGAGGGAGGATTAAACGGACCTCAAAAAGTAAATCGATTAGTGAGTTCAGAATTTAACATAAATTTCTTCAAAATCTAATCACAAAAGAAAACTTTATTTCACAACTTTTAAGAAAATTAAGAAGAAAGTTAATACATGATTTTTTTTTATCCCACTAGTCTTATTCATTGAGGAGTATTTTTTTTTTGAAATTTCCAGCTTCAATTGTTGTTAATGAAGATTGGGGAAGAAAAGAGAAGAAGAGGGTTAAGCCCTTTACACGTGGCATTTTCTAATTCGTTGTTGAAATAATTATTTCTCATTCACGTGTTTCAGTTGTGTGATAACACGCATGGGCTGAAAATAGATCAAAATGGTGTATTTACAATAGTTTAGGTAAGTTTCATGGAGTAATAAGTCGTCCGTATAGTTTAGGTGTCTTTTTGAAAGAGTCGGACAAGTTGAGGGGGTACTTTATGTCTTTTCTCTAGTTTTAGTAATAAAGTTTATGTATGGTTCACTACGTCAAGTGGGACACCAGGTGTTGGTCGATCCTCTTCAAGTTGGACCCGAGACAAATAACTAGCGAATTTGTTACTAAATTGGTAAGTTGCTTGATTTTGTACTATTTTAAAACTATCGCTAACTTTTGTAAATATAGTTGTTATGTTTGCTTAGATATGTAAATTTTCCTTTTTTAATTGTCAGCTAAAAACAAATAATGATGCATTCCAGACACTTAAGATCCTAAAGAGCACGGTGAAAAAAAAGATAAAAAAATCAGTGGATATATTTGAGGGGCCTTTTTTAAATCTATGATACTTTCTCGAGAAAATTGAAGAAAAGGTGTCATTTAAGTCTTGAATGAATGATTTGTGATATTGACCAACATAAAGGGTCGAACATAATTAAGAAACTTGATTAGGTTAATTATAAACTTGATTAATATTTTTAAAACATTTTAATCTTTTCAGAATTACAAATCAACCCACATCCCTCTCCTCTCCAAATCAATCATCTCTCCCCCTCTCTCTTGATAGTTTCTTACAACCAACAGTTCTAAAAATATTTCCCTTCAATACCTGGTGACTTCAACCTCCAGCGACAAATAGTTGGGCTTCGAGTTTCTTTTTGACTTTTAATCGTCAATCGATGTGACAGCCTTGCTCTTCGGCCACAACCGCTTCGAGTTCTTCATCGTTCTTTTTCTTCTTTCACAGGTACAAAATTATGGCCTTTTAGTTTTGAAGAAAAAGAGAAACTTGAGTTAACTTCTCTTCTAATATTGATTAACACTTTTAATATTTGTTGCTTTAATTTTAAATAAGGTCTGAATAAAATCCTAATTTTTGGTATTTTTTCTCTTCTTTATTCGGAGTGAAATATGATTTTTGGTTATTTGTAGCATTTTTTAAAGTTTGATTTTTGTTTTTTTGTGTTTGTACAAACAAAACAACGTTGTTGGTGTTTTTGGTGTTGCGCATTACTGGGTTGATTTGTTCTTATTCCTTGTAAAAATGGTAATATTGTTGTTGTTCTATTGATCAAAATCATGCGACTATTTTTTCTGCAACAGATTAACCTTCTGATGTAACAGATTAACCTTATGATGCAACAAATTAACCATTTGATGCAACAAATTTACTATCTGATGCAACCGATTTACCATCTGATGCAACAGATTCATAATCTGATACAACGGAGGAACCATTGGATTAAAAATTGAATACAACAAATTAACCATCTGATGTATTAGATTTTCCATCGGATTAAAAATCTGATACAACAGATTAATGATACGATGCAATAGATTAACCATCTGATGCAATAAATTTACTATCGGATGCAACAAAGGGACCATCCGATTAAAAAACTAATGCAACAGATTAACCATCTGATGCAATATATTTACCATCAGATGCAACAGAGGAACCATCTAATTAATAAATTGATACAACGGATTAACAATCTGATCCAATAGATTTACCATCGGATTTAAAATCTAATGCAATAGATTAATCATCTGATGCAACAGATGAACCTTCTATTTGATAAAATCCTATCATTTATTCCAACAGTACATGTCCATGACTTAATTTTCCAATCGATCATTCATCTGTTATGACAGGCGACCCTTCTGTTGAAAGAAATCTAAATAATATTGGTTGTTGATAATATTTCCAACAAATTACTTATATTTTGCAACAGATGTGTGATCTGTTGCACAGACCAGTCATCTGTTTCAATAGATGAGTGATCTATTTTTATTATTGCAACAGATTATTCATCCATTACAACAAATTAGGTATATATTGCAACAAATAACCTACCTGGTGCTACAGATGTATGATCTATTGGAACTATTATTTTACCATTGTACATATTAGATATACTGTTATCCTTTTTAAATGATTCATTAATTAAATATAATCTATTTTATGTTTATTTTATTTTTAGATTATACGTCTCCCTAGAAAAAAAAAACTGAATCAAGTCCAAGTAAAGGAACAAGTGAAAAAGCAAGGCTACATCTACCACTCTATGAACTTGCTTTACAAGTGTTATATTAATCAGAAGCAGAAGATAATAAACATGGGGAAGAGGAATATTTCTAAAGAGATGATCCAAATTCTAATAGCCCTTCCATCAAAGAGTTGGTCAAAACCTTCAGCATTGATAGTTATCCTGTGAGAATTCAGTCCAATGGTGCCACAGATTTAACAGGTGATTTCATGGTTAATTTGACCATGGGAAAATCTTTCGACGCCTTCAGAAAAATAAGAGGAAATGAATCTTTGTGGAGCCTAGGCTGGTACCTTGCCTACTGCTAGCTGTGGTAGAGGAGTCACTGGCTCAGATGTAGGAATATGATCCTGAGGAGGTACACCTTGATCCCTAACTGGATATAAATCACGATTCTGGGTCTCAGGACCCTCCTTACATATAATTGAAACAAGTGTCCTGGGCATCTGGGAAAGAGTAAAGTCAACAGAGTATCCTACAAACCAACTCATACTCTTTGCAAGATAAGAATGAAATAAGTGAAGAACTCTTAAGAATATCCTATTGCCTCCCAAAGATAGGAAACAGACATCAACATTCCAATCCGTTCCGATCTGCAGTACTCTAAACTTGACAATAGGAATTTACAATATCTAAGTCTAAACTGTCTTAGATAGACTCATACATTTTCCTCAAAAGAACTAGTCAAATAAAGATATAGGGGAAACAGGAAAACTCAAACTCCAAGAGCTCACCCTGTCTCCATATAGTAAATGCGACATGAACTAGTTTAACGAAGGCAACTTGAACTTAGGTCTGCATAAAAAATGTACAGAAGTGTAGTATGAGTACCAAACATGGGTACTCAGTAGACATAATCGGCTGACTGAGCTAAATTATAATATAAAGACGATATAAAGTAAGACAATAACTTAAAGTCAAGGTATAGGATTGAACCTGAATCTTTTCCTCTATCACTGTAACAATATCTATACTACTAAGGTAATATCACGATATACTATATCAATAGACATTATAGTTGTCATATCAAATAAGTATCATTTTGGAAGCGTAAAGTCACATACCCAATATTAATCATGTCATTTAAAATTCAACACATAAACATCACTAAAGTAGTAAACACAAGACTTACCACGATGTCCCATACCGTTGAGAAGTACATGCAAAAGAACACAACCAAGAACTCATCACGGCGTCCCATATCACCGGAGAGTACACCAAAAGAATACAATAAAAACTCATCACGGCATCCCATACCAATGGAGAGTACACAAAAATATCAACCAATAATACAATAAAGCACAACTACTCCACACTTGCCGAAGCCACGGGTAGCAGAACCCCGACATGGCTTATTATTGAGAACCACCTCTAATATCTATACCGTAATTTAATCACAACAAAACCAATATTGTTATAGCATAGTTATATATTTACTAAATCTCAAGATCATTGATAAACTCAGTGTTTTAGTCTATTAAAGTTAACCTCCATTCCCATAAGCCACTAGATGAAAAGTCTTATAGTTATTAGTCATCAATTAAGGAACGACTACAAATTACACATACTATTCATTATTCACCTATCACAAGGATATTTTCTAGCAGGCACTCTCATTATAGAAGTCATCAACTAAGACACCACGACATCACATATTAGAAGTCAACCTTGTTATTCATCATGCAATACTAAGCCCATCACAATTAGGCATGTCACAACCTGAAGGACTAGTTTCCATATTTTAGGCAAGTAAGGTCCACCTACTAATTTACTAGACTTCTAGTATTCAAGTTATAGTCATTTATTAGAAATGAATAGTTGTCATATAAGCCACTTTACTAGGAAAAATTCCATAACATAACCATTATTCCAAGTCGAATAAATTTGCTAGGTAAGCCCTTGGTCCTACATAAGGTTTCATATACCAATTAGCCTTAACCACTAATATACATAATTTACTTGTAGTTACCAATTAGGGTCAACAAGGACAACACCTCTCATTTAGTGAATAAGGACAAGGAATGAATAACAATTTGCCAAAGAAGACATCATGTCCCAAGTACATAAGTTGTTTGGCCCCATAAGGCCTAACCTCTCAAGTATCAATGCATTTATGTAAATTTGCCCCACACGGCATCATAATATCTTTACCTCTTCCAGATTCACCGAGTATCAACATAACACCAATATATCCTCAAGATTCACCGGGAAATATCATAACATCAACATATCTTCCGAATTCACCGGGCAACAACATAACATCAATATATCCTCCGGATTCACCGAAAAATATCATAACATCAAGATATCCTCCGAATTCACCGAGCAACATCATACATTATTACCTTATATCGAATCACCGGGTATTATCATCACATTAACACGTCTTCTGGATTCACCAAGCATCATCATGCCATTTCATATTTCTTAAGGAAAAAACACATATATACGTACATAGCCAAATCAATAAGCAAATACAAGCCCACAATAAAAGGGGAATAACGATGTAAGACAATGTGTATCACCCTAGCTTACTATTAAGCATTACTACATAACAAAAGCATAAATATAAGCATGAGTATGCATATGGTACATACACAATCATCACTTTCCCAAGGTTATCCATATCATGAATACAAGGTAATCAATCTAGTATACGAATTAACAAACTATCAAACACATATATAATTCATTAACCTGGGTTTAACCATCAATAATTTCCATTACATAATTGAGACACTCACCTAACATCTAGGTCTCTAAGGAATTTCATAGTTCAAGCTTAAGATGGGTCAAGTCCCACTCCTATATACCAAGAATGCCAAAGTCCACCATCATTACGCTAACATCTACCCAAATTAGGCTAAGTTATCTAAATCACGCCATAAGGGCTTATCAATCCTTGCTAAGCCTATTGGGGAAACCTTCTTAAAGTATTCCTCCTAAGTCAATCCAACCCCAAGATCATTTCCTAATTAACCACTAGCAAGGCCAACATAATACTAAGGTTAGGGAGCAATACCATTCTCATCTATAAGAGTAGCTAGAGTATCATCATACTATTCATGAAACTACAAGTAGACTATCCAAGGTTCTAAGATGAGGGTCAACCATATCACCTTGCAAATTCAATAACCTATAAGAACCAACTAATCCCAATTATCACCATCCAATAATTTACTATCTAAACCCCACCTAATTTCACAAGATATCAACAATCATACTACAATCAAGCTCAATCTAACTTCAAGTAAGCCTAACCCACCTTGAGTCCAAGAATCTCACGAGCCAACAAGCTTTTTCTTTTATTAAAGCTCTTTCCTCCATGAGCAAAGCTATCAACAATACAATCTAAGAATTACAAAAAGAATAACCATACCCGTTATGGCACTATTGTTCCATGGGTTCAAAAGGACACCAAACCCCCAAGTGGGTTTTATCTTTTGAAAAAGAGTTTCCAAGACCAACCCATTATTCAACTACCTTTAGGGAGTTATAACTCTTAAGCAATTTGAGTCAATCAATCAAATTTTGGGCTACAATTGAGTCACAATAATTTGAGGGTTTTGAGTCAAGAAATCATGAAATCAATACTAAACGAGAAGATATTTTTCCTTAGATTGTAGCAAGATTCAATGTCACAACTTGTTTAAGCTCCAATTCAACCCACAAGACTTACTTAAAATATTTTACACTCTATTAGGGTTTTAGGTTTAAGAAGGAGGCACAAAAGATCTAAATCTCATCCATGACAACACTTAAATAGGCTTTGCTCAGGCCTCGGGTAGCGTCGTCGTGCCCTCCACCTAGTCGTGGTCACGGTACCACAGTCACTTCTTGACCATAACGGTCTCAGCATCTTAGTCAACACTAGGTATGGCTAAAGCTTGGAACTTGGTTTCCAGCTTCGGTCAATGCCTCGAGATGTATCAGGGCCCTTTATGAACAAATAAGATATGCAACCTCATAGTTTTTGAAATTCCAGATGTGTTGGCTAAGTTGTATTTTGCATACGAGGTTGTTTTACCTAAGTTTTTGCTTAGTGGCCAATTAGGACCAATGAATACTTCCAATTGAGAAAGTGGTTCGAGGAACCAAACAAATTGCCAGGTAATAGAACTATCAGTCCCCACAAGTCACTGGTGACTTGGGATGGCTATAGAGAAGCTCTATTGATGGAAACAGGCAATAATACAGATAATAACTTGAAGGGTCATTACATTGATGAACTAGACATGACCTAAGAGATCGATCACATAATAGGCTTCATGTTACGTAAGCTATTTTGGAAAATTTGACCAAGTTTCATATAGTGAAATTCAAAACTTGTACATTTTGTTTTTTTTGAATGGTCACAAAAATATTTGGTTTCTTGGATGTGATCATTTTGGGAATAAATTGTTACTGTTACTTTTGTTACTTTTGGAGATTAATATGATGTACATTTTATATGTTATGCTAGCTTTATAAAATCATTGTAATAGCATACTATAATATTTTTAAATAGCCTAAAATAACTATCCCAATAGCCTTAAAAACCATTCTTGTAGCCTATGTTTAAGTTTCACAATGCCAACAAATAACCATCCTATAAAGATTATAAGACGGTTTATAGACATTTCAACAAATAAACTACCGTCTCAATAGCATAATATATATTATGAACTGTTATTAGGACAGTTCTCATTAACCGTCGTAATAGAATATATAACCATCCCAATACGTTCTATACGAATGGTTTACATAATCTTAACTGTCGCCATAGACTATACACAACCGTACCAATACATAATATAGGAAGGGTGGGTAGCCGTTTATACATAATAAAAAACGTCTCCATAGAGACTACATAACAGTCCCAGTACGTTATATAGGAATAGTTAGTAGCCATTCCAACAGACTTATAATCGTCATAATATCCTATTTATAACGGTCCTAAAATGTATATATAAGGATGGTTTGGAACCGTCCCAACATAAAAAACCATCGTTATTTGTTCAATAAAATAATTGTCGTCATAGATGTATGTATAGCGACGGTTTAGGTAACTAGTGCGGAGTACTATCGCGGTAGAGCTAACATAATGCCTTAAATTGTATTGGTTGTTCTAACCATTGCCATAGATCTATGGAGACAATTTTCTTATCTATAAGGATGGTATATGGACCGTTGTCGTAGCCCCTTTTTCAGTAGTTCGAGTTTACTTTCCATTAACCTTTTATGCAATGCAAGGTTTCAAAAGCAAATTATATTATATATATATCCATGTTCCAAAACTAATTTCACTAGTTGGATAGAGGTTAAAGACAATTCCAAACCACTAAACCATAAAATTTTGGGAAACCCACGTTCCCCTTCAAATTCCCACACCCATGCATTTATCTAATACAAAAACCATAATTTAAAGCATGAATATCACAATCAAAACATGGTAAAAATGTTCATGTAATATCCACTCCTAATCCCTCAAACCATATTCAAAACCCAATAATTAAATCGAATGGACAATAAAAAAACACATGCTTTTGTATAAAATTAATTTAGGAAAGAGATACATGTCTGGATACCAAAGAAATTTTGAAATAAAACCACCGATTGAACGCTAAGTACTTAATCCTTTGACACCTAGCCTTTTGCTTACTTTAGAATTTTGAGAAGATAAAATGATGTATATGATTGAGTAATGAAGAATTATAGGCTCTTTTAGGGTGTTTAAAGTCGTGGAAAATAATGAGGTAGAAGGAAAAGACAAAAATAACCCCACATAAAATCTGCAGAAAACTATCGCTAGTTGTTATTGGTCAGGTAAAGACTCGTGGTCACTAGTCAAGAGTCGTCAGCATGACTCGTAGTCCGGGAAGAAACTCAGGGCCACCTCACTCGAATGTTACAAGTTAAGTCCTATGACTCATGACCAGACCTTATGACTCGTGAGGGCCAAGTAATGATCCAAATAGACACATTAGGCCACCTCATTGGTTTGGCTACAATAAGAACTACATATGACTCATCACCTAAGCTATAATTTAGACAATGAGCACAATCACACGGAAAATTTCAGAGTACAAATCCTGAGGTATTACATTACTCCCCCTAGGATCATTTATCCCCAAATGAGAAGGCAAGGCACCCATTAGCAAGATAACAAGAAAGAATGCACACATACCCAAATGACAAATTAGAAAGGCCACAAGAAAGAGAATATAAATGATACCTCAAGCATTTTCATCCAACGCGGGGAATAAGAATGAATATTTGGAATTCATGTCCTCTTCATCTTCCCAAGTAGCTTCTTCCACCTTTTGATTCTTCCAAAGGACTTTCACCAAAGCTACATCCTTAGTCATCACCTACTGACTTACTTATCCAAGTTCTTGATTGGGACTTCTTTAAAAGACAGGGAATTTGAAATACCAACATTCTCCACAAGGATAATCAAAGAAGGATCACCCACACACTTTTTCGCCATTGACACATGGAAAATCAAATGAATGGAACCCAAATTCGAAGGCAAATCCAACTCATAAGCAACATTCCAAGATATTCTAAAAATCTTATAAGGACCAACATAATGATGACTAAGCTTTCCTTTCTTCCCAAACCTCATCACTCCTTTTATAGAAAAAAAACTAAAAGAACACACAATCACCTACTTCAAACTCCAACTTCTTTCTCCCCACATATGCATAAGACTTTTGGAGACTCTGAGTAGTCTTAAGCCTCTCACAAATCACTTTCACCTTCTCCATGGATTGGTGAACTAAGTTAAGACCAAATATAAGACCTACACCTTCTACCGTAAAGATTCTTAAATGGAGCCATCTAAATACTCGAATGATAATTATTATTATATGAAAACTCAATAAGAGGTATGTTATCCACCCAACTACCTCAAAAATCAAAGACACAGGCACTTAGAATGTCTTTCAAAGTCCGAATAGTCCGCTTTGCTTGTCCATCATTTGAGAATGGAAAGTGGTTCTAAGGTTTACCTTAGTCCCCGAAACTCTCTAAAACAAATGCCAAAAGTGAGAAGTAAATTACGTGCCTTGGTATAAAATGATGGAAATCAGTGCTCCATGCAGCATGTCAATCTCCTAAATAAATATCTTAGCATAATCATCTTGAATAGTTAGTCCTCATAGGCAATTCGTGAGCAGACTTAGTCATCCTATCCATAATGACCCAAGTTGAATCATACTTATTGCAAGACCATAAAAAATCTGTAATGAAATCCATGTTTGATCATCTCCCACTTCTACATAGGCAACTCTATCTTTTCAGAAATCCCATCAGGCCTCAAGTGTTTAACCTTCTCCTGCTGACAAACCTTACACTTGGGCATAAAATTTTCCAAATCTTTCTTTATATTTCTCTAACAATAGATTTCCTTCAAGTCATGGTATATCTTTTTCGAACCCAGATGAACCTTATACATAGACTTATGAGCCTCAGCCAAAATCTTTTCTCGCAGCCCCTCAATGTTAGGAATACACAACCTACCTTGAGACCTCAAGATACTATCTTTCCCAATCTCAAATGCCAAGACCATTTGTTGACCCACATAATCCTTAATCTGCATCAAAGTCGAATCCAAAGCCTATTTTTCCTTCACTTCAGCATCAAGAGATGACTTAACCACCTCTTTAACAATTACTCTTCCCTAATTGGGGTCCAACAGACTAACCCCAAAGTTAGCCAACCGGTAAATGTCCTTTACCAATCCACGCTTCTGGTTATCCATATGAGATAAGCTCTTATAAAAAACCTACTAAGAGCATCAACAACCACATATCTTTACCTGGATGATATTAAAGACTTATGTCATAATCCTTGAGTAACTCAAGCCACCGTCTGTGCCTAAGATTTAACTCCTTCTGAGTAAACACATATTTCAAACTTTTATGGTCTAAAATTGATGTCTACATAAACCCCATATAGATAATGGTAGCAGATCATGAAATCATAAACCATCGTCGGTAACTCTAAATCATGAGTGGGATAATTTCTCTCATGAACCTTAAGATATCTAGAAATATATGCCACCACCTAACCATTATGCATCAATACACAACCCAGTCCCACACGGGATCCATCACAATATACAACAAAACCACCAGTACCTTTGGACAGGGTAAAAACTAGAGCAGAGGTCAACTTATCATTAAAATTTTGAAACTACCCTCACAAGCATCAAACCACAAAAACTTCACCTTTTTCTGAGTAAATCTTGTCAATGGAGCAGCAATAGAAGAGAAGCTCTCCACAAAAATACCTAGAAAATTCCAGGAAGCTTCGAATGTCGATTGGAGTCATGGGTCTTGACCATTTATTAATCGCCTCCACTTTCTGTGTATCCACCTTGATTCCCTCACTAAAATAAATATGCCCAAGAAAAGTCACAACATTCAACCAAAACTCACACATAAAATTTTTAGCATACAACCTTTGATTCTTAAGAATCCGCAACACAATATTTAGCATACAATCTTTGATCCTTAAGAGTTACAACACAATTAGAAGGTAATTGGCATGATCCTTCTTACTCATAGAATACACCAAGATATAACCAATAAACATTATCATAAACAGATCTAAAAACTATCTAAATACCCAATTTATGAGATCTATAAAAGCAACCGGAGCATTAGTCAACCCATATGACATAACCGAGAATTCATAATGACCATATCGGGTTGGGAAAGTAGTGTTGGGAATATCAATTTCCTGAATCTTCAATTGATGATAACCCAAATAAAGGTCAATCTTAGAAAAATATCTAGCACCTTAAAGATAGTCAAAAAGACCATCAATCCTAGGAAGAGGGTACATATTCTTCACTGTAACCTTATTTAAATATCGATAATCTGTACATATCTAAAGAGACCCATCTTTCTTATTCACGGAAATCATGGGAGAACCCCATAGAGAGACAATAGAATGACTAAATCCCTTATTGAGGAGATTCTTTAACTACTCATTTAGCTGTTTTAATTCAGCCAGAGCCATTCTATATTGAGGAATAGAGATAGGACGGTTATCTGATAGAAGATCAATCCCAAAGTATATTTCCTTATCGGGAGGATTGCTAGAAAGAACCTTGGGATACACTTTAGAAAATTCACTAACCATCGGGATAGATTACAAATACGGACCCTCAAAACTAGAATCCTTGAACCAAGCTTAATGATATAGACACCCTTTGGAAATAATTTCCGGGCTCTAAGATAAAAATGAACCACCCTTTAGGCACTAAAAAAATTCCATCCTATTCAATTACCGGTTTATTAAGAAATTGTTAACTGACCTTTTCTGTCCTATCCTACAATCCATAGAAGCATAGCACGATTGAAACCAATCCATCCCCAAGATTATATTAAAATTTATCATATCAAGCTATACCAAATGTATGTCTTCCTATGAAAGATATACATGACATATCCCCAAGAGATCCTTCTAGCAACTACAAAATCACCCACCAGAGTAGACAAAAAAAGGGTTGAAAATACTTTTAGGACCAAAACCAAAATACACAACCACATAAGAGGTCATATAAGAAAGGGTAGACCCAGATCAAGCAAACAATAAATATCTCGAGAGAAAAGTTAAAACATACTGATAACAATATCAGAAGATGCCTCAGATTCCTGAAAGCTAGCAAGAGAATAGAGATAATTCCCGCCAGTGTTGTACCTGAAATAGCACCCTTTGGCTCCAAAGCCGAAGAAGTGGAAGCCAGAATCTTATTAGCTCCAGGTTGATAATAATTGAATCAAAAGTTTCTTCCCTCATCACTATAACCATGATGAAGTTGTCCACAAAATCTACTATAAGGATATAGTCAGGTTGACTGAGCTCCACTAGCTTGAGACCAGGCACACTGTGCCTTAGAACTACTACTAGTCTAAAAACAATGATAAAAAGATGACATAGGATAGGGTACACTAGCCAAAGAATATTAACCATAATTTCCTTAAGTCTTTTTCTTGCTCCACTGTCTACCATATCTTTGAGTACTCTACTGACCTCCACCCTACACTGAATACCTAAACTTATTTTTTATCTCTACCCTATCACCTCTTGTATCTTCTATTCATACTATACCTGTTGTATATAAACTATAAGCTTGTAGATATCTATGTAATTATTCAACATAGCAGTGTTACACTCTAATGCTAAGTCATGAGACAACCCAGAAGCCAATTTTCTTATCTTTGTCATCATAGAAGGCGCCAACTCTGGAGCATAATGAGGGAATTACTTACAAAACAATCATATAAGTCTCCTTAGCTTAACTATTATAGCTTGAGTGACCTCAGACAAAGGAGAAACAGAACAAACATAATTAAACTCAATAAACTAAGATGTCCAACTGGGTAAGAAATTGAATGGACTGATAGAACTCCATATTAGAGATGTCCCCTTAAGACGGTTGATCATAAGCATCACAAGACAAAAATTACAAGGAGGACTAGTGTGGATAGATGAAACTCCATGCGGGGTAGTACTATCAGGAGCAGGAACCCTAGAATGAGTTTGCACTATATAAGCAGCGCGACTTCCATCTACATTATCCTCAAGTAGGATAGAGGTTTTAGAGGAGTTTCGATTAGCATCTTATATTTGGTAAGGCATGATCTAAAATACGAGTAAGTCAGAGATTAGAGAAATTTAAAGACACCAGACTCTGTAGCTCAAAATATAATGCAAGAAAAGAAAACATTCTTAAATGCCTTGTAGACTCCTCCTTATAAGTATAATGCACTACACACCCATAAAAAAAACTCTACTCAACATAGCTTATGACACCCAAAGAACCTGTACCTATGCTCTTATACAAGCTTGTCATGATCAAACCTAAGCCTAGTCACGATGGGCATCTCCAGCCCACCGAGGGTTAGAGACCATCTTTTTCCTAGTTTTGTGAGTATAGAAAATATATTAACCAAAGCAATCCAAATATATTATGAAAGATAGATGAATAACTTAATAGGAACTATAAGTCTATTGTCCATAAAAGTTTTTAACAAAATCGAACATCAACCTAGGTCGGGATATGCCCCCGACTATAGCCAAGGAAAAAAGAATCAAACTGTGATTTTCTAGGATAACATAATGAAACTAATAGGTAATAGTCCATCTAGAATAAGGAGGCTCTATACATTAAGCTGACCAACGAACGAACTAGAACCACCTAACTCTATACACAGTAACCAAAGAACCCCTAAGACTCTAAATCATGAAATGGTGCAACTTCTAGGGACAGTTAGTGGGATGAGCACTAACATGTAACTCAATAAACAGATAAAATAAGGGCATAATCAAATCAGTTCAAAATAATTCAAAAATTATATGCATATATTCATATAGACATATATATATATAAGATATTAGGATAGGGAACAAGGTTTAAACATGAGGTTTAAAATTATTATCCTTGAATGTTTATCTATAACCCTTCTATGCGCACCCACAAGCTTTATGGGTTCAGCTCTCTCTACTAAAATGATCCTAGTGGGTTTTAGTCACACAAACCAGGAAAATCCAAAAAAGGGCCGTAGAATTTATGGCACCAATTATTATAATACATATATATATATATATACATAAAGTTTGAACTATGCACACAGTCATAAAGACCCCCCCTAGAAAAAGTGGTTTCCAGTATTGGTCCCCCAGGACATCCAACTTTACAATGAGCTACACAACCCCAGTTAAGACTAATTAAAATTATTTAACACATAATCCCAACCATAAACAAGGAGTCTCTTAATCACTCATTTAACATTGGTATCGTTATACCAAAATAAAGATAAGCTTGCAAGCCAATTCCATTATCCCACTCCAAAATCAATTAGCCAAATTGAATCCAAAGTTTCCAATTTAAAACCAATACATGGCCACTGATACAAGTGTGACTAAGAAGATAAATGTGTGTACAAGTGAAGCAAAGGATCATCCTAGGAAGTGCAATGTTGAGACGTGATAAGGATCAAAGACACACCAAAGCCTCCCTATTTTCTCATTTGTTACACTAGAGGGTCACCCCCTTTTTATAAAGAGTTTTTTGGGCATTTCATCTTTTATGTAACAAGGAGACTATATATAGTTTAGTAGTAGGGATTTTTATTAGTTAGTTGATTATTATTGTAAGTCTTGACATTTGAAATACCAAAGTCCTCTCTACTTGAGACAAACCAAAACTTGTAACTAGGATAGCAATTCAAGGGTGAAATCTCTTGTGATTGCTTGTTTTTGAGAAACCTTGGTGCTTGAGTGGTGCAATCTGCTCTTGTGTCATCGTAAGAGTTAGGTGATTATGTGTGGAGGTGTTAGGGGTCTTAGAGTTTAATGTACTCTTTTGTTACTAGGATTTACACCACGTCTGTCTAACTATCTATCCCTTTACTTTTGTTTTCATCTTGTAGTAGTTATGTCTTGTCCTTTTGTAATCGTTGGTTGTTGTTATTGTAATCTTGTTGTTTATCACATTAATGTAGTTTTGTTGCAATTTTGGTATGGTTATACACGTTATTATCTCACCAGTGTTGAAGCATTCTCAGATTTTCTTTTCATTCTTGTGTTGTCATTCTTGGCTGAGACTTGGTTCCTTGGGCTCTCAGTTTGTGGTGTGTTTTATGACGTTTTTGGGGTCTGTTTTGTGTATTGTTGGGTTTGCAAGGTATCATTTTGTATCAAATCTAAGGCTGGGTTTGTTCCTACACTACAAATCTTGGGCTCTCTTAGTCGAAAAAAAATAAAAAATAAAAATTAAAGTTTTCTTGTTGTTGTCCGAGTGTTTTTGTTGTGGTTGTTGTGTTTGGATGAGATTTTTGTATAGATTTGAAGGTGTTTTTTTGTCTTAGTTTTTTTCTACTGTTGGTTCTCTTTCGTCTCAACACTTATTGACTCTACCAACCAAATTCTTGAGCAAGATTCGAGTTGTGTTGTAGTGTTAAGTGGACGATTTCTTGTTGTTGTTGTTGATGTTCATGTTGGGTTCTTGTGTAGTGTTCAAGAAGTTGTTGTTTGATCTTGAAGAGAGAAAATAACTATAATACTATGTGTTTGTGTTGAAAATAATTTCAAGACAACACCAAAGTATAAAAAAGAAAAAGATCCCTCCAAAAAGCAAGTTACCAAAAAAGAGTAAGACACTTTTGTAACTTAGACAAAAGTGGAAAGAGACAAGACTACCCCAAAAAGTTTTCTTGACAAAAGAGTGCAAGTTGGTAGAAAGTTGGTGAAAAGATTTTTTGACTCTTGAAAAGAGAGTCTTAAGTCTTGTAAGCCTATACCATAGCTGAAATATCTTCCTCAAAGGTGTAGTATTGAACATCAAAGTCTTGGAACAAATTCTCTTCAACAACAACGTGTGTTTTTGTCTTGTAAACTTGTTTAGTTTACTTGTTGTCGTTTTTGTGGTGGTGTTTCTTGTGGTTCAAAGACTTGAACCTTTGTTGGTGATTTATGTGAGACATTATGGTATATTTTTGGTGCAATGGAACCCAAGACCTTACACTCTCAACCCACAGGGGAACACAATGCTACTAGTATCATTTTGGCTCGCCTTGAAGCTATGTCTCGAGACATGGCTAGGATGACCGCGGGTATTAAAAAACTAGATTTGGATGTGGTAGAAATGAAGGGTGAAGTTTCAATTATTGGTGGGAGATTGGAGAGAGTGGAAAGCCAAAGAATCCGACCTTCTACCCCTCAATACATTTACCAACTAGTACTCCCGAGGCCATGCACCAAATGCTATATTCACCTATTGCCACAAATCAAACCAACCCTTACTCCTAAAACCAATATCATGATAGAACAAGCCACCATCCACTTCACCAAGTCTAACAAGAAGGAATTGGTACCCAAATAACACCACCAAACCCGAGCCCTCCCATCCAAACTCCACTCGACCAAAGACCTCATTATCAAAATCCAATCCCGCTGCTACAAGCTCCACTTAACGTAAATAGACCCGTCCATGTTAAGAGGTATGGTAGAGGAGAAAAAAAATCTGGTTATGGACCATATGATGATGTTTACATGAGAAGGGAGGAGATGAGGGGTAGGCAAGGTGATCCAAGGGAAGTTCGCGGCCGAGAAGGAAGAGTTGGTCTTTGGAGCCAACAAGGGAACCAAAACTGTGATGTAGGGATAAATACCATCAATGTGGGGCTTCCATCCTTCAAAGGTGAGAGTGATACAGAAGATTTTCTAGCTTGGTAGTTCGCTTGTGAGAGAATCTTCCAAGTTAATGACCTTACCGAGGATAAAAAGAGATGTTATGCGATTGCACATTTTGAGGGTTATGCTACTACGTGGTGGGAGTATGTGAAGAAATTTGGCAATGTTTTCATTGAGGGGCAGCCCCCTACTTGGTTTAGGTTAAGGTATCTCATGAGACAAAGGTACTTACTGGAGAGTTACCAGCAGAATCTCCTTGCTAAGTTGTATAACTTGAGGCAAGGGAACAAAAGTGTCATGGCTTACTATGATGAGTTCTAACAACTCATTTTGAAACTTGATCACTGAGGGGAGAAAGTGAGCCATGACATCATTTAATTAAAGGTTGGCTTGAATAGGTACATTACCTCATGGTTGACACTTCACAAGTTTGACACTATTGATGCCATCTTCCAAGCTGCCTTAGAAGTTGAGAAGAAATTACGAGAGAAACCGAGTGTCAAGCTCAAGGGGAAATATCCCTCGGGTTGTCACAAGGACAAAAATGACCCATCTAACATGTAGAAACCCTAGGACAGGGCTTCCAAAGCTGAGAAAAAGTCTCACCAAAGGTACCCTCCGAGAAATGAAGGTAAACCACATTCCTCTTCTAGTTCTAAGGGCTTTTAATGTTTTAAATGCCAAGGTTGGGGACACAAGGCTAACGAGTATCCAATTAGGAGAAATATGAACCTAAGAGAGGTAAAATTATACTTTTTTAGGGAGGAGGTGGTACTTGAACCAAAGGAGATTGATGATCAATCTCAAGATGGAAAGAAGGTAGAACCTGAAGAGCCAAAGGAGGGGGATAAGAAAGATGTTTGGCAGTGTGAAGGTGAGATTGTAGTGCCTATGTATATGGAAAGAAATGTCATGATTAGTGAGGGTATGGAATAATAATACAAGAGTGAGGAGTATGAATAAGAAGATAATCTGAGAGTTGGGATTGTGGGATTTACCCACAAGGACTCTTTGTTGATTACTAACCGAGATACTAGCACTTTTCCTAGTATCAAATCTTCTTATGTGCAGGTTGTAGACCATACAAGTCCAAGGATAATGATTGATGATCTCATGGGACCCTTGATTGAACATACCAACCTTAGGAAGAGCAATGAAGAGATGATGCAAAGAGGAGAGCTTGTCGGTGATGATTGCTTGAATTTGAGAGGAAATTCCTCTCAAGATGGAGAGGATGATACAAGTGTGACTAAGAAGATAAACATGTGTACAAATGAATCAAAGTATCATCATATTAAGTTAAATGTTGAGACGTGATAAGGATCAAAGACACACCAATGCCGCCCTATTTGCTCATTTGTTACACTGGAGGGGCGCCCCATTTTCATTAAGGGTCCTGTGGGCATTTTATTTTTATGTAATAAGGAGACTATATATAATTTAGTAGTAGAGATTTTCATTAGTTAGTTGATTATTTTTGAAAGTCTTGACATTTTAAACACCAAAGTCCTCTCTCTACTTGAGGCAAACCGAAACTTGTAACTAGGATAGCAATTCAAGGGTGGAATCTCTTGTGATTACTTGTTTTTGAGAAACTTTGGTGCTTGAGTGGTGCAATCTGCTCTTGTTTCATTATAAGAGTTAGTTTATCGTTTGTGTAGGTGTTAGGGGTATTAGAGTTTAATTTACTCTTTGGTTACTAGGATTTACACTACCTTTGTCTAACTATCTATCCCTTTACTTTTATTTTCATCTTGTAGTAGTTGTGTCTTGTCCTCTTCTAATCATTGTTTTTTTTATTGTAATCTTGTTGTTCATAAAATTAATGTAGTGTTGTTGCAATTTTGGTTTGGTTATACACGTTATTATCTCACCATTGTTGAAGCATTCTCGAATTTTCTTTTCATTCTTGTGTTGTCATTCTTAGCCGAGACTTGGTTCCTTGGGCTCTCGGTTTGTGGTGTGTTTTGTGATATTTTTGGGGGCTATTTTGTGTCTTCTTGGGGTTGCAAGGTATCAGACACCAAGGCCTTTCAAAACCAGTTTATGTTCCCATATAGGATTGATGTTAAAGCCAATTCTCCACCAATAATCCATAAAATTTTGGGAATCCCATATTACCCTTCCAATTCCCACACCTATGAATTTATCAAATCCAAAACCATTATTTAAAGATGAATATCATAATCAAAACATGGGAAAAATGTTCATGTAATAAACATTCAAAATCGCTCAACCTATATTCAAAACCCAATAATCAAACTACATGTACAATAAGTAAACACATACTTTTGTACAAACTAAATTTAGGGAAGAGATACATACTTGGATACCGAAGAAATTGGTAGAGAAAACCACTGATTGAACCCTAGGTTCTTATTTCTTAGAAATCCTAGCCATTTCCTTGGTTTAGAAGTTTAAGAAGTGAGAATGATGTTTATGATTGAATAGTGTAGAATAATAAGGTCCTCTAGGGTATTTTAATCATGGGAAATAATGGGGTGGAAGGAAAAGAGAAAAACAACCCCATTTAAAACATGAAAAAAATCATTACCAGTTTTTATGGGTCAGGTAATGACTCATCGTCATTGATCACTTGTCTCTACCACAACTCATAGCAGAGTAGAAGCTCAAAGCCACCCCATTGGAATGGTCATGAGTTACACCTTATGACTCATGACCAGACCTTATCAATCATAAGGGACAAGTCATGATACAAATAGAAACGTTCGGCCCCCTCACTGGTTCGGCTATGATTGTAACTATACCACTTGTGAAAAGGGCCTATGATTCGTCACCTGAGCCGTACTCTAAATAGTGAGCACAATCACATAAAAAATTTTAGAGTCCAAAACCTGGAGTATTATATACCAACATCTTTGTACCATTCTCATGAATCTACTAGACCAATTCTTGTATGATGAGATCAACGAATCAAGTTCTCTAATACTATCTTTGTCACAACACAACCGGTCATAATTAGAATCCACCCTAATCTATAGTAAGAGAACCATACTAATCTCAACCCTCACTAACTCAAGTGTTTCTTTCATATTCACCTTACATTAATCCTCAATTCAAACAAGTGTAAAAGAGATTTCATTCAATAATTTAAACTAACTTTAAAACTAATATCAGAATCAAAAACTAAAAGAGTAAAAGAGATTCTATTTAATACATTCCTAGGAAATGAAGTCACAGTACAAACAACAAATTATGTCTAAATATATAGCTAATAGAATATATAAATAAGGAAATGTCTTAGTCACAAAGAAAAGGGATATAAATAGAGATAAGAAGATCCAAAGGTTACTCGAATACGGTGCTCACCCTTGAAAATAAGTTTAGAAATGCTAGCTAAAGTTGAGGTATTGTCTTAAATGTCATAACACCCTCAACAATCAACAAAAAGAAGAGCACAGGTAGTATTAGTACATCAATTAGTATTGGTAGGCATCATAGCTCAACTCAACCCAATGCCATAAAAATAAGTAAATCATATAGATGCAAAGTGATCATCACAAAAATTATAATAAAAGAGAGTCATGCATTAATAAAATTCACTTTAGAGAGAACATAAGCCCATAATCATGTATATTTATACATAGTCAAATTTTCAATAAGTTTTGTCACAACATAAGATCATAACTAAACATTCAAAGCATCTGAACAAATGTATGAATGCAAGAAGTGTACATAATCTCTTTTTTCTCCATCTCATCAACATCATCAAAAATCTTCATGAATATCACAATTTTCCACATCATCATCACCACCACCATCATTATTATCATTTCACCACATTCTCCACACTAACGTATATGAACATAAAATGCAGTCATTTATCATAAGAAGTTCTTGTAAGCCTTCACAAATATGTAATTAACATATAAGCAAGAGTCAAATAAGTCTAATTGCTACAATAAATTGTAACCTACCTCATTTCTTTGCTCAAGTCCACTTCTAGGCCACAAGTTTATCTTTTCTTTCCCTTTCAACTTCTTCATGATCTAAAATAACAAGACAATATATTATTCAATCAATTCTTCCATTTTTAACCACCATGGATGCATTATTAAAAACATTTTACCACAATTTACCTTAATTTACTATATTAGGATTTTCTACCACTTAAACATCATGAACATAATTTGAATTGGAATGAAAAATTATAATTCTATACCCATTAGTATTTTTTAATACCTAAGGATCATTATCTGCTAATTTTATACTTATTTCAACCAATTTTCATTAATTTCATGAACTAGGTCTAGACCCCAAATTCCACCATAAATTGTTTTCTAAGGATTTGTAGAAATTATAAGAGTAATATCAAGTTTATAATGTAATAACTTACCTCAAAATATGAAAAACTCCTAAATTCTATAGAAAATCACGTGTCCTAGAGCTCTATCATGTTTTTTAAAATGTGGAGAATGAAAAATATTTTGGGTTTGTAAAAGTGTTAAATTTTGTGTATTACTGCTACAACAATACCACTATAGTGGTAACATGATAAAGTATAGGCTACTATTGCAGTGGTATGAGGCATAAACTTGGGACCTCTCTTCATCCCTGTTCATTTCACATCACACTTTATTAAATATGGAATCATGAAACAACTACTTTATGTTGTACACTATAATCGGAGTTCGATTACTATGTTGTGAGTGCTAGAAGTTGGTATGGCCTCTTAATCTTATTTACTATAAAAAATATGGGATAAACATAACCATCAATATATATAATAGTACAAAATTTCTATAGACTAACATACCCTTTAAAATGGATCAATCTTAAACTAGCCCTAAATTTCTCAAAATGTCTTATAAAAGGACTAAGTGTTAATTATATCATTTAATTAAGAATAATGATGATTTAGTCATTACAGTGTCAACTTAAACCGATCCCAAAAAAAGAAGAGACTATCTAGATGAAGAAAAAATATGCCTGGACAATGTGACTTGGCGACAAAGATTATAATAGATTTCTATACTAACCCTCTTAATAATTATAGAGTAGTTAGGTCCTAATTTACCTATTTAGATAATAAAATTTCTAGGTGGTGGTTTAAAATTGAAAAAGTTGTGTTCTGCTTTTTAGTTTTGTGTTCTTTCTGGAGTGACCTAGTGATCTACACTTCTGCAGAAGATCATGAGATTACAAGTAAAGTCATAGCATGTGGTTTTAGTTGTTACCATATTAGATTTCTTAGTGTAGTTTTTAGTATAAAATTTAGGTTTGGAATAGGGCTAGAGTTTAGTTTTCCTGAGCTACTGGTTAAGGACCATTGTAGTGTTGTGATTGTTGTTGCAGTGAGACCTTCTTAGAAGTCCTAGCCCTACTATGGCATAGCTAGGTAGAATTTCCAAGGCTTCCATAGCGAATCCTATTTTCCATATTCGATCTTCTATAGTGAGAAAATATCTGTTGTAGCAAAGACATAATGCCTATTTAAGTAACTTATTCTGAATCTCAAATTATAAACTCCAAAATGTTATTCCAAAGCTCTAAAGAGATGATTTTCTCAATGCTAGGGTTAATTTTCTTGTTAAGGTACACCTAGTAATTCATTAACATAATAAATTTGGTATGGAGATTGTAATGGGTAATTATAGGTTAGAACCTTAGGTTCATGAAATGTGTAGAAAAATCTAAGTATGGGTGTAATAAACATCTAGAATGCTTCTAGGTTATAAAAGGACACTTCCTAGCATGAATTTATTATTTTTAAACATAAAATGTGGTGGTTGGAAACCTCAAGTCTAACTAAAATAGAATATTCCAAATAAAAAATGCTTAAAGGGGGTAATTGGAGTAGAAACTCTATGAATTAAGATAATGAGAGTATTGTAAACTAGTTGATGATTTATTTACCCTTGAGTTATATTATAGACAATGAGTAAGGGTAGAATAAGTGGTTGAATTCATAAAGTGCATATTTTAGAGTAGACAATAAATTAGTTTTATAATTATTTGTTTTAGACTTTGAACATTTTGAATCCTTGAGGAGAGGAAAAGCTAATGTGAATTAGCTTGCTTGATTTGGGCTCTTTGGTTGATGCAGGTTATAATTTATGATCACTTAACTTAGTCTCTTCTATGTTTTTTGAATTGATAAGAATGTTGTTTTGTCTTTGTACATAAAATATGGTTAATTATTTGCTTAGCTTGATAATGCTCGCATGAATAAGATTATAAAGTTTGAAGCATGTCTTTAAATGACTTATGATTATGAAGTGAAGTTGTTATATTTCGTGTAATTATTATAACATCTTGAGAGATAGCTGAATATGATAACATTCTAAGATATGTTAAAAGAGGTTGAGAATATACATACTATTCTATAGTTAAGTAGCTCGAGTTTGATGCGAGCCTATAGACAAGTGGTTGTATTATGGAGTAGGTATCATAATAGTACAATAGATGAACTCTTGGTTGTACCTTTTGATCATGACTAGTGGAGCAATAATAAGATCTTTTAATATGTGTGTATAGATGATCGATTCTTGTATATTTTGATATGAAATAGAAACTATACAAATGTAAAAAATCAATATGGATACTAATTCATGTTTGTGATCAGCTCGAGAAGAGTGTGATTTATTTAGGATATTCACTAAGTGAATCTTTCAATTTTCTATGGTATTGAGACTGAGAATGCTTGTGAGTTTATTATTGATTCTCATGAGAGGTTTCATAATATGGGAAAAGTAGAGAAATATGGGTTAGATTTTGTTCCTTTTTAGTTGCATAGGGATGCAAAGGTATGGTGGAGGGCTTCTATGGAATGTAGTTCAGTTGGATAACCTATGTTGAGTTAGACATAGTTTTACTCTATCTTTTTATAGAAGTACATTCCTTATACTTTGTGACATAAGAGGTAGGATAACTTTACTAGTATTGAATTGGGCAGTTATCTATTAAAGCCTATGAGGCCTAATTTTACTCACTCTCTAGGAATTTATTGCATTTATTTCATACAATGGAGGAAAAGACATATATTGGTTCATGAAAGGGTTAAACATGAGACTTCAACAATTAATAATTCAGATTGTGTCTCCTTATAAGACATTTTAGTAACTTATTATGTTCGGTATGTGGAAGTGGTGAAACAGGATGGTTACACAAAGTTTATAAAAAAAATACTCAAAAAATCGGTAGCTACAATGGTTCTTTCATTATGGGTCTTATTTTAGAATGAAATTTTGGGCACCCCATCTAGTTATCCATGTAGGTATCAACTAGGGATTTATAGAGTCTAGACATTCTTTTTCAAATCATAGTGAGTGTATACATCACTTCTTGGCTTCTTTGGATAGGGCATGTAATATGTGAGGTGAGGTTTGGCACATTCGGAGATAGTGTACTAGATTTAGAGAGCTTGGTCAGTGATGTCAATAGTAGACTGGTAGAAATTATTCTAAAGATAGGCAAAGTGTCCAAGTGGTATGTAGAGGTAGCATCGAGCATAGAAAAGGTAGTGGACATAATAGCGAGGTGGTACTCATCCCAACAGGGGCAGTGAATAGGTAGATGGTCAGACTATTTTCTTGGTTTCCTTAGGCATACCTACGGTAAAGGCATTTGATATACATATTACAATTATTATTATAATTTGTAACTATATGAATACATTTTTATTTTATCAAGGCTCAATATTTTTATGTATCTACTTATTTTGCAATGGACTGTAAATGATGTGATGTTTTCTTAGTGTTCTTGTCCATGTTTCCACCGCTATTGTTGATCCTATTATTTTAGGTAGATTTTTTGATTCTTGTCTTGTCATATTAATGGGGTATAACACCTAGATAGGCCTAGTAATTCTTGACATAGTTGACTTTGATGCCATCTTGGGGATGAGTTAGTTTTCTCCTAACCATATGATAATAGATTGTCATGATAAGACAATGATTGTGATGATACTGGGTATATCTAGGGTTGAGTGAAAGGGTTATTATAGCTCTATTCAAAAAATAACTATATCATTTTTATCTAAGATATTAGTAGAGAGGGGTTGTTTTGCACTAGCGCAAAGATACCCCTTATTGGGTCCATTTCTTTAACAACTCAAATTATCATTATACTGAATTAAGAGGTAAAATTTGAACCTAGTCCTCCCTTAAGTAATTTGTGAGAAATTATAGGCAAGTCTAGTGTTGGATAAATTTTGAGGATTTACTGCTTTAGGAAAATCTGGTACTAATATGATATTGGTGGTGATGTTTGACTTGATTTTTATATTGGGAAAGAGATTATAAAGTCATTAAAATTTTTGATACCTACAATGGAGTTGTAGAACTATGGTTATAGATGTTATAATTTTAATGGTCGGTTTGTGATGTCATAATTCATAGAATGTGTTGTAGAATAGACATAACTGAAGAGGGGTCCTGAGTTTCTACCTTGAAATGCTGCACGGGTAACACTGTAGTGTAAAAAGGTACCACACAGTGGATACTCTTTTAAATCATGAACCACTGCAGTTGTAACACAAAATAACTAAGAGCTTTAAACCAAAAAATCACTTTTCATTCCACATTTTTTGTAAAATGCAAAGAAGTTTTGGGGAAGGTTTCTATAGAAATTAGGAGTTTCTCATCTTTAGATGTAAGTTATTATATTCTAAACTTGAATTACCACTCATAATCTCTAAAAGTCATTAGAAAATAGGTTTATGGTGGATTTTATGGCTTATCCCTAATTCATCAAATTAGAGTACGGTTGTAGGAATGAGTACAAAATCAACTGAAAGCAATCCTAGGGTATTTGAAAACATGAAAGAGTGTAGAATTATGATTGTGCATGATAATTCAAGTAGGATAGATGAAGTTTAAGGGGTAAAAACTCTATGGAGATTAAATAAGGAGAATTTTTGGTTAAAATCAATGGATTTTAATCCCTAGTAGTATATAGGGGTTGAATAATTGAAATATTTATGTAATTTTATTTTTATAGATAAGGAACGAGTTGAATGTGAAAGAAAAGGCAAATGTGTGGCTTAAAGGTTTCTTTGAGGAAGGATTTGAGGTAGATTATGGTTTATTTTAGCTATTAGACTTGCTTGACTCTATGCTTATATGTGAGTTGAATGGTTGTCATGGCTTTCAATTTCTAATGTGATTAAAGACTACATTACCTATCTATACATATTGATGATGTTGACTTGATGATTATGATGATGATGTTGATAAACAACTCATGATGTTAATAGGGATGGCGATGATTGTAATGCTGTTAAAATAGTGGTGATGTTGATGAGAATGAGATGAGAAAGGTATGATGTACAAATCTTGCATCATATCTTCATTCATGTGATTTAATGTTTGGTTATAATTATATTTTGTGGTGCAACTTATTGTGAATGTTGACTAAGTGTAAATACATATATAAGTATGAGTTTGTATTCCCTCTAAATGAAATGCCAAAATTGTGTATTGTCTTCGATTATAAATTCTATGATAATCTCTTTTCATCTATTGGATTTACTTATTTGTATAATGTCGGGTTGAGTCAACCTATATTGCCTGTTAGTACTTATTAATGCACTGATGCTACCTATGCTCTTTTGTTATTTAGTGCAGAGTGTGTCTTAACATTTTAAAAGAGATCTTGACTTTTTCTAGCTATTCCTGACTCAAATTCTAGGGTGAGTACCTTGACCGAGAAAAATTTGGATCTTTATATTATCATTCATATCCTTTGTTTTGGGACTAAGACATATTTTTATTATTTCTACGTTGTTGGATGTTTTCCTAGTTATTGAGCTAATTATTTTTAGATGTACATTTATGGTGACTTCAGTTCCTCGGATGTAATAATAGAGGTTTTTGTGCTCTATTAGTTCATTCATGCTGATGTCGATTTGATAGTATAATTATATATTTATTGAACAAAGCCTATTTAGAACTTATTTTAATATGAGGTTAATATAAGGTAAATGTAAAAGCAACACTTATAGGTTGGGTTAGAATGGTTATCCCACCATAGGTAGCCTGGGTGCAAATGAGGACCAGTTGGATCATAAGAAAGATGGTATCAAATAACTCATTTCATAGATCTCATCGTTCTAGAATAGGTCTAGTAGAGTCATGTTGAATGGTATAGAGATGTTTGTGCTTTTCTTTGGCAGGATATAGGGCTTCAGGAAATGAATTCTTTTCTTTCTTCCATTCATTTTATTACTTGATTCCAATTGGTATCTAACTCATTCACTATTATTCACAAATGGTGAATACTTATTCCACAAGAGCTGCAACAGTTGCACTTACAGCAGTACCCACCGAAAGTTGGGTCCATAGTTTGAGACAGACCTCATGTTTGGGGCCAAGCAAGAATAGGATGACGGAGGGTATCACCTATTATGGATAGAACCCAGGCAGCTAGAGGACTAAATAGAGAGAGATCACTATACCCTCCCCTATAGTAGGATGCCCCTAAACTTTCTCAGAATGAAGAAGTGGTAGTTGAGGACGGTGAAATCATAGCTCTAAAGAAATTTATGCCAACTCCAAATGGTGCACACCTAGTGCCTTTTTCTACTGAATTGATTTTGCAATTGTTGATATTTTGTCATAAATTGGCGGGAACTAGCCACACTCCAGTTGTTCCATCTTTTATATCCTCAACTTTAGAACATACCACTATTGCAGCACCAACAATTGATAAACACAATGAAATAAGGTTGTATCCCCAATTGGTGCTTGGCTTAGTGATGACTAATGATGAACATGAAGTATTCTGCAAGTTCATGCAGATGAAGGCCATAGTATTCTATGGTACAGAGTATGAGGATGAAAATGAATTCTTGATAGATTGTCATGAACATCAGCATAAGATAGGTATTGTTCAAATGTATAATGTGGAGTTTGTTTCTTTTCAATTGTAGGATGAAGCCAAGAAATGGTGGAGGTATTTCTTAGAGTGCAGGGTCACATTACCTCCACTTACTTAGGCATAATTTTAGAATGTATTCCTTGAGAAATATGTTTTCGGTACTTATTGTAATTAGAAGAAGAATGAGTTTTTGAGGTTCGACCAAGGTAACATATATGTGACTACCTATGAGGCTAAGTTTAATGCCTTGTACCCCTACACACTATAATTTATCACCTTAGAGGTGTAACAAATTAGGTAATTTTCAAAGGGTTTGAACTCTAGGGTTCAATTTACAACCATATCTATGGTTGTGTATGGAAAGTCCTTTTAGGAGGTAGTTAAGTACTTGAGAAATAAGGAGAGGTAAAGGCAGATGAGAACAAGTCTAGACCTTTGTCTAGTTCAGTGATACTTTCTCAAAGGGAGTGTTAAGACCATTAATTTAGCCATGCCAATGTCTGCAAGAGGCCAATCTGAGGTCAATTATCGGCCTTCACGCATTGCCAATAACGACCCAAATTGTCATTATGCTGAATTAGAAAGTAAATCTTTTCACCCTATTCCTTCCTTCAGAAATTTTTGAGATATTCAGGGCTTGTCTAGTGTAATTCCCCATACTTCTACCTAGCTTGAAATCGTCACGAGTATGTTAGAAACTTTCTTCGAAAGATGAATTCATTTTTGTACACGTGGAAAGATTTTCACCTTTTTCATGTGGGAAATTGAATTAGATTTCCAACGATACCAATTTCGTCCAAATCCATTACCGGTGTAGAAAGTTATGGTTGTTTTACAGAAAGTAGTCAAAACTGCCCAGGTGCGATGATGAGGGCCGACGGACCATCGAGCTAGCAACGAACCATCGCCCAAACCATCGCAGCTGAGGTAGTGAGACCATATTATGCCTAAGGGTGACGGCTTAAACCGACGGAATGTTGAGCTAGCAACGGACCGTTACCCAAGTCGTCGCAGCAGAGACCATGAACCCCTATTCTGCCCAGGTGCGATGGTCAGGACCGACGGACCATCGACCTAGTGACGGACTGTCGCACCCATTGTCGCACATCCCTTTTAATTATTTTAAAGCCATTTTTTAAAGGGTATTTGCATTTTTTTCCACCCGATTTAACCCCTAATTACACCCGACCATAGCTCATAACCTCATTATTCTTCTACAACAACAAAGTAGGGTTTCTCTCAAAGATCAATCCCCAAGAATAAGAAACCCTAGGTGCTTGATTCCAAGTCAGGGATTCAAGTTTTACTCCATCAATTTTTAGGAAATCATCCACCCAGGTATGTCATATGTTGATTCATGGATCTCTTTCACCCATGAAGCTCAAGAATCTCTTTTCAAAATCCAAGATTTGTGTATTTATGAATGTTCATGATTTAAATTGAATTGAGATTCATGTTCATGATGTTGTGGGGTTTTGATTCATGTTTTAAATTACATATTCTAATGATTGACCATAGTAAATGAAGATTTACATAATAATCATGATAAAACCCCTTTAAATTGCAAGTTGATGATTGTATAACCAAAGCATGTTTCCTATGTGTTTGATTAAATTCCTATGTGAAGGAAAAGTGCCATTCTTGTATGATAATATGAAATCCCCATTCATGTACAAGTTCATGAATGTTAAGTGTTTGATGAAATGTCTTAGTCAATGAATTATAGATATATGTGTAGCCATTATGGTGCTTTAGAACTTGTACTTTATGAATTCTCACAAGAGTTACCTGTTATATGAAGGTTACTCAAGATTGTCCTTACCAGTGGCGCGATATTGACACCCTTCCAATTAGGGTTATAGATTGAACCCCAACTCATCCATAATGGCGTATTAGGGGCATGTCGGTTAGATGACTACTTCCCATAGTAAAGTACAAAATCAGGACTGTCAGATACAGTCATTCAGTCTCAGTAATAGAACTCAGATAGTTCTACGAGATTCAGGACTATCAAATACAGTCAACTCAGAACAGTACGGAACTCAGCTAGTTCCATCAGAACCTAGACTGTCAGATATAGTCGCTCAGTATCAGTTATTTCATTTATACAGATATCAGTATCTCATGTTATCAGTACTCAGACTTAGGAATCATGTTATCACAAACACAGTTATGGTCATTATGTATTCATACATATATGATCACGTGTATGTTATCTAGTCATTTAGTATAGTTTATGCATGTGAACCCTTTGCATTCATCCTACCTCACATGCTTACTAGTACATTCAAACGTACTGATACATTTGTACTATAGTGTTTTATACCATAGGTTCAGAAGCACGAGCTCGAGAGTATCAGTAGCATTCTAGTCTCAGCAGTCAGAGTTAGAAGTGAGTCCTCATCCTTCGAGGACATGACCATTACTTTATTATCTCATTAATTAATTTAATAGTTAGAGTTAGTTGGGGACATGTCCCATCAACTCCTTATTCAGACAGTTCAGTCATTTAGAGGCTTTTTAGACTAGCATGTTTAGATAGTTATTTCAGTTGTTTTGGGTATTTCATACCTTCTCCAGATGTTATATTTTATTAGTTATGTTATGGTTTTGAACCTTATGGACTTTCAGCCTTTATTTCTACATTTTTACAGTAATTATGCAGTGTTCAGGTATAGATATCAATCATAGGTTAGCTTATGGTCCTTCGGGGTCATGAGCATCGTGTAGCATTTAGGGTACCAGATTCAGGGTGTTACAAACTTGGATCAGAGCCTAAGGTTCAATAGTATCCTAGGAAGTCTGAAAGTCGTATCTAGAAGAGTCTTGTACATGGGTGTATTGCGCGCCACATTTATGTATAGGAGGCTATAAGATGTTTTAGGAACAGTTTCCCTTCTTTCAGTATTCATACCATGCCAGTAAGCATAATCTCTAGTAAATCTCTCAGTCTGGTCTAATCTGTTTCTCCCTTTCTTCTACAGAACATGCCTCCTAAAAGAAGAAACGGGAATCAATCAGCCCCTCATCATGAAGAACCTTTGCGCAAACATGTTTCTCATGCAAAGTTCAGAGCTGCATTCACTACTCTTGCTCAGTCAGTTGCTGCTTAGAATGAATGACCAGCTGTTGTTCCAGCCAACTCAGTGACTAATTCAGCTACAGCCAGGATTCGGGACTTCACCCGAATGAATCCTCCATCCTTTATCGGGTCTAAGTCAGACGAGGACCCTCAGGAATTTCTTGATCAAGTTTAAAAAGTTATGGATATCATGAAGTTACTTCTAGTGAGAGTACGGAGCTAGCTGCATATCAGTTGCAGGATATTTCTCACACTTGGTACAAATAGTGGAAGTTAGAGAGGGTTGTAGATGCAGGGCCTAGTGAGTGGGAGGAGTTTGCTACTGCATTCTTAGATAGATTCTTTCCCCTAAAGATAAGAGAAGCTAAAGTGTTAGAATTTATCAACCTCAGGCAGGGCAATATGAAAGTGAAAGAGTATTCTCTTAAGTTTACTCAATTAGCCAGATATGTTCCTCATATGGTTAAAGATAGGAGGGCTAAGATGAGTAAGTTTATTTCTGAGGTGAATGATAGTATAGTCAATAAGTCAAGGTCCGTGATATTGAACAGTGACATGAACATAGCCAGGCTTATGCCCCATGCTCAGCAGATAGAAGAGCAAAAGATTAAGATAAGGGAGAAGCAGAATAAGAGAGCAAGGGCAGGTAGTTTCAACTTTGCTCAACCCAAATCAGAAAGAGAAAATTGTTCTCAGTTTTGTCCTAAGTCAGCAATTCCAACTCCTTTTTCAACTAGTGTTCCAACTCCTAAGTTCAAGGATGGTAATAGAGATAGAGAGCCAGGCTCTAAGTCTTAGGGCAGTGTTAGCAGTTCCTGTACCTATCCTCTTTTCCAGACTTGTGGCAAGCACCATTAGGGTATTTGCAAAGCTGGCAGTGGTATTTGTTTTTGATGTGGCAAGCCAGGCCACAAAGTCAGAGACTGTCCTCAGCTAGGTCCTCATTGTCAGCAGAACCGTACCTCAGCTCAGTTCGGTCGCCCAAACCAGTAGGGTGCCACCTTCAGTGCAACTAGTGGGCAACGTCCAAATCAACTTTATGCTCTCTATTCTAGGCAAGATTAGGAAAATTCTCCTGATATGGTTACTGGTACGTTACAAATCTTTCATGTGCATATTTATGCTTTGATAGATCCAGGAGCTTCTTTGTCTTTTGTTACTTCTTATATAGTAGGCAATTTCGGAACCAGTCCTGAAATTCTAGCAGAGCCCTTTTCAATCTCTACCACAGTAGGTAAAACCATCATAGCTCGGCGGGTATACAGGAACTGCCCGATTATGATATTTTAGAAAGTCACTTCAGCAGACTTAGTCGAACTAGAGATGACTGATTTTGATGTCATTCTCGGTATGGATTGTCTTCATTCCTACTATGGCATAGTCAATTATAGAAATAGAATTGTCCAATTCTAATTTTTGAATGAACCTGTCCTAGATTGGAAGGGTAGTGTATCCGCTTTCAGAGGTTAGCTTGTTTCCTATCTTCGAGAAAGGAAAATGATATCTAAGGGATGTGTCTATCATCTTATTTGAGTTAAGGACACTAGTTCTGCAACTCCCAGTCTTGAATCATTCCTAATAGTGAATGAATATTCCGATGTCTTTCCCAAAGATCTTCCAAGAATTCTTCCCGAAAGGGAAATAGACTTTGGCATTGATCTTCTTCCAGATACTCAGCCTATATCTATTCTTTCATACAGAATGGCACCAGTAGAACTTATATAATTGAAAGAATAGTTGAAATCTCTTAGATAAGGGATTCATTAGGCCCAGTGTGTCCCCATGGGTTGCACCAGTCTTATTCGTGCGAAAGAAAGACGGTTCTCTCAGAATGTGTATTGATTACCTTCAGCTCAATAAAGTCACGGTCAAGAACAAGTATCCTCTTCTCAGAATCGGTGACTTATTTGACCAACTTCAGGGTGCCAGCTATTTCTCTAAGATAAAACTCATATCCGGCTATCATCATCTCAGAGTTAGAGAATGTGACATTCCAAAAACTTTCTTTCGTACTCGGTATGGTTACTTTGAGTTTCTAGTTATGTCCTTTGGTCTTACAAATGCCCCAGCAACTTTCATGGACTTGATGAATCGTGTGTTCAAGTAGTACTTGGACATGATCATCATAATCTTCATAGATGATATTCTAGTCTATTCCCACAGTGAGCGTGATCATACAGACCATCTCAGAATTGTACTTCAGACTCTCAGAGATCATCAGTTGTTTCCCAAATTTAGTAAGTGTGAATTTTGGCTAAGGTCAGTTACGCATGAATCAGTTACGCATGTTTCAGATATGCATGTTCAGTATGATAGGTTCAGTTATCAGTCATGTCAGTCATGTTCCAATTGTTCATGTTCAGTATGTACGTCAGTTTATATTCTTCCCTCTTTCTCAGTCTCATTTGAGGATGAATGTTCTCAAGTGGGAGATATTGTAATATCCCATACTTTTTTCTAGCTTGGAATTGTCTTAAAAATGTTAGAAACTTTCTTTGAAATAGGAATCCATTTTTGTACATATGGAATTTTTAAGATTTTCACTTGTTATCATATGTGAAATTGAATTATCTTTCTAATGATACCAATTTTGTCTAAATCTGGTATTGGAGTAAAAAGTTATGGATGTTTTACCAAGAGCTGTCAGAATCGCCTAGGTATGACGGCTAGGCTGACGTACCGTCGATGTAGCGATGGACCATCGCCTTGACCATCGTAGACAAGGTAGTATCGTAACCTTCTATATAATGTGCAATGGATAGGTTGATGGACCGTTGAACTTGCGACGGACCATCGACCAAGCCGTCGCTACTTAGGCAGTGAGTCCCTACGACGATCAAAATGATGAACCGTCGATCCAGCGATAGGACGTCACATGATCCATCGCATATCCCATTCAGTTATTTTTTAATTCATTTTTAAAGAGGCTTTTTGGTCTTTTACCACCCATTTATATACCTAGTAATATCCGACCAGGGCTCATAATTTCATTATTCTTACACAATATTAAAATTAGGTTTCCTCCATAAGAGCAATCCTTAAGCAACAAAATCTAAATTTTCTTCAAGAAATAAGAGATTCAAATTCGTCAAGTTCAATAACTTCAAGAAACTCACTACCAGGTATGCATAGTGTTTATTCATGTACTCATTTCTTCCATGAAGCCCAAGAACCTCTTTTTAAAGTTCAAGTGTATGGATTTCTTTATGAATTTCATGTTGGGTTTGCTTTTGTTCATGTTGATAATGACCAATTGAATTCTAATCTATGTTGGGTGATCAATTTTATGTGGAATTAATTAGTATAGGTGTAGATTCAAGTGAACCTATGATTAAACCCTTAGATGATGAAATTGGAGTTGAATCATGATGTTTATTTGTTGTATAATGTTGTCTCCATATACTATTCTTACCATATGTTTGATTAAATGCTTATGCAAAGGAAAAGTGCCCAGCTAGTATGATATTATGCAATCCTCATGTATGTACAAGTTTGTGCATATCACATGTTTGATGAAAGGCCTTAATAAATGAATTATGGATTATGATGTTGGTCATGTATTCAAGAAAGTCATGCTTTGTCAGTTTCTTTCCATCGAGTCATGGGGGTACTTGTACCCGACAATTAGTTGTGTGCCTAGAGCCTATGTCATATTCTCAAGCTACTCTCAGTCAAGCTATGTTCAGTAGAATTCAGTCAGTTTCATGACTTAGGAAAACTTAGTAACTTTAGTAAATCTCAGTCAGTTATTAGACCTCGGTAATATTCCATCAGTCAATAGAACACAGTTAACTCAGCCCAGTTAATTCACTTAATCATGTTCAGTGTCTATTCAGATGGGAGTAAAAATTAGCACCAAGTCAACCCAAGGATGGGAACTCACCTGTTATATGAGGGTGTGATTCTTAGAAGAAATCCTTGTGTTCCAGAACTATGTAGCCAGCATAGGTTGAGACATCATAACCTGTTATATGAGGGTAGATGAGGTGTCTTAACCTGTTATATGAGGGTTCCTACCTTTCTCATAGAGTTACCTGTTATATGAGGGTTACTTATAGATTGTCCTTACCAGTGGTGCGGTATTGACACCCTTCCAATTGGGGTTACAGATTGGACCCCAACTCAGCCATAATGGCATATTAGGGGTATGTCAGTTAGGTAACTACGTCCCACATTTTCAGTATTAGTATTAGTAAAAGAACTCAGATAGTTCTACAGAATTTAGGACTGTCAGGTACATTCAACTCAGATATAGTACAGAGCTCAGCTAGTTCCATCAGATTCAGGACTGTCAGATACAGTCACTCATGTTATCAGTTACATCAGTCATCGGAACTTAGTTACCAGTCATGTTAGCTATCAGTAAATTCATGTTATCACGATCTCAGTTATAGTTACTATGTATTTATGCATGCATTCTAACGTTCATATTAGTTAGTTAGTCAGTATTGTTCATGATTTTGAACCCCATGCATTTAGCCTACCTCACATGCATACCAGTACATTCAAAGTACAAATGTATTTATGCTATGGTGTCTTATACCATAGGTTCAAAGACACGAGCTCCAGAGCATCAGTAGCATTCCAGTCTCAGCAGTCAGAGTTAGTAGTGAGTCCTCATCTTTCAAGGACATGACCATTTCTTTATTATCTCATTAATTAATTTATTATTTAGAGTTAGTTGGGGACATGACCCATCAAATCCTTATTCAGAAAGTCATATTTTAGAGGCTTTTCAGACTACAGTATGTGCAGATAGTTTATTTCAGTTAGTTTTGGGTATTTCATACCCCACCCAGATGTTATATTTTATCAGATATTATATCTCTGTTTTGAACCTTTTGGCCTTTTAGTTCATATTTCCTCATTATACAGTATATTATGCAGTATATAGGTACAGATATCAGTCATGGGTTTGTTTGTGGTCCTTCGGGGTCATGAGCACCGTGTAGCATTTCGGGTACCAGATTTGGGGCGTTACAAACTTGGTATCAAAGCCAGGTTTTCAATAGTGTCCTAGGAATTTTGAAAGTCTCATCAAGTAGAGTCTTGTACATGGGTGTGTTGCGCGCCACATTTATGTGTAGGAGGCTATAAGATGTTTTAGGAACAGTTTCCCTTTTTTCAGTATTTATGTCGTGCTAGTAAGCATAATATCAAGTCAATCTCTCAGTCTAATCTATTTATCCCCTTTTTCTATAGAACATGCCTCCAAAAACAAGAAATGGGAATCAGTCAGCCCTTCAACCCGAAGTACCTTTATGCGAACATGTTTCTCATGCAGAGTTCAGAGTTACATTCACTACTCTTGCCCAGTCAGTTGCTGCTTTGAATGAATGACCAGATGTCATTCCGGCCAAACCAGTGGCTAATTCAGTTGCATCCAGTATTTGGGACTTCACCCAAATGAATCCTCCATCCTTTTTCGGGTCTAAGTCAAATGAGGACCCTTAGGAATTGATCGATTAGGTTCAGAAGGTTACTAACATTTTGGGGGTGTCAACTGTTGAGAGGGCTGAGCTAGCTTCATATCAGTTGCAGGATATTGATCACACATGGTACAAGTAGTGGAAGTCAAAAAGTCCAGATGATGCAGGTCCTATTGAGTGGGATGAGTTTGTCACCGCATTCTTAGAGAGGTTCTTTCCCCTAAAGATGAGAGAAGTTAAGGTATTATAATTCATCAACCTCTGGAAGGGCAACATGACGGTGAAATAGTATTATCTTAAATTTACTCAATTAGCTAGATATGACCCTTATGTGGTTGCAGACAGTAGAGCCAAGATGAGTAAGTTTGTGTCTGGGTTGAATGATAGTGTAGTCAATAAGTGTAGATCTATGATGTTGAATAGTGACATAACTTTAGCCAGGCTCATGACTCATACTCAGCAGATAGAAGATCAAAAGATTAAGATGAAGGTGAAGTAGAATAAGAGAGCAAGGACAGGTAGTTTCAACTTTGTTCATCCCAAATCAGAAGGAGGAAACTGTTCTCAATTTCGGCCAAAGTCATCAGTTCCATCTCTTTCTTCAGCTAGTGCTCCAGCGACTAAGTTCAGGGAGGGTAACAAAGATACAGTGCAAGGCTCTAAGTCTCAGGGCAGTGTTAGTAGTACCTGCACCTATCCTCTTTGCCAAACTTATGGCAAGCACCATTAGGGAATATACAGAGTTGGTAGTGGTATTTGTTTCGGGTGTGGCAATCTAGGCTACAGAGTCAGAGACTGTCCTCAGCCAGGTCCTCAGGGTCAGTAGAACTATTCCCCAGCTTAGTTCGGTTGCCCAAACCAGCAGGGTTCCACCTCCAGTGCTACTAGTGGGCAACGCCCAAATAAACTTTATGCTCTTCAGTCCCGGCAATATTAGGAAAATTCTCCTAATGTGATTACTGGTATGTTACAGATCTTTCATGTGCATATTTACGCTTTGCTAGATCCAGGAGATTCTTTGTCTTTTTTTACTCCCTATATAGCAGTTGATTTAGTCAGTCCCAAAATTCTACCAGAGCTTTTTTCAGTCTCTACCCCAGTAGGTAAAACCATTATAGACCGGCGGGTATACAGGAACTTTCCGATTATGATATTTTAGAAAATCACTTCAGCAGACTTAGTCGAATTAAAGATGACTAATTTTGATGTCATTCTCAGCATGGATTGGATTCATTCCTTCTATACCACAGTCGACTGCAAAAATAGAATAGTCCAGTTTCAATTTCCGAATGAACCTATCCTAGAGTGGAAGGGTAGTGTATCCACTTTCAGAGACCATCTTATTTCCTACCTTCGGGAAAGGAAAATTATATTTAAGGGATATGTCTATCATCTTATTTGAGTTAAGAACACTAGTTCTGCAACTCCCAGTCTTGAATCAGTCCCAGTAGTGAATGAATATTCAGATGTCTTGCCCTAAGATCTTCTAGGAATTCCTCTCGAAAGGGAAATAGACTTTGACATTGATCTTTTTCCATATACTTAGCCTATATCTATTCCGCCATATAGAATGGCACTAGCAGAACTCAGTGAATTGAAAGAACGGTTGAAGGATCTCTTAGATAAGGGATTCATCAGTCCTAGTGTGTCCTCGTGGGGTGCACCAGTCTTATTTGTACGAAATAAAGATGGTTCTCTTAGAATATGTATTTATTACCGTCATCTCAATAAAGTTACGATCAAGAAAAAGTATCCTCTTCCCAGAATCGATGACTTATTTGACCAACTTCAGGGTGCCAGCTATTTCTCTAAGATAGACCTCAGATCCGGCTATCATAAGCTCAGAGTTAGAGAATGTGACATTCCAAAAACTTCTTTTAATACTCGGTATGGTCACTTTGAGTTTTTGGTTATGTCCTTTGGTCTTACCAATGCCCTAGCAACTTTTATGGACTTGATGAACCGTGTGTTCAAGCAGTACTTGGACATGTTCATCATAGTCTTCATAGATGATATTCTGGTATATTCCCGCAGTGAGCGTGATCATGCAAACCATCTCAGAATCGTACTACAAACTCTTAGAGATCATCAGTTGTTCACCAAATTCAGTAAATGGGAATTTTGGCTATGGTCAGTAGCATTCCTTGGCCATATCATTTCAGGTGATGGCATTAGATTAGATCCTTAAAAGACCGAAGCGGTAAGAAAGTAGCCCAGACCTGTCTCTCCATCAAATATCAGGAGTTTCTTGGGTTTGCCTGGCTATTACAGGCGGTTTGTTGAGGGATTTTCTTCTATTGCATCCCTTATGTCCAGATTGACTCAGAAGAAAGTCAAGTTTCAGTGTTCAGATCCTTGCGAGAAGAGTTTTTAGGAGTTGAAGACTCGACTCACCTCAGCTTCAGTCCTACCTCTTCTAGATGGTTTCGTAGTGTATTATGATACATCCAGAGTAGATTTGGGTTGTGTCCTTATGCAGCATGGTAAGGTCATAGCCTACGCCTCCAGACATTTTAAACCTCATGAAAAGAATTATCCTACTTATGATCTTGAGTTAGTTGCCGTAGTTTTTGCCTTACATATTTGGAGGCATTATCTATACGGTGTTCATGTAGATGTGTTCACAGATCATAAGAGTCTCTAGTATGTATTTTCGCAGAAAGATCTCAATCTTCATTAGAGAATATGTTTAGAGCTCTTGAAAGATTATGACATGAGTATCCTTTATCATCCGAGCAAGGCCAACGTTGTGGCCGATGCTCTCAGTAGACTATCTATGGGTAGTGTTGTTCATGTTGAGGATAGCAAGAAGAAGTTAGCTCAGAAAATCCATTATCTTACTAGACTAGGTGTTCTCTTAGTCGATACCGAAGAGGGTGACATATGGGTTCAGAGTAGTTCAGAATCATCTCTAGTTTCTGAGGTGAAAGAAAAGCAAGATAGAGACCCCAGTTTAGTCAAGTTGAAAGAGTCAGTCAAGGATCAGAAAGTAGAGGTTTTCTCCCAAGGGGGAGATGGTGTTCTGCGTTGTCAGGGTCGTCTCTGTATTCCAAGTGTAGATGACTTAAGGCATCGAATTCTTGCAGAAGAGCATGGTGCGCGCTACTCTATTCATACAGGGGCCACAAAGATGTACCGCGACTTATGGGAAATGTATTGGTGGAGTGGGATGAAGAAAGATATTGCAGAGTTTGTGGCTAAGTACTCTACATGTCAGCAAGTTAAGATAGAGCATCAGAAGCCTAGTGGTTCCATGCAGGAGTTCAGTATTCCTACTTAGAGGTGGGAAGTTGTGAACAAGGACTTCATGACGGGCTTGCCTCGTACCCGTCATCAGCATGATTCAGTTTGGGTCATTACAGATAGGATCACTAAATCAGCTTATTTTCTTCCAGTCCATACCTCTTATTCAGTCGAGGATTACACCAAACTCTACATCAGAGAGTTGTTCGGATTGCACAGTGTTTTATTATCCATTATCTCAGACAGAGGTACCTAGTTCACCTTTTATTTCTATAAAGCATTATAAAAGGGTCTTGGTACCCAAGTTTATCTCAGTACAACTTTTTATCCTCAGACATATGGTCAAGCAAAAAGGAACATTCAGACTTTAGAAGATATGCTAAGTGCATGTGCAATTGATTTCAAGGGTAGTTGCGATGACCACATGTCTTTGATTGAGTTTGCATACAACAATAGCTATCATTCCAGCATTACGATGGCTCTATTCAAATCTCTCTATGGAAGAAAATGGAGATCTCCAATCAGTTGGTTTGAATTTAGTGAGGCCTCGGTCATAGGACCTGACTTAGTATTCGATGCCTTAAAGAAAGTCCAGTTGATCAGAGATAGACTCTGGGCTACTCAGAGCCGACAGAAGTCTTATGCAAATATGCGTAGAAAGGATCTCAAGTTTGATATTGGTGACTATGTCTATATAAAGATCTCTCCCATGAAGGGAGTGAAGATATTCGGCAAGAAGGGAAAGATCAGTCCTCGATATGTCGGTCCCTTCAAAATTCTCAGTCGTCGTGGCAAGGTAGCCTATGAGCTCGAATTGCCTTCAGATCTAGCCTCAGTCCATCCAGTCTTCCATGTCTCTTTGCTCAAGAAATGCATAGGTGATCCAGCAGTTGTAGTCCCTATTCAGAGCATAGATGTTCAGAACAACCTCTCTTATAAAGAGATTCCAGTCAAAATCCTAGACTATCAGACTCGTAGACTGAGGAACAAAGAAGTCCCTTTAGTCAAAGTTCTTTGGCGAAATCAATCCGTTGAGGGAGCTACTTGGGAAGAAAAAGAAGATATATGAACCAAGTATCCTGACCTCTTCTCTACTAACTCAGGTCAAGGTAACAGTTCTCCCTAAGCTTATCATTTTCATGTTCAGACTTCAGTTACAAGCTTGGTATATAGTTCATGTTCAGGATTTCATTACAAATTTGGTATTAAATACCATTCCATATTCATTCATGTATTTATGTATCAGTTCAGTTATATAATTATGCATCAGGCATGCATTCTCATTGTGAGAAATTTAGTTCATCAGAACACTCAGTCATGCATTCATGAATCAGTTACGCATGCATCAGATATGCATGTTCAGTATGATATGTTCAGTTATCAGCTATGTTAGTTATGTTCCAATTGTTCATGTTCAATATGTACGTCAGTTTATATTCTTCTCTCTCTCTCAGTCTCATTCGAGGATGAATGTTCTAAAGGGGGAGATATTGTAATATCCCATACTTTTTTCTAGCTCGGAATTGTATTAAGAATGTTAGAAACTTTCTTTAAAATAGGAATCCATTTTTGTACACGTGGAATTGTTAATATTTTCACTTTTTATCATATGGGAAATTGAATTATCTTTCCAACGATACCAATTTCATCTAAATTCGGTATCAGAGTGAAAAGTTATGGATGTTTTACTAAGAGCTATCAAAATCGCCCAAGTGCGACGACCAGGTTGATGGACCATTGACCTAGCGACAGACCGTCGGCTTGACCGTTATAGCCAATGCAGTATGACAACCTTCTAGATAAGGTGCGATGGATAGGTTGATGGTCTATCAAACTTGCGACGGACCGTCGCCCAAGCCGTTGCTACTTAGGCAGTGAGTCCCTATCTTGGTCCACTTATGACAGTCAAAACGAGGGACCATCGATTCAGCGATGGGCCTTCGCACGAGCCGTCGCATATCCCATTCAGTTATTTTTTAAGTCATTTTTAAAGGAGATTTTGGTCTTTTACCACCTGTTTATATAACTAGTAATATCCAACCAAGGCTCATAATTTCATTATTCTTCCACAACATTAAATTTAGGGTTTCATCCCTAAGAGCAATTCTTAAGCAAAAAAATCCAAATCTTCTTCAATAACTAAGAGATTCAAATTCTTCATGTTCAAAAACATCAAGAAACTCACCACCAGGTATGCATAGTGTTTATTCATAGACTCCTTTGATCTATGAAGCCCAAGAATCTCTTTTCAAAGTTCAAGTGTATGGATTTCATTATGAATTTCATGTTGTCTTTGCTTTTGTTCATGTTGATATTGACCAATTGAATTCTAATCCATGTTGGGTAATCAATTTTATGTGGAATTGATTTGTATAGGTGTAGATTCATGTGAACCTACGATTAAACTCTTTGATGATGAAATTGGAGTTGAATCATGATGTTTATTTTTTGTATAATGTTGTCTCCATTTACTATGCTTACCATATGTTTGATTAAATGCCTATGCGAAGGAAAAGTGCCCAACTACTATGATATTATGCAATCCTCATGTATGTACAAGTTTGTGTAGATCACATGTTTGATGAAATGCCTTAATAAATGAATTATGGATTGTGATGTTGGTCATGTATTCAAGAAAGGCATGATTTGTCAGTTTCTTTCCATCGAGTCCTAGGGGTACTTGTACCCGACAATTAGCTGTGTGCCTAGATCCTATGTCATGTTCTCAAGATACTATCAGTCAAGCTATGTTCATGTAACACCCCGTAAATTTTTTCGTACACTTATCGCGATTATATGGAGTCCTAAAGGCTTGCGTATGGGTTAAATTAAGTTTATGGTGTTCGGAAGTATCCCGTCAATAGTTGTATGTGTAGGTATTGGAATAATATTTCCAACGATATAAAGTTTGCCCAAAACAGAGGAGTATTTCATATAAGCGAGCACATTCGAAATTTCAAAACGGTGGCCGGGAAGCCTGTGAACAGTAAATCTGCAGGAAAATTACTGCAGCTAGGCAATTTTTTTTGGATCAACTTTAGACGATCATAACTCCTTGTACAAAAAGAACTGTGTGATCTGCTATATATCGAAGAAAATCTACGAGAGTCTTCTTTACGATGAAATTTGTTTCATCTAAATCCAATGTCTGAGTAAGGAGCTATACCCGTTTTACTACAGCCTATAAAAAAAAAATAGAATTTTGGGACAGATTTTTGGGTCAACTTTAAACGAACATAACTCCTTGTACAGTAAGAACTGGGTGGTATAATTTCTATGAAAATGAAATACCTTTGAATTATCTTTCCAATGCAATTGGTTTCACCCAAATCCTATACCGGAGCAAAGAGTTATGATCGATTTACTTCAGCCTGTCAAAACTGTCCACTGGGGACAGATTCGGATTTATTTAAATTTTTAGGGCAAAATAGTCATTTTCTATTATCTCTTGGACGAAAATTGGCCTTTATAATCATACACTTAGCCTCATATATATCATATATCATCCAATTATTAAGAGAAGGTGAAACCCTAGCCTAATTTCAACTTCAAATATTTTGTGATTCAACCGTAGAAAATTCGAATTGGTTCCGTAGTTGTGTTCACCATCTCGAAAACTTCGAGAAGCACCCCATGGTTATGTAAGTAGGATTCTAAATACAAGATTTCATTGTTAAGGTATGAATATTGTTTATTCTTGATTCTTAACCATGAATAAGTATTGATAAGGGATTATGAGTATTGTCTTGATGTTGGAAGATAACTAGAAACATAGTTATGAATTGTTTTGTATAAATTGTTAGTAGTAAATTATGGAAGTTGTTGGTATTGGATTATGGAGGATGAATTTTGGTGATATATCATTATATTAGTGGTTATGTATGCCTAGTGATCATGTTGGTATTGGATGGTGATTAAGAGGGGAAATAAAGGCTAAGAGTGATGTTGAGGGATATTGCATGAAAATGCATGATATGTGAATGTAATAAGAGTATAAGAGGATGTATGTAGCACTCTTATTGATGAGTTAAAGGATTACTTCCTAGACATTATTTGGTGAAGTTAATACCTAAATGGTAAGGTTTGGTTGCTAATACTAGTTTGCCACAAATGACTTATTGTAGATAAGTGTTCGAAGAGTACGGGAAGTCAAGTTGGACTTGTATTGAAGTGGTTATATCAAGGTATGTGAGACATACTCTATCTAATCTTTGGCATGAATAATGACCCATGGCACTCTCAAGTAAGCTTACAACATTGTCCTACGACACATGACACATAATAACATCATATGATCTTCGACACTACCAATTGAACTTGTTTTCACTTTTAAGATGTCCGGCTAGTCAAAAAAATGTCCATATACTATTGTTGACTCCGAAATGGTTTAATGAGGTATCCATGATTCTCTAATTTATTTTCATGATATTGATTACCTATTTACATGTTTTTCCTATTGAGGTATCATGGTTTCAAGTTCCATAAGGTGTGACCACAAAGTAACCAATCTCAAAGATTAATTGAATTAAGAAATGGAATATCTTTATTTTAAATTGATGATATGATGTATTGTATTAGTACCACTGATCAGTTGGCCATTGTATTATAAAGATTATGTATATATGCTATTCCAGGGGTGGTCCCTGATGTATTGTATTAGTACCACTGATCAGTTGGCCATTGTATGACATATGTTATGTATTGATAAGGAATACGGGAAGTAATGATATGAAAGTAATGTGCAGGTATCCCATCAGCTCTTTTAAGTGTGGTCTACTCATACTGTTTATTCACTGGTATCTGGGCTCTGTTGATCTTTTGTATCTCATCTTGATACTCACTGCCTTACATACTCAGTACATATTTCCGTACTGACGTCCCTCACGGGGGACCTGTATTCATGCCTGCAGGAATAGGTACTTCAGGTCGTACACCTCCGCAGTAAGATCCAAGACTTTCTGTTGATAGTGGTGAGCTCCAGTTGTTTCGGGGCATCCCAAGTCGTTTCTATATGTACTTTTGGTATTTGTATAAAAGTCTTTTGTGGGCGGGAGTTTGTCCCGACCCTAACTCAGTTATGTATCTATGTAGAGGCTTTGTAGACATATTGTACAGCCATAGGAGTGTTTGGTTGATAGAAGTGATGGCTCTAACGGCCAATTACTGTTTATATATATATATGCGTGTCTGCTGGGCTGATACAGGTACTGTTTTCTTCTATTTACAACGAAGTGCTGCCCAAATTTCTAATTTTCATAAGTAATGTAAATGTGAAAGTATAGGTTATGAACGGGTTCTCCCGGGCCTCCTCGGCTACGGGTGCCAGTACGCTCCAATGGGATTTGGGGCGTGACAGTTCAGTAGAATTCAGTCAGTTTCATGACTTAGGAAAACTCAGTAACTTCAGTAAATCTCAGTCAGTTATCAGACCTCAGTAATATTTCATCAGTCAACGAAACTCAGTTAACCCAGTCCAGTCAGTTAAGTTAATCATGTTCAGTGTCTATTCAGATGGGAGTAAAAATTAGCACCGAATGAATCCAAGGATGGGAACTCTCCTGTTATATGAGGGTGTGATTCTTAGAAGCAATCCTTGCATTCCAGAACTATGTAGCCAGCATAGGTTGGGATATCATAACCTGCTATATGAGGGTAGATGATGTGGCTTAACATATTATATGAGGGTTCCCACCATTCTCAGTAGAGTTACCTATTATATGAGGGTTACTCACATATTATCCTTACCAGTGGCACGATATTGACACCCTTCCAATTAGGGTTACAGATTGGACCCCAACTAAGCCATAATGGAGTATTAGGGGCATGTCGGTTAGGTAACTACTTACCATAGTTTTAGTTTCAGTATCAGTAAAAGAACTCAGATTTTTCTAGAGAATTTAGGACTGTCAGATATAGTCAACTCAGATACAGTACGGAGCTCAGCTAGTTTCATCAGATTTAGGACTGTCAGATACAATCACTCATGTTATTAGTTATATCAATCCTCGAAACTTAGTTACCAGTCATGTTAGTTATCAGTAAATTCTTGTTATCACGATCTCAGATATAGTTACTATGTATTCATGCATGCATATGAACCCCATGCATTTAGCCTACCTCACATGCATACCAGTATATTCAAAGTACAAACACATTTGCGCTATGGTGTCTTATACCATAGGTTCAGAGACACGAGCTCCAGAGCATCAGTAGCATTCTAGTCTCAGCAATTAGAATTAGCAGTGAGTCCTCATATTTCGAGGACATGACCATTTATTTATTATCTCATTAATTAATTTATTAGTTGGAGTTAGTTGGGGACATGTCCCATCAACTCCTTATTCAGACAGTCATGTTTTAGAGGAGTTAGTTGGAGACATGTCCCATCAACTCCTTATTCAGACAGTCATGTTTTAGAGGCTTTTCAGACTACAGTATGTGCAGATAGTTTATTTCAGTTAGTTTTGGGTATTTCATACCCACCCAGATGTTATATTTTATCAGATATTATGTCTCAGTTTTTAACCTTATGGCCTTTCAGTTCATACTTTTTCATTATACAGTATATTATGCATTATACAGGTACAGATATCAGTCATGGGTTAGTTTGTGGTTCTTCGGGATCATGAGCACTGTGTAGCATTCTGGGTACCAGATTCAGCGCGTTACAGGTAAGTGTGTGAACTGGTGATTGATTAAAGATCTATAACTAATAGAGACAACAATGAATGTATAAGTGTTCAAAGTTTTTATATCTCAAAGAAGAAATAGAAAGAGTATGAAAAATAGGCTAACATGTATCTCTATATTTTAAAATGGTCAAAAAATATAAAATAGGCAAACCCTTATTTTTTATATTAATATCTCAAATACTCAAAACTGGAGGTAAAAAAATCAAATGAAATGAAAATAACACCTTTGAAAAAAAATTATATTTCTTGACAGAAGAACTATTGTCTATTTCTCTATTTTATCTTTTGAATTTGAAGTGCAGTAGTGATTATAATAATTTGGGTGAGTATAGTAGTATGTATTGTTTTTCCAGATGATTGTATGGGTAAGGAAAGAAGAACAGAGCGTGAGTGATGCAATTGTTCAATTGCAGAGGATACTAGCGCTGGCTATATGGGTAAGTGAATAACATTTGAGAGAGGGATTGCATAGGAATTTGGTTGTGCCTTTTGGTGAGGTGATTCTTTAGGTAGGTCTTATTGTTACAACCGCGTATTGTATAGGAATTTGGTTGTGCCTTTTGGTGAGGTGATGCTTTAGGTAGGTTTTTTTGTTACAGCCACAAACTGTATAGGTAAAAAGGGGAAAAAGATAGGAATGTACTATAAAAAGAACAATGATATATACATAAGCTCTATATATTGTTTATAAATCTTCTAGAGTTCAGTTAAGAATTTAATTTGGGTAACGAATAAGGAGTGTTAACGACAAAGTAAACTGATATTACAGTATTTTAAAATAATCAAAGGATGTAAAATAGGTATTCATAGTTCTCACTATTAAAATCTCAAATGCTCTAAACTAGGGGATAAAATGAAATGAAACAAAATAATACCTTCAAGAATTCTAACTCTTGACATATGAACTATTGTCTATTTCTCTATTTTATCTTTCGTATTTAAAGTGCAGTGGTTGCTATGATAGTTTGGGTGAGTAAGGATAAGTAGTGTACCTTCTTTGGCCGGATAGTTGTATGGCTAAGTGAAGAAGAATAAAGTGTAAGTGATGCGAGTGTTGAATTGCAGTGGATATTACCATTGGTTGTATAGTTAAGTGAGCAAAATTTGGGAGAAAAGTTGTCTACGAATTCGGTCGTGCCTTTTGGTGAGGTGATGCTTCAAGTAGAATTTTTTTCAAAGCTACATATTGTATGGATAAAAGAACAAAATTTGTAGGAATGCTTGTAAAAGGGGCTATGGCCCTCATATATATATATATATATAACCAAACAGTCACAATCAAGTGTTCGACCAATACAAAATCCAATGCCAATACCAATACCAATATATACAGGAATGCTTGTAGAAGGGGCTATGACCCTTATATATATATATATATATATATATAACCAAATAGTCACAGTCAAGTGTCCAACCAATACAAAACCCAATGCCAATACCAATACCAATGTTAACATTAATAACAACACCGCTCATACCCATAGTAGTCTAACAAAGCCTATAACCAGAATCAAAGTATATCCATTCGGAACATGCCCCCGACAATAGCCAAAACCAAAACCAAAGAAATAAAAATTATAAAAAGAAGTTCATAGCATTAAATGGGTTCTTTCGTAGTATGGAAGCTCACTACTTCAATCTGACTCAAAAATTGTCCCTGAATCACCAAGTCACTGAGCAGGAGGAGTGAAAGTATGGTTTATTCCTACATCACGTGGATATACAACGTTCGAAGATGGTTAGCAAAGTGAACGCTAACATGTAACTCAGGGATAAAGATAAAATAGTGCCATCAATCAAACCAAATCAAACAACCATATGCAATGACATACAAAAATATATATATCGTGTTTGGATAGGGAACAAGATTTAGCATGCATTTAAAAACTTTACCTGAATTTTATTGCTTTGCCATTATAAATTCATCCACGGGCTATATGGGTCCAGTGTTACCCCCTGAATAGGCCCTAGTGAGTATAGTCGCACAAACCGGAGATATCACAGAAGGCTGGGGATTCTCGTGTACCCTTCTCCCTCCATGATACATCTATACAAATATAGACTTGGGGGATTATCATGTACCATACAAGTATATGGTCACCAAAACCAAGCCTCATATCGGCAAATATGAGTTTTCAATGTCCGTCCTTCGGACTCACACCTTCACGGCTAGCTATCGTAACCCCCATTATTACCCAATTAAAAGATTTAGCACATAACCAAACCACCAATTTCAAGAGACAATAATTAAGTCATTATAAAGTGGTATTGTCATACTGACTATAGCTTCCAAGCAATGTCATTAGACAACACTTAGTGGATTTCCATGTACACCGCAGACTCTATTATTAAAATCACTTGGGAGATTCCCGTGTACCCAACATGATTTTCATTATAAGTTTACTTGGAGGATTCTTGTGTACCTCACAAGGTTTTCAAAACCATCCTTAACCATTTAATCAATTACACCATACATTAGTTTCAAAAGTAAGTTAAACCAAACTCTTTGGGGATTCCATTATACCCCTAGTTCAAATTCACACCTTTCTCATAACTGCTAACCAGTTTTATAATACAAGGTTGGGGTCATAACCACTTCAAAAGTCATAAGTTTAGAGAAAGTTGTCATTATCAAGTTCAATCACCATACCCATGCAACCACATGTTCAAAACCATAATAAAAACATTAAAAACCATAATTAAACCATGGGAAAACATTATTCAACAATTTACATCCAAAACCCCCCAACCTTTATTTCAAAACCATAACAATACCATAAAAACATACATTAAAACATATGTTTTTAGCAAAATAGAAATGAAGGAGGAGTAACATGTCTAAATTACAATGATTAACGGAGAGAATTTGACTCTTAAACTCTGAGATGGCCACTTAGGAGAAACCCTAGCCAATATTTCATAAGAGGATTTTGAGAGGATAAAGTGGATGTTTAATCTTGTAAAGCGTGGAATGAATGCCCCCAAAAGTGTTTTAGGGACGTGGGGTCTTAAGGGTTTTAAGTGGGAAATATCAAAAGTGCCCTAAACTGAAAAGTTGTAAAAAGAGTCTTCCTTGGTTACAAGCCGACCCATTGACTCGTCACCACATTATACAACTCGTAGCCATGGGTCGTATCCTAGACAGTGAGTTGGACACCCATACATTTCCATCCTTATGACTCTATGACCCCACTCATGACCTGATCATACAACTCATATGGTCTAGTCGTATCCAAGATGGAACCCAAGGGATTAGACACTGGACAACATGCAACTCAACCCTACCACTCATAATCTATCCTCACGGTTCTTAGTAAGCCACTCATAGTCAGAGCAGAGTCAAGTCACTAAGTTATTGATTTAGTTGAGGCTCGTCCTAATAACTCCTCACCACCCCTAATGACTAGTTCCACCAAGTCGTAACCAAGACAAAAAACCCAACCACCATCCATTGGACACCTTAAGACTAGGGTGACCTAACCCATAACCACAGCATACGACTCGTATGATTGGTCGTTACTAGGACAGTGAGCTTAAATCTTAGGAATTTTCCAAGTGCTAAAATCCATGGTGTTTCAATTCTCCCCCATTGGATCATTCGTCCTCAAATGATGAAACAAGGCATTGACTAGTACGATTAAACCCCAAATATCTCTACTTTTACCTTTAGCTAAGTTAGAAAACAAAAGATGTCGAGGAAATAAATCTTTCCTTTAACAAAGTTAGAAAACAAAGATAGTAAGATCAACACATACCTTAAGAACAATTTTCTGAAATGGGGACTTCGTCTTCCCAAGTAGCCTCTTCGACCTTGTGGTTCCTCCATAGAACCTTTATCAAAGCTACGTCCTTGGTCCACAGCTGATGAACCTGTCGATCCAAAATTTCAATCAGGACTTCTTCATAAGACAAGGAATCTGAAATACCAATATCCTTGATAGGCACAATATGCGATAGATCACCCACATACTTCCTCAACATAGATACGTGGAACACCGGTGAATGGATCTCAAACTAGAGAGCATCTCGAATTTGTACGCAACATTGCCAACCCTTCTTAAAGCGACGTACGGGACAACATACCAGGGACTAAGCTTCTTTTTCTTTCCAAACTGCATCACCCTCTTAATGGGAGATATCTTCAAGAACCCTCTATCATCAACCATTGCCTCACATCCACATAGGACTTTTGGGAACTTTGGGCGGCCTTAAGTCTATCCTAAATCACCTTCACCTTCTCCATGGCTTGGTGAACTAAATCCGGGCCAAACATTTCTGCCTCACCAAACTCGAACCACCCAATAGGAAACCTACACCTACCATACAAAGCCTCAAATGGGGCCATCCCAATGCTAGAGTGGTAGTTATTATTATACACAAACTCTATATGAGGCAAATGATCAACCCAACTACCACCATAGTCAATCACGCAAGCTCAAAGCATATCTTCCAATGTCTGAATAGTCCTTTCTGCCTGCCCAGCCGACTGCGGGTGAAAGCGGTACTAAGACTCACTTTAGTCCCCAAACCTTTCTAAAATGACGCTAAAAATGCAATGAAAACTGTGTACCATGATCTGAGATGATAGAAATAGGTACCCCATGCAAAATCACAATCTCTTGGAGGTACAACCTTACATAATCCTCTGCCGAGAAATTTGACCTAACTGGCAAAAAATGAGCAGACTTTGTCATCTTGTCCACGATGACCTAAATCGAATCAAACTGATTTCGAGATCGAGGAAGACCAGTAACGAAATCCATATTGATCATTTCCCACTTCCACACAGGTAACTCAATCTCTTGATACAATTTCCCAAGCCCCAAGTGCTTAACTTTCACTTGTTGGCATACCATGCACTTAGCCATAAAACTAGCCACATCTCACTTCATATTGTTCCACCAATACATCTTCTTAAGGTCATGATACATTTTCATTGAACCAAAATGAATGGCATAACGCGACTCATGAGCCTCAGCCAAGATCCTCTATTGCAATCCATCAATGTCGGGAACACATAATCTCTCTTGGTTCTGCAAGGTACCATCAACACTAATCTCAAAGGCCATCACCTTCTTCCCACCTACTTCACCCTTAAGTTGTACTAAGATAGGATTTAACACTTATTTCTCTTTCACCTCAGCACCAAGAGATGACTACGCCATCTTCTGAATAAACATGCCACCATCCTCAGAGTCTAAGAGATGAACTCTAACGTTAGCCAACCGGTGAATATCTTTCACCGACTCCTTCTTCCCTTCATCCATATGAGCCAGACTCCCCATGGATAACCTACTCAGAGCATCAGCAACCACGTTAGCATTACCTAGATGGTAGTGAACACTCATTCCATAATCCTTGAGCAGCTCAAGCCATCTCCTTTGCCTGAGATTAAGCTCTTTTTGGGTAAACACATATTACAGGCTCTTATGATCAGAAAAGATATCAACATGAACTCTATATAAATAGTGGTGCTAGATTTTCAGCGCGAACACCATAGCTAATAACTCTAAGTCATGAGTTAGATAATTCTTTCCATGCACCTTCAACTCTCTAGAGGCATAAGCTATCACCTTGCCATGCTACATCAAAATGCAACCAAGCCCCATACGGGGCGCATCACAATAGACGACAAAACCATCAGTGCCTTCAGGCAAAGTTAAGACCGGAGACAAAGTCAACTTATCCATCAACTTTTCAAAACTACCCTCATAAGTATCAGACCATAAGAACTTTACCTTCTTCTGAGTCAACTTAGTCAATAGAGAAGCTATAGTTAAAACCTTTCTACAAACCTCCTGTAATAACCGAATAAACCCAAGAATCTTTGAATATCGGTTGGAGTCATTGATCTAGGACACATCTTAACTACTGCAACTTTCTGCGGATCCACCATAAAGCTTTCACTAGAAATGACATGACCCAAAAAAGTGACAGTGTTCAACCATAATTCATATTTTGAAAATTTAGCATACAACTATTGATCCTTCAGGATCTGCAATACAATACGAAGGTGATCGGTATGATCTATCTCGCTCTTAGAGTACACCAAAAAATTATCTATGAACACAATGACGAACAAATCTAGAAACTGACTAAAGACCCTATTCATCAAATCCATGAATATAATCGAGGCATTAGTCAATCCAAAAGACATAACTAGGAACTCAAAATGCCAATATCGAGTACGGCAGGCAAAAACTTATTGCGCACACGCAAGTGTATGTGGCCTTACAAATAGTAAAGTAGCCCTTTTACAAGCCAAGTATCGATCCCATAGGGACTAGCATTAAAAAACTATCCAATTTTAGTTTAACTATTAAGATTCACAAGTGCCAACGTAACCAAAAGAGTTTTGAAGGTTTGTAAATTAAAAGTAAACTAAAACAATGCGTGAAAGTAAAGACTGAACAATTAATAGATGAAAACCCGGGGTTAAAGCATACGAACAATCATACTATGCTAATGAACTTCATCGGTTAGGTTACTTATCTTGGTTGTTGATTCACAGTGTTGATTTCATGATCATAGTCTCCCGACCTCTAACCACCTATCTAACTTAAACTCGCAACTACATCATTGAGTGGGGATGTGAGAACTAAGCTAAACACATTTATATTTCATCCCCTAGTAAACCAAGTAACGCTTCTAGGTATATCCCTATCCTAGATTCTAATTCAAATCCCCTATTTTATAAAGGAATAAAACCTTACTCTATTTACCCTCACATTCTATCTTCGTATTCCCCCTCCCGAGATCACAAGGTTGATAATATATGTATTCTAAGGGTCACAAATACTTAAAATAATTATATCAAGGTTGAACAAACAACCAAATATGATAAATAAACAAAACCAAATCAATTCATAGCAATCGTAGTCATATTCATTGCTTTTACCCCGGAAAGGGAGCTTTTAGCCACTAATAGACATACCCGTTATAAAAGTAATTGAATACATGATTAAATACATTAAAAACCTAAATTAAATAGAAATAAGCCCTAATTAAAGTGAGTATCATCCTCTCCTTAATGGCCTAAGACGTCCAAAAGTAATTACAATGTGTTCAAAGTTTCATATATATAGTATGCAAGGTTTGGTCGTGTAGGAATTGGCCAAGCGTCGCGGGATATAGCCCACCGGAATAGAAGCGGAGCTGTGAGCCTTAGTCTACTGGTATAAAGGAGGTGGCTCATGACTTAGTCCCATGGAGTGAAAGGGCACCTCCCCTATATCGCCTGGGTACACTGGATTTGTCCACATGCATCTAAACTTGTCTCAAGCCTTTCTTCTTCCGTCCTAAGCCTCATGGTATTGTTTCCACTTGTGTATCATACAAATATCATCCAAATCAGCTCACTAAGAATCCTATAACATTAAAAACCATTGATTAGAGCTCAAAACAACAAAACATCACAAACGACTAACTAGAAACTCAAGCTAAGAACAAGTTTCGCTCATTTAAATCTTAAACTTAGTCTTGACTTTTGGCTTGATTCAATTACACTTTAAACATCATAAACAAGTTGTTCCACACAATATTACACATTCAAACCGTAAGGAACTCATCATATGCATGAGAATCTATCGATACTAACTAGAACGACACTTAGCTCAAGCTAATAACACTAGCTTTCTTGTCTAAACTCTAAGTGATTGATTTAAATCTAAACTTGTTTGAAAACACCTTTAAACATTGTATTCACGTGTGTAAACACTTAGATGCTTTTTTATATCATTATTAACACATAAAGAACTACAATTGTCCTCAAAATAAGGCTAAATAAGCTAGGATAACAACATTAAAGTGCATAAAACCATCTCAGATCACAGTCTTAGGGATATTCACCTCCCTAATCTTTAGCTGATGATACCCAGACCAAAGATCAATCATTGAGAAAAACTTAGCACCCTAAAGCCAATAAAATAAATCATTTATCCTTGGAAGAGGGTACTTATTCTTTACTGTCACCTTATTAAACTGTCGGTAGTCAATACATATACGAAAGGAACCATCCTTCTTATGCATGAATAAAATAGGTGCACCCTACGGGGATACACTAAGATGGAGAAACCTTTGTCGAAAAGATACTTTAGTCGCTCCTTGAGCTCCTTTAATTAAGTTGGAGCCATTCTATTTGGGGGAATAGATATAGGACATGTGTCCGGAAAAAAATCAATCCCAAAATCAATCTCCCTATTAGGAGAGATACCAGGAAGGTCATCAAGGAAAACCTCAGGAAATTCATTCACCACCGAGATAGAATGTAAAGAAGGACACTCTGAATTAGAATCTTTAACCCAGACCAAGTGATAGAGACACCGCTTAGAGATTAATATCTGAGCTCTAAGATATGATATGAACCTTCCCTTTGGATCTAGGGAATTACCCTCCCACTCAATAACCGGCTTAATAGGAAATTTAAAGATAACCTTACGGGTTCGATAATCTAGAGAAGCATAGCACGAGTGCAACCAGTCTATTCTCAATATGACATCAAAATCCACTATGTCAAATTCAAACACTGATACCACACAACCCTTATAGACTCTTTTAGACACCATAGAGTCACCCACTGGGGTAAAGATAGAAAAAACTCTTAAATACACTCGGGATCAAAACCAAAATGCACTGCCACAAATAGGGTCACATAAGAGAGAGTGGACCCCGGATCAAGTAAACAGTATATATCATGGGAAAAGAGTTTCAACATACCAGTAAAGTCATCAAGCAATGCCTCAGACTCCTAATGGGTAGTGAGAGCATAGAGTTGGTTTCGATCGGTGTCGGAGCCAGATGGTGCTGTCACAACCCAAACTAAGGTTTGGCCGTGACGGGTATCTCAAGTCTCTCATAGACCGAAGATCAGCCTCTTCACCTAACCTAACAAACATATCAACCACAAACATTGGATGAATTTTGAACATATAACAAGATATAAAAAATAAGACTAACAATAGCTTATGACATGTCTAAAGCATTCATCACCACAACACACTAAACCAACACACACAAGTCCACAGTAATCCACAAAGCCTCTACAATCTGAAGTCGATAAAATATCGAGACATGCCCCCGACAATATCTAAAAACCTAAGTCTAACAAAGTCTAAGACATAGAATATAAAGACCATGAAATGAATGCCTTCTGAAGAATGGAAACTCCCCACTTCAATGTCAACTTACGAACACCTGGTCACTGCACAGGAAAAAAATAAGAAGTTTTGATCCCTGTATCACGTGAGGATACAATGATTGGAGAAGGTTAGTGGTTGGAGCGCTAGCAAATAACTCAGGGATAGAGGAATAAAATAATGCTCCATCATAAAAACCAAGTCAAATCAATATATCCAATCACATGTATACATATATACATATATATTATGTCGGGATAAAGAGCAAGGCTTAGTATGAACTTTAAAAACATTAACCTTTGTTTTGTAGCATAACCGTCATATAACAAGGCACCTACAGGCTATATGGGTCCATCTCTCCCCTAGTTAGAAGGACTCCAGTGCGTGTAGCCGCACTAACTAGAGAATATCCATAACTGTATATGCCTTTATGGGGGACCCAAACCTCCCGACATAATCAAGGTGACTTAGCTCCAATGTATATAATATGGGGGACTCAAACCTCCCATTCATGTATTCGTTCGGGGAACTCGAACCACCCGATCATATAGACACCTGCACCAGCTAGCGTGGTTTTTAGTGTTAGTCCTTCGTACACCACTTTTACGGCCCGACTACATATCCCACTTTAAAGCCCATTTCAAATATTCTTTACACATACACACAACCATTAGTCCACTTATTTACCAAAGGCATCCCGCTAGTATCGTCATACAAACCCCACTAGTAAGCGTACAACATGCCATAACCATTATCATTCAACATTGGGACTCGAATTCATTGTTTGTACAAAGACATCACTTAAATTCAACATTTAGGGACTCGGACTCATTTAGCCATTTAAACCACCAAGGTTACAATTCAAATTAACTTATGGCCAACAAGGCTTTCATGAAACCCTTTACCAACCGTTTACATTATTAGGCCAATGCCTTAGTTCAAATAATAATTTAATTTATTTTATGGCCATCAAGTCCATTACAAAACCATTCATCCTTCATTAATATTCTTATGCCAAGCATTAGTTTGAAACACAATTCATCATATGACAAGATTCTTCTCATAGATATTTTCACAAACAAGTTGAGGGCATACCATTATTAAACCATTATCAAGTCAAAAACTATTATGTTAGGGTTAACCATTACCTATTCATTAAACCACAATTCCCATACACCCACATGTGCTAAACAATTATGAAAATATGTATGAACACAAGTGAAATCATGAGAACAATACTCAATATTATACATTAAAACCCTCAATCATGGATTTCAAAACCACTATTTATGATTCAAGAACAATGTTTAAAACAGATGATTTTATGAACAAGCAATGAAGGAAGAGTTACATGCCTGAGTTACGAAGATTCACGAAGAGATTTCAATCCTTAAGCCTCTAGATAGCCACCTTGATGAAATCCTAGACCAAGCTTCTTGAGAGGTTTTTAGAGTGTTTTGATCTTTTAAAGTGAGGAATGGGGGACTAAATAGTATTATAGGACATGGGGTCTTAAGGGCTTGGGGTGGGTAATATCTAAAATATCCTCAGCTTAAAAGCTATAAAAGACTCGCAAGAGGGTAGGGTTGTACCCCTCCACTCATAACCATATCATATGAGTGGTATCGTCTACTCGTACCTTGATCAGAAAGTTGGACATCACATTCTATCCAACATAAGACTCCATAGCCTAACTCGTACCCTAACCATACGACTAGTACCCTTCAAGTCGTACTCTAAGAAGAATGTTAAGGCTATACACTAAACAACATATAGTTTGGCACTATACTTCTTGTACCATGTACATATGACTCGTATGGAGTCTTCTCGTACCAACAACAGAGCTTGGCCAATGTGACACTAACCAACATACGACTATGGTCCTAGACCCATACCCAAACCATACGACTGTATGGTGAGTCATGTGATGCACAGAAGGTTCAAGACTCAAGAAATTTTGCAAGGGCCGAAGTTCGGGGTGTTTCAGTCTCCCCCCCTCCCTTAAGATCACTCATCCTCGAATGATGGGCTGAGGCACTACAAGCACGATTTAGACTCCAACGTCTCTACTCTTACCTTTAAGACATAAAACAAAAAACCAAGGAATTCACAATCTACCTTTAACAAGACGTAAAACAAAGATGTTAAGAACAACACATACCTCAAGCATGATTTTCCGAAATTAAGAATAGGAATGGATACTTGAACTTCATATCCTCCTCGACTTCCCAAGTAGCTTCCTCAAACTTTTGGTTCTGCCATAGAACCTTCACCGAAGACACATCTTTCATTCACAACCAGCAAACCTGACGATCCAAGATCCTCAATGGGGCCTCATCATAGGATAAAAAATCCGAACTACTAATGTCCTCCAAAGGGACAACCAACGAAGAATCACTCACATATTTCCGCAACATAGACACATTGAATACCGGATGAATGGAACTCATGCTAGGGGAAAATACAACTCATATGCAACACTACCAACCCTTTTCAAAACCACATACGAGCCAACATACCAGGTACTGAGCTTCCCCTTTTTCCCAAACTATATCACTCCCTTCATGGGAGATACCTTCAAGAATAACAAATCTCCAGCCCCAAACTCCAAGTCCCTTCACCTCACATTCGCATAAGACTTTTGGTAACTATGGGCGGTCTTAAGCCTATTTTGAATTACCTTCACCTTTTCCATAACTTGGTGAACCAAATTTGAGCCAAGCATTTCCGCTTCACCAACCTCAAACCACCTAATAAGAGACTTACAATTCCTACTATACAATGTTTCAAACAGGGTCATACCAATTCTAGAATGGTAACTATTGTTATAAGGAAATTTAATCAAAGGAAAATGGTCAAACCAATTACTACCAAAATCAATCAAATAGGCTCGCAACATATCCTCCAAAGTCTGAATAGTCTTTTTGGCTTTCCCATCCGACTGTGGGTAAAAAGTCTAACTAAGACTCAACTTGGTCCCCAAACCATACTGAAAAGAGCACCAAAAATATGATGAGAATTGGGTACCACGATCCAAAATAATTAAGACTGACTTACTATGCAACTATATAACTTCTTGAAGAAACAACTTCGCATAATCCTCGACAGAATAAGTCATCCTCACTAGCAAGAAGTGAGTGGAATTAGTCATCTTATCCATGATGACCAAAATATAGTTGAACTGGTTCCTCGACTGTGGAAGGCCGGTAACAAAATCCATATTAATTATCTCCTTTCCATACCGATAATTTAATCTCTTGAAGTAGCCCACCTGGCCTTAGGTTCTCCACCATCACTTGCTGACATACCCTACACTTAGCTACGAATTCGTCTACATACCATTTCATATTATTCCACTAATGCATTTCCTTAAGATCATGATACATTATTCGGCTACATTTTTGTTAAACTGGGATGAACCTTATACCAAGACTCATGAGCCTCGGCTAAAATCTTTCCTCATAATCTATCCATGTAGGGAAAATACAACCTTTCTTGGTACCTCAAGATACCATCACCACCTATCTCAAAGGTCATCACCTTCTGTTTACCCACATCATCCTTGATCTTCATCCGAACAGGATCTAACACATGTTTTTTCTTTATTTCGAAACCAAGATATGATTGTGCCACCTATTGCACAAACACACTACCACTCTCGGGGTCGTCCAAGAGACAAACTCCAAAGTTAGACAAACGGTGAATATCCTTCACCAATTCCCTCTTATCCTTATCTACATGTGATAAGCTTCCCATGGACAACAAGTTAAGAGCATCAACAACTTTATTAACTTTAACTAGATGGCAGGGAAGACTCATATCGTAGTCCTTCAGAAACTCAAGCTATCTTCTTTGCTTGAGATTAAGCTCTTTCTGGGTAAACACATACTATAGACTTTTATGATCAGAAAATATATCAACATGCACCCCATACGGATAGTGACACTAAATTTTCAATGCAAATACCACAACTAACAATTCTAAATCATGATTCAGATAGTTCCTCTCATGAACTTTCAATTGTGTAGAGGCATAAGCAACCACCTTACCTTATTGCATCAACACACAGCCCAAGACAACTCAAGATGTATCATAATAGACCACGAATCCCTCTGTACCCTCATGTAGAGTCAAGACAGAAGATGAGGTCAACTTATCTTCAACTTCTCAAAGCTACCCTCACATGCATCAGACCACAAGAACTTCACCTTCTTATGAGTCAATTTTGTCAATAGAGTAGTAATAGAAGAAAAACTCTCCACGAACCTCCTATAATACTTGGCTAAACCTAAAAAGCTCTGAATATCGATTGGATTCATGGGTCTAGTCTACTTCTTAACCATAACAACTTCTTGAAGATCTACCATGATCCCCTCACTAAATACAACATAACCCAAAAAAGTTATGGCATTCAACTAGATTCATATTTGGAGAACTTAGCATATAATTGTCGATCCTTCAAGGTCTGTAACATAATGCGGAGGTGGTTGGCATGATCCACCTCACTCTTATAGTATACTAAGATGTCATCAATGAAGACAATAACGAACAAATCCAAAAACTGATGAAAGACCCTATTTATTAAATCCATGAATGCTGCAAGGGCATTGGTCAAGCCAAACAACATCGCCAAGAACTCAAAATGCCCATATCAGGCACGAAAAGTTGTCTTAGGGATATCCACTTCCCTAATCTTTAATTGATGATACTCGGATCGAAGATCGATCTTAAAGAAGAATTTGGCACCCTGAAATTGATTAAAGAGGTCATCAATCCTTGGAAGAGGGTAATTTTTCTTTACCATCACCTTGTTCAACTGATGGTAATCAATACACATCCAAAGAGAACCATCCTTCTTTTGCATGAGCAAGACAGTTGCACCCCACGGGGACACACTAGGATGGATGAAACCTTTGTCTAAAAGATCTTTTAATTGTTTCTTAAGTTCTTTCAACTTATCTGGAGCCATTCTATACAGGGGAATAGATATAGGACGAGTGTACGAAATGAGATCAATACCAAAATCAATCTCCCTATCGGGAGGGACTCTGGGAAGGTCATTAGGGAAGACTTAGGGAAACTCATTCACCACAAAAATAGGTAGGAAGGTACCACCAGGGTTTATTCAAAAATTGACTGGGCTTTTGGTAATTTCCAGTAGTTACAGAGATACAGCCAGGTGGAGGCAGAATACTTGAACCATGGAGTCTCATATCATACCCCAATTCTAATTGAATATAAACAGGCTGATAACAAAAATCCTAAGCCATTTAAGTTGTTTAACACAGTGATGAAACATCCTGAGTTCCCTGGCCTGGTAAAAGAAACTTGGGTAAAGCCATGTAATGGCACCCATATGAAAAGATTATGGAGGAATTTGAAGTTGCTTAAGCTGGGAGTTAAGAATATAAACTCCTATCTCTCATCTTATGAGCAAAGACTGAAAGCTGTCAGGGAAAAGCTCAATATAGTGCAAAGTCAGCTGCTTAGAAATCCTCAGGATCAAACTTTGATAGAGAAAGAGAAGTTGATACAAAAGGATGTGATCAAATGGAGCAGTGTTGAGGAGAAAGCTCTGAGGCTGAAATCTAGAGCAACATGGATAAAATTTGGAGATGCCAACACTAGATATTTCCATGCTCAATACAAATTAAGTATTCACTGAAATGTTAGCTCAATAATCTACAATGACCAGGGCACTAAGCTTACTGAACCATATTTGATTGAAAAAGAGTTTATTTCTATCTTTATCAACCAGATGGGTACATCTGCAAAATAAACTCCCATGCCCAGATGCAAACATTATTAGAAGAGGATCTTTCTTGACACATCATCAAAAATGCTCCCTGATTAGACCTGTATCACTAGAGGAAATTCAAATTGTATTGAAAGAGATGCCAGTTGAAAAATCTCCTAGAATTGATGGATTTCCTGTAGAATTCTTCACTCATTAATGGGATGTGATAAAGGATGATGTGAGGAAAGCTGTTGCTGAATTCTTCTCCTCTGGTAAACTTCTTAAAACCTTCAGCTATACATCCCTCACATTAATCCCTAAAGTTAAATCCCCTACTTATGTCAAAGATTATAGACTCATAGCTTGTTGTACCACTTTCTATAAGATAATCACAAAGATCCTCAATAATAGAAGCAAGAATATGATTAATACTATAATTAACCCTTCATAATCAGCATTTATAGAAGGAAGAATCATTACTGATCACATATTATTTAGCCATGAACTACTCAAATGGTACACTAGAAAAGAGTTATCCCTAAGGTATGTAATGAAGGTAGATTTAAGAAAGGCCTATGACTCAATAGAGTGGGAATTTATGAAAAACATGCTTGCTTATCTGGGGTTTCCTTTCAAGTTTATTCAATGGGTTATGAAATGCATTTCCACTGTATCTTACTCCTTAGTCATTAATGGTGGTCTTACTAAACCTTTTCAAGGTAAGCAGGGCATTATGCAAGGTGACCCAATGTCACCCTACCTATTTGTAATTATAATTGAGTATTTACAAAGAGAACTAAATGTGATAGCTGACCGCCCTCAGTTTAAATTCCATCCTAGATGCAAGAAGTTAGGTATTATGCATATATGTTTTGCAGATTATTTGTTGATGTTTTGCAAAGCAGATATTCCCTCTGTGAAGTTAATGATGGAAGCCTTTACAAAGTTTTCAAAAGCAACAGGCCTGTAGGCCAATATTGACAAAAGCTCCATATACATAAGTGGGGTCCAAAACCAAGTAAAATAGGCAATCTTACAGGAACTGGGCTTTGTAGAAGGCTCTTTACCTTTCAGGTATTTGGGGGTACCAATATCATCAAAAAAGCTGACAATAAACCAGTGTATGCCTCTTGTGGATAAAATTGTTGAGAGAATTACTTGCTGGACAACTAAGTTTCTTACATATGCAGGAAGATTACAGCTCATTAAAGCTATAATCTTTGGTCTCCAAACATATTGGGCACAAATCTTTGGGCTCCCCAAGAGAATCTTAAAGCTCATTGAAACAGTTTGTAGAACTTTTTTTGGACAAGTTCAATGGAGGTATCAAAGAGGGCCCTGGTTTCTTGGGAGAAAATATGTCAGCCAAGGGCAGCAGGAGGCCTAAATGTCTTGAATATGTACAGATAGAACAAAGTTATTGTAATGAAGCAACTTTGGGCCCTAGAAACCAAGAAAGATTGCTTATGGGTTAAATGGGTACAAATTTATTATATAAAACATGAAACAATTGATAACTGTCAGGTTCCTCAGAATTCTACATAGGTCATCAGGAAAGTATTTAAAGACAGGAAAATCCTTAACACTTTGAGTACCCTGAATGGTGGAGTTGTTACCAGGTTGCAAACAATGGTAAGTAGAGATAGATTCCTGGTCAAAAAGATGTACAATACACTAACACCAACATTCCCTAAAGCAAGCTGGAAGAGTTTGACAAATCAGCCGGCTATACATCCTCAACATAAATTCTTTTTATGACTAGCATTGCAGAAGAGACTTCCCACAATTGAGAGGTTATTGAAGATTGGTGTAGTAGTTCCTCCTACTTATGTATTTTGTAAGTCTACTATTGAGACTAGAGAGCCTTTATTCTTTGAATATAGTATCACCTATCAGCTATGGAAAAGAATTCTAAGATGGATAGGGGAGCACAGAACAATTGAACAATGGCAAACTGAAATTGAATGGGTTACTAGTCGGGTAAAAAAGAAAAATGGCAGGGGAGGTATTATAAGTTGTCTATTTTCTATGGTAATCCATATGATATGGAGGGAATGTAATATGATAAGATTCCACCAAGGACAATATAACCTGGATAGAGTATGCAAAGAAATTATGGTTTTCATCCATACTAAAGGTGGTGACATCAAGCAGTGGCAATCGATTTTGCAACAACTGAACATGCCTCTATGAGGATCTGCAGCACCTGTACATTCACTAGGATTACTGTAGGAGCTTTTGTAATTAAATTCCTTAATGTAAGTGAATTCTTAGTATCAGTAGATCTAGTGTAGTGAAATAATTGTATAAGAGTAAGTAGGTCTGCTCCTAGATGGCAACGTGTACGAGCACTTTGGTATTAAATAAAACCTATTTAATTACAAAAAAAATGAAAGAAGAGTCACGTGCATAAGTTATGAAGATTCACAAAGAGATTTTGATCCTTAAGCCTCTAGATAGACATGACAGTGCCCAAGCACAAACGCAAGTGTGCGTGGTCTAACAAGTAGTAAAGTGACCTTAAAGAAAGCCAAGTATCGATCCCACAGGGACTTGATTCAACAACTATTCTATTCTAGTCCACAATTTAGATTCAATTGAAGAAAGCGTAACCAAAAAAAGAGTTTGGAAATTGTAACTTGGAATTAAAGTAAATAATGCATAAATAAGAGTCTTGAAACAATCAATGGAGTAAAGCCAGGGTTAAATCACTTTGAACAATCATACATGTTATTGAACTTCATTCGTTAACTTTCTTATCTTGGTTGTTGATTGCATGATCGTGGTCTCCCGACCTCTAATCGTTTACCTAATTTGGACATTACAACTACATCGTTGAGTGGGGATGTAATAATCCAATTAAGTATTTTAAAGTTATCATTCTACGTTTGAATCAAGTAAGGCATATAAGTATATCTCTATCCTAAATGCTAATTCAAATTCCTTATTTTATAAAGAAATAAGAACCATACTTTGTTCATTCCCACGTTCTATATCCATATTTCCTCTCCCAAGAACTAAGGATGACAATAGATATATTTTTCGGGTGGTCAATCCATCAAATAGTTAAATCAAGAATAAACAAACAACCAATAATGATAAGAAAATTAAATGAATTTCATTTAAAATAATAGTACTCGTGTTCTTGGCTTTAACCCCAAAAAGGCAGTTTTTAGCCACTCATAGTCATAATCAACATCAAAATAATTGTATCAAGAATTAAAACCATAAAAGAAGCTAAATTAAAGAATAAAACCTAAAAAGAAGTTTTGGTAGCCTCCAATGTTGTTCTAATCGATCTAGGGGTTCTAAGATGTCTAAAACATTTTTTAAGACGTTATATTTATAGTAGACAAGTCATATATCGAATAGGATTAGGTTTCCACGTTGTTATTTTCTAGCTGGGAAAAATTATTCCGCTTTTGATGCTTATCACATCGTGATAAGGTGCTCATCGCTATTAGCTCGCGAAGCAATGTAATTGCGTTGAGATTCTGGAATTTGATAACTCCCGATTGGCTCATTACAATGATGCGGTGCCTCCTTCATCGCTATTAAGACCATATCACGGTGGTGGTTCACTATTTTGGGACCCTTATGAATATAATGGTGTATAGCACGTGCCAATAGGACACTCCCACAGTCCTCACACGCCCTGGACATTCCAGGTATCCAAATTTCGTTAAGTTGTGTATTGTGCTTTCGTTGATCCATTCCAAGCCTTTTTTAGTTGTTTCCACTTGATTTGAAGATTTTATATCCTTAATATATCATCATAATCCATTTACCAAGAATCCTATAGCATTAAAACCAACAATTTAGAGTTCAAACCAACACAACATCCAAGACGGTGAACTAGAAACACGAGCTAAGACTAGGCTTGCCCCCATTGATTTTAAGCTTATTGTTTTGACTCTTGTTTTAATCCAATTGACCGTTGAACATTATACCCAAGTTGTTTCACATATAAGTACACAATAACAACCTTAGGAACTCATTAAAAATGTTAGAACCTAACACGATATAGACTAGACAAATACCTAGCTCAAGCTAGTCACACTAGTTTTCTCGGTTGAATTCCAAATGATCAATTTGAATCAAAACTTGTGTGAAAACACCACTAAACATTGTCAGAACATACATGGACACTTTGATTCATATTTATCTCATTATCAACATATTAAGCACATGAATCATCCTCAAAACAAGGCTAAAAAGTCTAGAATAGTAACGCTAGAATGCATAAATACACCCAATATCAGGACACCTTAATGAAACCCTAGCCCAAGCTTCTTGAGAGATTTTTAGAGATTTTTTTATAGTTTTTTAATCTTCTAAAGTGAGGGATGAGAGACAAATTAATGTTATAGGACATGGGTTCTTAAGGGATTGGGGTGGGAAATGTCTAAAATACCCTCAACTTAAAAGCTATAAAAGACTCGCAGGAGGGTACAGTTGGACCCCTCCACTCGTACCCACATCATACGAGTGGTACCTTCCACTCATACCTTGATCAGAAAGTTGGACATCACATTTTGTCCAACATACAACTCTATAGCCTAACTCGTACCCTAACCATATGACTAGTACCCTTTAAGTCGTACCCTAAGCAGAATGTCAAGGCTAGACAATGAACAACATACGATTTAGCACTATACTTCTCGTACCATGTACATATGACTCGTATGGAGTCTTCTCGTACCAAGAACATAACTTGACCAATATGACACTGACAAACATACGAATAGGGTCCTAGACCCGTACCCATACCATACGACTAGTATGGTGAGTCGTATGATGCATAGAAGGTTTAAGACTCAGGAAATTTGTAAGTGCTAAAGTTTGGGGTATTTCAGGTGCACGCTTTGGTACCAGAGCTGATGAAGAGGCAACAGGAACCTTGTTTTCCCTAGAAGAACCTTGGCAACTGGGCAGTTTCTAAGCATATGCCCTAGCTGACCACATTTGAAGCACTTGTCCCTTTCCTCATCACAGAATCCCCGATGTAATCGACCATAAAATCTACAAGGAGGATATGATGGAGCTGATTGGGTCCCACTAGCCTGATATTGGGCACCCTGTGTCCTAAAATTATCGTCGCCCTGGAAACGTCTGTCACTAGACGGATTTGGGTAGAAAGCACTAGCCGTCGAGTAAGACCCAAAATTGTCCCACCTCTTCTTGGACCACTATCCACCTTCTTTGCCACTCTATTGTTGGCCACCTCCCTGATCAGAGAATCTAAACTTCTTACTCTACCTCTCCCCTATCTCCGCCTGCTTCTTCTTCTATTCCCTAACCTGTTGCATAAACACAGTCAGCCTGGAGATGTCTATGTCTTTGTTTATCAAGGCAGCCTTACTCTCAAAAATCAAGTCTCGGGATAACCCGGAAGCGAACTTCCTTATTTTAGTCCGCATGCTAGAAACCAACTCAGGAGTATACCAAAATAACTGGTGAAACTTCAAGGCATACTCCTTGACTGACATCTTGCTTTGCTTCAGGTTAATAAACTTTTCCGTCTTCGCCTCCCTCAACTCTTGAGGAAAGAAGCAGTCCAAGAAAGCATTAGAAAAATCATCCCACAGGGCTGACTCAGCATCGTCATCTTTTGACTGGTCCCATTCCTCGTACCACTGATAAGCCACATCTATTAATTGGTAAGCGACAAACTCCACACCCTCAACATTAGTGGAATGCATCACAAGGAAGATCTTTTCCATCTCATTAAGGAAACCATGAGGATCCTCCTCAACCATAACACCTGATCAACTAGAAGAGATGGAGCGAGTACACCTGATCGAAAGAAAAAAAAAAGAAAAACATAGGAACTAAAAAAAATTATATAAACAAAAAAAAGTTGAAAATCATTTGTCGTTATATATGCGGAGTAAATCAGACATCTATCTAGAATTTTTGAAAAAGTGTCTTTTATATTATATAGAAATGTGAGTTAGAGAACGATCAATGGGAAAGCTATAATTAAGTTTCTATATAAGGTTAAATAATAAATATGTTGAATTCTTGATTATTCTTAAGTCTTCACAATGGTCTCTCATGTTCTTTTATCTCTAATTTTTCAAACCATTTCCACTAGCTTTCAAAATTCAAGAGGAGTTTTTTGAATCTATTATATTTTATATTATAGAATATTATATTATAGAAGAGTGAGTTTGTAATACCCCGGTTTGCTGAACCGGAATGCTACAGGGTGATCATGACCCCGAAGGACCACAAGCTAACCCATGACTGATATTTGTACCTATATACTGCATAAAATACTGAATAATGCGGAAACATACACCGAAAGGCCATAAGGTTTAATACTGGACATAACATGGATGAGATAACATCTGTGGGGTAATACAATACCCAAAACAAAACTATAAATACTAAAGTCTGAAACATAACAGTCTGCATCTAGTCTAAAAGTCTCTACTGTCTGAATAATCTGAATAAGGAGTTGATGGGACTTGTCCCCAACTAACTCCAACTAATAACTAATCAATGAAATAGTGGAGAAATAATCATGTCCTCGAAGGATGAGGACTCACTTCTATTCTGACTGTTGGGACTGGAATCTACAGCTGATCTGGAACTCGTGTCTATGAACCTATGGTGTAACATAAAAGAAACAACCATAGCACAAATGCATCAGTACAATAGAATGTACTGAGTATACATCTGAGGTAGGCTAATGCAAGGGTTAACATGCATGAATAATACTAACTGACTGTCTAACATGAATGCGAGAATCCATACATAAATACATAATTATAACTGACACTGTGATATTGTGATTACTGAATCTACTGAATCTGAATACTGATGACATGACATACTAAGAACTGATAGCATAAATAGTTGTATCTGAATGTAACTGATAACATGGGTGATTGAATCTGACAGTCCTGAATCTGATAGAACTATCTGAGTTCCTTAATGTATTTGGGTCGACTGTATCTGATAGTCTTAAATCTGAAGAACTATCTGAGTTCTTTTACTAAGACTGGTCGGGAGGTAGCATTTAACCAACATTCCCCTGATACGCCATTATGGCTGAGTTGGGGTCCAATCTGTAACCCCAATTGGAAGGGTGTCGATACCGCGCCACTGGTAAGGACAAGCTGTAGGCGACCCTTATCTGATAGTATCCCCAAAAGAGAATGGTGGGCCCCTTATCTGACAGTGCTTATCCACCTCATCAACCCTCATCAGACAGTGTTGATATCTCAACCTATGCTGGCTACATAGTTCTGGAATGCAAGGATGACTTCTAAGGATCACACCCTCATCTGATAGTGTGTGTCCCCATCTTTGGGTTCACTCGGTGCTAATTCCTACTCCCATCTGAATGGACACTGAACATAATTTACTGAACTGAACATGAGTTGAGTTACTAAGTTTCGTTGACTGATGGAATACTACTGATATCTAACAACTGACTGAGTCATGAGATCATGGAGATTTTTCCTGAGTCATAAAACTATCTGAAGTCTAAGGATTCATAGCTTGACTGAGAGTATCGTGAAAACATGACATGGCTCTAGGTACACAGCTAATTTTTTGGGTACAAGTACCCCCAGGACTCGATGGAAGGAAACTGACAAAACATAACTTACTTGAATACATAATAATCATCATAATACATTTACTGAAGCATTTCATCAAACATGTGATAGGCATAAGCTTGTACGTACATGGGGATTTCATGATATCATGCAAATTAGACATTTTTCCTTCATCTAGGCATTCAACCAAACACATAGTAGGAATAGAATGTGTAAACAACATCATACAACAATTAACTATCGTTATTCAATTCCAATTTAATCATTCAAGGGTTTAGTCCTAGGGTTTCATGAATCTATACCGATACAAATCAACCCATATGGAATTTAACACTCATTCATAGAATACAATTCAATTACTCATTATCAATATGAACAAAAACATCCCAATCATGAAATTCATAAGAAAATCCATAACTTAAATTTAGAAAAGGGATTCTTGGGCTTCATAGACAAAATGAGTCCATGAATGAACACTATGCATACCTTAGTTCGTGATTTCGTGAAGATTGATGGTGAAACCTTCTTGAATTTGAATCCTTAATAAAAACCCTAGCTTGTTCTTGAGAGGTTTTTGAGAGAAGAGAGTGTATTTTTTGGGTGAAAATGGCTGAATAACGTGTTAAAGGGCTTAAATAGAGGTAGGAAATTGACCCTTTTAACCCTGTACGCGTCTTTTAATTTCAGTAAAAATTTTCCGAACTGGTCCCCTGGTGCGACGCGGCGTTATCGCGCCATGTCACTGGAAATTGACAATTGGCAAATTGAGGGATGGCGCGACGCGGAGCCATCGCGTTGCCCCTTCCTTCGTGACCTGGAATTTTGGTGCGACGCGGAGAAAATCGCGTTGAGACACTGAAAAAAAGACAATTCTGAATTTGAGTGTTGGCGCGACGCGCCATAATCGTGGACACCTACTGGAAATTGCCAAATGACATTTCCTTTTGTGGCGCGGCGTGCCACTGACTAATATGGCGCTGTTTTATGACAGAAACTTAAAATAGTCATAACTTCTTACCCGGTTATCGGATTTAAGCGAATCATATATTGATGGAAAGCTTATTGAATTTTTCACATGACAAAAAGTGAAAATCTTGAAAATTCCTCATGGAATAATTATCCTTCACTTTAGAAGATAATACTAGGCATTCTTGGGACGAAATTTGCTAGAAAAAGTACGGGGTATTACAGAGTTGGCGGACGATCAAGGACAAAATTGTCATTTAATACAAAATTTGGAATATTTATTTATATGATATAGCTTCAAAACTGATATTTAAAAGATAATTTTTTTAAAAAAAAGATTGAAGTACGTTAAATAGTTAGTGTAAAGAACTTTTGCTATATTATATAACTATATTTATATGTAAATTTTCATAAAAATTGAGATTTGTAATCTTAAAAATAAGATATATAATACTCCATTCATTTCTTTTTGTTTGCTCTATTTGGATTGTGCTTATATTTCTAAATATTTGTTCCTTTAATCTTGCAAGAATAATTTGAACAAAATCTTTTTATCATGCACTTGTTCAATAAATGTAATCATTATTGATTTGAAAAGTGGTATAAAATTCATTTAGGGGTATATTATTAAAATTAATTTTAATATTATAGGAGCAAGAGATTAAGGTGTGCGTCTAATCCAAATAAAATAAATAAAAAAAAATAAAGAGGGTACTATATAATAGATAAATTAACCTGCATGTAAAATAACTTTAAATTAACATTAAATAACATATATTTTTAATCCCTTTAATAAAAAAATTTAACTCCACCAATATTAGTTTGATTTGCGCTCTATTTTTTGTAAAAAAATTTCAACCATCAATAACGTATCTTTATTATTTTTATATTATTTTATTATGAAAATGAATGTATGATATATTTATATAGATAAAAATAATCTCTTATCTGCTTAATATAAATACACTAGCTACTTTTATTTATATAGTATATTGGGTAAAAAGACCATATTTAAGAAAATATTACTTGTAAGATTTTGTAAAAAATGTTAATATACTGACACTTATAATTTCAATTTATCCGCTTGTATAATTTTTAAATAAAATAAAATATTAAAATTAGTTACTTAATTCAAGAAAATGTGTTTGATCTAGTGTTAGAATAAACATTGAAGCATATTATATTTTAATTTTAATGAGGGCGATTTAAATAAGCTGTAAACTATTATTTGATTTTATAAAAATAAAAAAGATTAGCTTTTTAAAAAAAATAAAATTGAGGGTAGGAAAATGAGGAAGGAGATTACAATGTGGGCAATCGAACCCCCACCAACAAGGTGAAAGTTCAGATAACTAACCAATTAAGTTATTAAAATTTTTCATAAAAAAAATTAGCTTATTTAAAGTGTTATGTCTATTATCATTTTCTATCATATTTATTTAAAAATATTAATTTAACCTTTTTTTTATAAATTAAGTAAATAGATAAATATATTTAAAACTCTAATATTGGGCCAGTAAAACGGGCCTTCATTAAACCATTTTGGTACGGAAGCGAAAATAGCCGTGGCTGTGTCTGAATCGTCCAAAATTAATATCCCCCAAGTCACGGCCATGTTTATACCTTCACTAATCACTGTATTTCTGCCGGAATAAGGTTGCTCAGCCATGTCTAGGGCGGCGCAATTCAGCTATATTACTCTCAACTTCCATCTTACACCTAAACCATCCGCATTTTCCCGCCAATTTAATGTGAATGGCAGTGGCAAATTCTACTCCGGCTTCACTGACATCACCCATCTCAGACGTAAACAAAAATTGCTGTCCGTAGTTTGTAATAATTCTTCTCCTCCTCCTCCTTCTTCTTCTGATATAAGGTATCATCCATTTCAACTCGTCTTTGCAGTATAGATGCTTCTGTACGTGGCTTAATTTTACTTTTGTTACAATAAGGGTGAATTGAAGGGGAGCTTTGGTGTAATTGGTAAAGTTGTTGTCATGTGACCTAGGTTATGGGTTCAACCTCGTGTAGAAATGCACACTTGACCCTTCCCCGAACCCTGCATATAGCAGGAGCCATAGTTCAACGGCCTGCCCTTTTTTTTCATAAAAGGGGAGAATTGTAATGTGATAAATTGCCAACGTAAGCCTAAAAGAGGAGACTTAAGTTTTAACTTCTCATACACCATGAGAAGTTAAAACTTAAGGTTATTTTCATTGTTCCATAAGTTATTTTCATTGTTCCATATTTTATGAAGCTTTCTAATAGAATATTAATGTTAACTACAAAGGAGAGAGAACGTGCTTGTAAGGGAGGGATTACTGACAGTTGGATATAAACTTTTTATTGATAAGGAACTCCTATTTCCGATGAAGGGTGGTTGCACGAGTTTGCTTAACATAGTAAAGTGTTCTAAGCTAGCTATATGTAAAGTTATGGCAGAATCAAAAGGTTATTACAATTAGCGTGTGTTCTGAATTGGGAGGATATGTTTTGAGAGACATATCAAACTCTCTATACACCCTTTGTTCCTATAAGTGGTGTTTTTAGCTTGAGCACACCCTCCAAGAAACCAATGAGTGTTTTCACTAACTTACCCCTAATAAGTACCTTGAAAAAGATACAACTCTTTAGTAATTTCTTGGTTATGTAGAACTCTCTTTAATTAAGGAAGGGTAAAATTGGACGAACATCATTAAAGTTATCTTGATTATCTAAAACACCACTTATTAAGGAACGGGGCGAGTACATCTTTTCTCTCCACGGACACATATATATGTATTTATGTGCTTATGGTTTGACCTGGAAGCCGTAGGTGTAGCCTAACCTATACAACCTATTCATGCTACTGTATGCTCCTTTAGTTACAAGGAATCACTAGGAAGAATATGGCATAGATTAAAGACCTTATCTCCTTTCTTGAAACAAAAGTTTTAATACTAATATTCCTTATTAACTTCATCAGTTACTAGTAACCTGCTCCTCTGGAAGTGTGTATCATATCACTGTTGAATGGACTAGACTAGATTGAGCTTCTTTTGTAATACTTATAGTAGACGTCTCCACTCATTTCTCATCATTTGCTAGATTGTCAAGAGGAATTTGGTACAAGTCTAGTCATTAATTAGAGGGAATGAGTATTTTGCAATTTCCAAATTCTCGGTAGCTAGAATATTCCCTTCAATATGCATGAATCTTACCTCATAATAATTTGGCTTGTAGACTAAATCCATCCCCAAAAAAATCATTTGGTGATCTATTTAGACAAGAAAATACACGCAACTGAAATCTTTAACTTATATAGTCCATTAAGTTTTGAAGATAGGTATATTTTGGTCCATATTGGGTACTGATTATGAATTTATGTATTATAGGTTGAGTAGGCTGACGTGTATTATTGCTAGCCTGATGAAGCATCAAATTATACACAAGTATGACTTGTTTTATTACTTCTTCACTTCTTGGTTGAGATGGAGTTTACTGTTTTGCTTATTGTGTATTTCCAATATCATTGACTTACTTGTGGCGTCTCTTGAGACTTTATTTGGTTAAAACAGAAATAAGCTGCTAACAAACCAGCGCGTAATCTATGAAACATTCATGGGAATTACTAAGACTATTTTTGGTTGGGGGAGGATGAGAGAAAGGAGTTTAAACCATTAGTTTATTAAGCACAAAAACCATATATCCTCTTCGGGACCTTTAATTAAGTTACTTTGCCTATCAAAAAGGGGAGAAAATTGCATGTGTGTTGACCACATACTTTCCTTTAATGGGGATTCATCGCCTGTTCATAAGTTTCCCTCTTTATGTCCTACTGAATGAGTGAAAATGGAATTCCTTTGGAGAAAGTTTGTACAAATACATGTTCACCTCTGTAGCAGAATGGGTTTGGAGTAAGTTTATTCGTTAAAGGTTATAATCAAGCCTTGATTATTGATGGATCGACATCTAAGAACTTACTGCTGCAGAAAAGCATCAATATTGCATGTTGATTTGTGAATATTTAAGATTTGATTTTGTAGGATCTTAGTTGACCCACGTTCTAAAAAATGTGTTTTTGTTGGCTATGCCCCTAGTCAAAAGGATTACAAGTGGTATGACCCAATTACCAAGAAGGTTATTGTCACAATGAATGTCACTTTTTTTGAATCACAATTCTTTTTTGAAACTCATCTTTAGAAACATAGTGAAGATTCGAGGGATGATAAAGATCTTCTTGACCTCACATGTGAGAAACAAAAGGATCCGGGTTTTATGATAGATACAGGAAATACTCCCTTTGTTTCGAAAAGAATAACCCCTTTCCTTTTTTGGCAATACTTTAATTTCAACTTTCCACATGGCATGTTTAGGACCACAAGATTAAAGGGCATTTTGGTACATTTGACACTACTTTAATTTAAGGCCACAAGATTCAAGTTTTTTATTTTCTTAAACTTTGTGCTAAGTCAAAGTAGGTCATTTTTTTTGAAACAGAGGGAGTAGTTCTTTTGGTAATAACAACCTAGATAAGGTAAAGAGATCCTAACTTAAATAATAAAAATAAGGATACTGAGACAATATAGCATTTTCATGATACAATTAATGACAAGAGCAGGGAACAAACAAAGGAATTATATGTTTACATGAGAAGAAATCGGAACCAAGAAAAAGAGATCAAGGACTCTCATCAGAACCAAATGTCCGCCCCGCAAGATCTCACTAATACACAAGGTAATTCTCCTAAACCTAATTATGGTTTACCCCTTGTTAGTTTAAACCTTGATCTTCCAATTGCCAAACGTAAAGGGGTAAGAAAAGTCACCAACTATCCCATGTCAAATTTCATTTCATATAGAAACTTGTCCCCTTCCTATATAGCTTTTCTTTCTCAATTATCTGGAATGGAGATACCGAGAAATGTGCAGGATGTTTTGAACCTTCCCGAGGGGAAGGAGGCCATTCTAGAGGAGATGAATGCTATGGAGAGAAATGAAACTTGGAAATGGTGGAACCTATCACGTGGAAAGAAAACAGTGGGTTGCAAGTGGGTGTTCAACATCAAATTTAAATTAGATGGGTCCCTATAGAGATATAAGGCACGTTTGGTAGCAAAAGGATTCACTCAGACTTACGGGATTGACTATCCTGAGACATTTGCTCCAATTGCCAAGTTGGATTCAATAAAGGTTCTTCAGACTGTTGCTGCCAACCTTGATTAGCCCCTCCAACAACTATACATGAAGAGTGCATTCTTGAAACGAAAACTCGACGAAGAAGCCTACATGGACTCTCCTCCAGGATTTAAAGAAAGGCATGGAACTAAAGTGTGCAAGCTAAAGAAATCTCTCTACTGGCTCAAACAATCTCTAAAAGCTTGGTTTGAGAGGTTTACTCAGTTTGTGAAAAAATAAAGGTACACTCAAGGGCAAGCAGATCATACCATGTTCATTCGACATTCTCTTGATCGATTAATAACTATCCTGATAGGGTATGTTGATGATATTATACTTACAGGAGGTGACTTGTCTAAGATAAGGAATTTAAGGAAACAGTTGGCCCCGGAGTTTGAGATTAAAGATTTCGGTCAGTTGAAATATTTTCTTGGCACGAAAGTAGTGAGATTACAAGAAGGCGTTATGGTGTCACAAAGGAAGTATGTACTAGATCTTCTAAAAGAGATAGGGATGAGTGGCTGTCGTCCAGCTGAAACACCTATTGATCTGAATATAAAATTCGGAAAATAAAGAAGGAAATTTAGTTGACCACAGTCAATATCAAAGACTAGTAGGGAAGTTGATTTACTTGTCACATACTCGATCTGATATTGCTTTTGTTATAAACTTAGTCAGTCAATTTATGCACTCTCCAAAGAAAGAGCACCAAGAAGTGGTCTGTCTGTCGATGTCTGTCGGTCTACAGTATCCCAAGATATCTTAAAAGTTCTCCTGGGAAAGGATTGTTTTCTAGAAAAAGTCAACATAGAGGCATTGAAAGCTTTACAGATGCAGACTGGACAGGTTCTACTATTGATAGGAGGTCTACATCGTGATATTGTACATTTATCTGGGGACATCTTGTGACCTAGAGGAGTAAAAAGCATAATGTTGTAGCCCGCAGCAGTGCTGAAGCTTGATATCGATCTATGGCCCATGGAATTTGTGAAATGATTTGGCTCATGCTGGAAGAACTCCAAAAACCGTTTGGTTTACCAATGAAGTTGTACTGTGACTATAAGCGGTCATAAATATTGTTCACAATCCAGTTCAACATGATAGAACAAAACATGTTGAAGTGGATAGACACTTCATAAAAAAGAAGATTGAAGAAGGAAGTGTGTGCATGCCTTTCGTCCTAACAAATTAGCAAATCGCAGATATTTTCACAAACGGCTTGTTTAAACCAAAATTTGAAATTTTTGTAAGCAAGTTAGGAATGACAGATATTTACATGGCAACATGAGGGCGAGTGTTAATTTGTGAATGTTTAAGATTTGATTTTGTAGGATCTTAATTGATCTGATAAAACCAAAGCTGATTTGCTATAGATAGTTTAGGTAATTAGATCAAATAAGATCATATCTTGATTTTCATATCTGCTAGAATAAGCGATTTGATTCTCTGTGTTTGCTTTCTTGTACTATAAATTTGTATCTCTCAGATGAATAAAATGTACACTTTTGGTACCAATCTCACATTACACCTCAATTTTGTGTATAATCATTTTTTCTAGACATAATTTTGTGTCCATTAAGGTCCTTGTATCGCACATTTAGCCAACAAGTCTACTCCTTTGTTTGTGATTGCTTGTTATGAAATTACAAAATTTAACTTAACCTTTAGCATGGATGTGTTTTTTGAATATGTACCCAAGTTTCAGTACGCATCTAATTGGATAGTTTTTATCAAAATATTTTTCTACCAATTTTCTTTAAATAGAACAACAGTTTGATCTTCATTTTATTGGTTGTTTAGTTCTGTGGCCAAGATAAGAAGTGAAGTTCTTTCTCCCTTTCGGTCTGTTCGGATGTTCTTCTATCTTGCTTTTATTGCAAGTGGTGGTCTTGGAGGACTTATTGCCTCTACACGACTAATTGCTGCATTAGCCAATTCATCAGGAACTACTGAAGTTCCTGAGATCCTAAAAGGCCTCGCCATAGACCTAGGCGCAGTCTCCATATTTGCGTTTCTGTATTATAGAGAGAATATAGCGAAAAATGCTCAGGTGGCAAGATTAGCAAGAGAGGAAAATCTCTCAAATCTTAAGCTTCGTGTGGACGAGAAAAAAATTGTACCTATTAGTGCTTTCAGAGGAATTGCTCGTTTGGTCATCCTTGCTGGCCCTTCGGCTTTCATTTCAGAATGTTTCAAACTCAGTGCACCATTTACTGATGGCCTTCTTGAAAGAGGGGTGCTTGTGATCCCTTTTGCAACAGATGGAATTTGTCCTAATTTTGAGTTTGAAGAGAATGAAGAACTTGAGGAGAAAATTTCCAGAAGAAAAAAGCTATGGCAGCTTGCTCCTATTTATGCCACTGAGTGGACCAAGTGAGTGAGCTACCAACAACATGAAACTTTGTCTAATTCGAAACTGTTTCTTCTCACGTTTGCTGCCTGATATTAACGATGGTCACACTGACATCGAGAAGTAAAAACAAAGATTCTCATATTTGACTCATTCGTTTAGGTGGATAGATGAACAAATGAAACTAGCCAGCGTCTCTCCTGAATCTCCAGTGTAAGTATTCTACAACTTTTGTGGTATATACAATTTTTCTAAAAGAAAGGTCGTTTAATTGACTTCTTTGTGGAACATGTCAAACATGACAGCAATGTAAGAATTATCGAGTTCAGAAAAATGGACCTTTATCATGGTTTACGTGATCTTTAAACAAATCTTGAAATGCTAGACAACATTATAAAAAAGTTACTAACTTTAAGCAATTGAATGATGTTTTTGCCATTTTAATCATGTGTAGGTATTTATCTCTACGCTTGGATGGTCGTGTGCGTGGCAGTGGTGTTGGTTATCCTCCTTGGAATGCTTTCGTAGCGCAATTGCCACCAGTAAAGGGCATTTGGTCTGGTCTTCTTGATGGCATGGATGGAAGAGTGCTTTAAGAATTGAGATCAGATATTCTCTTCTTTTCTCTTTTTAGTTTTTGAAGAACTATATTATATTATGTTGACAATATACTTCTTTTTTCCTCTTCAATATATAATTGCAGCATTCACCAAGTTTTCTTTTGCCTCGTTTCCTCTGCTCTCCCCCCCCCCCCCCCCCTGCCCTCCCTTTTCTTTGTTGGTGAGGTCAACTTCACATGTGTCCAGGCCAGGGTGTTTCCGAGAGTTGAAGCAGCAGGGGATGGGAGCCAGTGCATGTTGCTCAAGTATGTACGTATCCTCCTGTAATTACATGGATCAAGTTTTAATTAGCCCATGATTGAAAAATGAGAATATGATATTAATGAGGAAAAAATACAATAAAGTAGCATACTTAAGTATTAAATTACAAAAAATAGCAACACTTTTATCAAATTACATTTTGTAGCATATGTATTTGTATTTTTGTAGCAACAGTTTACAAAATACAAAATCATATGTATTTGTATTTTTGTAGCAAAAGTTTGCAAAAATACAAAATACAATTTGCTATATTATGTAATTATGAAACTCATAATTAAGGAGATAAGTATGCTATTTCTGAATTTTGCTATTGTAGTTTCCGGAATTAAGTTTATTTGATTGCAAAGATGTCTATTTACATGATAAATCTAAGTCCTCAAAATTTTCATATTTCCATAGATCATTACTATCGTCTATAATCAACATTTGATAAAAAATACCCCTCTACTTTAATTTTTTTTTGTCTAAATTTGCCCCTACTCATATTATGGGGCTGTTAGCAAAGTTAACAAAAATGCCCCTCCATTTAACACCTCTCCACCATGGCAATTTAAAACTCCACATGGTTAAACATTTGGGTGAGGTGGACGTCACGTGGCACACCACCTCACCACCAGGTGTTTTTTTTTTTTCTTTTTTTCCTTTGCACTTTTTTTGGGTTTCCCATCCGGTGTTCGATGTCCACATTGGAGCCTCGATTAATCCAGATCGTGCGTTGTATGACCCATTATGGGGGTAATGCTCCCAACACGATTTTCTCCATATCCAGGACTTGAACTCAAAACCTTTGATTAATGGTGGAGCAATCTCACCACGGCACCAAAATTCATTATCTCAAAATAAATTCAACTTCATAGCCTTCTTTTTATTTCTATCCTCAAATCTAAAAGTCCCCCATTTGATCTCTTTTTTTGTAGATATGTTACTGTATTTGTAACAGATTTCTTTGAAGAAGTGAATAATTGTGTCAGTATTTTCTTTAATCGAGTAATTGTCTTCATTTGTGTTAATTAATTGCTTAATTGATATCATTTTCCTTAATTTGGCTAGTTGTTATCCAATTTTTGCCATTAGCAGCTCAGAAAATTTAGTGTAATTTGCAGTGGTGGATATTGTTTCATGGGGTTTTCTGCAAGTTCCATGAGGACTATTTTTGTTGTTAACAATTGTATTTTTTTAAGCGACATTCAGGTGGACGTAGGCGAAGAATTGATATTTTAAATTATTTTTTATTTTGGAAATTTCATTTAAAAATCAGCATGTGCATTATTGACATATCTATATTCTATATATCTATATATTAGAAGAGGTGCTTTCTAACATGGCTGCTTAATGTGATTAGAGAAAAGATTAAGGGCATTATGGTCTTTAAAAAATTTTGCAAGATAAGGCCGGGAAAGTAGAGTTGTCTTTGTGTTTTCTTATTTAGACTTCAACAACAATTTCAAGAAAAAATCAATCTTTCTCACTAAATTACAAATAATTTCCTAATAAATGTCCACCATTTTTTTTAAATTACAGATCATACCCTTATAAAATATCAGTGAATGCAAACTTATAGAAGAGTTGCCTTTAACATGGCAGCTTAATGTGATTAGAAAAAAGATTGAGGGTATTATGGTCTTTAAAAACTTTTACAAGATCAGGCTTACAAAGTAGAATTGTTCTTTGTGTTTCCTTTATTCGGACTTCAGCAACAATTTCAAGAAAAAATTAGTCTCTCATTAAATTACAAATAATGTCCTAATAAAATGTCCATCCTTTCCCATTAAATTACAAATCCTACCCTTATAGAATATCAATGAAGGCAGTGGGGCCCATTAAACTTTTAGAAGAGCTGCCTTCAACATAGCAACTTAATGTGATTAGAGAAAAGATTGAGGGTATTATGGTCTTTAAAAAAGTTTACAAGATAAGGCTGGCAAAGTACAGTTGTTCTTTGTGTTTCCTTATGTGGACGTAGCAACAATTTCAAGAAAAAATGAGTCTTTCTCATTAAATTACAAATAATGTCCTAATAAAATGTCCATCCTTTTCCCATTAAGGAAAAATCACATAAATATACAATTTTAGAGTCTATATTACAAAATCTATCAATGTTATTTTTTATTTATAAAATATATTTTTTATTTACAAAATCTATCAATTATTCAATTTTTATTTTTATTTTTATAAAAAAAATTCAATTAAAAGCACTGCTATTTATGTGATTTTCCCATATAATCAACTCACAACCAAACACAAATATGAACCTACTTTTACTTTCTTTGTTGCTTTTATTTATTCCTAAACTCACATATGAAACCAATTAAATGTCTTGTTTGTTTGATTTGTTTTTTATTTTTTTCGTTGTATAAACCCAAGGCAGAGGATGGCGTTTTCATAGTTGATGCAGCGGTTTCGAAACTTCGAGGATTCCGATGATTTTTGAAGTTGTCAACGATGGTTGAACTTCTTGTTTTTCGGGAAGTTTGGGTGTGCGTTTTTTTGTGGACTTTAAGGAGGTTGTTTTGGGTTGTCGGTTTTGAGCTTGCTGGTGACTTTGTTATTTTCGGCAAAGATGTCGTGAAGCCAGTGACAAAGGGAAGCGGAAGAAGACGACATGTGAAGCGGCGTTAAGTTGGAATAAATTTTGATCTCGTTTTTCTGTTTGTGTGTATATCTATGTGCGAAGAGGCTTTTCTACGTCAAGAAGGCTTTGTTCTACCATTTTCAATTGATAAGTTGGTGAATTTCCATTCTTAAGTTCATATGTTGCCATTGATGTGCGATTTTGTGATTTATGGCGAAGATGCCATTAAGCCGGCGGTAAAGGAAAGAGGAAGAAGACGACATGTGAAGCGATGTTAAATTGGAATATAAATTTCGATAGGTTCGACGAGTTTCGAGAGAATTGTCCGATGACATCGACAGAGAAGGCTATCAATGATTTTATGGTGCATGAATTATATAGAAATTGGTGTATTTATAATTTTATCTTGGATTGTATAAAAATTGGTGTATCAATAGTTTTATGATATCTGAAATAGTTTTATGGTGCATAAATTGTATAGTAATTGATATATCTATAATTTTATGGTGCATAAATTGTATAGAAATTGGTGTATCAACAGTTTATGGTGTCTGAAATAGTTAGAAATTGATGTATCAATAATAATAATTTTATGGTGTTTGAACTATCTATAAATTAGTGTATCAATAATAATAATTTTATGGTATCTGAAATATATAGAAATTGATTATCAATAATAATAATTTTATGGTGTTTGAAATATATAGAAATTGATGTGTCAATAATTTTATGATGCCTAAAATGTATAGAAATAAGTTTTTCAACAATTTTATGGTATCTGAAAATATATAGAAATTGATGTAACTATATATTCTTTCTAAATCTTTCTTCAAAGAAAAATCATAAAAATTCAATCTGGGTAACTATATATTCTCCTTGTGATAACGAAGAACACATGGAGAAAAAAAAAAACATGAGGTAAATAATTAATAATAAAGAAGAAAAGATAGGAAAAAGAAAAACGAAAATAAATTCAATACAAAAGAGAGGGGAAAGAATAAAAAGAAGAAATCGGTGAATGAAAAGAAAGAGTATAATAGAACAAGTTCCTCTTGGTGATTTCAAGTTTTCTGTTCTTTCGGCGTGTGTATGTTAATTTTATAGTAATTTTAAAGTTTTTTCCAAAATAATTTTGTTTTTTTTTAAAAAAGAAATGAAATTGGTTATGAGATTGAAAATATATTAGGAGAAATTATAGGAAAGAATATCAATTATTCTTTATTCAATTTTGATATTTTTAACTGTTTTTTTTTTAATTTTTTTTTACCTTATTTGATAATTTTTGTTAGTTTTCTATTGGTATATTTTGAAAATTGAAACTATTGATAGATTTTGTAATATTGACTCTTAAATTGTATATTTATGTAATTTACCCTTCCATTAAATTACCGATCATGCCCTTATAGAATAATAATGAATGCAGAGGGACCTATTAAACTTTTCTAAATTTAAATACTAAGAAATGATTAAATAATTTTTAAAAAAATGCGATTTAGTAAAATAAATTTAATATACATACTTTTTAGAACCCATGTCAAATCAACATGAATCAAGTAATATATATATATATATATATATATATATATATATATATATATATATATATATATATATAAAATACTAATAGTAAAATTTAGATTTTTAAAATATATTAATAAAATTAATTACTAAGATAAATTCATAAAGAAATATTTTCTTAGAATCTGTGTCAATTCAATGTGGATTAGTTAAAATAAAATTGAAGAAATTATCTATTAAGTCGACGTAAATATCTAATAAGAAGAAAAAGTTTTGTATTAATATGTTTGGGTCCATAATTATAAGTTTCAATGTACAATATCTTGATAAAATAAAATGTTGAAAATTACCTTTTCTTTTAAATATAAATAATAGACTTTTTTTTAATTTAAAAATATTATAATTTAATATAAAAGAAAATGAAAATTTCAATTTTGTTGGGCCTTATGATAAGATTGAAAACATCTACCCCTTGTTATGTATTTTGATAATTGAAAGTTTTAGAGTTTAATTGAATATCAATAGATTGTGTATATTAATTGAAAATTTAGAATTTAATTGAATACTAAAAGATTGTGTATATTTTTATCCCGATATTTATTATTTTAATAAAGATATATTAATAGTTTTACTTTGTATAATATTGGATTTGTGCTAACACAGACCATTCTCTCTAATACTTACAAAAGGGAGTTTCAATGCTGAAGCAGATAATAGGTCGACATGTCTGCCTGTGGTGCCTACTTCGGCTGCTTCAATCGCTATTTTGATGTATCACTCTTAATTAATTATTATAAATTATTTACGTATTAGAAAATTAATAATATTTAATAAAAACAAGTAAAATAGACATTTCTGACATGTTAACTTCAGCTGCTTCAATTGTAATTTTATTATATCACCCCTAATTAATTATTACTAATATAAGTCATCTAAATATTAAAAAATTAATAATATTTAATAAAAAAAAAGTAAAATAGACATAAATTAACACTTGATGTTTAAATTAACTTGATGTCTTATATGAAGTCCACATAATTTTTTTTCCACAAATACATTTTATAGTAATTTTTCTATATCACTTGTAATTAGTTACTATAAGTCATGTCTGTTTTGCTGTTGCAATCGTGATTTTACTATATCACCCCTAATTAATTATTATGGTCATCTAAGCATTAAAAATTAATAAAATTTTATATAAAAAGGTAAAATAGAATAAAATAATATGTCTACATAAAAAATTTGATTGACTATCGACATTATATTAGTGTCACTTAAATTGGGATGAGACAGAAGAAGACATAAAGTAACATATATTATTTGAAAACAAGATAAAAAGTATTGTAGATCACAATAATTAAGAACTTTATATATATATATATATATATATATATATATTTGATTAACTGTCGAAATTTTATCTATGCCACATAAATTAGGACGGAGAGATTTTTCATATCTCATTTAAAAATTATATAAAAAATATTATGAATCACATAATTAACAACTTAACAAATTTAAAAGATATAAAATATTTGGCTGACTCTCGAAATTATATCAATCACTTAAATTGAAATAGAAGAAAAAAATATTATAAATCACAATAATTAAAAACTTAAAATTATTTTATGATTGATTATTTAAATTCTATTTGTGTCACATAAATTTATACAAAAAATTAACATATGGTCATCGTTACCTAGTATATCCACAAAAGAAGGGATAATGAAAATGAGGGTCTTTTAGAATTGAGGAGAGAGATAAAAAGAAGGCTATGAAGTTGAATTTCTTTTGAGATTATGGGTTTTGAATATGGAAAATGAGAAAAGGAAAAAGAAGAAAGAAAAAAATAAAATTTTGGTGGTATGTGGCATGCTGTGTGGCGCCCAATGTTTGACCATGCGGAGCTTTAAATTTTCATAGTGGAGAGGAGTTAAATGGAGGGGTATTTTTGTTAACTTTGCTAACGACAAGAGTATATTTAGCCCCATAGTATGAATAGGGGTAAATTTTGCCAATAAACTAAAATAGAGAGATATTTTAAAACCTTTTTTCCTTAATTTAATCTCTATCTTCTCACAATGAAATGTAAATGAGAGAGATCAATTTTAGTGTAAGACAAAAGACAAGGATGAGAAGGTGAATAAATTTGTTATCATAAACAGAATGCAAGTTAGAATTCAAAAGTTAGTTAAGTACAGTGTTGCTACAATAGTTGGGTTTCAGAAATTAGTTAAAGTGCAGTTAGCCGAGTGTGTTAGCTGCAACTATTACAATTAGTTAGAATAGCTTGATCAACTTATATTTTCTATTAGTAGGGCATGTAATCATTCAATTACAATCATGATATGAAATAAACTCAATTTCTTCTCTCTCTCTTCTCTTCTTCAGAGATTGTATCCTCGAGTTAACTCCTGGGCAATTAACTCGATCGTCTACTGCTTGTGGTTCCTGCAATCGAGTAACATTTGGTATTAGAGTCACACATCATCCTCTTTGTCCACCATTCCTAGGATGGTAATGCCGGTATAGCAGTGTTCGGCCGTGGTTAATAATGTTTAGCGCAAAGCCATCGAGGCACCAGGACACCTGACTCTAAAAAGGCTACCTGGGAAAAAGCCACCTACAAAAGTAAAGTGAAAGCTATATAGAGTACTATAACCGTTGAGGACGACGGATGTGGAGCGTGGTGATTTATTATGATCCGCTACAAAAAGTCCCACATTGATACTATAAATTATTGGTGTGGGGTATTTATAGCCTTGAGCTCTCCCACCTTAATATCTAGCTTTTGGGGTGTGGTTCTCCTAAGGTTGTAACAAAATTATGCACCCTGTTATTGCATTGAGGTAAGACTCTTTCTATTCTTCGAGTTTTGAACCATGATTTAATTTGTGTTGTTTTACCTATATAATTGTTATTTGTACAAGGTAGCATTGAGGGTGAAATTTACTCCTCTATTTGGTAATTTGGCTAAATCTTTTATCATATTTTGGGATCAAATATACCCTTGTTGTTATACTTTGGGGTCAAATTAACTCCTTGACTTTGAAAAATTGGTGAAATATACCATTTGTCATATTTTGGGATCAAATTTGCCTTCGATGTCATACTTTGGGATCAAATTTATCCTCGTTGTTAAGAAACTTTTCACATGTGTCCTTTTAACATAAAAAAATCAAATCAACGTTAAATGACTCTTTTTAAAAAAATAAAACACACCCTAATTTAATCTATGCGATTCAACCCATAAAAAATACACAAATAAATATAACTCAACTTCAGTTCTGTTGGTCGAATTTTTTAAATGAACAAATATACTTTTCTTTCAATGTGCAACATTGATAGGTTGTTTATAAATGAATAAAATTAAAATAGAATGAGATAATGCAAATGCATGGTACTAGAGAAAATGTCTATTACAAACGCTGTTCATGTTTTAGTTATATTCAAAATTTGGTATAAAATTCTATGTGCATCTAAATTCTAGAATTAGTGGATAATTTTTATAAGCAAATGACATGATGAAAGATTTGTGTAGATCCAACCTTCCCCCTATCCCCCCCTCTCTCTCTCTCTGTATATATATATATATATATATTTATATATAAAAGATACATTAGAGGTTGTTGTTGTGGCATGCCTAAGAATCAATGAATGTTATTTATCTTTTTTATGATTTTTTTGAGTTTTTTTTTTAATTTCTTCTTATTTATAAATTTATAAAATACTATCAATCAATGACACTAAATATCTTATAAAATATATTAAAGGTAATCAACTTTAATTCCGTTCATCATCAATGCTATTTATAACACCTCGCACTTTCGGGCTAAAGTTGAACCATCTTTCTGATGTATATAGATATGAGTCCAATGGTTTATAGTTAGAAATAAGTGTGATTAATATTTTCTTAGTGTGAGAACATCCTTGGAGATGAAAATACACCATAAGAATCTCCAAGATCAAAAGTTTAGTTGAGAACTTCCCTATCGATTGACTTTTAGTTAACGATTTTACTTGGGTTAATTTCCATTGACTGTTTCTCCTAGTATATAAAGGTTCATGTGACCTACTATATGTAAAATTTAAGCCCTTCGAGTCTTATTTTCAACGCCACCAACCGTTCGTCAATCTGAGTACGGAGTAAAAAGTTATGAGTGTTTGAGTGAGGCACTGTCGAGGCTGTGCGATGGGGCATGCAACACCCACTTAAGGGCTATGCCATAGGTAGTGCGTCAAATACCTTGGTATGTACGCCGCATGTCTAAGGTATGGCGGTGTTAATGCTCTGTTTTTGTGTTATTTCAAGGGCAAAAAGTTCCTTTCACATCCCATAACTGTCCCTAAACATCTATTGAAAAAATTAAGCTCATTATTCATGTTTTATCACTGACAAAAATATCTAGTTCATCTTCCTTAAGAACAAGAAGGGAAAACAACCTAGGGTTGAGAGATTAAGCCTCAAAAGTCAAAGTTTTTCAACGTTTTCATCAATCTAAAGTATGAGGGACTATCCTAAACCTCATGGGCATATTGAAATCGTTTTAACTAGTTTTAAAGGCGTGAAATTTTGTATATAAGAAGGGTTTGAAATCACTTCAAAGAATATGCATTATGAAATCATTTTGATGAGATAATTATGAAGTTCTTCCATAATTTGAACTATATTCATGTGTTTTTAAATGTTACATGATTTCAAAGGTTAATATGAGAGCATGATTCATGAGACGTCCCTCTCCATTTGGAATTGGTTCAAATTAGCATGTTGCGGGTTGTTAAGTTGTATGTTCTAAAGTATGATTTAAATATTTTACCATCATTCATGAACTTGATGTGGACTATGAAATGAAGAGAGGGTGTCTTTTTGTTATATATGTACTCTTTGTGTCTAATGAAAGAATTGCACATGATTTATTAAAGAGTTGTCCACTGTATGTTAAAAGCTTGAAACATGACATTTTGCATAATTTTTTCGTGTGCTACTGGAATAAGAGTTATTATTCATTGCTTAAAACTTTTGGGTGGCCATTCATATGTTTGTTGAGTAAAAAGGGGCTATGGATATGTTATGATATGATTCGACTTGCAAGTCTAGGTATGGCGATACCTATAACGAGATGCCCTTGATACAAAAGAGATAAATGTTTTGAAAGCATGAAGCATGGTTTTAAAGGACTAAAATTGGGCTTAAAGAGAGCTAGTTGGTTACCCGAAGAAGGCTTGAGTTCAAAAAACTTATAGCCAAAAATCGTGGTTTGGCGATATGGGTTTATTATGTCCCAAAAATCCTACAGTGTAGGTTTTATTGGCCTACAATATACAAGTATTCTCATGATTTTGCACAGGCCTATGACCAATGTCAGTTTCAAGGCAATGTTTCTCGACGCCATGAACTCCCCATGGCACCTATTTTAGAGTTGAAGTTTTTTGATGTGTGGGGGATTAATTTCATGGTTCCATTCATAAGCTCCTATAGAATGAGATACATTCTAGTAGTGGTTGACTATGTGTAGATATGGGTGGAGGCAGTTGCACTTCCAGAAAATGAAGGTATAAACGTCACTGCCTTTTTAAAGATAAATATCTTTTCTTAATTTGGAAATTCCCGTGCAATTATTAGTGATGGTGGGTCTCACTTCTACAACTTTTTATTCAAATCCCCCCTTTAAAGATATGGTGTAAGGCATAAGGTGGCGACATCTTACCATTCCTAGACAAGTGGGAAAGTGGAAGTCTCCAATAGAGAAATAAAGTCCATTTTGGAAAAGATTGTGAATGCCAACAAAACTGACTGGTCTAAAAAGTTAGATGATAAATTGTGCGCCTATCGAACAACTTATAAAAGCCCTATAGGAGCATCTCCATATCAGCTTGTGTATGTTAAAGCATGCCACTTACAGGTTGAGCTTGATTGATTTTTGATACCCCTCATAAATTTTATATTTAAGAACTGTATGGATGTATATATGTGTAAACATTATGGATTTTGTTATAGCATTAGGATTAGGGACATGATAATCACTTGCTAACAATTACATAAACCGAATAGGTAGTAGTTGATAATATTGACTCTGTGCCATGTGTGTGTGAGATACTACCTTGTTCCCTTTATGTCTTGAATTCAGAACTTGCCTGGTTAGTCTTGCCTAGGTTGAAGGATAGTCGGTTAGGAAAATATCATAGGTTATTTTTTGATTTTAGTCCTCTTTTATCCTAAATGACCTTCCTTGTGCAAATTATATCCCTTGATCCCGGTATTGAGCCTTATATATCTATTTTTCTTGTTTCACCATTCACCTTTCCATTTGTATTACAATAAACCTATTTTGGTCTTGGTCCTTCTTAGACATTGCGCACCTCAATGCAGACAAGTTACGGGTAGCTATCATAGGGGTGCATAATGTAAAGTGGGTATGTATAAGGGTAAAATAAGAGAAAAAGTTAGTAGAACTGGGTGTGGTAGAAAAATAAAAGAAAAAGAAAGAATAAAAAACCACGCCCAACCTGAATGTGCAATAAAGAATAAAAATGGGAGAAATAAGGGTGGAATAAAAAAGAAATTGGCTAGTAAGTGAGACCCCAAGGTTAGTGTAGTGCCAAGGAGGCTTAGTCACTTGATATATCCATATGTACCATACAACCCCTAATCCTATATTACAAGTCGAGAAAAGACCTATAGTGATCCTTGCTTGACTGTCTGAATACTAAGGTAATGAAAATAAGGACAAACCTATGGTATTAAATGCACATTGATTAGAACTTCTCTTATGAGAGTGAGTGTCTCTTGACCGTCCCTGGATTGACATGCATTATTTCATATTAGTGAGTAGGACATATTTGCTGTGAGGGCACTTGAATCATATTTCTAGCTATTTGCTTATCCCGGGTAATGTAATTTGTACATATGCTTTGTTGTCTGTTAATAATGTAATTCCATGTCTTGATCCCATCGTGTCACATTGTTGTGCTTCATAGTCATACACAATTGGTTTGAAAGGTGAGATGGGAGGGTTTGTTATGTTTTAAGCTTAAAGTGTTGAAACATCCTGGGTTTTGACCCTTAGAAAATTTCCTGGTATTCCATTATCTGGACCCAATATAACTTATGGGTACGATCTATATGTTGGGCTACGAGTGGTATGGTCCTATCGTATGCTGACTAGTGTTAGTTGGTGGGGATGGTTTTAGTCACTGAAATGGGTACGACTTAAGGATATGAGTCATAGGGCTTGGTACGAGTTGTATCAGGGACTCGTATGGTTGGCAATATTTGATCCTCTTGGTATTTTATTTTGCCAGGGATACGGGTTATGGGTACGGATCGTATGCTGTGGTTATGGATTGGTTAGATGATTCGTACTAGATAGTATCTTATCCAAAGGTTGAGTCTTGGATATGAGTGGTAGGTACATATCATATTGGGAGGGTATGACTCATATGGGCCAGTCATATCCATGTGATAGGTTTTTAATGGATTTAAGTGGAGGTATTCTGGAGATTTCCCTACTTACCCTAATTAGAACCCATGACTTCTAATAGACTCAGGAGGTTATTTACCCTATTATTCTATTCATTAATACTTAGAAACTATTTCAAAACACTCCATAATTCTCTCAAGAGCTTTTGGGGAAAGAAGGCTAGGGTTTCATCTTGAGGATTGCTTTGGGGCTTGCTTTGGTGATTTCTTTCCTTTAATTCTTCGGTATAAGGCATGATTCTCCCCCCTCAGTGTAATTTCAACTAAAGGCATGGTTTATATGATTGATTTCATGGTTTTACTATTTCATAATTACGGTTTCTAACTATTATTTGGGGTTTTTGATGTTAAATGCTTGGTTATGGTTTCCTATGGTTTTAATTATGCTTTTATATGCATTAATAGTGGTTTTGGACAATTCGATTGCATGGTAATGGTTTAATGGTCTTTGGAATTGGTTTTGGTTACATTATGCCCCCAAGGTGTTTGATAAAATACTTATAAAGATATGTTCATTACATTGACTTCTTTTAATGGGACTCTTGCATGTTTTAAACTTAGTAAAGGAACTATACATATTTTAAATAATTCGAAAAGGCTAAAGGAAAAATGGTTATCCTTAAGGAGAACATGGAAGTCTCCCAAGTGGTTTAATATGGTATATAGAAAAGGCACTTGAAAGTCCCGTTAACCTAAATGGTTTGGCTATGGATATTACTTGCAAGTAAGGTGTGGTATGACGATACCCCTACTATTAAACTTGGTTAATAAAATGGTAAATGAATTTGGTTGGTTATTTAGAAATGGTTTTAATTGGGCATTAATGACGGGGTGTGTAGCAAAGCCGTGGAAGGTAGTGGTCCGGGGGGGATCAAAACTAGAAACTTGTATTTGTCGATATGAGGATTGGTCTTGATGGACCGTGTGCATGATTTAATACTATTGGGGGATGTAATAGTCATCCTATGGGATAATTCCCTGGTCATGTGACTACACGCACTGGGGCCCTTTCAGTAGGGGGAGCTGAACCCATATTGCTCGTGGGTAGTTTAGGACGGCCAAGCGATACAACCCAGGTAAAGGTTTTCAATGAATTCTTAACCCGATTCCCATTTCTGGCACTTATATATATGGTTTTATGCATTATGGATGGTTTTACTTGGTTTTGTATCTGGCATTATTTTATCCTTATCCTGAGATTCATGCTAGAGATCACTCGCTAATCCCATTTACTAGCGGTTGTATACCCATGCTATGCAGGAACCGGCTATTCTACTCCTCCTATTTAGCATACAGATTCGGTATCAGTATTTAGACTAAAGTGGTGAGCTTCCATCCTTTCGGAAGGCATCATTTTATGTTATGGATTTCTTTAGACACTTTTATTTTATTTTGGATGTTGTTTTTAGCCATGGTTGGGGGCATGTCCCAACCAGATTTGTTTACTCTTTTGGATAGAGACTTTGTGGTACTTTTGGGGGTCGGTATGAGTGGGATCGGTATTGGTGTTTTCCTTAACATCGATATTGGTGTTGAGGTTTACACCCTTGTACGATATTAATTGTTGTTTCGTCTTATTACAATTTGGGATTGATTATCATATTATGTTTTGGTATTCTCTTTGGTCATGACCTATGGTTTGATTTGGTATGGTTAGGCAGTTGGTGTGGTATGGTTGGACTCGATTGGGTCGGGCATGGTTGTGACCCTATTCTCGAGTCTTAACGAGAACATTTACACTATCTTTTTATATGTTCGAAAGTCCACCCATCAAAGGTTGGATATAGGTGGTTAGGTTGGGTAATAAGGCGTAATAGGGGGCAATCCCTAGTCCTGGTTGGACTTGGGATGCCCATTACGACAAGGCCCAGGGTAGGGTCATGTCAAGTGTTAACTGACTGCCTTGAATAGCGTAGAATCTCCTAGTTAAGCATCATTTTTGTCTTGTTGTGTTTTGTTGCCCGAGGACATGTAAACATTTTAAGTTGAGGGTGTTGATGAGCTATAGAAATATAACACTTTTGATTCTTAAAATGAGGAAAATATGCAAGTTTCTTAGATTATTTTGTTAGATATGATGCATTTTGGGTATGTTTTGTAGGAAATCATGTTTTGGATGCTAAGTTCATGAAAAAAATGAAAAAGATGTTTTTGGCTACTTATTGAAGCAATTATGGATGTTCGGGATGTTTTTTCGCTTTTTCGTGATCAAAACATGTTTGGGAATTGAATAAGAGCTGAAAAGATGACTCCTTACACTTACTAAGTCAACATGTGGACAACAAGTAGGACTTGTGGATTGCAAGTGGACAAAGCAAGTGCTAGAAGTCTAAAATACCAAGAGCTGACGTACAGGATTTTTGGGTCCTAGCACTTTCTCCCATTACTTGCACCCACCGTGCAGGTCGCAAGTGATACCTGCGCCCAGGGTCAAGGCGCAAATAGACTATAAGTGGCCACCGACCCTTTTTTCTCCTATTTCATTAGAGGTTGGTTTTAAGGTTTCCTCATGTACTATAAATACCCTTTATGTGTTTTTTAGTAGGAGTTATACACTTTTGATATTCACAAACATATTTTGATTTTAAGATTCGATTTTGATCTTGGGATTCCCTTGTATTTACTTCAGTTGATTAATTCAATTATGATTTTGGTTTTTAAACTTCTTATCATTGTGATTTTATCTATGCTTTCAATTATAAACATGATTGATTTCTTCACAAGAATGAGCGACTAAAAACCAATAGCTAGGGTTGTGGAAATCCTGCCAGATTGATAAAGTAGGGGAAGTGCTATTGTTGATCTGAACTAATACCCACACAATCATTGTATTATCTTCACTTTAACTGTTATCATAGCAGTTACAAATGTTAGGATCCTTCCTAGATTATTACTACTTACTCCAAAAAAGGAGCAGTGACTAGGAAAATATAATGACAATAGTAATTTGTGATTTAACCGTTGATCCACGCTACTAGGTAATATCTAAGTAAGATGGTTAGATTTCATATAATAACTAGAGACTCAAAAGGTAATAGTTAATAGGGATCAAGATAAGGGTTAGTAAGGCGACATCCTAAGACTCAAAAGGTAAAGGGTGAAATCTATCTGCTCGTCCAAAAGACTATAGAAGATACATAACTTATTAATTCTGCATGCAAAGTAACGGGTTGGTTCACCAACGCACGATAAGCCTATGGAGTTGAGAAGCTAGAGGGAGCACAATCCTAGCGTTCACCTACGACTGATTATAACCAAAGTTGATATTAGTTACTTGCTCGAGATTACTACACAAATCCCCCCATTTACTTTTCCAGTTTTTCCCGTTGACTACAACTGCAAAGAGCCACGATTCCACATGTTTCTTTAGGATTCAACCCCAACCTTTATTGTGTTACTATATTTGACAGTGATCGTATCATTTTTTAAAATAAGGCGTAGCTTGGACGTCATCAGCAGGCAGTCCAAACATGTTATAAATTACTTAAGGCAGCTATGGTGAAGCTTAAATAGTGAAGATAAGTGAAAATATAAGAAATTACCAAAAGTGTAATTACAATATCCACTACTAAAAGGACTTTCATCCTTGATAGTTAGCAGATATAAAAAATCTCAAAAGCTTGAAGGGATAAGGTACTGAGCCAGCATGCTCCGAGCATGACTTCCCAGATAACCTCCCTGAAGAGAGAAATTTTTTAAGGAATTTTGCCACCGGTATCCCTTTTCCAACCAGCACTCCCACTTCACTTACAAATAGCTAAAACTCAACTTCAACAACTAAGTGGCCTCCAACTAAACCTAAAAGGCTAATGCATACAAATCTGAATCACAAAACATCGATACCATCTCGATAACCACCCAAATCAACAAAGGTTTTTCCAAGCCAAAAATAACCTAAGACATGTGTAATACTCTAGAAGATCCTAGGCAAGCTTCCAACTATTCGTCGCATGTTTAAAGGTCCCAAAGAAATTATTACACACTAAGTACAAGTGACATGGACATTCTAACACCCCAAGATTTTGAACATTTTTTTTTTGCCCTTCTCGAGTTTAAAATATTGAATTTTGAGTTGAAACATGTTTAGGAATGTTAAAAGGGTCATCCAGAAAAGTTTCAGAATTTTTGGAAGAGGTTATGAGTGATTTTGGACTATGGAGGCAGTAAGCCTCTGCAATTTCAGCGTGTCACGAAGGATAGTCTCTGTGATATATAGTGTGTCATAGAGGTTTTCCTCTGCAATAAAAAGCGTGTCATGGAGGCTAGCCTCCATAATTGATACCGTGCCACACTGTAGTGTAAAATCGTGTAGCCTTCATTAAGGGGTGAGGGGATTTTTGGTCTTTTTGATCTTCATAAACTCTCAATCTACAAATTAAAATCAAAGAGAGTCCTTATTTTCCCCATTCGTCATCATTTAATGGCATTCCATCTCCTCCCATTCTCAAGAACACAAAGAATCAAACGTTTCCTCTAAGAATTCACCCATCTAAGTCTCAACTCCAAGTTTTCTTTAAGAATTCAAGTAAAACTCAGGTATGTGGGATATTCATCAATGGGTTCCTTTTACCCATTGATTCCCAAGAATCCCAGATTTTTAAAATATAAGCCCGCTTCCCTCTCTTTATGAAAATTAAATGTCAAGTATGAATTTACTACATTTTCTCTTAATAGTTTTGAATACAAACCATGACAATGTATTTTCCTATGCGAAATATGTTCTTACATGCTTTATAATCGTATTCCCCCATATTATGTTCAATTTACACCATGTTAATTACTTATATATTAATTAAACCGTGTGAGCATGTTGTCCTCATAAGTTTAATATCTTTCCGTACTAATAAGCATAGATTTCATCAGTTTAGTGAGTTATACTATGTGTTGAGTCTACAAATCATGAATTTAATTACATTATTATGATGATGTTATTGCATTTAATTTATTATTCAGTGCTGGTGGGTTATAAACACTCGATATTTATATGATTATGCATGTTTTTGATTTCAAACAACAAGTCAGTCAGATCATGCTTTTATCATCATATTCAGATTATCCTATTCATGTTGAGCATTTATCAGTTATGAGTCCTGTTAACTTTAACTAGTACCAGTGTCAGTTTAGTTGTGTGTTTTGGATGTGGCAAGCTAGGCCACAAGGTCATGGATTGTCCCGTGGTTTCCCAGAAGGGAAAGGATTTTCATCATCAAGGTCAGTCTAATTTCTCATCAATTGCAGTAGGTTGCCCAACTCAGCACGGTGTCACCATCAGTTCCACCAGTGGGCAGTGTCAGAACCAACTTTATGCTCTCCAGACCCGGTAGGATTAGGAAAGTTCTCCTGATGTGGTTACGAGTACATTATAAGTCTTCCACCTTCACGTTTATGCATAGTTAAACCCCGTAGATTCACATTCTTTTGTAACTCCATATATTGCTGTATATTTTGATGTCATTCACAATATATTAGCAGAGCCCTTCTCAGTGTCTACCCCACTGGGTAGTTCTATTATAGACAGACGGGTACTCAGGAATTGCTCGATCATAGTGTCTCAGAAAGTAACTTCATTTGACCTTGTAGAGTTAGAGATGACTGATTTTGATGTAATTCTCAGCATGGATTGGCTCCACTAGTGATACGCCTCAGTTGACTATAGAAAAATGATAGTCAAGTTCTAGTTTCCTAATGATCCTGTTATTGAATGGAGGGGTAGTACTTCAGTTCCTATGGGTCGATTTTTCTCATATCTTAAGGCAAGAAAGATGATATCCAAAGGATGTATTTACCATCTCATTCGAGTCAAGGACTCAAATTCTAAAACTCCAAGTCTTGAGTCAGTTTCAGTAGTGAATGAGTTTCTTTAAGTATTCCCTGAAGGTCTCCCCGGAGTTCTTCCCGAGAGGTATGAACCAACATGTTAGAAGCAGAAGATAAATTAATTCATATCTTAACTGATAGTATTTAAGTTGGAAATCCTTAAAAAACTCCTTAAACTTTAAACATAAACAATCTAACAAGCCTCTATTAATAACTAGAGAGCTACTGGGACAGACCCCAACTGACCCAAAAATAACTAGAAATCACATAACTAAAACACTTCAATACTAAAAAGATATCTGAGACACTGGGTCCTCGGGCTATGAGGACTCACCAAAAGTCGAGATGTAGGTGATGATGCCCATAGTCAATCGTGCTGCTGGAAACGAGCACCAGAACCTACGTTATAAGACAATGTAGTACATAGACATATATGTGGATCAGTACTTCTAGAATATACTAAGTATGTCGGGGTTAATGCATAAGTAAAACAATAGCTAAATATATATATAGACTTTCAAATGATGCATGCTAAGTGTTAATGACTCACCTTGAACTTGTCTAAAATAAAGAATGCAAGATCATAAACCTGAATAAAGAACATTTGTGTCACAGTCTTTCAACAACTCCAACCACCTTCTCTAACGAAGATTCAACTTCTTTTGAGAAAATACATACTGAAGACTCTTATGGTCAATGAAATCATCTACGTGCACACCATAAAGGTAGTGCATCTAGATTTTTAAGGCAAATACTACCACATCTAACTCCAAGTCATGTGTTGGGTAATTCTTTTCATGATCCTTAATTCTATTTAGGAATATTAAAAGAGTCATCCGGGAGAGTTTTGGAATTTTCAAAAGAGGTTCAGAGTGATTTTGTACCACGAAGGTAGTAAGCCTCTACAATTTCAGCGTATCTTATTAGTTGGAAATAATCAAACTAATATAGGCATCTGTTGCAATAGATAACCCATCTATTGCAACAGATTTATGATCTATCAGAATAACTCTATGTAGTAGCAATAACTATTTTGATTTCTTCAACAAATAAATCACTTGTTACAACAAATGCATCATCTGTACGAAGAGATCAAAATAGGTCTTCAGGAGGTTTAATTTCTTCCAATAATGAGTCACTTGTTGCAACAAATGGGTTATCCATTGGAAGACATCAAAATAGATGTTCAAGTGGTTTGATTTCTTCTAACAGATGACCCATCCATTGCAACAGATGGGTCATCAGTTGGAAGAACTCAATCTAGTAGCTAGAACTATTTTGATTTCTTCCAACAGATGGCTCACCTATTGCATTAGATGGGTTATCTTTTGGAAGTATTATTATACTTGGTTATATTTATTTAATTTCCTATTGCCTTTTTTTTAATTGATGCATAAATTAATTATTGGACCATGAATAAAAATATATTTGATATAATAAATAACATACATTACCAATAATGAGTTAAAATTATTAAGTTCATAACTAAAGCAACAACAAGACTATTTACCATTATGATAATTAAAGTGCATTTCGATCTGGGCATGTAGTTCTTTTCTGGCCAACCGTCTAACATATGGAGAAGTTATTTTTTCTTGTTGAAAATTATTCTCGAACTCCACACCTCCTCTTCACTCGCCGTCTTCCTAGTTTAATTGGGTCAACATATGAAGGAGGTATTTCTCTCTCCATAATCTCTACGGGAACAATCCAAGAACTTTTTGGAGGCACCGAATCAAAATCTTCACAATATTCCATTATGTATTTTTTCCATAGAATAATATGAAGATGAGTACTCATAAATTTTATTTGCAAATTGTGCATCATATTGGGCTCGGATCGCTGCCATCACATGTGAATAAGGTATTTTGTCCAAGTAAAAAACTCTACATGTATAAGTTCTTCTTTGAAGATCGACCATGGAAACATCACCATAACCGTTGATACTGAACTTGTAATTGGCTATTTGATGGGCCAATAACTTATTCCCTGAATTGATGTACTTTGATATTTGTTTTTCCATTGAAGGAACAAGTTTGTTTGGTGAATTGACAAACTCCATATGCCTCTCATGAAATAATTTTGCAATACTCATGTTTGTTTCATCAATCAGAGCGACAATGGGAAATTATCTTTCAATGTAAAACATTGCATTCATCGATTCATCTATGTTTAATGTCATAATATTATACCTATATAAAAAAATCACTTAGTATGACATAGTATTACAATAAACTCAAACAAGATATTAAATTTATAATCATGCACCTATTTTCCAGAAAAAATGCCTGGCTCTATCTGTTGAATATAACACATTCGAGATTTTCTGCTGCCTTAGGTACTATATCCCTTATTTTGATTGAAATGGTAAAAGAACTCAACTCTATCACATGCTTTAGTTGCTTTATAAAAATGAGACACAACCTTTGAATTGTGATAGTTGTTTTGAATATTTTCCCCAAGGTGCCTCATGCAACAACCATAGTGAGCTAAAGGGTAGACAATTGAAATCAACTTTCGAATACCTAGATGCCTATTCAAAATTATACATAACTTATCGGTATCATCTACATAGCTTCTCATTTGTTCAAAAAGTATTGATATGAGGCATCACATTCCTTGTCCACTACTAAAATCCATAGAAAAGGTGTGATTCTCTGATCTTGTGTCACTACTGATAACAAAACTCCTTTATACTTGCTCCTCAAGATTGTCTCATCGATGGCTATGAATTTTATCATTTGTTGAAAACCAAGAATCCAAGCTGCATAGGAAGCAAAAAAGTACTTGAACCTTCCCTTTTTATCAACCTGCTATGGTGTTTTACTTCCCGAATTTTTGGAATTAATCTTATAGCAGTACGCTTCAACCACTGCATATCCGTGCTCATGTGTTCCCCTAAATAAAGACTTTGCAATCTCCATGCCCTTGTAAATCTTCCGATAGCTCACCTTACAAACTAATTCTATACGAAGTTATTTAGCTATATCTCTTATAGACGGGCCTTTTCTATTGGGGAATCTATTTTTAAAGTATTTAGCGATGATCTTTGCCGTGGAGTGCAAATTATGGTTCGAAATATGCTTTGAACCACATGTGTGATACTTTTCATAAGTTTTAATGCATAATCTGTCAGAACTTATGAGTTTCACAACCCTCAACCACCACTTGCACTCTGAGTGTGAACATCTAAAATAATACACACTATCCAAATTAATCACCTTTTCGAGTCTAAAATATTTTTTCAAGCAAACAATATGCAATGAAGTGATTAGTTCTTCCTTGTTATTGAATGTCATTCCCTCATAAAAACTTGTTCATCATCTTAAAGATTATCGTACTATGCTGATTGAGAGCTGCACACTGTATTTCTCGCAATAGCGGGCATAGGTGTTTGATCCTTCTTCACCTTCACTATCATCATTATCTGAAATATTCATGTCCACATCATCCAATTTATCATTAAACATATCTTGTTGTTCTTATTCTATATTGTGATTCTTTATTAGGTTTTCAACTAAGTACACCCCTAAAATTGTCCTAGCTACATCACTTAGATAAGCATGCAAACGAGCCTGCTCACTTATCTTAATAGGTAGGACCCTCTGATTTTCAAAAAAGCTATGCATGTAACTGAGATCAAGATCTTTGGATTGATAATTTAGTCCACAATAGCTGATGATTAAGTTCACAAAATCATCATACAAATATCTCTTTGGACTGTTATCTCTATGGTCTCTAATACTTCACTAGCCTTCCAATACCAAAGATATCGATTGTTCATGTCAATCCATTCACATGACAATCAACCCCTTTTGTTATTGATTCCTCCATTAATGGTACCTAAGAAATTTGTTTAAAATATCGATAATGATATTATAGTAAAATTAATAATGATAGTATAGTATATACAATAAAAATATTAAATGAACTATTATTAATAATGTCCCTACAGATGAGTTATCTGTTGAAATAAATGTCTAATCTGTTGGATTTAGATTCAGGTTTTGTCCCAGTACTGTAACATAAATTCCAATAGATGAGTCATCTATTATAATAGATTACTGATTTGTTACAACAAATGAGTCATTCGTGTTGCAACAAATGTCTCGTCTATTGGATTCAGCTTTATGTTCTATCTTAGTGTTGTAACATGAATCTAATAGATGAGTCATCTGTTGCAGTAGATCATTTATCTGGTGAAATAGATTTATCATCTATTTCAACAAATGACTCATCTATTGGAATTCAAATTCAGGTTTTATCTTAGTGCTGTAACATGAATCCAAAAGATGAATTATTTATTACAATAGGTGAGTCATCTCATCTATTGGACTCAGTTTTAGATTCTATCCAATGTTGAATCCAATAGATTACTCACCTGTTTCAATAGATGATTCATCTATTGGATTTATGTTACAACACTGTGATAAAAACTAAAGCTAAATTCCAACACATGAGTTATTTGTTGTAATAGATGAGTTACTATTGTAATAGATAACAAATCTATTACAACATATGACTGATTTTCTATAATAAACGTGTCATTTATCGAATTCAGCTTCTGGTTCTATCTTAGTACTGTAAAATAAATCTAGTAGATGAGTCATCTTTTTCAACAAATAACTGATCTGTTGGAATTTAGCTTCAGGTTCTATCCAGTGCTATACATGAATCCAATAGATAAATCATCTATTGGATTCAACTTCAAGTTCTATCCAGTGTTGAATCCAACAGATGAGTCACCTGTTGCAATAGATGACTCATCTGTTGGATTCATGTAACAAAACAAATAGCTAAGTCCAACAGGTAGGTCATCTTTTACAATAGATGACCTACTTGTTGAAACTACTTAAATATAATGGAAACTATCTAACATATGTTATAAATGCATACAACAACTGTTGGATAATTAGTATTGTTGAAAAAACAACAATAGCAGATATACCTAGATGAGAAATTGGACTAAGAATCATAATTTTACTTATAAATCACCTATGAAGTAATGCCCAGTGATATATGAACAAAATTTGACCTAAAAATTTTATCCAATAGCAGCAGTAGCGGCAACAACAATAATGGTACGAGAAATGAAGAAGAATAAAATGATAATGAACAAAAAAACATGATAATGAAAAATAAGATGATGATAATGAAGAATAATAAGAAGAAAAAATAATAACAACAATCCAAACGAAAAGAGAGAAAACAAGAGCAGCAACCGTGGTCCCGCATTTTCCCCTCCATTTGTAATTAGTTTTATATTAGGTCAAAGTCTAGAATAAAAATCTTGAGTGCAATATTCTCAACTTTCTTAATCCATCATTTAATAATTGTCACCCATACTCAATAATTAAGACTTGAGTCACCTACACCAAATTTTAAAGATTTTTGGTCACTCTTAATTCATTCTCCCATGAGTCTAATTGAAAGACGGTATATATATGGGTATCTAACGAGCTGGTCTGGCACGTAAAATTGAGGTTGTGGCTTAGTGTCTTTTCTTCTAGATAGATTCAAAAATATGACTCTATCCATCCCTTTTATCTTGAATTCAGTTATAAAATGGATGTCATGTGCCATATATGTGTGAATGTCATTAATGATAAATAATAGTTAGTAACCAAATTGAACTTGAACACCCAGAATTATTTATTTAAATTGGATTTGAATATCAAAGCCAGTTGTTCAAATTTGATTTGAACACCAAAATTTGTTGGTCAAATTGTCAACTTGATGTCAAGCTTAATAAGTTAGGAAGCAAGTTTGTTGTTTTATAATAGCCACCTTTTGTACATTTATATATATGACAAGCTTAACAAGCTTAGGGAGAAACTTAGGTGGTTTATAAATAGCTACCTAGCCACCTTTTGTACACACACACACACACACACACATATATATACATATGCCAATCTTAACAAGCTTAGGGAGAAAGTTTGGTGGTTTATAAATAGCCACCATTTTATACATTTTTATATATAGACCCAAGTAGTAAACAAAAGTACTACTAAAATTCTCTATAGTTGTTTCCTTTTTGTAAGCTTGATATTGATATTTTGTCCTTATTTTAAAACACGTTATCAACATGAGACTCTATCGTCTCAAAATTTAAAGGCTAAAAAAAGAAAATTGAATTGGAAGGTGGAGAAGGCAAGACCACAAGAACTATGCGGATCATCACAATTTGGATTTCATCTTTCTACTATTTATGATAAGTATATTATTAACTCACATTCTTTAAGTTTAAAAAGAGTGATAATCACAGTGGTGATAAAATTTATAAATATGAATCTGGGCATTGCAAAGGACAAAACCTTTCGTTACATTATATGTACACCTCGATTTGCACATGACGGAGAAATATTTTGAAAGAGATTTGAGGTTATCATAATTTGATAGGCTTAAGGTGCGACTATATTTTATTCCTGGGGACTGAGACTTTTGATTGTTAAAACTACAGATCCATTCCATGGGGTGAATGTGATAGGAGTAACACCTCCAGAATATGTAGAATAATTGAGAAGAAATATTATGAAAATACTTCAAAATAGTAAATCTAAATATTTATTCATTTTACAGTAAATCTGAAATTTTCTTAACCAAAAAAAGTTCTGAAATTTACTAAGTAAAAATCATATGTCATGCTACACTTGAAATTTACTAGTACGAATAAGTTCATTACTGGGCATGAACAATTTTTCCACCCTGAAGATTTATATTGAAGAAATAGAAAGTTCTTAACAAATTCTCTTGTGCTGTTTGTTCTCACAATAAAATCATAGTACCAGTTAAGGTCGGGATTGTATTTTCTAAATTTTTGATACATATAAGAAGGTGAATATGGGCCTGTTTGTTTTTCATGTTGACAGATTACTATTATAGAGTTTAATAGATACAATTATGAGATAGTGCACTCGTACCTAGATCTACAATGAAAAGGTACAATACAGATAAATAGGTCCACTTGTACTCAATAGGTATCATAGGTCGTCTAAGCAAAGTAAAAAATAAGGTGTATAAATACAAACTATGAGCATGTCACCTGCAAGCAGAAAATATCTCAAATGGTAGCTCACACCGTCTCTCCTAACAGTTCTAGGTATAACACATAAGCAGGAAATAGGTACATAAAAGAATCACAACAGTCATGCATTAGGTAAAATAGAGAAACACAATATTGAAGATGCATAAATGAATAAAATGCAATGCGGATGATAATAATAATGATATGATATGATCAAGGCAATCACATAACCTCCGTATATACCTACCGAGTATCATGCTTTCAGGTAGGACCCATTGGGGGTTCGCAACCTATATACAATCTCAATACTCAATTCCAGTTTCAATATCCATATCTCCTCCCCAACTCGTGGGCTACAACAAAGAGTTTTGTAAAAATTTCTTCTTTTTGTCAAATATCAGTATTTCCACCATGGTACCAATATCTCATGAATGTATGTATGATATGAGGATGTAATGCTCACAACCAAACCAGTATGAAGGTTCCAAATCCAGTAAATATACATGAGCGTGTGAGTTCAAAATCCACTCAATATATCAAACATCCATGGTTCAATATAAGCCATGTACCATGTAGAGCAAAATATGTGACTAGGACATTATTGATATCACATTAACACCAACTAGGAGTTTTCTATCATTAAGAGAGCAACCAAAGGTATACACAAGGCCAACAATACCAAATAAGGCCCCCACATGGGCTCACATAGCAAATATCTTCTCAAATTACCAATAATAACAATGTAAGCCCTACACGGGCACAAATCAGCAAAAACATTATTTTCATGACTATTAGCCATATCCATAGCATGCTTTTATACAAATATTAACCACCCAACCCAGTCTGAAAAAATTCAAGCCATAACCTATATTGTGATGCTGAAATCCAAGCCATAAACCCTTCACATGAAGCTTTTCCCTCTCGAACGGCCCCAAAATTAGCTAAAATATAAAAATATAGAATCTACACTTCAAAAGTAAGCCAATGATATCCTTATTACCTTTTTAAAAATTGAGATCAAAACGGACCCCCAAAACGAGTTTCTGAAAAGAAATGATAAAATTAAATTTTTTGATCATTAACACATTACCCATGATTACAGGAAGCCATAGAAGAATACCCAAGTGAAAATGGGTTAAATTGAAGAAAAACCACTTTTAGGCCCTTCGATCCAAAATCCCTTAATTTCACTTTTGAAATTACATTTTAACAATTTTTAGATGACAAGAATCAACATAAAATAGTTGAAATAGTGATTTGGAGCTTAGCTAAGCTAGAAAATAGAAGAACTCATCCAAAAACCTCTTCACCCGAAGCTCAAAATCTCAAAAAGGGATAAAAATGAGAAAAAAAATAATCTTTTATACTATATCAGGTGTGACCTCTTAAGAGACCACTTGTCACCACTAAAGCGACTGTGCTGCACAGTCCACTTAAGTGGAAAAGGGGAGGATTAAACAACCTCTAGTTAAGAGGACATGGCTCCGCTTTAGCGCCCTTAGATTGTAAGCTAAATCGCTTAAGAGACTGGTTGGCCACTTAAGTGACCTCTGCTAAAGCGACCAAAGAGTAACTTTAGTGGTTGCACCAACTGAGGGAGGGGGGGGGGGGTTCACCAGCTGGGACTTAGAAGATTTCAAAGTCTCCATCGACACCTCAAGATTCATTCGGAATCCCGAGAATCCAAATGAACTATGCTACCCTATTAAATTTGACGTCCAAACTCAACGCCGACATCAAATTTTTGAAAAGAGATTGTTTTCACAAGATTGACTCCTGAGGCCCAATTTTATAATTTTCCAAATAGAGGATCAAAATGAGATTTAAAAACCATAAAATCACACCAACCACACTACCAACCCAAAATTAATGTTCCAGATCTGCTGGCGCAACCCATTTTTTTATCTGACACAGATCAATAAATGTTGACCAAAGTTAACTATAAAGCCTTTTTAACCTCCAAAAATCACAAACCTTAACAAATCACACGATAATGCATTGGGAATCATGACAACCATCCCTACATCCTAGAAACATCACGTAGCAACCATGGGGAGGATTAAAATTGTCAAAACTCATAAAAGGAGAAATTCACAGAATCAAGCCCTTACAATATCCACCACTAATAATCTAGTTCATCCTCAAACTAAAGGCAAAGAAAATACCTAAATCAATGAAAAGCTGGGGATAATTACTATGCATGTCGAATTCAACCTCCCAAGTAGCCTCATTTATAGGATGGTGTCTCTACTAGACCTTAAACACAAAAATATCTTTAAAGCGCAAACATCCCTAGCTAAGATGGAGAGCAGGTCCTTAACAAAGGTCAATCTCTCAACGAAATGCACTGAGTTGCAACGAATGACATGAGATACATCCAAAATATAACACTGTAGCATGGATACATGAAAAATTGGGTGAATAGTTTATAAATCATGGGGCAATGCTAACTTATATGCTACATCCCCAATAGTCTAAAGAATCTCAAATGGCCCAATATACCTGGGGTTAAGCTTGACCCTCTTCGAAAACCTCATCACTCCCTTCATGGGAAAAATATGAAGGAAGACTCGATCACCAACACTCAATCTCAAGGAACGAAGTCTATCATCCGTATAACACTTTTGTCTACTCTTAGAGACTTGAAGCCTATCCCGAATGACCCAAAATCTATCCACAGACTCCCAAAAAAAGTGTGTACCTCGGGGTGTAATCTCAAAACCTCAAATCAATTAATTGGAGAGTGACAATGCCTACCACATAAAGCCTCAAAGGGTGCCATCTCAATTTTGGAGTGATAGCTATTATTATACACAAACTCCATCAAGGCTAAATATTACTCCTACTGAAATCCAAATTTTATAATACAAGTGTGGTGCATGTCCTACAAAACCTGAATAGACTGCTCCAACTGAACATCGATCTAGGTTGAAAAGTTCTGCTAAGATCACCCCGAGTACCCAACTACGCCTAAAATACCTTCTAGATATAAGAAGTGAAGACTAAACCTCTATATGAGATAATAAACACTAGTACCCTATGGAGATAAACTACCTTATGAACATAGATGCGGGCCAACCTCCCAGCACTAAAGAAAACCTGAATAAGGATGAAATGAAAAGATTTGGTCAATTGATCCAAGATGACCCAAGCACTGTTAGAACTAAAAGAAGTATGAGGTAACATAGTCATGAAATTCATAGTGACCATTCTCATTTCCTCTCGAGAATGGAAAACATCTGAAGCAAACCACTAGGACTCTAATGCATGGCCTTCACCTACTAGCAACATAGGCAATGAGCTAAAAAGTCTTCTTCATCCTTTCTTATACCACCCTACTGGTAGTGTTGTCTTAAATCAGGATACATATTAGTCACTCCCAAATAAATATAGTACTTAGAACAATGAGCCTCCTCCAAAATCAAGCTCACCCAATCACCACTCTAGGCATATAAACTCGACTCTCGATCATCAAAACACTATTGGAGTTAAGTGAGGATTCTTTAGCCTCACCACTAAACATATTATCTTGAATCACTCTCTACCCAACATCATTAAAACTAATAAGCTCAAATCTACCCTATTAAAGCAAATCTATGCTCCACAAATTCCAAAATAGACCTACGTGTTGAAATATCAAACCTAACTATTTGGTTAGCCAAAAACTGAGCCTCCAATACCAAAGGCCTCTCTTGGGCCAAAAGATGCACTACCTATGCTAGTCGACTGCTAGCTCAAGGAATTCATATCCACATTAGCCTTGCCCAGATGATAGAGAATGTCAAATCATAATACTTAATCAACTCAAGCTAACGACATAGCCTCATATTAAGATTGCGCTAGGTGAAGAAATACTGAAGGCTAAGATGATCTGAGAAAAGCTCACAACAGACTCCATACAAGTAGTGCCTCCACACAAAGCAAAAACAACTGGGTATAACTCCAAATCATGGGTAGGGTAATTCCTCTCATAGGGCTTCAACTAAAGAGAAGCATATACAATCACCTTACCCTCCCGCATCAACACAACACCTGAACAAATACCAGATATATCATGAAAGATAGTAAACACCATACCTTCCTTGGTCAATGTCAAGATAAGAGCTGATGTCAATAAATCCTTGAGCTTTTGAAAGCTTAATTCACATGCAATGGACCCCTGAAAGGAAATATTCTTCTTAGTCAACTTGGTCAAAGGATCTATAATAGATGAAAAATCCTCTACAATGTGCTGATAGTAGCCTACTAAACTAACAAAACTATGAATCTCAGTGGGAGAAGTAGACCTAGCCCAATCAAGAACTACTTCAATCTTATCCAGTTCGACCATGATACCATCTTTGGTCACAATATGACCCAGGAAAGAGATAGACTCCAACCAAAATACGCACTTGGAGAACTTAGCATACAACATCTCATCTCTTAATCTCTGAAGTACAATCCTTAATGATCCTCATGGTAGACCTTACTCTTAGACTAAACCAAGATATCATCTATAAATACAATAACAAAAGAGTTGAGATACGATCGAAATACCTAATTCATCAACTCCATGAAAGTGGCTGGGGCATTGGTCAACCCAAAGGACATGACCAAGAACTCATAATGACCATACCTAGTCTGGAAGGTATCCACAACACTAATCATAAACTAGTGATACGCTGACCTCAAATCAATTTTTAAAAACACAGAAGCACCTAAAGATGATCAAACAAATCAGTAATATGGGGAAAATTATACTTACTCTTAACCATTATGTTGTTCAGCTGTTGACGATCAATACACATATACATAGACCCATTCTTTTTTCTTCACAAATAAGACAGGCACACCCAAAGGTGATACACTAGGTCAGATAAATCCCTTATTCAACAACTCATGCAATTGATCCTTCAACTCCTTCAACTCTTCCAAGGCCATCCAATAAGGAGGAATAAAAATCTTGACTCAACATTAATAGTAAATTCAATATCATGATCTGAAGGCATACCGAGAAAATCCATAGGAAAGACATCCATAAACTCACAGACAATATGAATAAAATACAATGGAGATGGGAAACAACACTAGTATTATAAATATGGTCTAAGTAAGACAAAAAACCCCTCCCTACCAAGTAATGAGCTTGAAAAAAAGATTTAACTATCTTGGGACTCGAATAAAGAGTACCCTTTGAAGCTATCCTTGGTACACCCGGTGAAGCTTAAGTCATGGTCTTAGCATATTAGTCTAGAACAATATAATATGGAGATAAACAATCAATAACTAAGATGACATTAAAATCTACCATATCTAGGATAATTAGATCTGCCCAAGTCTCACGACTCACAAAAGTCACTACACAAGATTGGTGCATCCGATCCACCACTAAAGAGTCTCATACAGGTGTAAACACACGGATACGCATTGTAAAAGGCTCACTAGTAGAATCAAGACCTAAAGAAAAATATACAGATGCACAGGATAAAGTCGATCCCAAATCAAACAACATAAATACAGATCTAAAACAAGCAGGGATGATACTTATGATAACAATATTAGAAGCCTCTACCTCAGGTCTGAGAGGCATAATATATCACTCCAACGTCTATGACCAGAATAAGTAGCCCTACGACCACCACCACAGGTTCCACTACCTTTGCCTTGCAGACCTATAGTAGCACCTATACCACCTTGTGGATCATCTCTAACTATTGATATAGAAGTAGGCCTAAAAACATAGCAAGGGAAATCCTTGGTCACATAGCCAAAATCATCATATACATAACAACCTCTATGGCCCAGCTCAATCTGAAGAGGAATGACTGAGTTAGAATGACCAACATAGGATGATGCCCGGCTACCCATAGATACTAAACTGGATGACCTACTACTTAAACCATGTAAGGATGCCTGTACTAGTCTACCATGGTACCCACGAGAACCTTTAAAATCTCTTCCTCGAGAAGTGTGAATACTAAACTCTCCCTAATAGAACACCCTCTTGGCACATCCTTGAGATACTTAAAAGATAGACCTGGTCATCTTAGAGTGATCCACTTTACTCAGAAATCATGCTCCTAACAAAACCATTTGGGCATTAGCCAACTGAATTAAGATATCCAATCCTTTCAAGAACTTTTGAATTTTCTCATACAGTGGCAATACTGGCAATAAAATATTTAAAAAAGGCATAAAAGTGTGCCTCATACTTGACAACAATCATGAGGCCCTACTCCAGGTTGTCAAACCTGCATCACATCTAATCCTTCAAACTGAATAGTACAAACCTGTCTAAAAGGCCTTAGCAAACTGATCCCAAGTCATCTCTAGTGAACCCAGAGGTCTACAACTAAAAAGTAACCTTCACCAATCTCTGGATACATCTCTCAGTTGGTAGGTAGTGTAAGAAACTCTATACAACTTAAGCAATCCAATGTTATAAAACTTCTCCCAGCAATCAATCAAGAGCTCATAAGTATCTTCGTCCATAACACCATTAAACTTTGGTGAACCCAAATGAGTAAATCACTTAAACTTTTTTGATCCTCGGAAGAGCTAAAAAGTTTCAAAGTAATATGAGGCATAATAAATTTGGCAGGTTGAGATCCTACCTAAGGAGGTAACATAAATGAAAGCTGAACCCATGGACTTGGAATACCATACTTAGATGCTGACATAGAAGGAGGAATAATATTCAAAGCCTGTGGAATACCATAAGTAGATGTTGGTACCGATGAAGGAACCACACTTGGAATCAGAGAAACACCATAAGCAGGTTGTGGCATAGATGAAGGTGCAACACAAGAGCTGAAGAAATAATAGGTGCACTAAAAGGAACACCATCCAAATGAGTTAAGAAATGAATTAATAAACCCTCCAACACTGGAGTGGAAGAACTATGTGCAACCTGAATGAGACCCATATCGCTAGTATACTCAACCTTAGACTTAGGGGAGACCCCCTAGTACTACCTCTAAAAGGAAAAGATCCTCATGCCCATTGTTGACATCTAAATTTTGCCCTCGACGACTAAATTTAATCCTGAGTTTCTTCAATTCTCAATAAAATTAAAATATTTATTTCATTCGGATAAATATGCTCTAAAATTCTTATTTGGGTTAATTTTTTCATTTAAATAATGATTATACATTTTTGCATTTACATATATGAGATTGTAAAAATTTTGTTACTTAAATGAACATTTTTATCAAAATTGGACTATTATCAAGTATTATCTTGAAGATTGATTTGATTGGTTAATCTCTTGATTTAAATATAGTTTGATGTCAAAAATAATTTATTTGGAGAAATATTTACTTAGTTTTATTAAATCATGAAGCTCGAGATTAAATGAAGTATTAATTCGTATCGAATTTTAATTTAATTTGGTCAATCTATAAGCTATGTCCATAATTGAAATCAAATTGGCCACAATTGCAATGCAATTGGCCAATTGATTTTCAATGTGGCCATAAATGGAATTGGCCAAATTCTTAAAATTCCTACAAAATCCTAAATCTCTAATTCCACCTCAACCCTGTCCTATTTCCATTTTGAAATTCAGAATTTGTACTAGATTGTGCAATCCCTCCTCAACCTAGTCCTTTTTTCATTTTGAAATTCAAAACTTTTAATAGATTATACAATTCCCCCTCAACATTGTCATTTTTTCATTTTTGAAAATCAAAATTTTTACTAGATTGTACAATTCCCCCTAAACCTTGTCCTTTTTCTATTTTTGAAATTTAAATTTGTATTAAATTGTACAATTCCACCCCACCTTATCCTCCAACAAACCTTTTCCTCAATTTCAAATCTCCAAAACACCTCTAAATTCTTTCTCCCACATTAGTGGATTAAAAAAATTGAATCTCCAACCTTTCCTATAAATACTACAACCATTTTGGTAGAAAACCAAGTCTCAAGGAGTGGAAACAACTTTTGAGCAAAGAGTTAAATTTTTCTTTTACTAAAATTTTTCAAGCGGTAGTCTAATCGGGGTTCTCAAAAGATTGCTCTTAGGTGGTGATCAAGACTCTGAAGAATGCTTGAAGTCCCATTTTTCTACTCCAAAAAAGGTAAAAACACCTTTCCTCTTTAGTTTTGTTATCGTTTTCTTCTTCATCTTTTTGTTCGTAGTTTAATAGTAGTAATTTTGTTTTCTGGAATTGTTTGTTGTAGATGACCTTGAAGGACATAGGATGTTGTGATATCACTATTATGTCTATTTTTATGTTCATTGTGTAAAATGAGCTAGCAATAGATGAATGCATTTCTTTGATTTTTTTTTAATTATTATGATTAGATGGATAAAGTTTTGACCTTTACTTGATTAATTATGTACTCATGTCTTGTTTAAATTCTTTATTGATGGATATGTTTTCTTTTAGCATGTAAAGTTGTTTTCTTTATGTTAAAAATAATAGTCACTATTTTTTATTTCGCCTTAATAAATTAGATGGATAAAGTTTCGATGTTTGCTTGATTAAAATATGTACTCATGTCTTGTGTAAATCGTTATTGATGGATATGTTCGCTTTTAGCATGTAAAGTTATTTTCTTTATGTTGAAAAAAGAATAGTCACTATTGTTTATTTGACTTAATAAATTAGATGGATAAATTTTAATCTTTGCTTAGTTAAAATATGTACTCTTGCATTGTTTAAATTCGTTATCGGTTGATATGCTCGCTTTTAGCATGTAAAGTTTTTTTCTTATGTCAAAAATGTATAGTTACTATTGTTAAGGGTCTTGAAATTGTTTCTCAATTTGAAGTAGTGATTTACTTGTATCTAGAGATTTGGTATTATTTTTGAAAAACATATCATAGTGTGCTATGTTTGTGGCCTAGAGATTTACAAAATCACTGCTTAAGATTGAAGATGACCACTTTGACATACACATGATAGTTGGCTCATTCACATGAAAAATTTATAATTTTAGTGCTACTTTTAAGATCTAACTCCTTTATCGATCCTTGATTCTTTTCATTAAAGAGTTATTTTTCTCCATGATTATATTTCATGATGAAATTCTAAGTTCTTTTGATATATGTTTGTAGTCGCGATTTACTCATTTTCGTGGTTAAAACTGTCTTTGATTTTCTCTTGTTTAGATTTAAAATTTGTTAGGGTTTTAGATTTTGTTGAAATGGTGTAGAACTAAAATACGAGTTGGCATAATTGGACACTTTCTCTTAGAATTAATCTTTTACTATTTTTCCTATCTTGTCTTTGAATGTAATTTTCAAACATATTTAATATATGTTATGTGCTTCACCTCGCTTATTTATTTATTTCTTGAATTATTTTTGTGAATTTAGATGTCCCATTGTTATTCATGTACTACCATGAAATTTCTCTTCAAATCTGTTTATTGACTCCATTAGGTATTGAAAAGTGTTGTTGCATTAGTACGTCTTGTATTTCCTATTTGAGATGTCACATAAAGATTTTCTCATACTATGCTCATTCCTCTTTTTTTCATAAATAAAAACATGCCTTAGACTATATCATATCATAGTATTTGGAGCAAATATGTGTCAATCTATATGGAATATCTACCTAAATTTTAAGCAACTATGCTTGTGGGTCAATGTCTTGTTTTTTGATGATATTGTGCTAGGTACAATTTTGTAAGATTGTTTAATAGGTTAATTTCCTTTTCGTTGGATAATTTAATTTATTTTTGATATCCTAGTATACTATTTCTTTATTATTGAGAATACTATTTTTTCAACTTACCATTTATCTATCAAGTGTAAAAGTTTTGATCATGTATTAATATTTTTTCTTTTATCTTTTCTTTGCATGAATCTTTTTTGGAGTCCAAATGGACTCCTTTTCTCTTGAATTTGTAACGGGCCAATGAGGCCCACCTCTCCGAGTTACGTCTAAAGTTTTAGCCCAAAGTCGATTATATGGCATGCGGGTGCAAGAAGATAGAATAAGAAGGAAATGGGTCAAAACCCATTGATGAGGTCGCTAAGAGACTTGAAAAGTCTCGATTTTTATTATTGTCTTATTCTTTCTTCTTTATTTATATTTTTGTTCATTCATTTGGGACTCAAAGACAAAGTCTTAATTTAATACAGGTGAAGAAGATTTTGAGCCTCAACGGTCCAAAAACTAGCTTAGGATAGGTTATGGGCCAAAAGTCCAAGTATTTAGATTAGGACAAGTGAAGATGAGCCAAAAACACAAATTATCTTAGTATAGGGTTTATGGATTTGAGTCTAATGGCCGAAGTCATTTAGTTTCCCCCTTTTTTCCTTTATATGCTAATTGTTCTTAGTTTTCTTAAATCTGCGCAATTAAACTGTTGCATTTCTTAGCATACTTCCCATTTGAATTATATAAACTTTTTTGGGATTTTGTGGATGTCCCGCCCCTATTGTTCAATTCGAAATAAAGTGTTAGAAATACAACAATATATTGACACGTTAGGCGCTCAATGGCTAATTTATTTTCAAACCTAAGTTGTCCACTTCAGAACCTGTTTGAAGCCTACTCTAGATACCTAGGATAGATGTCACGACCTGAGGCTACCCCTAAGTCAAGACAACGGTGATTACGACTACAAGTGACCACAAGCTAACAAATGAATAGGTACTTGTGGTGAGCACTGAGTAAAATAGCAATACAACACATGTGCGAAAGATAAAATAATAAGATACTGCAAATCTGAATTCTGGAATATGCAACAATGACAAGCCTAAAATATTTGATAAAATACTGGAAACTAAATCGTCTGTTTGAAAACAATTGATAAATACTGAAAGAAATGACTCACTACCTAATTGATTGTCTGAAAGCCTCTAAACATCATGAGGAGTTAATCGGACAAACCCCCAACTAACTCCAACTGACAAAAAATAAGAAAATACTAAAATAACTATAAAAGAAAATAATGTCCTCGATGGATTAGGAATGACCACTACTATTTTTGGGTAACTCTAAGCTATATAAGAATGGTTGGGAAACTGAGCGTTCGAACCTATGTTATAAGACAACATAACACAAAGGAAAAGTATGCGGTCAATACTTTGAATGTACTGATATATGAGATAAGGAATGGCTGAAATGCATGAAATAACTGAGCATGAATGCATAAGGATGTAATATCTGAGAATGCAAAACCAAGCAAAAATATGTTGTTGAGATAATATGTAATCTGAAAGACTAAAATCTGCATAATTGGATAACCGATAATTTGTACACTTGGTCAAGAAAACTTGACTTGAAATATACTAAAATACTGGCTGAAATTGTGGGAGGTATCATGTTACCAAAGACAACTACAACTTAACACTTAGTAAAAAGTTCAAGCCATGGAAGACAACTACAACTGAACCGAGCTTAGGATCTTATGGGGTATTATAATATCTCCTCCTTGGGAAAATTTGTCCCTGAATGAGACTGGTTATACTGAGAATAATAAGGAAACTGAGATCATATACTGAACATGCATAACTTGGAATGTGATTACATAACTGAGTTTGAAGCATGATACATGAACTGAACTACTTTCGTGTATGCATGCAATGAAATGTGAATGGTTACATAACTAAAATAGAGAATGGAAATGAGCCAATGTAAGGAATATAGTTACCTCATGCTGAATCTAAGTTTGTGAAGAAAAGATAAGGGAACTTGGTTCGTATATCTACTTTTCATTCCCAAGTAGCTCCATTAACAGACTGATTTTTCCATAGAACTTTAACTAAGGGAACTTCTTTATTCCTTAGCCTACAAATCCGACGATCAAGGATCTCAATGAGAACTCTAGGAAAGACTATTTTGAATATCCATACATTATAATGGAACAACAACAACTAAATCAAGAATGCATTTCTTTAACAAGGTAATATGAAACACCAGATGTGTTGATGCCAAATCTATAGGCAACTCAAGTTCATAAGATACCTTTCCCAAACGGTTTAAGATTCTATATGGGCCAACATAGTAGGGACTGAGTCTCCCTTTCTTTCCAAATCTCTTCACTCCCTTCATAGGAAAAACCTTCAAATAAACCAAATCACCAACATCAAACTCAAGATCCCTTTTCCTCACATTTGTATAAACTTCTGACGGCTTTTGGCTGTCTTCAGCCTTTCTCGAATCAACTAAACTTTCTCAATTTCCTCAAATAATAAATCTAGCCCAATTAAAGCAGCCTTACCTATCTCAAACTAACCAATAGGATATCTATACCTCCTTTCATAGAGAGTCTCAAATGGAGCCATCTGAATATTAGAGTGATTGTTATAAGCAAACTCAATCAAAGGTAAGTGGTCATCCCAACTATCTTTAAAGTCAATAACATAGGCCTTCAACATGTCCTCTAAAGTCTAAATGGCCCGTTCTGCCTGACGATTATCTGAGGATGAAAAGCTGTACTTAGATGAACTTGGGTACCAATACCCTTCCGAAAAGCCTTTCAAAAGTGAGAGGTAAACTGAGTACCTCTATCTAAAATGATAAATAATAGAATTCCATGCAACTTAACTAACTCTCTAAGATAGAGTCTAGCATAATCCTCAGCTGAATTTGATGTATGAACTGGCAGAGAAATAAGTTGATTTGGTCATTCTATCTACAATAACCCAAATCAAATCATGCTGACGACTCATACGAGGAAACCCTATCCCAAAATCCATGTTCACCACTTCCGACTTCCAAGTGGGAATGCTAAACTTCTGTAATGTACCACTAGGCCTTTGGTGCTCAACTTTGACCTGCTGAAAGTTTGAACACTTAGCCACAAACTTTGTAATATCTTTCTTCTTACCACTTTACCAATATATTTCCTGCTAGTCATAGTACATCTTAGTGGTCCATGGATGAATGAAGTACCACGCACCATGCACTTTTGCTAAAATTTGTTGTCTCAGACCATCAACACACGAAACACATAACCTGCCCCGACAATGGAGCACACTTTCTCCCCCTTGGGAGAAAACTTCTACCTTTTGATCTCTAACCACTATCTTTCAACTTAGCTAAATTAGGATCCCTATCTTGATTTTCCTTTACCTGGCAATCAACAAAGATTTTGATCCTTCTAAACCCATATACTGCCTTCGGCCGCATTAACCAACCAAATTCCCAACCTAGCAAGCTGATGAACCTCATGGACTAACTACTTATTATCACTTTCTACTTGGGAAACGCTACCCATATACAATCTACTAAGGGCATCTTCCACTACATTATCCTTGATTGAATGATATAGCACTCTCATATCATAATCTTTTAACCACTCAAGCCACCTTCTCTGATGAAGATTCAGATTTTTTGCGTAAAAACGTACTGCAAACTTTTATGATCCATGAACATATCAACATAAGCCCCATAAAGATAATGCCTCCAAATTTTCAAGGTGAATACAACAACTGCCAACTCATGATAATGGGTCAAATAATTTTTTTTATGGGATTTAAGTTATCTAGAGGTGTAGGCTATGACATTGCCTCTCTGCATCAATACACAACCAAGAAAACCTTTGGAAGCATCATAATAAACTAAAAATCCATCTGAACCATCTAGAAAAGTCAAGTCTGGGGAAGAAGTGAGTCAAGTCTTCAACTCCTAAAAACTCTTCTTGCATGAGTCTGACCACTGAAACTTGACCTTCTTCTAAGTCAATCAAGACATTGGGGAAGAAATAGAAGAAAACCCTTTAACAAACCTTCTGTAATAGCCAACCAAACCCAGGAAACTCCTAATATCTAATGAAGAGATAGGTCTAGGCTAGTTTTTCACTGCTTTAGTCTTTTAAGGGTCAACTTGGATGCTATCACCGAAAACTAGATGAAAAAAAAAGCTACTGATGTTAGACAAATTCAAACTTATTGAGCTTATCAAACAATAGATCATCTCTAAGGGTCTGCAACACAACCCTCAAATGATTTGCACGATCATTCCCTCTACGAGAATAGATAAGGATATCATAAATGAAGACTATAACGAACATGTCCAAGTACTGCTTGAACACTCTACATCAAGTCCATGAAATCTACAGGGGCATTTGTTAGTATAAAAGACATAACTAGAAATTCAAAGTGACCATACCGAGTTTGAAAGGCTGTCTTTGGAATATAACATCCTTTGACTCTAAGCTGATGATAGCCGGATCTGAGGTCTATCTTAGAGAAATAACTGGCACACTGTAGTTGGTAGAACAAGCCTTTAATTCTGGTGAGTTGATACTTATTATTGATTGTGACTTTATTCCACTAATGGTAGTCGATGCACATTCTGAGAGAACCATCTTTCTTATGCATGAACAGGATTAGAGCACCCCATGGAGAAACACTAAGCCTGATAAAACCCTTATCTAAGAGATCTTTTAAATGTTTCTTAAATTTCTTAAGCTTAGATAGAGCTATTCCATAAAAGGGAATAGAGATGGGCTTGGTATCTGGAAGGAGATCTATTCCAAAGTTGATTTCCCTCTCGGGACGAACTCCAGGAAGATCTTCAAGGAACACATCTGAAAATTCATTTACTACTGGAACTGACTCAAGTCTCAGATTCTCAAAATTTAAGTCCTTAACTCAAATGAGATGGTAAATACACCCCCTTGATATCATCTTTCTTGCTCTAAGATAGAAAACAAACTGATATTTAGGTATTGAAGTACTACCTCTCCATTCAAAAATTGGTTCATTGGGAAATTGAAATTGAACGACTCTATTTCTATAGTCAACTAAGGCATAGCATGAGTGGATCCAATCCTTGCCGAGAATGAAATCAAAATCAGTCATCTCAAACTCCACAAGATCAACTAAAGTAGTTTTCTGAGATAGTGTGATGGGGCAATTTCTGTATACCCATCTGGCTATGATAGATTTACCCACTAGGATAGACACTGAGAAAGGTTCTACTAGTATTTTGAGACTGACACTAAAGTTGGTGGCTATATAAGGAGTCATAAAAGAAAGTGAAGCTCCAAGATCTAATAATGCATAAACATAAAAATGGAAGACTTGTAAAGTACCCATAACCACATCAGGAGAACTTCCCTCATCATGCCGAGTCTGCAAGCATACAATCTATTATGGCGCCGCCCACTGATTTCATTGGAAGTGGTACCCTACTGAGCCTGACGACCTACCGATGCTGCTGAAGAATTAGTCTGGACCTGTTGGCGATCATTTCTGCCCCTCTAAGCAACCACCTGACACACCCAGGTCCTATGGCCTAGATTGCCACATAAAAAACACACATTACTACTCATTTTACACTCACCCTGATGGTTTCTACCATATTTCCTACAGAGCAGATTTGTATGACCACTATTCATACTACCCTAGTACTTAGAGCCTAGTGCTTTATCCCGACTGTCTTGCTTGAACTTGGGCACTGGTGAACTAGCTGAAGATGGAGCTGGGGCTAAAATTTTTTGATAAAATTGAAACTGATTACCGTCTTCTGACCTTGGTTAAGAAAAGTTGAAACTACCTGTTCTGTCCTTCTTATTCTCTCTCTCCCTCTCCTTATGCTTCTCCTCCTCAATCTAATAAGCATGATCCATGAGTATAGATAGGTATATCTCCTAAATAAACATGGAGGTCCTACATTCCTTGACTACACTATCAACTATACCAGATACAAACTTACTCATTCTAGACCTGTTATTCTCAACCATCGTAGAAGCATACCTCTCCAATTGGGTGAACTTAAGTGAGTACTCCTTTATGCTCATAATATGCTGCTTCAAATTGATAAACTCCTGAAAATTATTTTTCCTTAACTCTAGGGGAAATAACATATCTAAGAAAGCTGTGGCAAACTCCTCCCACTCTACCAGCCATACATTAACACCTCGGCCTTCCTTTCACTATTTAAACCAGGTGTGAGCTATATCCTGCAATTGATATGTAGCCACCTCTACGCTTTCACTCGAAGTGATACCCATGATATCTCTCACTTTTTGCACCATGTCCAAAAACTCTTGCGGATCTTCGTTAGACTTGGATCCAGAAAATATAGGGGGATTAATACGAGTGAAATCCTGAATCCTAACTACAATTGTATTTGCCATTGGATTGGCTGGGGCAACAACCTGCTAGTTGTTATGAGAATTTACAAAATAGGATAAGGTAGTGAAAGCAACCCTGAATTTAGTGTAAGAGATAGTTCATTTAAGGGATCCTCCTGAACCGGTGGTGCGGGATGATCCCCGTTTCTTCTTCCGTTGTTTCTTCTAGGAGGTATTATCTGTAAACGGGATGAAGGATGGATTATAAAGAGGAATTAAATAGTGCTCATTCTATTTAGCATGGCATAAACATTGAAAGAAGGGAAACTTTCCTAAAATGTTACCTAGCCTCTTGCCCATAAGTGTGGTGCGCTTCAGACCCATGCATAAGACTATACTAAATGCGTCTTTCATAAACCCTAGGACACTTTAAAACCATAGGTTCTGATATCAAGTTTTGTCACGACCTGAGGCTACCCCAAGTCGAGACAATAGTTCTTACAACCACAAGTGACTACAAGTTAACCCATGAACTAGTACCTACTGTGAGCACTGAGTAAAATAGAAATACAACACATGTGTAGAAGATAAACTGATAAGATACTACAAATATGAATACTTGAATATGCATCAATGACTTGTCTAAAATATTTGAAAAAATACTAGAAACTAAATCGTCTATCTAAAAACAACTGATAAATACTGAAAGAACAGACTGCCTGCTTAACTAATTGTCTGAAAGCTTCTAAACATCATGAGGAGTTGATGGGACAACCCCCTAACTAACTCCTACTGGCTAAAATAAGAAAATGCTGAAATAACTATACAAGAAAATCATGTACTCAATGGATGAAGACTCACCATTACTGTTGCTGGGTAATGCTGAGCTATCTAACAATGATTGGAAAACTGAGGGTCCGAACATATGTTATACCACAACATAACATAAGGAAAAATATGCGGTCAGTACTTTTAATGTACTGGTATGTGAGATAAGGATTGACTGAAATCCATGAAATAACTAAGTATGAATGCATAACCTTGTAATATCTGAGAATGCAAGACTAAGAACAAATATGTTTTTGAGATAATCTGTAATCTGAAAGACTAAAATCTGTATAACTGGATAATTGTCAATCTGTACACTTGGTCAAGAAAACTTGAGCTGAGATATACTGATTGAAATTATGGGATGTATCATGTTACTGACATGCCCCAATCTGAGAAAATTGGAATCCAACCGGTAACCCCAGTTGAAAGGATGTCAGTACCGTACCACGGGTACTAATACTGGTTATGTGGATCCACTAATCTATTATCCCGAAGGACCAGGGAGTCAAGCCTGAACTGACAGGTGACCCCTAAGAAGAAGTCAAGTCTAAACTAGCGGGTGACCCCTCATATCCTATGTAAGCTACATAGTTCTGGAACCTAGGGATTGCTACAAATGACTCTGCCTAAACCGACGGGGGAGCCACCATCCCTACGTTCTCTTGGTGCTAAGTCCTACTCCCAACTGAACTAAAACTGGTACTGAACTGAACTAAGTTTAATTGGACATTATTTTTGATAGTTCTTATCATGATCATAAATATCTGAGTATAATGATAAGGTTCATGACTTAACTGGCTTATTACTTGAAAATATGAAATCATGTAAAACACATAGGTATCGGGTGTTCATAACCCTCCAGCAATGAATAATCATAAAATACGATATCAAAGGTTTAAACTGTTGTTTGGAATTATGGTTCAAAGACCCAAAACATGAACATTTCACCAAAAGAGTGGGAATCATGAGCTTGAACATAAGAATTCATTAAACATGAGGAAAACAATATGATTACTTGGCTAAATTTATAATTCAGGGATTAAGATGAAATCCACAGACTATGGCAAGGAAACTTGCAATTCAAAACCTGAAATAACATAATTCAATTGGAAACACTTGTAGACATAAATTTTAATCAATTCATCATGAAATTCATTGAATAATTTCTTAAAGTAGGAAAAGATTTATAATTATAAGTAAAAATAGGGTTTTTTGGATGAATGGATGAAAGATACTTGTTGATGAATGCCCACATACCTCAATAGATAGTTTCTTGAAGATTTCTTGAACTTGGAAACTTGAACTCTTGATTTCTTGAAGGAAGATCTTGGGTTTTGTTCTTGGGATAAATGAGGATTTCTTAAGAGTAATTTTCAAGTGAAAGGTGTAAATAATGCTATTTTGGAAGTCCCAAATAGTGTTAAGGACAAATTGGGTTGAGGGAAATGACCCAAATACCCCTTAGTTTAATGACCAAGGAGCTGGATGAAATAGCACAGGCGCGCCGCAACCCCCAGTCTGGTGGAGTAAGCCCTGCACTGCGGGTTTTATTTCGGTGGAGCAAGTCCCACACCGCGACACCTAGTCCAGCGGAGCAAGCCCTGCGTCGAGGTCTTATTATGGGGGGTGTTCTACTTTCGTTTCCCAAACATGCTTCTACGCCCATCTAAAAATCCTAAAATTACTAAGTCCTTAACACTTAGTAAAACTTTCTAGCCTTGGACCCTTAATCGAAAACTATAATTGGACCGGGCTTAGGATCTTACAAGTTATTACAATAGAGAAAAACCAAAACCCTCTTTTTAGGAATAAACCTAGGATGACCCAATACCCAAGAGGGTATTGAGCCCATTAGAAAACCTGCCTTATGTTTATTGGACAATGAGTCATAACAGGCGATCATTCTTTATGAGTTAACTTAAAGAATGTAATGCCGGATTATATGGACCATTGTCCCTTGGGTTTGAGGGTTTTATTTAGATAGTTTTGTTTAATCATAAGGTCTTCATCAGAAGGATATGCAGTCATTTGAAGAAGTTAAAAGATCAAAGGACTTCCAAGGAGGCTTAGTTTAGATTTGCTCCCTTGCATGGGATTGATATAATGTATTTCCCTTTTTCCTCATTTGGTATCCCCATTTAATTTATTACTGAAGTTTATATAATGTTTTGAGGGAAATGGAACATCTTAAAAATGGCATATATATCCTTCAAATGTTAGGCTTACCTTTATCTTGTAAGGTCCCATGTATGCTAGGACGCGTTAAAAATTGTTTATGTGCTATTGTTTCACTATTTTGCTTTATCTATATTTTTTTGATTTTTCGCATATATTACTTTGATCAATTATTACAATTCATGAACTAACACTTTTACCTTTTGAGTGTTTTTCTTTCTTTTTAAAGAGAGACTGATTTATTTTGGGAAAAATATATGCTCGCTTCGCAAAGAGTAAAAGCAAAGTCATCATTGGTGCCATCAGTCACGAAGAAGAATGGCATTTTCTCAAAGGCACTCTTTCGGCGTCCTTCTATCTTGCATTTTGAAGATGTTGTTTTATTTTGTTGTAATCATACTTTCTTGTCATTATTTTCTTGTAATCACACTTTATGATTTGATTTATTTGTAATAAGAACTACGTTGGACCTGAATTTCAAAGAATGGAATACGTAGGCGCCTATGTTGGCTTTGGTCAATTCTTTAAAAAATTTATTTTTCCATCTGTTGGTGGAACTATATTTGATATGATTCCTACCTCAATGGAATATGTGGATACTCTACTAGCTCAAATATATTCTTCATAAGATTTTCATAGAATCTGGGATAAATTTGAGAGGATCTCAAAATTTTATCAAGAGAATATTTTTCCAAGTTACATGGAGATAACATTGGAGCATGTAACTGGGGAAGAAATTTTTGAGAAGGTCTCAAAAATTCATAAATCTTGACATTTACTACAAAGGTGACCACCAGACGTTGCTAATCTTGAAATCAGGACATAGTTTTTGAGAAGTTCTCAAAATTCAAGCTACGCTACACCAGAAAGAACTAAAGTATTTTACATTATATACTGGGGCATAATTTTTGAGAATATCTCAAAACTTCCATACTAAATGATGTCAAAGTTATAAGTAAATTCAATAGTTTCTATGTTATAAACTAGGAAGAATTTTTGAGGAAGATCCTAAAAAATTCCTCAAAAGACTGCACTTCAAGATTGCAAATCAATGGCCAACAAGGTGCATCAGGAGAGCAAGGAAATACCAACATAGTCAATCTCTCAAAACTAAGAATGTTTTCTTTGGAAGTAGGAAAATCAAAGTCACAATGTAGACAATGTTAAGCATGACAAAAGGCATTATCAAATCCACCGTGCCCTACTATGATAATCCAAACAACTTCTTTTTTCTATTTTCCTTTTAATTGATATTTCTATTACTTCCTTATGATATCTAACACTTTCTCTAATTTTTTAGTAAAATGATCGAGCATAACAATTAAGATACGGGGATATCATTCAAAATACTATCTACAAATCATCATGAGTCAAACGACTTTATTTTCTGTTAAACTCTTGGCTTAGTTACAATAAATTATTATGTTATTAATAAGTGGTGTTTGAGTTATACAAGTGACATTATGCAAGACCACCTCTAATAACTAACACAAATTAATCCTCTCAAAGTTTGAGGATTCAATCTAAAAGCTTAGGACATGCACAAGTCCTTTTGAGGACTTTTGATTCAATGGATGAAGTTCGACAAATCAACTTCCTCTTTTCTTATATATTAGGGTTTTATACCCTCCAAGAAACTTATTGGATTGTTAGCCCATTTGAGGTGGAATATCTTATTATACTTGGGTCATCCACCTTTTCAAAAGGACATATATTATTATATTAGATTTTCCATCCTTTAAGAGGATGCATAAGGCCATCACTTTATTTGTGATATGTTATTATGTTATGAACCGTAACCTCCTTAAGAGTGAAAAGTTATTGAGTTATAGACCGTCACCTCTTTCAGCATGACATGTTATTCAGTTATGGACCGTCACCTCCTTCAGTGTGATATGCTATTAAGTTATGGACCATCACCTCCCTCAATGTGACATGTTATTATATTATGGATCATCACCTCCTTTAGAGTGACATGTTATCATGTTATGGACCGACACCTCGTTATGGAGTCACCTCCTTTAGAATGATCTATTATTATGTTATGGATCATCACCTCTTCCAGAGTGACCTGTTTTTTTGTTATGGACCATCACCTCCTTTAGAGTGATATGTTATAATGTTATGGACCGTCACCTCCTTCATAGTGACATATTACTATGTTATAGACCATCACCTCCTTCAATGTGACATATTGTTTATGTTATGGACCGTTACCTCCTTTAAAGTAACGTATCATTATGTTATGAACCGTCACCTCTTTCAGCGTGACATATTATTTATGTTATGGACCGTCACCTCCTTTTGAGTGACCTATAATTATGTTATGGACCATCACCTCCTTTAAAGTAACATATTATTATGTTATGTACCATTGCCTCCTTCAGCGTGACATATTATTTATGTTATAGAGTCACATACTTCAGTGTGATCTATTATTATGTTACGGATAGTCAGTTACTTCAGAGTGACATTATTATTTTATGAACCATCACCTCCTTCAGAGTGATATATTATTATGTTAAGTTCCATTACCTCCTTTAGAGTGATATGTTATTATGTTATGGACAGTCACCTCCTTTCAGAGTGACATGTCATTATGTTATGGACCATCACCTCCGTTAGAGTGACATGTTGTTATGTTATGGAATATCACCCCCTTCAGAGTGGCATGTTATATGTTATGGATTGTCACCTCCTTCAACGTAATATATTATGTAGTGTGACCTCTTTCAGTGTGGCATACTAAAACAAGGTATGCACGATTGCCCTTATATTGCATTTGATACTAATAAGTTTAGTACAGGTGATTAATAGACCCGTTGGACCGTCACTCCATTCAAAGTGATATATTACATTTAAATTAGGTCATTCAACCTTTAATGAGACACGTTGGACTGTCACTCCATTCAAAGTAGCACGTTACATTTAAATAGGGTCGTTCGCCCTTCAATGAGACACATTGGACCGTCACTCTATTCAAAGTGGCATGTTATATTTAAATTTGATCATCCACCCTTAAATGAGACGTGTTGGACCATCACTCCATTCAAAGTGACATTTTATATTTAAATTGGGTCGTCCATCCTTCAATGAGACACGTTGGACCGTTACTCCATTCAAAGTGGTATGTTACATTCAAAATGGGTTGTCTGCCTTTTAATGAGACACGTTAGACCATCACTCCATTGAAACTGGAATGTTATATTCAAAATAATTCATTCACCATTTACTGGTATATTTTGGGTTATCACCTTGTTCAAAGTGGCATAACATTCTTAGGACAAGTTGTGCAAATTGCTTCATCAACTATCTTAGACAATATATTCAAACAGGTTTGCAACAATTTACGTTAGTGTAATGCTATATTTACAACTAATAATTTTACTGAGATATTGTTGAGAACATCCAAAAGGATGAAATCTCAAATGAAAATCACAGGTATGAACGACTCCAAAAAGGACACAACACAACGTGGAATATTTTTTTAGCAGCAAAATGGGACATAGTCTGGAGAGGAAAGTCAAACTCTTTGGACGCGAGATAAAGGATGAATGCCACCACTATCAAACCATACCCCTGTTAGAAGGAATGTGGGTACTTAGGATATTTCAGTTTCATCTTCACTTTTGAAATATTTCTATACTTATACCAAGGGTAACCTTCTCTTTCCTTCAAATTTGACTGATAGGATACCTTGAGCTGTGGAAATTATATCCAGGTAAATTCTTACCTATGGTTGTGAAGATATCCTCATTCATGGTTAAGAGGTTACAAGCCTCATTTTTCTCAACTTAATCAACTTATCACTCATCCCGAGCCAAAGATCATCTAAAATAAAAGACTATCTTTTCTACTGATCGAATTAAACTACAAGCAGTCTGATTTTCTGAGTCTCAGAGATATTTAGGCTGAGCTGTATGTTGAAAATTCCACTGCATTCCAACCTCCCCAAAATTCCCTTATTCACCAGCTTTTTAGTTTCATTAAAAATTCAAAAAACTGGAATAAGTTGTGAATTTATTTGAAAATCGTGCTTAAAAATCAAGCGTTATGAACTACAATTGAGTTCTCATGTAACCTGAGATATGTAGGAACCCTGATACCAAGGTTCATCCATGACTCCATGAGACTTGTGGGAAAACCTATCTCTTTCAAAAATGAATTTATGGTCAGACAAAAATTAGAAATGTCAAACTCTCTTTGCCCAGGGTTACTTGCATCCACCCTATTCAAAGGGAGGGGGCAGTTGTTGACACCTAATATTTTCCCTCCACAACTAGATTTAATTTTGAGTTTCTTCGATTCTCAATAAAATTGAATTACTTATTTCATCCAGATAAATGCGCTCTAAAATATTTATTTGTGTTAATTTTGTCATTTAAATAAAGATTATACGTTTTCATATTTACATATACGAGATTGTATAATTTTTTTTTACTTAGATGAACATTTTTATCAAAATTGAACTATTATCAAGTATTATCTTGAATATTGATTCAAATGGTTAATCTCCTAATTTAAATATAGTTTGGTCTAAAAAATAATTTATTTGGAGAAATATTTTTTTGGTTTTATTAAATCAAGAAGATCAGTATTAAATGAGGTATAAATTCATATCAAATTTTGATTTAATTTAGTCAATCTATTAGCTGTGGCCATAATTAAAATCAAATTGGCCACAATTGTAATGCAATTGGCCAGTTAATTTTCAATGTGGCCAAAACATAAATGGAATTGTCCAAATTCCTAAAATTCCTACAAAATCCTAAATCCCCAATTTCACCTCAATTTTGTCCCTTTTTCATTTTAAAATTCAAAATTTGTACTGGATTTTATCATTCCCCCTTAACCTTGTCCTTTTTTCATTTTGAAATTTAAAATTTGTACTAGATTGTATAATTTCCCCTCAAATTTTTCTTTTTTCATTTTTAAAATTCAAAATTTGTACTAGATTGTACAATTCCCCCTCAACCTTGTCCTTTTTCTATTTTTAAAATTTAAATTTATACTAGATTGTACAATTTCACCTTATCTATCCTCCAACAAACCTTTTCCTCAATTTTAAATTCTCAAAACACCACTAAATTCTTTCTTCCACATTGGTGGATGAAAAAAATTAAATCCCCATCCTTTCCTATAAATACTACCACCATTTTGGTAGAAACCCAAGTCTCAAGGAGTGGAAAAAACTTTTGCGCAAAGATATAAATTTTTCTTTAATTAAAATTTTTCAAGCGGTAGTCTAATCGGGGTTCTTGAAAGATTGATCTCCGGCGGTGATCAAGACTCCGAAGAAAGCTTGAAGTCCCATTTTTCTGCTCCTAAAAAGGTAAATTCACCTTTCCCCTTTAGTTTTGTTATCATTTTTCTCTTCATTATTTCGTAATTGTAATTTTATTTGTTGAAATTGTTTGATGTAGACGGCCTTGAAGGCCATAGAATATTGTAATATCAATATTATGAATATTTTTATGTTCATTGTGTAAAATGAGCTAGCAATAGTTGAATGTATTTTTTTGACTTTTTCTTTGATTATTATGATTAGATGGATAAAGTTTCGTCCTTTAATTGTTTAATTATGTACTCATGTCTTGTTTAAAATCGTTATTGATGGATATATTTTCTTTTACCATGTAAAGTTATTTTCTTTATGCAAAAAAAGAATAGTCACTATTATTTGTTTCACCTTAATAAATTAGATGGATAAACTTTTGATCTTTGCTTGATTAAAATATGTACTCATGTCTCGTTTAAATTCGTTATTGATGGATATGTTTGCTTTTATCATGTAAAGTTGTTTCCTTTATGTAGAAAAAAGAATAGTCACTATTGTTTGTTTTGCCTTAATAAATTATATGTATAAAATTTTGATCTTTGCTTGATTAAACTATGTAGTCATGCATTGTTTAAATTTATTATCGGTGGATATGGTCACTTTTAGCATATAAATTTGTTTTCTTTATGTCGGAAAAGAATAGTTACTATTGTTAAGGGTCTTGAAATTATTTCTCAATTTCAAGTAGCGAGTTACTTGTATCTAGAGATTCAGCGTTGTTTTTGAAAGGCATATCATAGTGTGCTATGTTTGTGGCCCATCGATTTGCAAAATCACCGCTCAAGGTTTAAGTTGATCACTTTGGCATACACATGATAGTTGGCTCATTCACATGCAAAATTTGTAATTTAAGTGCTACTTTTAAGATCTAACTCTTTTATCGATCCTTGATTTTTTGATTAAAAAGTTATTTTTCTCCATGATTATATGCCACGATGAAATGCTAAGTTTTTTTGATAGCTATTTGCAGTCATGATTTACTCATTTTCGTGGTCAAAACTGTCTTTGATTTTCTCTTGTATAGATTGAAAAGTTGTTAGGGTTATAGATTTTGTTGAAATAGTGTAGAACTAAAATAGGAGTTGGCATAATTGGACACTTTCTCATAGAATTAATCTTTTACTATTTTTTCTATCTTGTCTTTGAATATAATTTTTGAAGTATGTTTAATATATGCTATTTGCTTCACCTCTCTTATTGATTTATTGCTTGTAGTATTTTTGTGCATTTAGATGTCCTATTGTTATTCATATACTACCATGAAATTTATCTTCAAATCTGTTGGTTGACTCTATTTGGTATTGAAAAGTGTTGTTGCATTAGTACGTCTTGTATTTCATATTTGAGATTTCACAAAAAGATTTTCTCATCTTATGCTCATTCCCCTTTTCTTTCTTTAATGAAAACATACCTTAAACTATATCATATCATAGTATTTGGCACAAATATGTGTTAATCTATTGGGAATATTTGTCTAAATTGTAAGAAACTATGCTTGTGGGTCGATGTCTTCTTTACAAGAATTAGTTGATTATATTGTGCTAGGTTCAATTTTTGTAAGATTATTTAATAGGTTAATTTCCTTTTCATTGGATAATTTGATTTATTTTTGACAACATAGCATACTATTTATTTATGATTGAGAAACTATTTTTTCATCTCATCATTTATCTATCAAGTGTAGAATTTTTGAACATATATTAATTTTTTGTTTTTATCTTTTTCTTTGCATGAATCTGTTTTGGAGGACTCCTTTCCTCTTGCATTTTGTAATGGGACAATGAGGCCCACCTCTTCGAGTTAAGTCCGAAGTTTTAACTCAAAGGAGATTATATAGCGTGCGGATGCAAGAAGATGGAAGAAGAAGCAAATGGGTCAAAACCCATTGACGAGGTCGCTATGGGTTTTGAAAAGTCTCAATTTTTATTATTGTCTTATTTTTTATTTATTTATATATTTATCTATTTGTTCATTCATTTGAATCTCAAAGCCAATGTTGTAATTTAATACAGGTGAAGAAAATTTTGTGCCTCAAAGATCCAAAAACTTAGCTTAGGACAGGTTACAGGACGAAAGCCCAAGTATTTATATCAGGACAGGTGAAGATGGGCCAAAATCCCAAATTAGCTTAGGACAGAGTTTATGAATTTGGGTGTAATGACCTAAGTTATTTAGTTTCCCCCTTTTCTCTTTATATGCTCATTGTTCTTAGTTTTCTAAGTCATAGTTAAAAGTCTCCGCTAAGTCATGAAAATTTATTTTGCCTAAATCTTGAAGATAATTTTTTCTTTAATTATTTTCTTTTTTAAAAACAATTTCCCTTTCTAAAGTTAGTCAAATAAGTTATTTTCAAATAGTCTGGATAACCTCAAGTTAGCGGATACTCTTGGTGCCTTAACAACCTTCCAAGAGTATTAATAGGAATCACTTACTCGGAATTTCTAAACTTAAGAGATTTTTTCTATTTTGAATATTTTAAGTAATATTTTTAGTTTTTCTTGATATTTTCTCAAAATCAAGTGGCAACTCTGTAATTTCTTAAATTATTTCTAAATTTTCTTTAAAGTTTTGAAATTGTTTAAAAGGCCGAAAATAATGTTTTCCAAACCCTTCTAAATCGAAAAAGGGGCAAAACACTCGTCTTCTACCTCGATCCCGTTCGCAACTCCTGCCTCATCTCTAAGTCTAGGTCCTTTCCTCTAGTGTCAACCCCATATCCCTAGTATCATTTGATCTAGTCCTCACTATCTGTGCAGATAAGAGTGAAACTCAGTTTAGAATATAGGGTATAGAAAACTTGCACACTAAGGAAAAAAATAAGGAAGTTTTCTAAAGATATCTTTTAGCCACTCGAAGATAGATACAAACGTCTACATCCCAATACATGAAACTTTACTAGACACCCTGTTCTTACACTGATAAGATTAATGAATCTGGATGTTCTGATAAGAATTTATTATGACCCAAAAACTTGGGTCATGATCGCACTTAATCATGACCAAACCTTGCTAAGTAAGCTAATCACCCTATCTGATATATAAATAAAATCACAACATAAATCCCAAGGCGAGACTCCTAGAACAAAGTCAAACCATATATGCATAAAGATAACAAAATTCTAAATCACAATATTACTATAACTGATCCTAAAACCTGGTTTCATAGTATAAGAAAAAATCCAGTTACAACTCAAAATATGGAATGTACAACTAAAAATCTGAAAGATACACAAGTCTGTCTCTAAGTACAAAATAATATATAACTAGATAGGATGAGGTCGAAAGTCAACTACAAAGGAATAGAGAGAACACTACCTCAAATGTACAAAATCACCGCCCAAACACAATTTCCACGTGATGCACTCGTACTTAGATCTTTACCGAAAGGGCACAATAGGGATAAGTACGGTCCATTTTACTTAATAGGTATCATAGGATGATTGTGCAAGGTAGAAAATAAGGTATATTAATACACACTATGAGTACGTCACCTGCAATATAGAAAATATCCCAAATGGTAGTTCACAACATCTCCACTAACAGTTCTAGATATAGTACATAAGTAGGATATAGGTACGTAAAAGAATTAGAACAGACACACATCAGGTAAAATACAAAAACACAACACTCAAGATGTATAAATGAATAGATTGAAATGAGTATGATAATGATGATGATATAATATGGCTGAGGCTATCGCATAACCTCCATATACACCTACCTAGCATCAAGCTTCTAGGTAAGACCCATGAGGGGTTCATAATCCATATACAATCTCAATACTCAATCCTAGTCTCAATATCCATATCTCCTCTCCAAATCGTAGGCTATGGAAAAGGTATGTAATGATATGAGGTCATAAAAGTGTCTCATTTCTGTCAAAAAATAGTATTTCCACGATGGTACCAATATCTCAATGTATGTATGATATAAGGATGTAATGCTTACAAGAAAACCAGTATGAAGGTCCTAAATCTAGTCAATATACACTTGCGAGAGCTCAAAATCAACTCAATATGTCAATCATCCATGATTCAATATAGGCCACATACCATGTAGAAGGAAATATGCAACTAGGACATTATTGATATCAGATTAATCCCAAATAGGAATTTTTTATCATGAAGAAAGTAACCATAGTACATAAGGCCAACAATACTATATAAGGCCCCCGCATGAGCCGTACATAATATATATAGTTTTAGATTACCAATAATAATAATGAAATCCCCTACACGAGCACACAATAATAAAATCATAATTTTCATGACTATTACCTATAACCATAACATGATTTTATATATATATTACTACCCATCCCATTTTAAAGAAAGTTAAGCCATAACCTACCTCGTGATATGAAGATTCAAGAGAAAAATCCTTCACATGGAGCTTTTACCTTGCAAATGACCCAGGAATCAACTAAAACATACAATATAGAATCTATTCATTAAAAAGAAGCCAACAATCCCCATACTTTCTATTTTCAAAATGTGGTCAAGACAAACCCCCTAAATGGGTTTTTAAAAGAAGGAATAAAACTAGATTTTTTTATCGTAAATACATTACGCATGATTACAGGAAGCTAAATAAGAAAATCCAAACAAAAATAAGTTATAATCGAGGTTAAAATTGAAGAAAACCCATTTTTGGGCTCTCTGGGCAAAAATCCCCAAATTTTACTTTTGAAATTAAATTTTAACAATTTTTAGATGACAAAACGAAGTGAATAATTAAAATAGTGATTTTGAGCTTACCTAATCTCGAAAATGGAAAAATTTGTCCAAAAACCTCTTAACCCAAAGCTTAAAACCTCAAAAATGGGAGGAAAATGAGAAATGATCTTTTATGCTATACCAGGTATGACTGAGCAGTCACCACTAATGATGACAAGTGTCACTTAAGAGGTGTCCACCAGTCTCTTAAATGTATAGGGTTTCACTTTAGCGACCTCAGTTGGTGAGCCAGGTTGTTTAAGTGACTAGCTAGTTGCTTAAACGACCTTTACTAAAGCGACCCAAGTGTCGCTTTAGCAGTTGCACCTACTGGGTGGTGTACCAACTAGGACTTGGAAAATTTCCAAGTCTACACCAACCTCTAGGGATTCATCTGAAACCTCGAGAACACATATAAATAATGCTACTCTATTAAATTTGACATTTAGGACAAAACGACGACATTAAATTTTTGAATAGAGGTTGTTTTCACAAAATTGACCCGTAAGACCCAATTTTATAATTTTCCAAATCGATGATGAAAATGATATTTAAAAGACATAAATTCACACCAACCGTGCTACCAACCATAAATCGATGTTCTACATCTTCTGGCTCAGTTTATTTTTTTATTCGACATATATAATAATGAATGATGACTAAAGTCAACTATAAAGCCTTTTTAATCTCCAAAACTACAAACTCACACAAATCACACTAAAATGCATTGGGGACCATGATACCATCCTCACATCCCAAAAATATCATGTAGCAACCACGAGGAGGGGTAAAATGGTCAAAACATATAAAAATGAGAAATTCATTAAATCGAGCCCTTACATCTATTAACTTGCAATTTGATTTTTACAAAGTTGTTTGGTTGAATTATTGAATAAAGAGAAAAATTCAAAACTATAATTTATGTTGATAATACTAGTTGATTTATCATACATTGTATTCCTCCAATTAATTCTAAATCATTGATTATGAGAACAAATTTTCCAAAAGAAATTTGGTATGACATGTGCTATTTAAAATAGCAGCATTCATATGCTTCAAGCCATCAAGGCTCCCCTATCACTATTAGTTCAAGGTCAGAAACCAGATAATTCTTATCTAAAAATTTAAATGTGCGGTATATGATTCAATTTCTCTACCACAATGCATAAAGATGGATCCATAAATATAATTGGAATAAATGTTAGATTTTAACATTAGGGGGAGAGATGATTAACAACTAAAATTTATGTATGAAATAAATTGTCTAGGTCCTCAGTAAAAATATATATGTGAACTTGAATTTCAAGAAATAATTCATTTGTAAAATGTTGAAAACTAATTGTCAGATGTGTTTACTGATATGCTCCAATGAAAAGTCCTACAACATTTAAAAAAGGGCCTTTTGGAAAATTCTCATTCTATTACCTCATAACCCACATCATTTAGGCTTCCCCAAGAGTGGTATAAAAGCCTAAAATTTCCCAAATTCACCATTTAATCATAAAATCAATCCACAAAAAGAAACATAGGTGATTTTTCATCTCCAAAAACAAGTTAGGGTTTCTCTATATCAAGTCCAATTCCAAGGATTTCTCCAAGGCTTCCACCTTCAGGTATGTGGGGTTTAATCAATAAGTCCCTTCCACCCATTGAGTCCTAAAAAACTTTTAACTCTCAAGTTTACTTTCCCCTCAAGTTGGGTTCCAGGTAAAATATTAAGTTTTCTTTAATTTACTCAATTTTTTTTGTAATCCTACCATGAATATATTTCCTCCCATGCAAGTGTCATCTTTCATGTTCAAAAACCATGAATTTTATTATTATTGATAAGTTATTATTTTGGGGTATGTTTTGAAAAGTACTCTACTATGATTAGCTTTAAATTATCATCATGCTCAATTGCATTAGACAAAGTCAGAGGGTTGTGAACCCCCGATACTTAAGAATTCAGACATACATCATCTTACATGATTATGAGTATTTTATTTATGCATGCATTACTATTTACATAATGATATCATGATAAATAATTCAGTTTAAGCTCTAGTGCCATTAAATTGGGAGTCATACGTACCATTGAGTGAATGCAGAGATGATGACTCTCTCATCAGTTAGACAGAGACCGTTAGTAGGAGTCCCTAAGTTCCAGAACTATGGTGCCACTATAGGTTAAAAAGGTTCCTTTATTAGTTTAGGCATGACTCCCTAGTCCATCGGGATATCAGTTTAGTGGATCCACGCCAACCAATGTTGATACCCTTGGTAAGGTACTAACACTATTTAAACTGGGTTACATCTTGGACCCTGATTTGCTTAGATTAGGGTATGTCAATTATTATTAGCTAAAAAAGTCCTTAGTTTATTCTTTAATTTATGTTCAATTCAGGTTTGCATTGACATTGTATTCAGTTATTTATATATTTAGTTTTTATTTTGTACATGATAGTACTTGATCCTGCATCTAGTGTTCATGTTCATGCATTCATGATTAGCTTATACGAGTTAGTTTCCCATATTGCATACTTAATACATTCAAAGTACTGATCACATACTTTTTGATCTATATTATCTCATAATATAGGTTCAAATGTCTAGTACCCAAATCACTTTTAGCATGTTCCTATACCACTCAACAGTAGTTGTTGGTGAGTCCTCATCAAACTAGGGCTAACTATCATTTATTTATTCTATTTTAATATATTTCATTTCAGTAAGTTAGAGTTAGTTGGGGGCTTGCCCCAATAGCTCATTATGTTTTGAGGCTTTCAGAAAGAAGTTTCGATTTCCAGCTAATTGAGTTGTCAAATAGTTTTATTTCCATTTTGATTGATATTTTGTTTTACATTGTTATGATAATAATATTTATTTTTAGTTAGCTTCCACCTAGTATTTTGATAATTTCTTCAGTATCCAAGTGCATTCCAGGCCATGGGTTATTTTAGGGTCACTCATGATCTTAGGCACCATGTTATGAATAAGAGTAGTCTTGAGTCATGACAAACTTTGTATCAGAGTAGCAGGTTTAAAGTGTCCTAGGGTGTCTAAAAGTCGAGTTATGTAGAGTCTTGTGCATGGGTGTAAAGTGCGCCACACTTATAGGCGATAGGCTACAAAATATTTTAGGAAAGTCTCACTTCTTTCATGATTCATGTCGTGTGACAGAGTGTGAACTCTATTAAGATTATTCTTCTAACTCGTCCTCTATCCGTTTACAGAAAATGCCTCCAAAGTGATACGGAAGAAGGAATGGGAACCAACAAGCACCACCGCTAATTTATAAAGACCCTTCAAATGAGCAGGTCTCTCATACCGAGTTCATGGATATTTTCACAGTGCTAGTCCAATCTATGACTGCACAGAGTAACTATCAATTTTTTGCCCCAGCCAACCTATTAGTGAATATGGAAGCAGTTAGGATCTAGGATTTCACTCAAATAAATCCACCAAAATTCTTTTGGTCTAAGTAAGAGATTTATCCCTAGGAGTTCTTAGACAATATTAGGAAAGTGACTGACATTATGGGTATCACTTTGAGTGAATGTACTAATTTGGATGCTTACCAACTGCAAGGATTACTCATACTTAGTTCAAGTAGTGGAATAAAAATAAGGGCGTAGAGGTAGGGCCAGTAGAGTGGGATGAGTTTACTATTGTATTTTTTGACTGGTCATTCCTTCTTGAGTTGAGAAATGCCAAAGTTCTAGAGTTCATCAATTTAAAGCAGGGAAGGATGAGTGTTAATAAGTATGAACTCAAGTTTACTCAGTTGGCTAGGTATGCTTCGATTATGGTGGCTAATTCTAGAGCCTAAATAAGTAAGTTTGTGTCTGGTGTGTCTGAGGATATAGTTAAAGAGTGTAGCACAACCATATTGATTAAGGAGATGAACATCTCTAGGTTAATGGTCCATGCTCAGTAGATTGAAGAGAAGAAGATCAATGATAAGAAAAGGGATAGCAAGAATGCCAAAACTGGTAGCTTGCCGAGGTTAAAGGGTGGGAATCATTCTCAATTCTAGAAAAAATATTCAATCCCAGCCCCATATTCCACTAGTGCTCTAGTGCCCAAATTCATATAGGAAACTCGTGATAAGGCGCCAGGATCGAAGTCCCAGGATAACATTAATAATGGCTGCACCAACCTAAGTTGCAAAAGATGTGGTAAGAACCACAAAGGTGAGTGCATGTCCAGTAGAGATGCTTGTTTTTGGTATGGAAAGTTAGGCCATAGAATAAGGTATTGCCCAACGATTATGCTGAGAGGAAGGAATGATTGGCAACAGGGCTACACAAACTCTTCAACAGCTCCAATAGGTCACCTAACTCTGCAAGGTGCCACCTCTAGTGCAACCAGTCGACAATATTATAATAGGCTCTATGCCGCTTCGGCTTGACAAGATCAGGAGGGTTATCCTGATGTGGTCACTGGTATGTTACAAGTCTTCACCTTTATGTGTATGCATTATTTGATCCTAGAGCCACACTCTTCTTCGTGACTCCTTTTATAGAAGTAGATTTTGTTGTCATCCCTGAAATCCTTACAGAACCCTTCTTAGTTTCTACCCTAATTGGTAGTTTAGTTATAGACAGATGGTTAGAGAGAAATTTCCTTGTCACTGTATATAAAAAGTCACTTTAGTCATTCTGGTAGAGTTAGCATTACTGATTTTGATGTTATACTTGGCATGGATTGGCTCCACTCTTGCTATGACTCTGTTGACTATAGAAAAAATATAGTCTAGTTTTGGTTCCCAAATAAGCCAGTCTTAGAATGAAAGGGTAGTACCTCAGTGCATATTGTTCGGTTTATCTCATTTCTCAAGACAAGAAAATTGATCTCCAGAGGGTGCATATATTATCTTATTTGAGTTGAAGACTCAAATTCCAAAATCTCGAGTCTTAAGCCTAAATCCATCTTTTGAGTGGATATGTATGACTTCCAAAGTGATTTATGTTTAAACCATGTTGTATTTTTATAATTTCTACTTTTTTCATGTAGATCATTGAATAAGATTTCCATCGATACCAATTTCATCAAAATCCAACATCGGATGAGTGAGTTATGGCCGTTTTACTCAACGGTATCAGATCGCCCAGGTTTGACGGTCGACCTGGTGGACCGTCAGGTCCCTGGTGGACCGTCAAGTGCCCCTTCAAGATAAGGCAGTGACTCCTTTTTTAGGCCATCGTGCGACGGCCAAGTTGGTGGATCATCAAAAAGTTGACGGACCGTCAGGTCGAGACAAAATGTTTCATTTCTAGCCCTCGAGTGACGAATGACTTGGTGGAACATCAGTTTCCTGACAGACCATCACTTCGACCGTCACATCAAGGTATAACTTTCTAGTTTTGGCACTCGAGAGACGGAAGATCTGGTGGACCGTCAGGAGACTTGACGGAATGTCAGATTGACCGTCACAGGCCCCGATCACCGAATTTCAGCTTTTTTAAAAAAGGGCATTTTAGTCATTTCCTCCCCATGTGTTCATATATATATATATATCAAAGTGGAGAATATCCATTCATTTTCCTTCTCCTTTGTCTTCCAATCTTCCAAGAATCTCCTAGAAACTAGGGTTTCTACAAGATCCAAAATCCAAATCCTCTTTCAAGAAATTCAAAGAAACTTCCATGACTTTCGCCAAGTTGTTCAAGAACTAAGTTTCCCAAGACAAAGGCATCAAGAATATTGGACTAAAAGTGTGACAAGAGTTCCAAACAAGTTTCTACATCTTCAAATCAAAATCCAAGGTATGTGAGGTTTCAACAAGAACACTCCTTTCGTTCTTGTGCCTAAAGATTTACTTTCTATTGTTGATTTGCATGATTTTGCAAGTGGGTTTACACCCAAATTTATTTATTTATGATTTATGAGATTTGAGTTGAATAATATTGATATTTATGATTATTTCACCATCATGCTTCTAAAATTGAGTATTTATTCCATGAGATATATATTGTCATTATATATTGATGATTTCTAAGTGATTTATGATAAGTGTCAAGATTTGTGTTTTTCTATGAGAAATTTGACTATTGAATATATATATATATATCAATATTTGAATTGAAAGTCAAGAATGAGTTTGATGATGTTTCCTTGAAGCTTTGGCATTTGAAATGATTTGATAAGAAAATGTACTTGATGTTGAGAAACATTGTTTGAATTTGAGTCGAGTTAGGAATCCACAATCGTATATGATTTATCGATAAGATATACTATTTTTTGGTCATCATGATAGATCCATGAGTTGATATTGATTGAGGTGGATTTCCTAATGCGTTCTGAGCTGAGTCTGGGAGGAGTATTTAGCACTGAGCGGGAAATTTAGTATTTCCCCAGAATTACGTGCCACCATAGGATTGATATTGATAATTGTGGGCCAAAGGCCGAGTATGAGATTGTGATGATGAGATTGAGGTTGTACTCCCTGGCAAGAGTACGACACCCCTGCCAATGTGGGGTTCTCTCCTTAGAAGGACAAAATGTTGGACTCCATGCGGCTCACATGGTGTAGTTATGTTGGTTATAGAAACTCCCATGTCCATAATGATCTAAGTACCATGAGTTACCGAGTCACTCTAAGTTATGAGTCAAAGATTTTGAGTTGAGTTAAATGATTTATGGAATTTATGAAGCATATGTTATTACTGATGACTTTCGGAAATGATGTTTTAGATAATTCAAGCGAAGAGAGTTATTATTATTAGCATGCATGATTTTCTTATACATTTATGATATTATTTAAAATGTTGCATCCACCCCCACATACTCAATACATTCCCAAGTGCTGACTCCCATACTCTTTTGTACTCTATATTTCCTCATGATATAGGTTCAGGTGCTTAGTCTCAGCAGTGACAGTGATCTTTGAGTACCTTTATCTATATTTTTGAAGTTGGCGAGTCCTCATGGTTCGAGGACCTGTGTATCCAATTTTGTCTGGTTAATAGATGGTTGTTTACTTATAGTTCAGTACGAGTCAGTTGGGGATCTGTCCCAATGGCTCCTCAGTCCTATGTAGTAGAGGCTTTGTCAGACTAGTGTACCAGTGTGTATAGAGATTTTAGTATTTTGTTATGATTTGCGCTATAATAAGTTCTGAAAGTGATGACAAGATTAGAGGGTTAGCTTGAGGCTACGTGTGGCCTTGAGTACCATGTGACATCTCGGGATAGGTTCTTGGGGCGTTACACAACCTATCTCAATTCCACCTTACAAAATGGCTCTAACTAAACTTAAGGAATTGAAAAAGAAATTGAAGGACCTCTTAGACAAGGGTTTCATCTAGTCGAGTATCTCTCTATAGGGTACTTCAGTTCTATTCATGTGCAAAAAAGACGGTTATCTCAGAATATAAATTGACTATCGTTAGTTGAACAAAGTGACAATCAAGAATATGTTTCCCATCCCCAGTATTGATGACTTGTTCGACCAAATTTAGGGTGCACACTATTTATCTAAGATAGATCTCAAATTTGGCTATCATCAGCTCAGAGTCAAATATTGTGACATTCTAAAGATGACCTTCAAAACTCAATATGGTCACTATGAATTTGTAGTTTTGTCTTTTGGACTAATGAGTGCTCCTAAAACTTTTATGTACTTGATGAAAAGGGTGTTCAAGCAGTACATAGACATGTTCATTATAGTTTTCATAGATGATATCCTCATTTATTTTGGAAGTGAGGGTTAACATGCGGATCACTTAAGGATTATATTTCAGACTCTTAAAGATCACCAGTTATCCTCTAAGTTCAAGAAGTGTGAGTTCTAGTTAAAATCAATATCATTCCTTGGTAATATCATTTTCGGTGAAAGCATTCGAGTTGATCCTCAAAAGACCAAAGAAATAAGGAATTGGCCTAGACTTGTATCTCCATCAGATATCAGGAGTTTCTTGGGTTTATCCTACTACTACAGGTGGTTTGTAGAAGGATTTTCCTCTATTACCTTTTCTATGTCCCAACTGACTCAGAACAAAGTCAAATTCTAGTGGTGCAACTCTTGCGAAAAGAGTTTTCAGGAGTTGAAAACTTGACTCACCTCCACCCCAGTTTTAACTCTACTAGATAGTTCAAATGGTTTCGTGGTATATTGTGATGCTTCTACAATTGGCCTTTGTTGTGTGTTGATGCAATAGGTAAGGTTATAGAATATGCTTCTAGACAACTCAAAACTAATGAGAAGAACTACCCGACTCATGATCTTGAGTTGGCAGCAGTCGCATTTGCCTTAAAGACTTGGAGGCATTACCTTTATGGGGTTCTTGTTGAAGTGTTCACCGATCACAAAAGTCTCCAGTATGTTTTTAGCCAGAAACATCTAAATCTTAGTTATAGAAGATGGCTAGAGTTGTTGAAGGATTATGCTATGAGCATGTTGTATCATCCGGGAGGTTCCTCAGCTTGCTCGGTCGGAAGTTTAGCTGGTTGATTTGGCCAAAGGTAGTGTTTGGGTTTAAAATGGTTCAGAATCTTCTTTAGTTGCCAAGGTAAATAAAAAGTAGGATAGAGATCCTACTTTGCTCAAGTTGAAGGAGGCGGTTCAAAATCAAAAGGTTGAGGTTTTCTCCCAAGGTGAGATGGTGTTCTTTGCATATTAGAAAAGGCTCTTAGTTCTCGATATTCTATTATCCCAGGAACCACTAAGATGTACCATGACTTGTGGGAAGTCTATTGGTAGAATGGTATGAAGAATGATATTACAGAATTTGTGTCCAAGTGTCCAAATTTCCAAAAAGTTAAGGTTGAGCACAAGAGGCCTAGTTAGGGGTGGATATAGAGGCTTATTTGGGGGTTCCCGGGAACCAAGTAACTTTCGTGCGGATCTTGTCTTTGTATTAATAAATCTAGTTAATATATAGATAAAAAATAAGTTGGGAACCCACAATGAAGTATGATATTGGTCTAGTGGCAAGAAAGATGCTTGCTGGAGCACTATTTCCCTCTTGGTTATGGCTTCTAGCACCATCAATGAACTTTTTTATTGAATTTTTATTTTGCTTAAGAAACCCACAAACGTAAAATCCTAGATCCCCCTCTAGCACCTAGTGTCATGCTTCATGAATTCAGCATCCCCAATTGGAAATGGGAAATGGTGAATATGGACTTTGCCATAGGGTTGCCTCGTACTCATTGTCAGCATGATTCTGTTTGTGTTATCATAGACCAAATGACTAAGTTAGATCATTTATCACCAGTTAACACTTTAGACTCAACCAAAGATTATGCTAGGCTTTATCTTAGGGAGCATCTAAAGTTGGAAGGAGTCCCTTTGACTATTATTTCAGATAGAGGTACCTAATTTGCCTCTTATTTTTGGAAGGCTTTTCAGAAGGGTCTTGGTACCCAAGTTTATCTTTGTATAACTTTTCACCCACAGAAAAATGGTTAGGCAGAGAGGACCATCTAGACCTTAGATGATATGTTGAGGGCCTTTGTGATTGATTTAAAGGGTAGTTGGGATGACCACTTGCCATTGATTGAGTTTGCTTATAATAACAACTAGCACTCTTGCATTCAGATGGCCTCCTTTTATGCTCTTTATGGTAGAAGGTGTAGATCTCTTTATGCTGAAGCAATTTTATTTTTTGAGGAAATTCATAGCCCCCTTGTTCCAATTATACATTAGTTTGGGGAATCACATAACCTCATAAAGTCCAATTTCAAAATCATTACGCTTTATTTACTTTTCACATTATGCAACAGTTCAAGAGTAGCTCAATACACATACTTTTCATATTCAAAACCAATTTCACAATATGGGGTTGAGATGATAACTACTTCAAAAGTCATAAGTTTAGGAAAATCACAATCTTATTCACCATTCCCATGCATTGTATTGATTTTAAAACCTCCATTTAAACATAACCCATGCAGCGACAAACATGAAATATCACATAAACAACAGTTATTCAAGACCCTTAACCCATGTTTCAAAACCAACATCAATACCATATGAGCAACACTTTTAACAAATTGGCAATAAGGAAAGAGTAACATGCCTGAAATACCCAAGCTTATGGTGAGAATTCCACCCTTGAGTCCTTAGGTGATCTACCTTTTGGAAACCCTAAGTATGGCTGCTTGAAAGACTTGAGAGAGTTTTTGGAAGTGTTTGATTATCCTATGAATGGGAATGACCCCTCTTATGTTCTTTATAAATGTGGGGTTTTAATTGAGTAAGGAGGAAATTGTCCAAAGTGCCCTCAAATTAAAGGCTGAAATTTAGTCTTTAGTGACTACGGGTCACTGTAAGACACGTAAGGCTTCATTACTACTCGTTACCATGAGTCGTAACCAAGATAGTTTCCAGGGCACCCATACACTGTTGACCCTACGAATCGACTGATACAACTCGTAATTGGACCCTATATTAGTAGGGTCCAGTCATAGTCGACGTAGTACCCATTTGGGGTAAGCACTGGACATCCTACAATTTGCACCCAATGACTCGTAACGACACCTTACGACTATTAGTGAGCCACTCGTACTTAGATCAGAACTTAGTCACACACTTACTGTTTAGGCTACGATTGGGTGCCTAGGACCCCGCAAGACTCCCTATGACTCAAAGGGTAAGTACTAATCAGGACAATAAGGATAAACTTTCATAAATTATCAAAGACCAAAAACTTGGTAAGTTACATATTCCCCGCCTTAGGATCATTTGTCCTTGAATGATAGGACAAGGCATTTATTAGCACGATTTGACCCCAATATGATCACACTTAAATTTAACAAAGATAAAAAACAATGACACCAAGGAAATCATAATTTCCCTCAACAAAGTCAGAAAACAAGGATGTTAAGGGTTACACATACCTCAAGAACCATTTTCTGAAATGGAGAACAAGAATGGATACTTGAACTTTATGTCCTCCTCAGCTTCCCACGTAGCTTTCTCGACCTTTTTGTTCCTCCAAAGAACCTTTACCAAAGACACATACTTGGTCCATAACCAACAAACTTGCTGATCTAAAATCTCAATCGAGACTTCCTCATAGGACAAGGAATCTGAAATACCCACCTCCTCCAATGTAAAAACCATCGAAGGATCACCCATGCAGTTTCTGAACATCGAAACATGAAACACCGGATGTATGAAGCTCAAACTAGAAGGCAACCACAATTTATGTGAAACATTACCAAACCTCTTGAAAACCAAGTACAAACCAACATAATGGGGATTGAGTTTCCCTTTCTTACCAAAATGTATCAATCTCCTTATGGGAGACACCTTCAAGAAAACCCAATCACCAACAATGAACTCCAATTCCCTTCGCCTTACATCCACATAGGACTTTTGGCGACATTGGGAGGCCTTAAGTCTATCATGAATTATCTTCACCTTCTACACGGACTAATGAACCAAATTTGAGCCAAATAACTTATTTTCACCAACCTCAAACCACCCAATATGATACCTACACTTCCTATTATATAAGGCCTTAAACGGGGACATACCAATGCTAAAGTGATAATGTTGTTGTAGGCAAATTCTATGATAGGCAAGTGGTCAACCCAACTTCCACAAAAATCAAATACACAAGCCCGAAGCATATATTCCAAGGCATAAATTGTCCTTTTTTCTTGCCCATCCATCTACGGGTGGAAAGCAGTATGAAGGGTTACCTTAATCCCCAAACTTCTCTGAAAAACCTCCAGAAGTGAGATAAGAACTAAGCACCTCGATCAGATACGATGGACACTGGATCACCACATAACTTCACGATCTCCTCAATGAACAACTTGGCATAATCCTCTGAAGAGAAATTAGTCCTCACCGGCAAGAAATGAGAAGGCTTAGTCATTCTATCCATGATGACCAAAATCAAATCGAATTATTGGCGAGATCGAGGAAGATAGGTAACGAAATTCATATTAAATATTTCCTATTACCATACCAGCAGCTCAGTCTCTTGAGTCAACCCACTAGGCCTCAAGTGCTCCACCATCTCTTACTAATACACCATATATTTATCCACGAAATTGGACACATTTCACTTCATATTATTCCACCAATAAATCTCCTTAAGATTATGATACATTTTCATCGAACCAGGATAATCCGTATAACATGACTCATGATCTTAGGCCATAATTCTTTCCTGCAACCCATCAATATTGGGAATACATAATCTACCTTGGTATCTAAAGATACCATCACCACCAATCTTAAAAATCATCACTTTTTGCCTTCCTACATTATTCTTGATTTGTATCAAGGTAGGGTCCAACACTTCCTTCTCCTTTACCTCTACTTCAAGAGATGACTTCACCACTTCTTGAACGATCACACCACCATCCTCAGAATCCAAGAGACTGACTCCAAGATTAGCTAAACGGTGAATACCCTTCACTAAATCCCGCTTATCCTCATTCACATAAGATAACCTTTCCATGGAAAACCTACTAAGAGCATCAACAACCATGCTAACTTTATCTGGATGATAGTGAAGACTTATGTCATAGTCCTTGAGCAACTCAAGCTATCTCTTTTGCATGAGGATTATCTCCTTCTGAATGAATACGTATCGCAGGCTCTTATGATCAAAATAAATATCAACATGGATCCATTTAAATAATTTTTCCATATCTTTAATACAAACACTACAACTAATAATTCCACATAATTTGTTAGGTAATTCTTCTCAAGAACTTTCAACTGTCTAAAAGCATAAGCAGTTGCCTTGCCATGTTGTATCAACGCATAACCTAATCATACTCGAGACACATCACCATAGACAACAAAACCTTCAGTGCCCTTAGGTAGAGTCAAGACGAGAGCCAACGTTAACTTATCCTTTATATCCTTCAACTTCTCGAAACTATCCTCATAAGTGACAAACCATAAGACCTTCACCATCTTCTGAGTCAACTTAGTTAATGGGGAAACAATAAAAGAAAACTTTCTACAAACTTTATATAATAACCGACTAAACCTAAGAAGCTCTAAATGTCAGTTGAAGTTGTAGGTCTAGAGCATTTATTAACCATGATAACTTTCTGGGGATCCACCATGATCCCTTCACAAGAAAAAACATAACCTACATAAGTCACAACATTCAACTTAAACTCACACTTAGAGAATTTAGCATACAACTGCTCCTTCTTAAGGGTCTGCAACACTAAATGAATATGATCGACATGATCTACCTTGCTCTTAGAATACACCAAAATACCATCAATAAAGACAATCACAAGCAAGTCTAGAAAATGATAAAAAACCCAATTCATAAGATCCATAAATACTGTTGGGGCATTGATCAGATCAAATGACATCACTAAAAACTAAAAATGGCTATACCAGGTTCAAAAAGAATTTTTTGGGATACGAACCTCCCTCATCTTCAACTAATGGTAACCTAACCGAAGATCAATCTTAGAAAAGAACTTAGCACCCTGAAGTTGGTCGAACAGATCATCAATCCTCGAAAGAGGATACTTATTCTTTATAGTTACCTTATTCAATTGTCAATAATCAATACATATCCAAACGGAACCATCCTTCTTACGACCCATAGAGGCACACTAGGATGGATACAACTCTTATCTAGAAGATCTTACAGCTGCTCCTTGAATTTTTTTAACTTAATCAAAGCCATTCTGTAAGGGGGGATATAAATAGGATGAGTGTTTGGAAGAAGATAAATCTCCAAATCGATTTACCTGTCGGGAGGAACACCAGAATGATCATCAAGAAACACCTCAAGAAATTCACATACCACAAGGACAGTCTACTACGAAGGACCTTCAGATCTATAATCTTTAACATGAACTAGGTGATAGAGGCACCTAATCAATTTTCGAGCTCTAAGATAAAATATAAACCTTCCTTTAGTTACTACGGAACTACCTTCCCATTCAATCACTGGCTAATTAGGGCAATGTAAATCGACTCTTTGATAATCAAGAGATGCATAACAAGAATGAAACCAATCCATCACCCAAAATAACATTAAAATCTACCATGTCAAACTCTATCAGATTCACTAAGGTCTCCCTACCATTGACCGACATCACAAATAGACTGTTATAGCTACAATGGAGTCACCCACCAAGGTGGACATATATAAGGGATCCAAAATACACTAAGGGTCTAAACCAAAATGAATAGCCATATAAGAGGTCAAATAAGAGAGGGTAGACCTGAGATTAAGTAGATAATATACCTCATGAGAGAAGAGTTAGAGCGTGCTAATAACAATATCAAGGGATGCTTCAAAATCCTGGTAGGTGGCAAGAACATACAGATGATTCTGTATAGTGCTAGAGCCAAAAGTAGAAGTAAAACGCTTTGGTACAGGGGCTGATGAAGTAGAAACAAGAATATTATTTTTTGAGAAGAAACCCTAGAAGGACTATCCCTCTGCATATGAACAATCAACCCATATTTTAAATATTTGTTCCTCTCTTCCTCACAAACACCACGATGCACCTGACCACATAATCTATATGGGGGATATGATAGAGCTGACTGAGACCCAATATCATACTAAGAACGATGATTACCTGATGTCTTTAGATAAGGAGAACTAGTCATAGAGTAAGAACCAAAATTTCCCTACTGTTCTTAGACCATTTTCCACCATTATTACCACTTTCTACTGACCTCCACCCTAATCTGAATATCGAAATCTTTTACTCTACCTTTTACTCATCTGCGCTTCCCTTTTCTTTTTCTCTTCCACTTGGTAAATATACACCACAAGTCTAGAGATGTCCATATCTTTGTTCAAAAAGGCAACCTTGATCTCCAAGATAAACTCACGAGATAACCAGAGGAAAACTTTCTCATTTTAGCCCTCATGCTAGACACTAACTCAGGAGAATAACATGGCATCTGATGAAATTTAAGGCATGCTCCTTTTCTATCATCCTTCCTTGCTTCAAATTCATAAATTCCTCAGTCTTTACTTCTCTTAACTCCTGAGGAAAGAAGCAATCAAGAAAAGCACTAGAGAAATCATCCCACAAAGCAGACTCAACATCCTCACACCTAAGCTACTCCCACTCTTTATACCATTTGTACGCTATATCCCTCAACTTTTAAGTTGAAAACTTTACACTCTCTACAATAGTAGCATGCATCACACAGAAGGTATTTGCCATCTCATCAATGAAATTTTGAGGATGTTTCTCAACTTTAAAAGAAGTGTAATAAGAGGACTCAACCTCATAAATTAGCAAAGTCTAGTGGCCTCAGAGGATGGAGCAACAGAAGCAACCCGCTTAGTCTGGGAGGCCACTAATTGGGTAAGAAAATGAATTGACTGGCAAAACTCAGTATTCATTATGCTAGATTGATGTTCCTAAGGAGGGATAAGGGGAACCGGTAGAGCTCCACCGGGGCAATCCAAAAAAGTAACCCTAAACCAGGTTTGAACTCCTAGAGTAGGATGAGCTCCATCCACACCGTCCTTAGACGGGAGAGAAGAGTTTCCACGAGTATCAGATCTTTTAGGAGGCATAATCTGAAAAGCGAACAAACATGAAATAGAGGATATTTGAAAACTTACACTCTATAGCTTGAAATAGAACAACAAGAAAGGAAAACATTCTTAAATTCCTCATAGCCTCTCCCTTTGGCGTGTTACACACCCATAAAAGATACTATACTTTACACGGCTTTGTGGAACACCTAATGACACCAAACCAGGATCTGATTCCATCTTTGTCTTGACCCGAACTAGGTCCTGTCCATGACGGGTATCTAAAGTCCATCGAGGACCAGAGAACACCCCCTTGCACCTAACCAAACAATATGTTATCCCTAATGTCAAATGAATTTTGAATATATAACAAGATAAAACAAGGTAAGATTAAAGATTACAAGATAAGTTTGTGACATATAACTAGTAACCGGCTGAAACAACCAACTATAACATCACCCAAGTCCACAGTAATCCAACAAGAACTTCTATACAAAGAACCAAAAAGTAGTCTTGGATGGGACATGTCCCCGACTCTTGAAGATGGCAATGAAAATGATAACATTAATGATAATGGAAACTCTCCATTCGAATCTATGATAATAACTGATAAAATGTCTAAGTCTTTCGGAGAATGGAAGCTCACCAATTCACTACAACAAACAAATGAATCGGGATGATCCATCTAATTCTATGTAGGAAAAGTAGAGGTATCTCTAGTACCTGCATTGAATTGGGATACAATATCCGCAAACAATTAACGGTTGGAGCGCTAACATATAAATCAAGGATACAGGATAAAATAATGCCATAAATATCAATTTAAACTATTTCAAAATCCAATACACATAATTATATGCATATATATATATCACATGCCAGGGTAGGGAACAAGGCTTAACATGCACTTTAAAACTTTAGGCTAAATTGTGTAGCTCAACTGTCATAATAGAAAAAGGCACCCACGGGCTATATGGGCCCAACTCTTCTCTAGATGGAAGGGCCCTAGGGCATGTGGCCCTACAAACTAGAGGGTATGCATATGCGCTATAGAGGAATCAAACCTCCGTACATATCAAGGTGACTTAAGCACCTAATTATGTAATATAATATGGGGGACTCAAACCTCCCAATTATATGATAATAATAAAGAGGACTTGAACTACCCGGTCATTTACACCCTCATGTTGGCAACTGCATTTTCCAGTAGAGATCCCTCAGGACCACCACTTTTATGACTCAGGTACACAACCCTCATTAAAGCCTAATTAAAACAATTATCACACATTCTCATTCATTGAAACATAATACACATTTAGGGATACATTGTTGGTATCGTCATACCACCTACACTTGCTAGGTAACATAAACATGCCAAAATTATTTCATCATTTGGGGAAATTCATAGCCCTCTTGGTTCAATTATATATTAGTTTGGGGAATCTAATAACCTCATATGGTCTAATTTCAAAATGATTATGCTTGATTTTCATATTATGCAATTGTTCAAGAGTAGTTCAATATGCATACTTTTCATATTCAAAACCATTTTCACAATATGAGGTTGAGGTCATAACCACTTCAAAACTCACAAGTTTGGAGAAATCACAATTCCTTAATTTATTTACCATTCCCATGAATTGTATTGATTTTAAAACCACCATTTAAACAAAACCCATACAGGGACAACATGAAACATCACATAAACAATAGTTATTCAAGACCCTCAACCTATGTTTCAAAAACAACATCAATACTGTATGAACAACACTTTTAGAACTTATGATTTTAACAAATTAGCTATTGGGGAGGAGTAACATGCCTGAAATACTCAAGTTTCTAGAGAGAATTCCACCCATGAGTCTTTAGGTGATCTATCTCTTGGTAATCCTATGTATAGATTCTTGAGAGAATTGAGAGACTTTTTGGAAGTTTCTGATTATTCTATAAATGGGAAATAACCCCTTTTAAGTGTTTCATGAATGTGGAGTTTTAATTCGGTAAGGAGGGAATTTTTTAAATTGCCCATAAATTAAAAGCTAAAATTTAGTCGTTAGTGACTATAGGTCACTATAAGACTCATAAGGTTCAATATGACTCGTTACCATGCATTGTAACCAAGATAATTTCCAGGGCACCCACACATTGTTGACCCTATAACTCAACTGATATGACTCGTAATGGGACCCTATGACTCGTTGGCTCCAGTCGTAGTCAATACAGAACCCATTTGGGGTAAATACTGGACATCCTATGATTTGTAAACAATGACTCGTAATGACTCCTTATGACTCTTAGCAAGAGACTCATACTCAGAGCATAACTTAGTCACACACTTACTGTTTAGGCTATGATTAGGTCCCTAGGACCCATTACTACTCTTTATGACTCATAGGGTAAGTCGTAATAAGGACAACAAGGATAAAATTTTAGAAATTTTCAAGGACCAAAAATACATAGTGTTATAGGAACCCTTCCTTAGCATATGTTAGAGCTTAAGAAGAAAGGAAATAGTGTATTTTGAGTTATTAGATGGGGAAACACTTTTAGTACTAGTTGTAGGATCAATTAGGACGTAAAGTACTAATTTACCTTAAAAAATTAAAGAAAATTAGGATTTTGTCGTCGCCACGACCACTGGCATGGCACACCCTTATTGTGCCAAGCTAGTGGCATGGCATGCCCTTATCATGGTAACCAGTAGGTATGGCATGCCCTTATTGCATCAGACCACTACTTTCTATTTAAGGTGTGCCTTGCCTCTGTGGCACAACCTAAATGCGGTCCTTTATTGTTTTGGAGTTTTTCTAGGCCCCCAAATTCATTTTGAAAATTGTAAAATAAATCCTAATAGTCATGTTAACATTTCTAATCGTCATTCAACCTGATGTATTAAAACACGTGAGAGATATAAAAATAAAATCATTAAACTTATAGGGTAAACATCTAGTCACTAAGGCATTGTCAATATCAATATTTGAGAAAATAAGAGATAAGACGGAGTATGCTGATAGTGCCCAAGCATACACACAAGTGTACGTGGTATACCAAGTAATATAGTGGCCTTAAAAAAGAAAAATATCAATCCCATAGAGACTTGTTCTAACAACTATTCAATTCTAGCTCACTAATTAGATTTATCTAATGCAAAAGTAACCAAAAGAGTTTTGGAATGTTTAAAACTAAACGTAAAGTAAATAGTGCGTAAAATGAAGGATTTAAGACAATCAATAGAGTAATACCAGGGTTAAAGCACTTTAAAAAATCATACTACGCTATTGAACTTCATTCGTTAAATTGCTTATCTTGGTTGTTGATTCGTAAGGTTTATCGCATGATCATGGTCTCCTGACCTCTAATCGTCTACGTAACTTAGACATTACAACTACATCATTGAGCGGGGATCTAATAATTCAATTAAGTGCTTAAAGCTATTATCCTACCTGTGAACCAAGAAAGGATTCTAGGTACATCCCTATCCTAGATGATAATTCATATTCCTTATTTCATGAAGGAATAAGAACCTTACTTTAATTAGCCCCACATTCTATCTTCCAATTCCCCCTCCCAAGATCACAGGGTCGACAATAAATATATTATAAGGGCCATGAATCCTTAAATAGTTAAAACAAGGATAAGCAAACAACCAAATGTGATAAGTAAATCAAACACAATCAATTCAAATGATAGTAATCATGTTCCTGGCTTTAACCCCGGAAAGGGGGCATTTAGCCACCAATTGACATAATCATGATTCAACTAATTGAATACATAACCAAATATACTTAGAAGCTAAAGTTTAAGAATAAAAACCCAAAATAGAGTATTTAGAAGCCCCTCAAAATGGTCCAAGATGTCCAAAGATCGTGTACAAAGTGTTTAAGTGTCGTATTTATAATAAAACAAAGCATGAGCCGTGAATGATTTGGAGGCGGCGCATCCATGAGAGCACTGAACTGCCTGGGGCATTGCAGGCACCGATCCAAGGCACCATTGAAGTGCTATGTGTGGGATGATGTGAGTATATCGTATGCATACACTAGAATTGGCCAATTGCCTTAATATTTGTCTAAGTGTTCCACCGCTTCTCCTCTTGCCTTGTGGTGGTATTTTTCCATGGTTTTCATCTTGTATATCATCAAAATATTATCCAATCAACTCCTCAAGCATACTACATGATAAAAAACCATATATTAGAGTTCAACACAACTTAACGTTAAGACTACAAGCTAGAAACTCAAGCTAAGACTAGGCTTGCCCGCTTTGATCTTTGACTTATCGTATTGACTCTTGGCTTGTTCCAATTGCACTTTGGAAATTACAAAAAAGTTGTTCCATATAATATTACACATTAAAACCATTAGGAACTCATTTGAAACCTTAGAATCCATCAGGATTAAATAGAACAACACCTAGCTCAAGCTAGTAAAACTAGTTTTCTTATCTAGACTCTAATTGAACTATTTATGTGCAAACTTGTTTGAAAACACCTTTAAACATTGTAACCACTTGCTTGAAAACTTAAATGCTCATTTATATAATAATTAACACATAAAGAACATGAATGGTCCTCAAAACAAGGCTAAATAGACTAGGATAACAACACTAAAGTGTATAAACACACCCCACATCACAACCTCACACTTAAAGCCTTATTCGTCCTTGAACAATTCTTAACTCTAAGCATCATAAGATGAGGAGACTCGACACTTTACTACATGCAAGAAACTCAAGCTAGTAATACAATTACTACACAAAATGCAAGTTTCTATACTAAGCATGTTATGTACACAACTGACAGATCAAGAACCCTACTTCAAAACATCCTAACCTTAAGAATTGACTCACTAAATTGGAAAAATCATGCATATTGTTCAATAAAAGACATCATAAAAATCACCGACATTCATCAAACATGTGCCCTCACAATAAGAGAGTTACCCATGATCACTCATATAAATGCACTTTGTAACACAATGGGTACAAAAATCAAGTTACACTTAATCTTACAAGGAATTCACAAGTTACACAAATGAACCATAGGCTTGCCCTTAGTGTAGTACTCCACTAATATCAGAATGTTAAGGCTAAAGATCAAATAGGTCTTCAATGGATGTAATGTAGGCTAAGGGATGGGTAGGAACTATTCTGTCCAGTAATAGTGACTATTTTCCCTAAGTGCTTTAATACATCACATTATACAATAAACTCACCTTTTACAACCAATTCCACCACTTCTATCTACCCATATCTTTTTTTATTTTCCCCATCACCTTAAGCTTACTCACATACACTATCGTGGGAATGTGAAATATACATACCATTCAATATTACCCTTTTTTGCATCAAATTTATTTTATGCTCCCCTATGATAGCCACCCTCAACTTCAGCGATTTGCCTTAATTGAGGTGCACAATATCCAAGGAGGACCAGGGCCAAAACAGGTTCATTGTAACACAACTAGGATACAAATAGGAACTTTTCAAGCATAAATTTCTCTAACTCCTAACCACAACACATAAAAATTGCACACACCAATAACTGTCACTTTAGGGCTTCAATTTCACCTTTCTCCCTCTTGAATTTTAAAATCCTTACTCAATTAGTTTTATATAAAAACACTTAGGATATTTGGATAAAATTATGGTCAATCAAGGAAGGGAATTAGGCTACACATGAGGCTTCCAAAAAAAGAGCTAAATGCTCAATGAAGCTTACTACGATTATGTACAAGGGTCGGTCAAAAGAGAGTATGAAACATAGCTATCAAAGAAATACCTATAACATCTCCTAAACCCACATTCTTTATTTTACTTTGCACACAAACCAGGAAAGTTCCAGACATCACATGCAACAAGGAATATACAAATACCTCACATGCACATGGAACATATTTGATTCACGTAGGATCCTCATAGACTCTTAACCACACAATAGCATGAATTTAGCATTATGCCAACAAATACAAGAGTCATAATCATGAGATTAGGAGTCTTAAAAGTAGTAATTCACACAATCAATATGCTTTTTACAATAGAACACTTGCATCATGCGGTCAAATATAGCGCCAACAAGAAAATCTCACACTTATTCCTAACCTAAAATTTTAAATTTACCTTTAAAAATGGGAATTCTCCTATCCACAGTTAAAAATCTACTTTGTCCCTAAAGTATACTTTAAAAGTAGAGATAGAAATACTCCTTGAGGCATCTAGGCCTAGCTAGTAGAATCTTCATACATCAAGGGGGTTTGGGGACCCCACACTTAGTCTTTTCCATGCTTCTTAGCTCAGGTCTTCCAGTACTCAGACTTCCCATCAACTTGTGGCTCAACAAAAACAAAAACTAGTGAAGTAAAAACTAAAATTACTGAAAATAAAATATACATACTTACCTTGGGTTGCCTCCCAAGCAGCGCCTGATTTAGTGTCGCGACACGACCCATCTATGACTTAACCATATTACTTCATCCTTTTTCTTACACTTGGAGGCCATCTTCATATTCATTTTTGACCTCTTGAGTATGAACTCTCAAGGTCAACCAATTTTTCACAAATAGCATTTTTAGGCACATCAATCTACATCATGTCGGTCTTAGATGGTTATTACTTAGGCTACTCAATAAGGAAGTACGAAGAGGTATTTTGTGGAACAGGCTCTACCACCCCACACCTATCCCCTTTAATCACAATAATCATGCATAAGTCTTTGTAATGGGATAGTTTGTTAAGAAGTTTGTATACTTTAAAAACCTCTTCTTCATCCTCCAACCTCATTGTGAGTGTGTCCTCTCTCAAATCTATTAAAAATCCTCCCATTGCCAAGAATGGACGTCCTAATATGATTGGTACTCTTTCATTTGCCTAAAAATCTAAAATAATAAAGTCATCAGGAATTATAAATTTACCAACCCTTATGAGAAAATCCTCTATGACTCTTTTAGGATGGGCTATGGTCCCATTTTGCCAGCTGCAGTAGAACTAAGCTCGGTCTAGGATTTCCCAAGACTAAATACTGAATAGAGAGAGGGGCATCAAGTTGATACTTTCCCCTAAATCACTAAATGTGTGGACCACCTCACTATTAGCAATTTGAATAGGGAGAGTGAACTTCTCAGGGTCCTTAAGATTTTTTGGCATGTTTTGAGTCACCACAAAGCTAAACTCCTCAGTGAGTTCTACTATCAAAACATCCTACAACTTAACTTTATTAGCAACCCCGACCTTCAAGTACTTAGCATAGTTGGGAATTCCCTACAAAACATCTAAATGATCTAAATTAATGTGAACTTACTGAACATGTCAAAGAACTTCTTGAAGCATGCATCATCCTTTGCCTTTATATGGTTTCTTATGAAAGGTAGTGTTGGAATCTTCTTCACTTCTTCATTAACTTTTTCTTTTGAGTACTCAGACTTCTTCGAATTTTCAACAACTTCTTCAGATACCTTTGGGAGAATCAACTCTGCATTAACCTCCTTAGTTTTCTTTGGAGGTTCTTTATTAAGATCTTTACCACTCCTCAAAGTGATTGACATGACTTGTTTAAGAGGTTCAGTATCACTTGGAAGACCACCTTGAGGCCTGCTATTTAGTGCCTTCTATAGCTGTCCCAACTGCAACTCTAAATTTCTTGTAGTCGCCTGCTGAGTCTTCATATCTTCCCACTGACTCTTTATATCCTCTTGCAATTGTGTTTGAAAAGGTATAAGTTGTTTCAACATCTTTTTTATATTACTTATGGCCTGATTCCCATGAACCTGTGGTTGCTGAAGGTGCTGTTGTTGCACGTTCCATGGTTGATTTAGTGGCTGAGTTTTCCACTTTAGATTGTAGGCGTTCCCATAAATTTTACTTTTAGCATTGCTTACATATATAACAGACTCAGGATTTACAACACACGTAAATGTAGAATGACCAATGTTACCACAAACTTCACACCAACCTTCAGCTTGTTGAATTGCATTAACTGTGGCTGCAGTCCTTAACTCCCAACTTCATGTTGCTTATATAATTTTGCAGTACCAAAATCTGGGTAGATATAGCAGTAAATTGGTCCACTTTCAACACACCTGCATTCTTCTTTATAGCATTCCTTGAGTGTGAATGTCACTCGGGATTCCCTTGATCAATGCGGTTCAACAATGTAGATAACTCATCATACATTAGCTCCAAAGCTTGACCACCTGCAGCTGAATCTAGTAAAATTTTTGTGTTATGGTCAAGTGCCTCTACAAAAGTATGATCTAATACCTCATTGGACTATTGATGGTGTGGGCAGTCCCAAAAAAGTCCCTTGAACTGCTACTATACATAATATAGATTCTCATATGGCTTCTATTTGAAGCACACAATCTCACTGCAAAGTCTCGCAGTCTTGCCAGATAGGAAGAATCGGATGAGGAACTTCCTGGCTAAGTCATCCCATGTTGTGATTGAATTTTTCGGCTCAACATTCAACCACTTCTTCACTCCCCCAATAGTGCAAAGGGGAATAGTGTCAGCCTCACATAATTAGTTGACACACTCATAGGGATGAATGTGTCACTGATCTCCATAAAGTTTTGTAGGTGGACTTTTGTATCTTTTTGTGAAAGCCCTGTGAATTGTCCACTGCTGAACGAAAGCTGTACCATATTATGTTTGAGCTCAAAATTACCTCCAACAGTTGATTTCTGAAAAGGGGAGGTCAAATTTGTAAGAAATGGGATTACCACTTCACTAACTGTCATGCGGGCTGCTTGTTCTTTAACAATGAGAGCATAATTATATTGATCTTCTTTTATTTACAGAGTATGTGGGAGAAGGATTGCTTTTCTCCATAGCTGATAGAAGCATTGCTCGGGTTCAGGGCTTGGTTCGACTAATTCTGTATCCCTCGCTAGCTTACTAGCCTGAAAAACTATTTCCTGCAAATACAAAACCAAGACCAAGCATAAAGAACCAAATAAATATAAAAAGTAAAACTAAAACTAAAATAGTTTCCAAATTACAGGTCCCTAACAACGGCGCTAAAAACTTGACAGCACCTAAGCATACATGCAAGTGTACATAGTATACCAAGTAATATATTAGCCTTAAAGAAATCCGAATATCGATCCCACAGAGACTTGTTCTAACAACTATTAAATTCTAGCTCACTATTTAGATTAATCTAGTGCAAGTTTAACCAAAAGACTTTTTAAATGTGTAAAACTATGCGTAAAGTAAACAATCCGTAAAATAAAGGACTTAAGACAATGAATAGAGTAAAGCCTAAGGTTAAATCACTTCGAACAATCATACTACGCTATTGAACTTCATTCATTAAATTGCTTATCTTGGTTGTTGATTCATAGGATTTATCACATGATCATGGTGTCCCGACCTCTAATCATGTACCTAACTTGGACATTACAACTATATCATTGAGCGGGGATGTAATAATCTAATTAAGTGCTTAAAACTATCATCCTACATGTGAACCAAGAAAGGATTCTAGGTAAATCCCTATCCTAGATATTAATTCAAATTCCTTATTTCATAAAGGAATAAGAATCTTACTTTGTTTATCCCCACGTTCTATCTTCCAATTCCCCATCCCGAGATCACAAGGCCGACAATGAATATATTTGAAGGGCCATGAATCCTTAAAAAAGTTAAAACAGGCATAAACAAACAACCAAATATAATAAGCAAATAAGAAAAAATCAATTCAAAATGATAGTAGTCATGTTCTTGGCTTTAACCCTGGAAAGGGAGTGTTTAGCCACTAATTGACATAATCATGATTCAACTAATTGAATACATAGTAAAATATACTAAAATTCTAAAGTTTGAAAAAAAACATAAATAATGTGTTTATCAGCCCCTCACAATGCTCCAAGATGTCTAAATATCGTGTACAAAGTGTTTAAGTGTCCTATTTATATTAAAACAAAGCCTTAGCCATGTAGAATTTTAAGGCATCACGTCCACGAGAGTACCGGAATGCCTAGGGAATTTCTATCTCTATTGTACCGCTCAAAGATAGGATGTGTGGGAACCATTTCACCACTATAAATGGGGAAATGCGGGCATATCACACACACTGGAATTGGGCAATTGCTCCAATATTTGTCTAAGTGTTCCACTGCTTCTTCTCTTGACTTGTGGTGTTGTTTTGCCTTGATTTTTAGCTTGTATATCATCAAAATATCATAAAATTTAACTCCTCAAGCATCCTACATTATAAAACACCACATATTAGAGTTCAACACAACTCAACATTAACACTACGAGCTAGAAACTTGAGCTAAGACTAGGCTTGCCCGCTTTGATCTTTGACTTATTGTATTGACTCGTGGCTTGTTCCAATTGCACTTTGAACATTAAAAAAAAGTTGTTCCATATAATATTGCACATTAAAAACATTAGGATTTCATTTTACACCTTAGAATCCATCACGATAGACAAGAACAACACCTAGCTCAAGCTAGTAAAACTAGTTTTCTTGTCTTGACTCTAATTAAACGATTTAAGTCCAAACTTGTTTGAAAATACATTTAAACATTGTAATCACTTGATTGAACACTTAAATGCTCATTTATAATATCATTAACACATAAAGTACAAGAATTTCCCTCAAACAAGGCTAAATAGACTAGGATAACAACACTAAAGTGCATAAATACACCCCACATTATGCGCCATCTACGAATATTAGATAAAGTTTTCATCAGGGGGAGTAAAATATGTGTTGTGATCATTTTCATTAATTAAGGTTTTGTCCAATCGATTTTTCCTAATAAGCTTTATAATGGGGCCATACTAACGGTGCCTTACAAGATGTGTGTACTCTTGTTTCTTTACTAGGCTTATTCCCACATGATTTTACTAGAAAGGATTAACGAGGCACATTATCTATTAATGAAAATCTAAGAGAGAGTGTTATATAATAGGTATTTCATGTGACATATATATGTGTGAATGTTATTAATGAGAAATAATAGTTAGTAGCCAAATTGAATTTGAACAACAAGAATTACTTACTCAAATTAGATTTGAATGACAAAGTTACTTATTCAAATTGATTTTGAATATTAAAGTTAGTTGGCAAAATTGACAACTTTATGTCAAGCTTAACAAGCTAGGAAGAAAGTTTGGTGGCTTATAAATAGCCACCCTTTTGTACTTTTTTTATATATATATGTCAAGATTAAGAAGATTAGGGAGCAAGTTTGTGGCTTATTAGTAGCCACCCTTTTCTACATTTTTATATATAGGCCCAAGTAGTAAACAAAAGTACTACTAAAATTCTATAAAGTTGCATCTTTTTTTTTAAGTTTGATAGTGATATTTTATCTTTATTTTATAACAAATTCTAGATTTTCAAGAAAATTTTAATTTTTTTTCATAAAATATATAGATAAATTCCATCAAAATATATAACTTGCATCCAATTTTATACAAAATGTTTTGCCTTATATAAATCAAATCAAACAATACAACTTGTATACAAAAAATATTATTGTATACAAATCTAATAAAACATAATTTACTTAGGTTTTGTTTTAAAAGTCTCACTTGCTAATTTGTATTAGAGCACTGTCCCTTTTGCAAGGCATAGAACTCAACCAAAACTCGCCATTGAGAACTTGGCATACTTCTCCTCCCTAAACCTCTGAAGTACAATTCTCAAATGCTTCACATGTCTATCTCACTCTTTAAAAACACCAAAATGTCATTGATGAACACTATCATAAAGGAATCAAGATAAAAATAGAATGCTTTATTTATCAACTATAACACCCCATACATTTGTATGTCTCTTTAGAGTGTAAAAATGAACCAATATGACCTTTAGGATGAGTAAAAATCATTTGGGGTGAGTTTGAGTATGTCTTGAAAAGTTTGTATGTCAAAAAGAGACCATTTGTCACACCAAGAGAGCCTCAGATTTGAGGTTCGCACCGTGCCACAAGTCGGGAGGAGATACTAAAATTGTTTTTCCCTAGACAGTGCACCACATGGGCATATGCTCCACTATGGGGGGCACGCCGTGCAGCCTTTCTAAGGGGATTTTATTTTCGTTCGTTATTTTAAGGGCCTCTTGGTATTTTCCATAGTTAAAAACTATCTCCCACCTATTCTAAATGATCCCAAACACTTAATTTCACAGTTTATTCCACCAAAACACATTCCATCCTTCCCCAAAGAACAAATAGAGAATTCACCTAGGGTTCAAGCTTTAAGGCTAAAGATTAAACTTTTCTCAACCTCTTTCCATCAAAAAGGCATATTGAACACTCTCTACTTCAATTACTTTTATAAAGTGTGAATTAAATTACTATTTATTTATATTTTGTTGATAGTTTGAAGCTAGGGTTAAGGATTTTGTATTGAAAAACTTGTTATAACATTCCTCTTCTTTATGAATGGATGATTGATCAACACCCAAACTATACCTTCAAATGAAGGGTACAACGGTCGCTATCAAGTAAAGTAACCCAACTCGGTTGGGGTCAAACCCATAGGGAAGATGCAAATTTGTATCTCTAGCTTGCTAAACTCAATGGGCTGAACATAAAGTAAAAGGGGGGGGGGAGAGAGGGGTTTAGTAACAATATCAAACTAGTAGTCGAATTCAACTTTGGTTGTAATCAGTCGGAGAAGAACACTAGGATTGTGTCCCCCTGGCTTCTCAACTCTGTAGGCTTATCTTGCTTAATTGAACTGACCCAGTATCTTGCATACAAAATCTGATAAATTACGTACCATTAACTATCTTTTGGACTCATTGATAGATTTCATCCTTTACCTTTTGAGTCTTAGGATGTCCCACTACTAATCCTTATCCTAGATCCCAGTTAACTATTACTTCTTGAGTCTCAAGTTATTAGATTATAGATAACCATCTTATAAAGATGATACTGATTAGCCTAGACCGATAATTAATCTTCAAATTACTGTTGTAATTATCTTTTCCTAGTCACTACTCCTCTTGTGGAGTAAGTAGTGATATTCTAGGTGGGAATAACCATTTGCAACCACTAAGACATCTATCAAACTGGAGATAATACAATACATGCAAAGATATTAGTTTAGAACAATTTAGCACTTCTCCTACTTCATCAATATGCCAGGGTTCCCTCAATCCTATCTAAGGATTTTAGCTGCTCATGCTAGTGAAATAATCCATAGAATTCATAATAAAAAGTGTTAAACAATATCACAATATCAACAAGTAAAAAACCAAAGCCAAAAATTGAATTATCAGCCAAAATCAAGAACAAAGTAATCCCAAAATCAAATTCAAATATAAGTTTGATAGTGTTAAGAGTGCGTACTAACTACCAAATGTCTAAAGGATATTTATAGGATACAAAGAAACCCTAAAAATCAAAACCCAAACAAAAAAGGAAAATAGAGGTTGATGGTCACTTACTTAGGCCACCTACGGACTGTAAATACTGCATATAGACCATATGTGGTCCTAAGTAAGTGTCAGACCTTCTGCACAGGTCCTGCAACTCTTTGGACATGGACCTCTGTCACTTACTTTGATCACCTACTCACCGTATATGCTACATAAAGATCATATGTGCCCTTAGTAAGTGATAGAGTCTTCTTTTTCCTGCTTCTAAGCCTCTGGGCTTCAAGTTCTGACACCTACTTTGGTCACCTATGCCCGGGAAGTGGCATATATGCCCAAAAATGCCTAAGAAAGTATCCCAATACTTGAATTTTCTTCTTTTTCAATAGTTTAGCATCCAAAACCTGATTTATAACAAAACATACCCAAAACACATCATATCTAACAAAACAACCTAAAAAACTTTCATATTTTCATCGCTTTAAGCATCAAAAGTTTTATAAATCCATAGCACATCAATACCCTTAAATTAGAATGTTTTCATGTCCTCATGAAACACAACAAAACGAAAAAAAATGATACTTAACTAGGAGAATCTAGGCTATCTAAGGCAGTCATCGTCACTTTAAGCTCAAACACATTACCCATTCCAATATAAATAATTCAAAACCAACTGTGTGTAAACTTAAAGCACCACAGTATGACAAAAAGGAATCAAGGTATTTCAATTACATTAGCAACAGATAAACATGCATATATACAAGTTACACTGCTTAAATAAGTAAACAACTAGCAATACAACCCATGTGACCTTACAACAAAGAAGACCCACTTACTCATATGGAATAATGCATGTTAATTCAGGGATGGTCAAGATACACTCACGCTCAATAGATAAGTTCATGCAATTCGCATCAAATAGTATAGGCTTGCCCTTATTTTATTTACCTTATATTTTAGAGATTCATGTTAGTATCAATATAGGGATTTATTCGAATTGTAATATAAGATAGGGGGACTGGTATGGTACATATAGATATATCAAGTGACAAAGTATCCTTAACACTACACTAACTTTAGGGTTGACACTTTAACCAATTTCTTTTATTCCATGTTTATTTCCCCTTGTTGTTCTTTAATGCACATTCAGGTTGTGTGTGGTTTCTTTTATTCTTTTTTTTTTCTTATTGTTTTTTTTTCTATCACACCCAACCTTATATATTTTTTCATATTTTAACCTTTTTCATACCCACTTTACATTACACACCCTTATGATAGCCACCCTCAACTTAGGAGGTTTGCCTGAGTTAAGGTGCACAATATCCAAGAAGGACTAGGGCTAAAATTGATTCATTGTAACACAAATAAAAAGGTGGAAGGTGTAATAAGAAAAATAGGATATAAGGATAAAAAATTGGGATCAAGGTATTTTATTTCACACATGGAAGGTTATTTAGGCCAAAAAAGGCCTAATATAAAAAATGACCTATGATCTTTCCTAACACACTATCCTACAACCTAGGCAAGACTAATCTGGCATGTTCTAGATTTAGCACACAAAGGGAACTAAGTAAAATATCACACACACATTGCATAGAGTCACATCACAAAGTACTATCTATTCGGTTCATGAAAAAGTTATCTATGATTATTATGTCCCTAATCTATTGCTATACCAAGATTCACAATGGTCACATATATATACATTTACATAGTTCTTAGAACAACAATGTTGGAGGGGAATAATTTTTCTCAAAATCAATAAAAACATAACAACTTCCGTAAATAATAAAAAATCTCCTAATTACATAAAAAACACAATACGAAACAAAACACATCATAACATAAATTTTAATCTAGACATGTTGGTTCTACAACTATATTGCGATCGATAAGAAATAAACATGGCCAAAAAAAAATATAGTGGCTATGTTATACCCCACCCCTAACTAAAAGACTGCACTCTATCCCAAATGCATGAAAATAATGTAAAACAAAGGAATTAGGACAAACCTAGGATACAATTGGCGTTCGTGTCATGATCGTCAATCGATGAGCAAATCTGGACTGACCGAGCTGGTGGTGGTAATGCACTACTAGAATATGCACCTGCAACTAACTCGGCATGCCTCTGCCTATCAACAACCTCACTCTACCTCAAATCTCATCTGGCCTATTTCAGGGCAATGTCAAATAGTATACTAGGATTCTATAGTTCCCCCTCTTAGCCTCTCTTTGTCCCAGCTATGAGGACCAACTCATCATTCTTCGTGAATAACTCAAATCATCTGGGCCCAATTAGAGGTGTCGGTTAAACAAATTGGGGCACAATTGGAGGGATGGCTGACATGTGGCTCTCAGTAAGAGAGTATACCTCTACCTCTTTCTGAATATATTATCCCTGTTATTGAACTAAGCTAATACTTAACCCTCAAAAGCTTCTATCTATGTATACAATTCATCTCGTAGTGCTGACATCATTGCCTAGTATGCAAACTCTAGTCTAGCCTCAATCATCTCTAGTGTAGTCTAAACGCATGTCCGGTTCTATCCATATAAAATCTTCCACCTCGACCTCAATATTTTGTAGCTAAGTGTTGGTTACACTCTGACTGTCCACTAAGCTCAGCAAAAACTAACAAAAAACTAGCATCATACTTGAGCCAACAACTGAAGTGGATGGGCGAGGAGGCACTGAAGATGCACCCATCAACTCTGAAGTAGAATTCAGAGATAATGTAGATATAGCTGGGTGCCCCCATCATGCGTACTCAACTTGGGGGACTCTCTTTTCCCCCCCATCACAAACTCCATACTAACTCCCACATCACCACCCTATGTATCAATAGGTTTTGTAAGAACTGATGTGCCCTTCAATGAGGCTGGAGACACTATAGTAGGCGTACAAGGTCTCATGTGTAGGTCAAGGTATGCCAAATTCTTTATCATCTTAGTCTGTTCCACTACTATTACCTACACTCTCTTATCAAAACCTAATTCCTTGAGATCACCTGCCTTATCACATAACCTTTGGATAAGATATGGGAATGGCATTATTATCGCTTCGCAAAAATTTCTCTCATGAAGCTCATGTTAAATAATAGTTGCAAAGTCAATATCATATTCAGCCATCATGGTAGCAATCAAAGAAGCTCCATACCGTGTCAATACATTGTCCGCAATAGTCGAAAATAATCTATATTGAACAAGCATCCACCAAAATTTCATGAAAAAAGTCAGTGCCGCCTTTTCTATAATCACCTGCCCATTGATCCAAGGTTTATCATCACCCAGAGGTGAGATATAAATGGTGATCCATCTTTCCATATCAAATCTCTCTCTCTTGTGCTCAACATCACACATAATATGTCTGTCTCATACAACTCTCAATCTATAATAACACTCTACTATGGATGCTAGAGCAACATAATCTAGCCCAAGGAGAACTCAACATATGACCATCACTGAAATGTCAACCATAAACCCTCTCACAAGTTTCTGCTCGAGCTAGGGCTTCTTAGCATACCTCAAAAGACCCATATATCTAGGTATAGTCAAAGTTATGGTGGCATGATATGAGGCATATAATTTTTGCACCATTAATGAGTTATATGAACCTAGAGGTTAAGTCATCAACCCCAATTGATGCCTGTAAAATGCAATATACAATAATGTCTTTCTAGCTAACCCAGACAAGTCGATATATCTTTCCTAAAAAATAGCCCTCTTGGGCTGGCCGATCTCTTTAATAAAACTATCTCTTTCATATAACATTCAAAGCCTGTTGACACACCATCTTGGGTTTACCTCCCTAATAGGTTATGCTAAGAAATACGTGGGGTAGGACATCTAACTATGCTAAGTTGGTGCCTGTAAAATAAGAGATAGAACCTAGTGTGAAGACTGATCTGTACCCTCCTCAGATTGTGGTACAACTGAAGGTTTCTCCTGAACTATGGTAACCTCCTCAAATCAGGGTATAATTGATGAGTCCTCTAGAACGGCAGTATCAAAATTATCCTGTGACCCCTCCTCAGACAAAGGGTCCTGTGCATCTACCTTTAGTGCTGGCTCTGACTATGCCTCCTTATCTTTATCATCATTACCATCCTTAATAGGCTAGGGAGAGTGTGGTAGTGATCTTCAAGACCACTTCATACCTGCCTTAGATATGAATTAGATAGCCCTAGTCTGGGTCCTAGGATAAGTAAAAGCTGGTTGTTTGCTTACTATGACTACTCTGCAAATTGTACACCTAATTTTACCATAATAATTGCCTCAGCTGCAACATGCTTTTGTCCCCTAGTCATTGACCCTATTACTCTGGTTGGGACTACTCTAGATTGGGTAGGTGAGTACTCTTACTTTGAGCTAATACTCTAAAAAAAGTCATCCTGTCACCTAGAAGGTGCAACCTTCTTCTTAGGTGAAGTATGTACCAGAAAAACCAAGTGTTAGCATCTAACAAATAACCAGGGATTGCAAAATTTGAAGAAAAACTCCAAATTTGTAAAATTCAAATTCTTCCTCTATTTTTGTACCCCTATAACTTATTCTCAGTCTTAACAAGTTCAATATGCACATATTAAACTAGAATCAAAATTTCAACACAAACTAGCATTCAAAATTTTTTGTATTCATTTACTTTTTCAAATTCAACTTTTATTTAGGGCATGATCATAAGGTATAATTAGAGAATAATTCCCCACACTAAGATTTTAGGATAATTCAAGGATCCTATATAAAAGCATGATGGTTTCTACATATTTTTCATGAAAATATGCATACCAACTTACTTAATTCATGTTTAGCACAAGATACTACTATGAGGAGCCAAGAATATTACCTTTTTATTTGAAGAACTAGAAAAGAACTATGAAAAAATGAAGCAAAACCAAAGCTTGAACGTGTACTTAGTTCTTTTGGAAAAGTTGGTACCAAGAACAAGTACCTTTTTAGCCTTTTCTCAAGTGTAGGGAAGTGGGGTAGTTTGAATTTTAAGAAGGAAGAGGGATTTTTGAGGATTTTTGTGTTTAAAATGGGTTATGGGATCTTAAATAGGGATGGTGGGTTAGTTTAGGGTTAATATAGGCTGAGGTGGTCCCAAAAAGTTCCACTGACGGTAGCCACATATAGGCCGTATATGGTACATACAGTTTGTATGTGCCCACCATGAGTGGGCCTAAAATTTTGGCAAAATTTCCTACTCTCCAGGCTTTGCATTATGATATTTAATCTGCTTCTTATGAGGTCATAAGCGGTATATATGACCTTATAAGTAAGTTCGTAGGTTAAAGTCCAGAAATTCCCTAAAAAATCATCAAAATTTCATCTTCTCAGTTAATACACAACTTACTTAGCCCACGTGGGACTTATGACCTTTGTGAGTTAGTCACAAAGTCCCCTTACCTGGAAGATTATGATTAAATTTTTATCGTATTCCAAGAATTTCCTTTTTCTATTTTACCTATAAAAAAATAAACATGAATAATAAAATAGTGGGTTGCCTCCTACTCAACGCTTGATTTAATATTGTAGCACGACATGGATATGTTGGTTTCTCGGACTTCACCAATAATCCCATGGGTTGCCTCCCATGCATTGCTTGATTTAACATTGAAGCACGACGTGGATACCTTAACTACTCAGAATTCATCAAGGTACCCAAAATAATACCCTCCATGATCATCAATACAATCGATAACCAATACAACCCTCATGTTGGTAGTTTTCTTCATTGTTCTTTAGACGTTGAAGGTGACTTTTTCATTATTGACTCTAAACCTGAGCTCACTTTTTCCATATTGACCATTGCTCTACCCATGGCCATAAATTGTTTTCCCAAAATGATGGCCATCTCGAAGTAAACTTCACAATCCAGAATGACAAAGTCAACCGGATATATGAAGTTATCAACTTTTACCAACATATCAAACAAAATGCCTATGGATTTCCTTACTATGGAATCAACCATCAACAACTGCATAGTAGTCGGAGAAGGAGGGATTAAACCCAATGCTTCAATACGACAAGCGACATCAAATTAATGCTGGCGCCTAGGTCATATAAAGATCTGGAGAATCTGAATGTCCCAATAGTACATGGGATCATGAACGCACAGGGATCACCCTTTTTCTAAACTAGAGAATTGGAAGTGACTGAACTACAATGGTGCAATCCACCAACATCTTCAAGAATAGCTGCCCACTTTTTTGTCACCAATTCTTACATAAACCTGGCATATTCATTCATCTACTCTAAATCCTCAAGTGGAGGGATATTCAAGCTAAGATCTTTATGCATCTCAATGAATCTCTTAATCTTTTTTCCTCTTTCTTCTATTTTAGTCTTGGAGAAAAAGGTGAGGGAAACTTTGGAATTTTCCTTAATACATGCTCATTAACCTTGACCTTACCAGTATCCTTACCAACACAACCCTTAAAACCTATCTCCCTATCAGCTTCTATGGAAGATGTCTCATCAACCATAGTACTAATATTCTTCAGTATATTATTAGTAGGTAATGAGGGATCAACAATAGGTAAAACACTTTAGGTGGTAATAGCAAGACATTAACCATCATTCTTTAGATTCTAGACTGTGTTACTCATAAGGGTACTTGACTATCTATGATTCAAAGTAGCAGACATCTGCCTAAACTGTGTCTCTAACTACTTGATTACAATCACATGAGTGAACCTTTTGTTTTAAACCTGAGAGATCAGCCTTGATCTCCTTAAAGGTAGCCTCCTGACTCGCTTTCCCCTTTACCAGTCTTGTCAGCATTGCTTCCATTCTCGAGGTATCATGACTTTTAGGCAAAATATATATGTCTCCCTTCTCCTTATAGTCTTTTTTTTCATCTCCAGTCACCATCATGCTCCCTACTGCAATCTTTGTATCTATCTACATAATAGTTTTGACCTTGGTTTCCTTGATCTTTGGCTCAGAAACCCGCCAATTCTCAATCAAGACACTAAGCCTCCTTCTCCAAGCTTGACTCATATACTCTGGAGGATGAACCCTATGAAGCTACTGCATTTACCATCTCGAATTTCACTATTGAAAATTGTTTATCAAGAAACCTAATATATGTCCTCAGCTGCACAATCTCTTGCGCCATAGAATTATCAACAATTCATTAGTTTCCGGAAACTCCAATGGCCTAAGCGCCAAGACCTCCATTAGCTTTTTGAGTATTCCACTCTCGATTAGTGAGAAAGATCTAGTCTAGAACCTTAGAAGCTACTTCCCAATGTAATATCATAAATGCTCCTCTAATGATTGTGTCTTCCATAGCTTTAGAGCTAATGTTTAGGTCTCTGTAAAATATGTCCAACATGTTTGTCCCTAAAATCTGATGTTTGGGTACCATCCTCAACTTATTCATAAATATAAACAAAGCCCTATACATAAACTCTAAATATAGCTATTTGAAATTATATATCTTTACTTTAAGTTGCAATATCCCGGCCAGAGGAAAGAAATAGTTCAAGAATTGCATGTGCAACTCATTATATATGGTGATCAAATCTCAGAGGTTCCCCCAACCATAAAGAAGCTTCTCCAGTCAACAAGAAAGAGAGTAAACTCAATCTGAGTGCCTCTCGGTCCACCCCCTGGGTAGTATAAGAAGTGCAAATCCCAATAAAATGAGCAAGATGCATATTTTCATTGTCCATATTCCAGGGTTTCCATAGCTATAACTAAGGATTTTAGCCGCTCATGCTAGTAAAATGATCAATGAAATTCAGAATGAAAAGCATTAAACAGTTTCACAATGATCAACAAGTAAAATCCAAAGCCAAAAACTGAATTATCAACAAAAATTAAGAAACAAAGTAACCCTAAAATCAAATTCAAATCATGGAATCAAATATAAGTTTGTAAGTGTTAAGAGTGCATACCCTAACTACAAAATGTTAAAATGGTATATATAGGATATAAGGAAACTCTAAAAATCAAAACCCAAATAAAAAGAAAATTGAGGTTGGTGGCTACTTACTTAGGCCATGTACAGACTGTATATGCTGCCTACAGACTGTATGTGATCCTAAGTAAGTGCCAAACCTCCTGCATAGCTCCTGTAAAACTTTGGAATTTGACCTCTATCACTTGCTTTGGTCTCCTATGGACTATATGTACTATATATGGATCGTAGGTGCCCTTAGTAAGTGACAGAGTCTTAGTTTTCCTTTTTTTGAACCTCTGGTCTTCAAGTTCTAACACCTACTTTGATCACCTACACTCGATAAGTGTCACTTACGCCCAGAAATGTCTAAGTAACTCACCCAAAACTTTAATTTTCATTTTTTCTTGTGTTTCACATCCAAAACCTTATTTCATGTAAAACATACCCAAAAAACATCATATCTCATAGAACAACCTAAGAAACTTGTATATTTTTATCATTTTAAGTTTTTAAAGTGCTATAAATCCATAGGACATCAATGATTAAATCTTTATTTGTTTTTTTTTTAGATTAAATGACTATTCAAAATTGATGAATCTTTATGTCTTTAAATTTGAATTTTAAATGGATGAATATTTAACCCATGATTTTAAGTCTCTTGAAAGCTTGAGTTTCATAAGAAAGATCAATGTTTTTCCTGTTCTTTCTATCATTGAATGTATGATATTATGAGAATGTTTTGAAGTGGTTGTGGAAAGCTCAATAGTGGTTATGCTCATGATTTTGAAGGTGGGATTTTGGAATCTACAATTTTTAATAATAATAATTTTTGCCTGATATAGGTGACTTGTAAGTCATGGTATGACAGTAAAAAATTTGAATGCCATAATGAAAGATTCCACATGTCAAAGGTTAAGAAAAATGTTTTTATTTTAGCTTAAAGTGAATTATGTAGTTCACCAAGAAGGTGTTGTCCTTCTGACCAACATTGGGAACCACATTTGATGATGTGGGGGAGTTCTTGTCCTAAAACATGGATGGCCATTAGATGTTTTTTTCATGCAATAGTATTATAGTTTGTGTTATTGAATAGATGGCTAATGATATTATCTCAACCCATGCGACAAATATGGATTGATATTGTGCCAGGTGGGCATGAACTGGACCCATATAGCCTATAGGTTACTGGATGTTGGTACAAACTACATTATTCAAAATATAAAGTTTTCAAGTGACTACTTTTCTTACATGCTTTAAGGCACTTGCTTCTTATTATCTTTACAACGAGCTTATAATTTGACTTCTACAAACTATTTTATAAACTGCTTTGGTTCCCTTTTCCTGGGTTGTATGCTAGTTTTTGTCAAACTGACCATCCTCGAATGATACATTCTTTCATTATTTAGGTTTCAAAATTCATCCCTTTGATTTGATTTAGCATTAAAATTTCACCTTGGAAAACAACTAGCACGTGGTGAGCCACTTTAAAGTTCAGAGGGATATGTTTATTTCTTTCAGTTAGACTTGGTTTGTTTAAGTTTTATATTTTTTTCTAGTTCCATCATTCGACTTAGGAAGTCACTCATGTAGTTAGAGGCTCTGTCCAACTAATTTATTTCATATTTCAAGAATTGGGTTTTGAATCATTTTTGTTATGGAACTTCATATTTTACGGACCTGATTCTACCTTTTATTTATGACTATGATATTGATGAAATGCTACAAGATTATATTAGGCCTCCACTATTTTGGGATCCCACATGGACAAGTTCATGTCCTGACAAACTTGGTATCGGAGCACAGTTTGATCTTAGGTGTATTTATGCACCTAAGTGTCATTATCTATACGTTTTAGCTTTGTTTTAAGGATTTATTGATATGTGAGTGAGTTATTTAGGGTGTGATTATGTGTTAAAGTATATGTTTAGTGTCTTTGAGGTCTAACCAAAACAAGTTATGAATCAAATTGATCACAAAAAGTTTAGACGATAAAACTAGTGTTACTAGCTTGAGTTATGTGTTGTTCTAGTGTATCTCGGTGGACTCTATTGTGTTTTGTGCACTATATCATGACTTTTGATGTTATAGGAGATGATTCAAGATGTTAGGAGAAATTCTTGTTATCAAAACAAGTTATATGCAGTTGGAAAGGCATTCAGAAAGTGCGGAACTAAAGGTATGCCAAATCCTTAGAGCTTTGAGATAAGGATGTGCCACACTCTGAGACACAAAGTACTTGGCTGATTCTAGTAAGCGTCCACATTAAGGGCATGCCATGCCCTAAATCACATATGAAAAAGGGCGTTCCACGCCTAAGGGTTAAAAATAACCAACTCTTTCCATAGTATAAATAGGAGACTTAGCTCTTATTATAAACATCTTGGATGACTTTTGGGAGTGAAAAACATATGAGAAAGTATACAATTAGGTTTATTATTATTTCCCTTAGTTTAATTTTGGTTTTATGTATGAGTTCCTTCATTGTAATTTGTTGTAAGCCTATGAGTGACTAAATACCCTCATTCTAGGGTTAAATCTACAAACATGAATACTTGGCTTGTAATTGAGTTGGTTTAATGTTTATTATCGTGCTTGGTGGTTCATGTATTCTTGTTATTACTATTCTACAAATTTTGCACCCTTAGGATAAACTTTCATTTCTATTGTATTCCAAAAAAGAGAAGCACTATATTAGATCATGGGATATATGAAGTGGGTTCTTATACTTTATATAAATTTAAGATAGGATTCACATTTAGGATAGGAATATACCTAATTTTACCAAATACCTTTAGGTTAGTTGTCACATCTCTATGCAATGATGTTGTAGTGGGTCTAATCTAAGTACATGATTAGAGGATTGAAATACCATAATCATGTTATCAATCCTGTGAATCAATAATCAAGATAACTAACTGAACCAATAAGATTATATAGCTCAGTAGGATTGTTCATAGTCCATTGACCCTTGATTTCTCATAATCACTGTCTCCAACACTTTATATTATCACATTGTTTGTTTTAGAATTCTAAAAACTTAAACTTTCTCTGTGGTTATAATTTATACTAGTTCAATCTTTTTAGTAATTCTAGAATTGGATTGTTGGTAAACACAAGTCCCTGTGTGTTCAATATCTGGCTAAAAAGGGACACTTTATTACTTTCATGACCACTTAAACTTTTGTGTGCGGTTGGACCGCAACATGTTTTTGATGTCGTTAACAGGAATGTTAAAATTGGCAACTTTCTTTCTTTTAAGTTTGCTATTTTTTTTGTAAGTGCTAGCAATTTAGTCTTAGCTTTTGAATTTGCAGGTGCAAGTATACAACTCAAGTAAGATAGCAAGGGAAAGCCATTTGGTTGACCTAATCTTGAACCTAAGTAACACTTTCATCAATTATGGAGAGAAGCAATCCTTCTCTAGTGCATCCCTTAAGTTCATCAGGAAAGAGCTAATACTATATTCATGGCTGAAAAACAATGAGCTCACAGGATAGTTTGCAAAGTGTCAATCACACACTCAATCAATGTTTCCTTCGCCATCTGCAAATCAAAACATAGATGTAGATTTGAGATCAAACAGAATATGTTACAATTATTACACAATATTGGGCAATTAACAATCCTATCACATGAGGATCCAATGGTCCATCTGTAAAATGTTTCAGAGATTAGTGACACCTTTATTCTCACTGAAGTCTCCATAGTCTATGTGAGGCTCACACTCTTCCCACATCACTATAGAGGAAGCGAAAAATGGTTGAAGGGAGAACCTTTAAACTCCATCACTACATGGGATGGTCTTGCAAAAAAGTTCCTTATCCGATTCTTTCCGTCTATGCTAACATGTATAGCAGAAGCATCAGTCTCAAATGATTGGCTTTTGACTCCTATTTCTTGGATTGAGAAAGATTGACTTTGATTTAATTCATTTTAGTATTTTAGTAGATCTTGTATTCAAAATATTTTGTTTAGGTTTGACTGGTTTTTAGTCTTTACTAGAATGGAATTGAAGTCTTTATTGAATTACATCAATTCCTTTGGAATGAAGTTATGGGAAGCAAAAATTCACGGTTACAAAATGAGATACTGAGTTTTAAGCAGAAGCTAGATGATAACTTATATCTTGCATGGGAGAGTTTCAAGTCTCTTCTAAGAGATTGTTTGCACCACCAGCAGACCAATGAGGTATTAGCTCATACTTTTGTTTGAAGCTATAAACCATACCAAAAAAATTTTGCTATATTCAGTTGTAGGTGGTCAATCTCGGGAAAAAATTTATGATGAGATATACACCTCTTTGAACCAAATTTCTCAAGGTTATCCCGAATGGAAAGGTGATATGCCAAGAAGTGCAACAAAAAAGCCTGCCAGGATAATTAAAGTGGATAGTGCCACATCCCTAGCTGCTTAGTTGGCATCTTTTCAAAAATAAATAATGACATAGTTTAGCAAGTTGAGTGTGAATTAGCCTTAGGCCCAAGTAAATACAGTTCAGCAGGCCCTGTATTAATGTGAAATTTGAGATATTAGTGGTCACTCTACAAACTCATGTAGAGAAAATCCAGAATCGATTAATTTTATGGGTAATGCACAAAAGGGTAATAAGAATTTTGGTAATGCTTATAATCTCAATCGGTAGAGTTATCCTAATTATTCATGGGGAAACAATCAGGCTCAGACTCAATAGTTCTAGCAGTAGTAGAACATGCAAAATAACTCTCAGGCCAGTAATATTGAAGAAACTTTAAAAAAGATTCAGACCAATCAAGAACAAATAGCTACATAGATAAAAAAATCAACAACTTTCTTCGAAGAATTTCGATACATAGTTGGGGAAGTTAGCTCAAACTCAGAACACAAGTACTCAAGGGGGTTCACCAAGTGACATAGAGAATCTGAAAAAGCTAATAGAAATCAATCTCAGGAGTGGTGGAGACAAGATTGATAGACCTCTTAAGTAAAATCAGGAGGTACAACTAGAGTTGGTCTCATAACGGACAGAGAAGAAGCAAGCAATAACTAAAGATGCCAAAAATTTGGGAAAGTCTAAATACCTAAATGCAAAGACAGTCGAACGTATATAAGAAATACCACCACCACCACCATTCCCTCTAAAGTTGAAAAAGTCTAAAGAGTATGCATGCTTTAAGAAGTTCTTTGACACGTTCAAAGAACTTCACATTAAAATTCCTTTATTAGATGTTTTGTAGGGTATGCCTAACTATGCTAAGTACTTAAAGGATGTAGTGACCAATAAGATGATGTTGGGTGACATCGAGATGGTGGGACTTACGGAGGAGTACAGTTCAGTTGTAATGAGAAAGATGCTATAAAAGATGAAGGACCCAAGGATCTTTACCCACTTTATACAAATTAGTGAAAGTGACATGGTCCATGCTTTGAGTGAGTTCAAGGCAAGCATAAATATAATGCCTCTATCTATGTTTGACACTCTTGGATTGGGGAATCTAAGACCAGTTTCCGTGGTACTCCAAATGGCGGAAAAAAAAGAGTAATGCTTGAAATAATCACTGAAGATATTCTCATAAGGATTGGTAGGTTAATTATTTCTACTGATTTTATTGGTCTTTATTATTATGAAAATGACAGGGTAACTTAAACATCCCAAATTTTGGTCCTTGAAAATTTCCTTGATCTTTGAGCTCACTGCCCTGTTGACGACACATCATATGGGTCATATGGTATAATTATAGGCCTAGGGACCCAAGTCATAACCAAAATAGTGTGTAATTAGATAAGTTCTTCATTAACTACGAGTGTCTCACTAAGAGTCGTAAGACCTTGTTATGAGTGGTAGGGTTAAATCATATGTTGTCCAGTGTCTGATCTATTTGGGTTCTATCTTGGAAATAACTAGACCATACAAGTCGTATGGTCAGGTCACAAGTGGGATCATGGAGTCATGAGATAGACAGTGTATGGGTATACAAATCACTATTTAGGAATATGATTCATGGCTGCGAGTCATATGATGTGGTGATGAGTCGATGGGTCGAATCTTAACCTAGGATGGCCTTTTTATAGTTTTTAGTTAGGGGTACTTTGGACATTTTCCACTTAAAACCCTTCAGGCCCGACGTCCCTAAAATACTTTGGGGTATTTATTCTATATTTTACAAGATCAAAACATCCTCTTTACTTTCTCAAAATCCTATCAAGCAACCATTGGCTAGGGTTTCTATAAAGTTGCCATCTAAGAGTTCAAGAGTAAATTTCTCTCAAAGAGGCTAGGGTTCAATAGTCAATTTGAGGCATGTGGCTCTTCCCTCAATTTTAGTTTACTAAAATAATATGTTTAAAGCATTGTTCATGAATCATTAATGGTAGTCTTAAAACCAAGGTTGAGAGGATTGAATGCATATCATTAAATATTATTTTATTTGGTTTAAATAGTGACTATGCAAGTTTTAATTATGTTTTTGGTTGTGTTGGTGCATAGGAATGGTGATTTAATTGAGGGTTCATGGTTTAACCCAAAGTTTGATAATTTTGGATTTGATAATGGCATGTCCTCAACCTATTTGTGAAATTATTAACGAGAATGATATTGTCACAAGTTGAATTGTGTTTAGAACTAAGGTTTGGAATAACCATGAAAATTATTGATAAAGGACTATGTAAAGGATTTGATGGCCATAAATTGAATTGAATTGAACCTTAGGGGTTTTGTTAGCTCAGGGGTTCGAGTCCCAAAGGGCTGAATTTATTTATGTTCCTTTTTGAACATTGGTTTTGAGTCCTAAACTAATGTAATAATTGTCTTGGCATGTTGTGCTCTTGCAAGTGGGATTTATATGACGATACCAATGGGATTCCTTTAATAAGTAACTAGATTGATGATTATGATTGTGAAATAAATTTTTAAATTAGGCTTTAACGCTGGATGTGAAAGTGGAGGTCATGAAGGACTAACACTAGAAACTACGCTAGTCGGTGCGGGTGTCTAAATGATGGGAGGTTTGAGTTCCCTATAATTCTTATAGTAATGGGAGGTTAGAGTCCACATATTGTATACATTGGTGCATAAGTCACTTTGATTATCCTGGGAGGGTTTAGTCACCCATAAAGGCATATATGGATATGGATATTCTCTAGTTCATGTAGCTACATGCACTGGGGCCCTTCTAGATATAGGAAAGTTGGGCCCATATATCCCCTAGGTGCCTTGTTTTATGATGGCTATGCTACACAACCCAGGTTAAGGTTTTTGAAGTTCATGCTAAGCCTTGCTCCCTACTCCAACATGTGGTATTATATATGATACATACTTCAAATCATATTATGAATTGAATGTTATATTGGTTTTAAACTGTTATCATGGCATTATTTTGTGCCTCTACTCCTGAGTTACATGCTAGCTCTCCAATCTCTAACCGTCTTCAGATGTTGTATCCCCACGTGATATAGGAACTAGCCATACTTCCATACCTATTACTCAGTGACTTGGATTAGTGATCAGCTAGAGAGTCAGATTGAAGTGGTGAGCTGATATCTTTTGGAAGACCTCATTTCATATTGTAGTTTCTTTTTTATCATTTGATTATCTTTGGGATATTGGTTTTGGCTATTGTCGGGGGCATGCCCCGACATTTTATGGACCTCCAATTTTGTAGAGGCTTTATTGAATTACTGTGGACTTAGGTGGGTTGGTTGATTGTTTTGGTGATGCATAGTTGTCCTATTATCGGTTCTTGGTATAGAAATATAATGGATTATCATTAGTTTTACTATGCACTATCTTGTTATATGTTTGGAATTCATCTGACATTTAAGGATGTTGTATTTGTTTGGTTAGGTGATGGGGGCGATCTATGTTCCACGTGAAACTTGAGATACTTATCACAACCAGGCCCTGGTTCAGGTCATGAAAAAGGTTGTATTAGAGCCTAGGTTCATGGTTAATTGGGTATCCATAAAACTGTGTTAAGAAGAGTCTCTTTTATGGGTGTGTAAAGTGCCACACTTATAAGAGAGAGGCTATCATACATTTAGGAATATTCCTCTTTGTTCTTGTCTTATTTTTTGTCTCTTAATCTTTTAAGTCATGCCACCGAGAAGATATAATGCCCGTGGAACTTTTTCTTTCCCATCTTAGGACAGTGTGTATGCTGATCATCCAACTTTTGGGGTCCAAACTTGGTCAAAGGTTGCTGCATCTGACTGTCCTTATGGGGTCCGACTTATCCCCATTTATCCTACACTTGAGGGTGACAGTTTTACTCAGTCACATCAAGGAAAGGTTACTATGCTGAGTTCCATCGCTCCATTAAGTTACTGATCCAGTTGGTGACATCTCAGTCACAACATTTGGGTTCTACTGGTGCTACTATGGGTTCATCTAAGGTCACTAGAGTTGGAAAATTTATGAGGTTAAATCCTTAGATGTTTACTGGTACTAGGGTTGAGGAGGATCCTTAAATTTTCATTGATGAGATGGAGAAGATTTTCCGAGTTATGCATGCTTTGGAGGTTGAAGGTGTAGAATTTTCTTCCTATCAATTGAAGGATGTTGCATACCTATGGTACAAAGAGTAGGAATAGTTGCGAGGTGAAGATGCCGGTTCTGCCTTGAGGGATAATTTCTATAGTGTGTTTCTAGACAAATTCTTTCCTCATGAGTTGAAGGAGGCAAAGACGAAAGAATTTGTTAACTTGTAACAAGAAATAATGAAAATCAAGGAGTATGCCTTGAAATTTCATCAGTTGTCTAGGTATGCTCTTGAGTTGGTGTCTAGCATGAGGCCTAGAATGTATAAGTTAGCTTCTGGATTATCCTGAGAATTGATTCTTAAGAATAAGGCTGTCTTGTTGAATAAGGAAATGGATATTTCCAGGATTGTTATGTATATACAACATAATTAAATAAGAAGAAGGTGGAGATATGAGAGAGTTAGAGTAAGAAATTTCGGTTTTCAAAATAGGGTGGAAGCCAACAATAGAGTAGAAAATGGTCTAAGAAAAATAGTTGGGGGAGTTCTAAACTTCTATTCGACGGCTAGTTCTTCTTACCTAAAGCTATATGGTGAGCGACGTTTTTGGGGTAGTGATGCTTCTTGGGCACAAGGTGCCTAATATCAGGCCAGTAGGACCTAATCAACACCATCTTAGCTTCTATACAGATTCTGTGGTCAGCACCACCATGGTCAGTGCAAGAAGGGGAGAAATCAATGTTTTATGTGTGGTCAGATCTGATGCAATGGGATTGTACCTCTAGAGTTGATTTTGGGGCAAACACGATTCTTCTTGTCTCTTAGTCATCTCCTACACCAAAAGATGCCACTTCTAGCTCTGGCACTGGTCAGAACTATTTTTATGCTCTTACTACTCGCTAGGAGTCTGAGGCGTTTCCAGATATTTTTATTTGTATTTTGCAACTCTTTTCCCATTATGTGTACTGTTTACTTGATTTGGGGTACACTCTCTCTTATGTGACCCCATCTATGGCTGTACATTTTGGTTTGGTTCCAGAGTGTATTTTAGACCCCTTTTCTGTTTCTACCTCCGTGGGTGACCCTGTGGTTGCTAGAAGGGTCTATAGGGGTTGTATGGTATCTATTGGTAATAGAGAAACTCTGGTAGACTTGATAGAGTTAGACATGGTTGAATTTGATGTTATTTGGGGATGGACTGGTGCGCTCGTGCTATGCTTCTCTAGACTGTCGGACCCATAAGGTCATATTTAAATTCCATAATGATCCAGTTATTGAATGGGAGGGAAGTTCCCTATAGCCTAAGGGAAGGTTCATATCATATCTTAGAGCCCGGAGATTAATCTCCAAGGGGTGTCTCTACATCTGGTTCGGGTTAAGGACTCTAACTTGGAGGGCCCTTCCTTACATTCTGTTCCTGTGGTAAATGAGTTTCTTGAAGTCTTCCTAGATGATCTACGTGGTGTCCCTCTAGTTAGGGATATAGATTTTGGTATTGATATTGTAGATAACTACCACATATATCAGACTCAACCTCCCAAGTAGCCTCATCATTAGGTCATGGCACTAGAGGACCTTAACTAGTGGAATATCTATAGAACACAACCGCCTATCATCCCTTGCTAGAATGGAGATGGACTCCTCAATAACAGACAACCCCTCATATTACTGGACTAAATCCCAACAAATGGCATGATACTCATCTAGAATGTGATGCTGAAGCTTGGAAACATGAAAAAATGAACAACTAATAAAACTGGGGGTAATGCAAACCCATAAGCCACATATCAAGTAGTCTGAAGAATCTATAAAGGTCCAATTTACCTTGGGATAAGCTTGACCCTCTTCCTAAATATCATTAAACCCTTCATGGGAGACACACAAAGGAAGATATGATCACCAACACTAAATCTCAAGGCACAAAATCTACGATCCACGTCTGCTCGAAGTTTATCCTGAATGATCCAAACTCTATCTAATGACTTAAGAAGAAAGTTCGTACCTCGAGGTCTAATATCAGAAACCTCAAATAAACCAATTGGAGAGCGACAATTCCTACCATACAAAGCCTTAAAAGGAGCCATCTCAATACTGGAATGTTAGCCATTATTATATGCAATTTTTTCCAAAGCTAGATGTTTCTCCCTTTGACCTCCACTGTCCATCACACAAGTACATAGCATATCCTCCAAGAACTGAATAGTCCACTCTGATTACCCATCGGTATAGGGGTGAAAAGATATACTAAGGTCAATCCGGCTACCCAACTCCTCCTAAAAAGTCTTCTAAAAGTGAGATGTGAACACTGAACCTCGATCTAAAATGATAGACACTAGAACACTTTGAAGATGAGCTATCTCGCAAATATAGATATGGGACAACCTCTTAGCACTAAAGGAAACCTGGATAGAAATAAAATAAGAAAATTTGGTTAATCAATCCATGATGACCCAAAAACTATTAGGACCACAAGAAGTACGAGGCAACCCAGTTATGAAGTACCTAGTGATCCATTCCTCATTTTCCCTTGGGAATGGATAACATCTGAAGGAAACCACCAGGCCTCAAATGCTTGGCCTTCACCTGTTGGAAACATAGGCAATGAGCTATAAAATATTCTATATAATTTCTCATACCACCTCACCAATAATCCTGTCTTAGATCATGATATATCTTAGTCACTCTTGGATGGATGGAATATCTAGAATAATGAGCCTCTTTCTAAATCAATCTAATCTAGTCACCCACTCTAGGCATACAAACTAAACCACCAATCCTCAAGATACTATCTAAATCAATCAATGCTTTCTTTACCTCTCCACTCAACAGCTTATCCTAAATCACTCTCAATCCAACATCATCAAACTGATGACCCCAAATTTGCTCTATCAACGAAGACCTAGCTTCCACAAATTCTAAAACACATCCAGGTGTCAAAATATCAAGCCTAACCATTTGTTTAGCCAAAGACTGAGCCTCTAAGGCCAAAGGACTCTCCTGGATCAAAAGATACACCAAGCTATGAATGCTAGCCGACTTTTGGATCAAGGCATTCGTAACCTCAATAGCCTTGCCCGGGTTATAGAGAATAGTCATGCCATAATACTTAAGCAACTCAAGATAATAATGTCACCTCATATTAAAATCTCACTAGGTGAAAAATACGGAAGGCTATGATGATCCCAGAAAATCTCACAACAGACACCATACATGTTGTTCTACCAAAACAAAGCAAATATAATCACACATAACTCCAAATCATAGGTAAGGTAGATTCTCTCATAGGGCTTCAACTGACGGGAAGCTTACACAATAACCTTACCCTCCTACATCAACATAAAACCTAACCATCACCAGAAGTATCACAAAAGACGGTCAACGCCACCCCCTTCTTAGGCAAAATCAAGATAGGAGCTGAATTCATTAAATCCTTGAGCTATTGAAAGCTCAGCTCACAAGTATCGGACCACTTAAATGAAATTTTCTTCTCTGTCTACTTGGTCAATGGAGTTGCAATAGATGAAAAACCCTAATAAAAATTTAGATAGTAACCTTCCAAACTAATAAAACTCCAAATCTTTGTAGGTGAAGTAGGCCTAACCCAATCACAAACCACTTCAATCTTGGTCGGATCGACCATAATACCATTTTTGGTCAGCTAATGACCTAAGAAATAGATAGAATCCAACCAAAACTCACACTTGGAGAGCTTAGCATACAACTTCTTATCCCTTGTTCTCTGAAGCACAATCTGCAAATGCTCCTCATTATAAGCCTTACTTTTTTTTATAAACAAAGATATCATAGATAAATACAATGAAAAAAGAGTTGAGGCACGGTCTATATACCGAGCTCATTAATTCTATGAACGCAGTTGGGATATTGGTCAACCCAAAGGACATGAACAAGAACTCATAATGATGGTACCCAGTACGACAAGCTATCTTCAAAATATCTTAAGCTCTAATTATCACCTTTGATATGCAAACCTTAAATCAATCTTCAAAAACACCAAAGCACCTTGAAGATGACCGAACAAACCATCAATATGTGGAACACAATACTTTTTCTTAATCGTCACTTTACAATTATCTATAATTAATACACATATGCATAGACCCAATATTTTTTCTTCACAAACATGATAAGCAAACTCCTAGGTGATACACTAGGTCGGATAAATCCTTTATCCAAAAAATCTTACAATTGATTCTTCAATTCCTTCAACTCTACTGGGGCCATCCTATAAGGAGGAATAGAAATGGGTTTGGTACCCAACTCAACATCAATGGTGAAGTCAATATCACAGTCCGGAGGCATACCAAGCAAATCCATAGGGAAAACAGCTATGAACTCACGAATAATATGCATAGATGATGAATGCCTAAACTACACCTCCTTATAAGGATGAAGCGATTATAGTCAAAATATAGTAACCTAACTTGGTTGGGGTCAAACCCACAGGGAATACGTGGAACTATCTCTTAATCTTGCTAAAATCACCATGTAATGTAGAAAGTAAATGGGGGAGTTGCTTTTAATAGTAATACATAACAAAAATCAAAAACTTTTGGTTGTAAGCCATTTGAATTAAACAATAGGAATATGTTCCCCTAACTTTCTCACTCTGTTGGTTTATCACTCCCCGTTGAACTAGATCAATATCTTGCATGCAAAATCTGATAAGTTATGTATCACTAATCGTATTGTGAATGCCTTAGTGAATTTTACTATGTACCTTTTGAGTCCCAAAGTGTCGCCTTTCTAACCTTTATCCTAGATCCCAGATTAGCTATTACCTTTTGAATCTCTAGTTAATTAGATAAAGATAATTAGCTTAAGTAGATGAAGATGATTAACTTATATCTATAATCAACTTCAAATTACTGTTGTGATATTTTTTCCCTAATATTTACCTCTCATTTAAAACAAGTTATGAATACAATGCATGTTCTTAATGTTTGGAACCACTAAGAAATCTATTAACTGAAGATGATCATAGTACTTACAAGGATATGGGTTTGGAACAATGTTACACTTCCCCTGCTTTGTTATCCAGCCAAGGTTCCCATCATAGGTGACAAGGTCAAATTTTCTGGCTTCAAAATCTCTATTTCTCAGCTCTCTAACACTTATTCTGGCACTTACACTACGTAGGTAGTACCTACGGGTCGTAGGTTCCTACGTAGGTGGTTCAAAGCTTCAATTTTCACTTTTTTTCTCCAGTTTATCTCCCAAAACCCAATTTCCTACAAAACACAATGGAAAACATGTTATATATAACAAAACAACCTAAGTAACAACATATTTTCATATTTTGAAGCATCAAAAGTTCTATGAAACTATAGCTCACCAACAACCTTAACTTAGGACATTAGCATGTCCTCAAGCAACATAACACAACTAAATAGCACAACGATGCTTAACCAGGAGAAACCTAAGACACCTATGGCAGCCAATCATCACCTTTAATCTAAAAAACATTAACCCCTCGAATTTTAACATTTAAAAAAGTGTGTATCAATGTTGCACAAAAATGTGACATAATGGAATCAAGATATGGAATTACATTAGCAACAAACGATTATCCATATATCCAAGTTACACTACCCAAACAAATAAGCAGCTAGCAACATAACCCATGTACCTGTACAACAACAAAGTCCCAATCACTCATATGAAATCATGCATGTTAATGCAGGGAAGATCAAGAGATACTCACACTCACAAAGAAGTTCCAAGAATATGCACAGAAAATCATAGGCTTGCTCTTATTTTCTTTACCTTAGCTATTAGAAAGTCGGGTTAGGATCACTACAGGATTATACTTAGCTTGTAATGTAGCCTTGGGGGCTGGTTGTACATATGGGAAATTAGTGACTAAGCTTCCTTAGCACTACACTTGCTTTTGGGATCCTCTTATCAACAACCTTTATTTTATTCTACCCACATTCCTATCTTTTTATTCTGTTATTGCACATTCAGGTTTGGTGTGGTTTCTTTTATTCTTTCTTTTTCTTTTTACCAATGTTTCTTTTCTTTTTTGGGTTTTTCTTTTCCTCCCACACCTAGCCCTACTTTTTTTTCTCTTATTTACCCTTCTTCATACATACTTCACAGTATGCACCCTCTATGATAGGCACTCTCAAATTAAGGGAATTGCTTGAGTTGAGGTGCATAATGTCCAAGGAGGACCAGGGCCAAAATTGGTTCATTGTAACACGAATGGGAAGGTTAGAGGTGAAATAAAAAAATAGTCTATACAGGCTCAAAATAGGGATCAAGGAATACTTATTTACAATGGAGGGTCATTTAGGCTAAGAGTGGACTTATTTAAAAAATGACCTAAGATCCTTTACTAAACGACTTTCCTACAACCTAGATAAGACCAACCGGGCAAATTATTGATTCAATACACAACGAGAGCTAAGTAAGCAACTCACACACACATGACATAGGGTTGCATCAAGAGCTACCACCTATCCGGTTCATGCAAATACAATCTATGATTATTATGTCCCTAATCCTAATGCCATAACGAGATTCACAATGGTCACACATATATACATATCACATAGGTCAAGAACAATTTTTCAGAGGGGTATAATTTTCTCAAAAATAAAAACAAAGTACATCAACTACCTTAGATACATATTTTCCTCCTATTTACACTAAAACACAACACAATATAAAACAAAACACAATACGTCTTAAACTTATCAGCACCACTAAGAACAAATTTCGAGGAAAAGAGACATGACAACAAAAACCCCAATAGGACATACAGACTCATGAGTATCCCTACCCTCAGCATACAAACATACATTACCCTAATATATCATACCACTAATCAGACTATCATGAATGAACAAATAACACAATATCTTTGATTGCCTCCCAAGAAGTGGTTGATTTAGCATTGCTGCATGACGTGCCTCTATTGGTTACTCAGAATTCACCAATAAACCCATGGATTGCTTTCTATGTATCACCTAATTTAACACCAAAACACAATATGGGTACCTTATTACTTAGACTTCATCAAGGTAGCGAAAGAGTTTGCCTCCAATTCTTTTCTTTCTACCTTGAACTTATGAATTGCACCCCTAAGTTTTTCTCCAATTTTCTACTATACTCAAAGGGGCGGTGGTATGAAAATTAATGAACCAAGAAATAGATGAGGCATATTGTAACTCTTGGCCTTTAAGTGAGGAATGTAGTTCCTTGGTTTCGACATAACAAATTCCAGAATATAGACATATACTTCCTCCTTTTCACACTCTTCCATAGGTTCAGATGGCTCGATTAATATCTTACTATCCAAACATAATGTGAAAAAATGCTTAGAATGAGGTCCAATATGTCCCAACACATGAATTGCATTTTTGTTTACATCTTTACATAAATCTAGAGCACTATTTTGAATAGTGACAATATCTATAAAAGTATAATCAAGTGTTGAATCCTCTAATTTTAGCTCCTCAATTTTTCTTATAAGAATTTTTTCAGCCTTACACAACTCATAACTAAATTTTTGGACATTATATACCTCGACCTTTACATCTTAATCTACTTTTAAGTTATGAATATCAAAGAAAAACCTTTAACCTTTTGACTGAACTCCTCTTTTTCTTTTGATATGAGCATCAACGTGTCTAGCATGGTCTCATTAGGATCCCACAATATATCTATCACTCTCCTACAATAATGCTCTATATCAAAAGGATAAAGATCAATAAATAAAGAGTCCTCATCACTCTACCCTTCCTTTTGTATATATGTCATATCCAGAAGAGTAGCAAAATATAAGAAAATAAAACCTTAAAACTTCAACAACTCCAATCAATAAATCCACAATCGTATTCCCCAGTAATGCTGCAAATTTTTTGATGAACACCTAAACTACGCCTCTTTATGAGGATAAAGAAGTCGCTGTCAAAATAAAATAACCCTACTAGGTTTGAGTCAAGCCCATAGGTAATACATGGAACTATCTCTCAAATATGCCAAAATCACTTGACAGTGCAAAAAGTAAATGAGGGCATTTTTCATTGAACTATAAGACGTAAGAAACTCGAATGCTTTTGGTCGTAAACAATCTGAAACAAACACTAGGATTGAGTTACCCTAGATTTCTAACTCCCTAGGTTTATCATGATCAGTTGAACTAACCTAATATCTTGCATGCAGAATCTGATAAGTTATGTATCACTAATCGTCTTGTGAACACCTTAGTGAATTTCACTCTTTATCTTTTGAGTCTTAGATTGTCGACTTACTAACCCTTATCCTAGATCCCAGATTAACTATTACCTTTTAAGTCTCTAGTTGATTAGATGAAGATAATAAGCTTAACTAGATGAAGATGATTAACTTATATTGATAATTAACTTCAAATTATTGTCATGATCTTCTTTTCCAAATCTCAACATCTCTTTTTAAGCAAGTAGAGAATACAAGGCGGGTTCTTAAAATTTGCACCCACTAAGTAATCTATTAAACAGAAGATGTTCATAATACATGCAAGAATATGGGTTGAGAATAATGTTGTACTTCCCCTGCTTTGTTATCCATCTAGGGTTTCCATAACCCTAGTTAAGGGATTTAATCACCCATCATTGTGAAACAATTAATGAAATTAATAATGGAAAGCATTAAATCAATCTCACAATAATTTATGATGAAAACCCAGAGTTTCCAATTGAATAATAAACCAAAATCAAAGAACACAATCCGAAGATCAAAATCAAATCTTGGAATCAAAATATATGCTTGTGAATGATAAGAGGGCTTAAACTAACTAAAAAATGTCAAAAGGGTATTTATAGAATACATGGAAACCATAGGAAACTAATCCAAAACAAAAGAGAAAAACTGGAGTCGTGTCCACCTATGGAGCCACTTACGGGCTGTAGGTTGCATCTACGGGTCGTAGGTGTCCCTACATAGGTTCCAGACTCCCAAACACCTGCAGGATATCTGAAACTTCAACCTTTTGGAACACTTACTGGCAGCTACCGGCCATGGGTTCCCATCATAGTTTACAAGGTCAAATTTTCTATCTTTTGAATCTCTATTTCTCATCTCTCTAACACTTGTTCTGGCACCTACACCACATAGGTAGTACCTTCAGGCTGTAGGTGCCCACTTAGGTGGTCCAAAACATCAATTATCACTGTTTTTTCTAGTTTAACTTCTAAAACTTGATTTCTAGTAAGCACAACACAAAACACATCATATCTAAAATAACAACCTATGTAACTACATATTTTTACAGTTTTAAGCATAGAAAATGCTATGAAACCATAACACATCAATAGAATCCAAAAAAAGAGGTGAAGCAACACTAGTATCACAAATATGAGCTAGATAAGAAAAATATTCCCTCTAAATCAAGCGACGAGCCTGAAGGAAAGATAGAACTCTCTTGGGATCCAAATAAAGCACAATCTTACAAGGTATCCTCAGTACACCAGACAAAGCTAATGTTATGGTCTTAACATAACCGTCTAGGACAACATGATAAGAAGCTAGCCAATACATACCCAAGATAACATTAAAGTCTACCATATCAAGGATAATCTGATATACCCAAGTCTCATGCTTAATAATGGTCACAACACAAGATTGGTACACTTGATCTACTACTAAAGAGTTTCCTATAGGGGTAGATACATGAATAGGCCTCAAGGAATAAAGTCTACAATCTTCATAAGCCTTCTATCTACTATGAGATACCCTCAGCATATCTCGAATCACCCAAACTCTATCAAACAACTCTCAAAGTAAGTAAGTACCACATGGCCTAACCTCAGAGGTCTCAAACTACCTTATCATAGATCAACAACACCTATGATATAATGCCTTAAATGGTGCCATTTACAATGCATGAATGGTAGCTATTATCATAGGCAAACTACACGAATGCTATGTGTTGCTTCTACTAACCTCTAAAGTCCATAACACAAGGACAGAGCTTATCCTCAAGATTTTGAATAGTCTACTCTGATTGTTTGTGGTTTGAAGTGAATAAAAAATGGTATTAAGATCCACCTGAGTACCCAACTCCACCTAAGAAGTCATCTAGAAGCTATAAGTGAATATCGATCCCCTGTTTTAAATAATAGATATGGGTAAGCCATGTAGGCAAACTATCTCACGAACATAGATATGGGCAAACCACACAACATTTAAGGACATTTAAATAGGAAGGAAATATGCACATTTAGTTAGATAATCTACAATGATCTAAATATTGTCAAAACTACGGGAGATACAGGGAAACCCACTAATGAAATCTATAGTGGTCCTCTCCCAGTTCCATTTGGGAATGGGTAATTTTTGTCTGAAGCCACCAGGCCTTTGATGCTGGTTATTTATCTACTGACAACATAGGCAATGAGCTACAAAGTGTGCCATATCTCTCTTTATGCCACTCAATTAGTAGTGCTACCTCAAATCTTTATAGATCTTAGGTGTCCTAGGGTGAATAAAGTATCTAGAGATTTGGGCCTTGTGCAATATAAACTAAATCAAGTCTCCAATGATCATACAGAAATACATCTATTATATCTTAGAATACCCTTAGAATCAATGTATCCCTCCTAGACTCAACACATAGAACTTGATCATGGATGCTAAAAAATCTACTATCCATAGACTGATGCCTCAAAATCTGCTCAAATAAAGTAGACCGAGCCTTAAAACTAGCAAGGATTCTTCTGGAGTCTAAAATATCAATTCTAACCATAAAGTTGTCTAGGGTACAGATGTCCCACTTCAATGGCTTCTCAAAAACTAAGATACAAACAAAGATACCCATACTCAACGCTTCCTGACTCAAGGCGTCTGTTACCATATTCGCCTTGCTCAGATGGTATAAATTAGATATGTCATAATCCTTCAGCAAGTCTATCCTCGTTCGTTGTCTTGAATTAAGCTCTCTTTGAGTTATAAAGTGCTAAAGGATATGATGATTTGTGTAGATCTTGCAATCAATGCTATCTAAGAAATGCTTCTAAATTTTAAGCGCAAAAACTATTGCTACCAACTCCAACTCATTAGTGGGGTAGTTTCTCTCATAACCCTTCAGCTTCCTCTATGCATAAGCAATAACTCAGACTTGGACATTTAAACACAACTTAAACTAACACTAGGATCACCACAATATATGGTAAACCCTTTGATCTCAGCAGAAAGAGTCAGTAGAGAAGCTAGAGTGAGAAAATACTTGAGTCTTAGACCATTAGAAATCAACCTCCTTCTTGTTCAATCTAGTCATCAACACTGTAATAATAGTGAATACCTCAATGAACCACCTATAGTAACCTAGTAGGCCAATAAGTCTATAAATCTCAAATGAAGATGTAGGTCTTGTCCAATCACAAAAAGCCCTAATCTTTGCTAGATCCACCATAGTATCATCCTTGGACACCACATGTCCAAGGAATAAAATAGACTTGATCCAAAACTCACACATTGAGAATTTGATAAAAAGCCTATGATTTCTCAAAGTCTGGAGAACAATCCTCAAATATTACTATTGCGCCCAAGCACACATACAAGTGTACGTGGTCTCACCAAGTAATATAGTGGCCTTAAATAAAGCCCAATATTGATCCCTTAGAGACTTATGTTAAGTAACTATCCAATTCCAGTTTAACTATTGAGATTACCTGGTACAACAAAACCAAAAGAGTCTTGAAATTTATAATATAAAAGTAAACTAAAATAATACGGTAAAGTAATAACTTTGGACAATTAATGGATGAAAGCCTTGGTTAATGTACTATGAAAAATCATAATACGCTATTGAACTTCATTCATTAGATTACTTATCTTGGTTGTTGTTTCGTAGGGTTTTTCATATGATCATGGTCTCCCGACCTCTAACCTTCTACCTAACTAGATATTACAACTACATCATTAAGTGGGGATGCAATAATCCATTTAGATGCATTAAAATGTAATCCTAAAAGTGAACCAAGAAAGGCTTATAGGCATATCCCTATCCTAGTCGCTAATTAAAATTCCTTATTTCATAAAAGAATGAGAACATTACTCTATCTATCCCTATGTTCTATCTTCCTATTCCATCTCTCGAGTTCACATGGTCGACAATATATATATAAAAAGGGTTGAGAATCCTTAAAATAGTTAAATTAATGATAAAAAACCATATATGATAATAAATCCAAAAAAGTTCAATTCATAATGAAAGTAAACATGTTCTTGGCCTTAACATTGGAGATGGGGTGTTTAGCCACTAATAGACATAACCGTAATTAATCTAATTGAATACATAATATAATCCATTAAAAAGAAGAATTAAAGAGATATAAACCCTAAAATAAGTGTTTATAAGACCCTATACAAAGGTCCAAGGTATCAAGGGTGAATACAAACAAGTACAAGTGTTGTATTTATAGTAGGAGGTTTTGGCCGTGTGCGGAGTAAGGGTCGCCCCGCGATGGCTGCTCAACTTTACTATGGGTAGTTGAATAATAGGTAGTTCAATTTTATAGGTTTGTATCACAATGTATTATCAAGTAAAATAGAGTTCGCGATTCACCTATATCGCGAGGCCTCACTCGAATGTCTCAATTTGACGTCTAAACTTGTTTGTGCACTTTTCCTTCAATCCTAAGCCTTGTGGTGTTATTTCCCTTTGATTTCCATATGGTATATCCTCTGTATATCACCATAATCATCTTAAAAAGTATCCTAAATTATCATACACTATGTATTATAGCTCAAAACAACACAATATCAAGAACAGTGAACTAAAAACTCAAGCTAAGACTAGGCTTGCCCATGTTGAACTTTAACTTATTTTTTCGACTCTCGGATTCATTCAAATGAAACTTAATCATTATAAATAAGTTTTTACACACATATTTACATAATAAAACCATTATGAACACATGAAACACATTATAATCCATTAACATCACTAGAATAACACCTAGCTCAAGCTAGTAAAACTAGTTTCATGTATGAACTCTAAGTGACCAAATTATGTACAAACTTGTTTGAAAGCCACCATGAACATTGTAATAACATACTTAAGAACTTATATTCTCAATTATATCATCATTAACACAACAAGCACTCGAGAAGTCCTCAAAATAAGGATAAATAAACTTGGATAACATCACTAAAGTGCATAAAACCACCTCAGATCACCACCCCACACATAAAGCCTTGTTCGTCCTTGAACAATTATTTACTCTAAGCATCATATTATGAGGTGAATCCAAACTTATACTACAAGAAAGATACTAAAGACACTCAATCTAGTACTACAATGACTATACATAATGCAAGTTTCTACACTATGCATATTATGTACACAACTAAAAGTTCAAGAATACTACTTCAAAATAGCCAATCCTTAAGAATTGACTCACCTAGTTGGCAAAATAATACATATTGTTCAATCAAAGACATCATACAATTTACCCAATCGTCATTAAATATGTGCCTTCACAATAAGAGAGTTACCCGTAATTACTCACACAAAAGTAAATTATCACATAATAGGTACAAGAATCAAATTGCACTCACTATCACAAAGAATTCACAAGTTGCATAAAATGAACTATAGGCTTGCCCTTAGTGTAGTACTTCACTAGTACCAAAATATTAAAGCAAAGGATCAAGTAGGTCTTTAAGGGTTGTTCTATAGGCTAAGGGATAGGTAGGAACTATTCTGTCCAGTAATAGAGACTATCTGCCCTAAGCTTTTTAATATATCACACTTATACAATTAATACCAATCTCCAACAATCTACTTACACCACTTCAATCTACACACATTTTTCCCTATATCATTAAGCTCATTCAAATGCAATATGGTGGGAGTTTTCTATGTACAAATTATTCAATTTTAAACTTCTTCACACCGACTTGGTGTTACGTACTGATGTTGGGTGTATTTATGCATTCTAGAGCTACTATTCAAGCCTATTTAGCCTTGTTTTGAGGATAATTCATGTGATTAATAGGTTTATAATGATATAAATGAGTAATTATGCGTCCAAGTATGTTTTTTACAATGTTTAAGGGTGGTTTCACATGATTTTGGATTTAATTTGAGCATTTAAAGTTCAACTACAAAAACTAGTATAACTAGCTTGAGCTAGATGTTTTTCTAATCTATTGTGTTGGGTTCTAATGTGTTTTAATGAGTTTCTAAGGTTTTTATTATGTATTTATATGTGTAAAAAGTTATTTATAATTTTCAAGGGTCAATTGGATCAAGAAAAGAGTCAAAACAATAAGTTAAAGCTCAATGTGAATTTAGCCTATGCTTAGCTCGTGATTCTAGTTCATCGTTGAGGATGTTGTGTTGTTTTGAGCGTTAAATTGTTGTGTTTAATATTATAGGATGATTTTTTATTGGAATATGATTAAATATGAACGATTTAAAAGCTTCAAATAAAGTTTAAACAACTCAAAAAGGCTTTAAATGGATCATTGAAGCACAAAACACAGCTTGATGCAAATTTTGACACCTGAAAAGTATCGGTAGAGTGTGGGAGTGTGAAATAGAGTATAGGAGAGTGTGACATATCAATGGATTCATAAGTAACTTAAAATAGTGACCTAATGAGAGTTAGTCACGATGCCACGCCCTCTAACACGTTAATCGCTAGGTTCTCAGACGACCAGAAATTATTTCCTAGTTAAACAAGGCATGGACTATTTCTTCTACTATAAATAGGATCTTATACACGTTTTTAATTACTTTTGGAAGACTTGGAGTATTAAGGAGGCTACTACAACTTATTTTTAGGATTTATATCTCTTTACTTAGTTTTTTTCATGTTTGTTATCATCCATCTAAGGGATTGGATGATCAATATTTCCATTAAAGGCTAAAACTCCTTTTCCGGGGTTAAGTCCAAGATCATGACTACTTTTATTTTGAATTAAGTTTGTTAAATTGATTATCATTATTGGTTGTTTGTTTATTCCCTTTTTAACTATTTGAAGGATTAGCTACCCTTAGAATGCATCAATTGTTATCCTTGTAAACTCCGGAGAGGGAATAGGGCGATAGAACATGGGAATAAGAAGGGTATGATTTGTGTTTATTTATGAAATAAGGAATTCAAATTAGTATCTAGGAAAGGGATTTACTTAGATACCTTACCTGATTCATATGTAGGATGATATTCGTAAAGAACTTAGGTGAAATATTATATCCCCGCTAATGTGTGAGCAATTTCTAACACATTTAAGACCTTTAACCAAGAATAATTGCAAAGTCTTAAGATAATTTTGTCATTTTTTATTTGTTTATGTCTGATTTTATAGTTTAAGCTGATGGGATATAGAACCAACAAGAAAGGAAGCAAAGAAGTCGAAATCTGGAGAAATCTGAAGAGAAGTGTGGCTGACGACATCTGTGATAAGTCATCAACTCTGTGATAGGCTATCACAGTTGTTGTCAGACTTAAGCATGAGTTGAAGCCTGTGACGACATCTGGTGATGTGATGTCAAAAGTGTGATATGTCGTCATGAATGTTGTTATCCTTAAAACAGAGAATGAGAGTTGAAGACATTTTTGTGACGACATTCGTGATAAGCCATCAGGATGGTGATAAGGCATCAACGTCATCGTCATCCTTAGACAGTAGAAGCCAAAAGTGCAGAGGAGCTGACGACATCCGTGATAAGTACTTAGACTACTGATAAGCTATCACGGAAGTCGTCGTCTATTTTGAGAAAAAGCTGCAACTTTAATTTTATTTCCTTATTTGGATTGAACTATTTAAAGATTTGTTTTAGGGTTTTCTTGAGGCATTCATTCATCATCATAATTATTCTAAAGATATTTCGATACTTTGAGTCTTGGAGAATATTTTTCGATATTTCTTTCTCTATCTTTTTGGAATCGAACAATACAACTATTTTGGGGATTTTCCTTTGTGATCTAATCTACGATTCACTAATTATTATTCATCTCTATAAGTTAATCTTCTCAATTATGAATCCAATTATGTTTTTTGTTCTTTGCATCATGAGTGGCTAAACTTCGTTAACCTGAATTATGGGATCTAGGGTAAGGTCATGATGATGTGCTAAACACTCAAGATTTAATAGGTTTTAGGATTTCTTGATAATTTTTAGATTTTAATTAATGTCTGTTGGTTGCAAACAGTAGACACACCTACTTTGATTTTCTTGAGAAAGAAATCATATATAGTAGGAAGTGAATTATCAAAAAGGATTCGAAAATACTTCATTTAATAATCAACACTGTAACAAGGTTGATTAACCTGAGGTAAAATTTGGGCAGCTAATAGCAATTTCCTAAGTTCGAAAGGATTAGGAAATTAGACTCTTAAATAGGTCGAGAGTCATTTGAGCATATCATCAATAAAGATAGCTTGTTATCCTAACCACTGTGAGAATCTTGAGTCACCTTTAGCATCTGTCATGTACCGTAAGCCCTAGTGAAAATAATTCTGGTTATTCCATAAAATCTTGATTACAAACATCAAAATTAAAGTGACAAACAATTATTTGTGAAACTTCAACCCCCATTTCAGGAAACGCTGAACTATCAGTGAATTAAATCACAAATGACTTAAGTTCACACCATATTCCCTATGGGATTCGACCCCAACCTAGTTGGGTTTTATATTGACAACGATCTCTTACACCCATTCAAGAGTGTAGTTTGAGCATTATCAAAAATGGCGTCGTTGCCGAGAAGTACAGTTGTAAACTAAAAGTTGTCTGCGCTAATTGACTGCTTGTTAGGTTTCCTAGATTTACGTTTATTTTTTGTTTTTTTTATTGCAGGTTCCTTGTTGTTTATGCCAAAAATAAGAAGTTTCGGAGAACTGTTATTACTAATTAATCTGGAACCTCAGCTGATCGGGAGAATGGAAGAACAACAAGAGGCTGATAGACTGGCAGCTTTGGCCAGGACTCAGGTGAACGTATAGAACAAAGGTCAACAAGTACGTCATCCAAACCCTGATGATGAAGACTTGGGTGATGAGGAATTGCTGAATCCTCAAAGCCCAAGGCGAGCTGAGCAAATTCCTGCACCAGTGCAACAAAATTTCAACAGAGACCGTCCAGTCAGAGGAAGGTATGGTCAACAACCTGTCTATTAGGAGGTTGATGATGATGACGAAGGAATGGATGGACCAGGTACAATGGGTGCTATCATTCCTCTACCGTTGGCACCTAGTGCAAAATTCAGCATAACAAGTACTATGATTCAACTCCTGAATCTGAAGGAGTTGTTCGGAGGCTTTCCTGGTGATGATCCAAACATGCACTTGGTGAACTTTTTCACCATTTTCAATACTTTTGATAATCCAGGAGTGAGCCAGAATGTGATCCGGTTGAGATTGTTTCCATTGTCTCTGTCTGGGGAGGCAATAATGTGGTTAAATGAGCTGGAGCCCAATTCTATAACAACTGGATATAGTTGAAAAAGGCGTTCCTAGAATGGTTCTTTCCACCCTCCAGGAGGGTACAGTTTAGGGATGAAATCAGTAACTTTAGGTAGCTCATGACTGAAGCATTGCATGAAACTTAGGAGAGATTCAAGAAGAAGATGTCACAATGTTCGAACGACAACATTACAGACTTGCACTTGATGGAGACTTTGTATAGAGATTTTAACTCTGTGGAAAAGCCAATTATAGATAATATTGTAGGTGGTTCGTTTATTGACCTTTATTTTCAAGATGCTTCAGACATGCTGAATAGAATAACCAAACAGAGTCGGTCTTGGCATACCAGGGATTCTATGGTAGCTAGCCCAACTGTTTCTGGTAGTATGACTGTGGAGCAGCGCAGAAGGAATGAGGAGAGAGACCAAGACATGACCTACTTAAAAACTCAAATGGACTTGCTAACTAAGCACTTGCTGTCAGCCAAGACTGAAAAGGTTATGGCTGTGGAATCTCAGTGCACTGTTGCTATTGATACAGATGAGGAGGCAAATTATGTTAATAATTAGGGGGGTTTCCAAGGCAATAGCCAAGGGAATCAAGGTCGGAACTTTTATGACAAGCCTGATTATAAAGATAGGGAGCAAGGAAAATTGAGAAGTAATAATGATAGGAGTGGTTTGTATGTTCCTCCTGGAAGTCAAGATGTTGCACTAACTAGATCTGGAAGGATGTCTATGGAGGACATGATGGAAAAATTGTTGAAGGGAGTTGAGGATACCAACTCGGGGGTAACCACTATGAAGAGTTAATTCTCTACCCTGAGTCAGTTGGTTAGTTCACACTCCACTTCTATTAAGTAGTTGGAGCAGTAGATGAGCCAACTTTCTGCAACACTGAACCAAAGAAAAAGTGGTACTTTACCTAGTGATATGGTTCAAATTCGTGGATTGATGGTTCATGTATGGCAATTACCACTAGGAGTGGTAAGATCTTACCTGGCCCTTCTTGTGGGAAAATCTATAGATGGTGAGGTGGTTGTTGATGAATCCGAAGAAAGAAAACCAGTGGAGTTTGAGAAACTAGATATTTCTGTTGATTCTTTAGAGAAATAAAATGAGAAGGAAGAGGAAGTGGTGTTGAAATCTATCCTAAGACCACCACCTCCCTTTCCTCAATGATTTAAGAAAAAGGCTGATGATGCAAAATTTAGCAAGTTCAAGGCCATGCTCAAGAAATTGACAATAAATGTGCGTCTGTTTGAAGTACTTGAGAAAATTCCAGGATATACAAAATTCATGAAGGACCTTGCGACTAAGAAACGAGCGGTGAGATGCAAATCGGAGGCAAATCTCCACCTTTGTAGCGCTATTTCTACAAGGACCTTAGTACAGAAGAAGACAGACCCATGTGCAGTCACTATTCCCTGCACAATTAGGACTATGGAATTCACCAAAGCACTATGTGATTTGGGAGCAAGCGTTAATTTGATTCCACTGACTATTTATTAAAAGTTGGGTCTTGGAAATCCCACACCCACCAACATGAGACTCGTGATGGCAGATAGGTCAGTAAAGCGACCTGTTGGCATTCTGTATGATGTGTTGGTGAAGGTGTCCAAATTTAAATTACCTGCAGACTTCGCCATTCTAGATTGCTAGGTGGACTTCGAGGTGTCCATAATCTTGGGTCGACCTTTCCTCACAACCGGAAGTATGCTGATTGATTTGAGAGCGAATGAGCTCTTATTCAGGATAAATGATAAAGTGGTATAGTTTGATATGGGAAAATCAATGAAGCAGCATGAAGAAATGAGTGAGTTCTTAGTAGTTGATGTGCATTATAAGGACGAATAGGAGGTGCCCATAGCTGAGCAACTTGTTATCAAAACTTTAGCCGCGGTCATAATGAATTATGATAGTGAAGGTATTGGGGAGTATGAAGAGACCGTTTGTGACTTGAAAGGCATGAGTTCATATCCTTATGCTCCTAAAAATCTAGATTTTTACCTGGATAATTGACCAACGCCACCGCCAAGCCATCTATTGAGGAGCCTCCGATGTTGGAATTGAAGAAATTCCCTGGGCACTTACGGTATATGTTTTTGGGCAATGGGAACACACTACCTGTTATTATTGCAGCTGATTTAGGTGAAAAATAGGTGAATGCACTTATTTTAGTACTTCATAGGCACAAGAGAGCTATAGGGTGGACCATCACAGATATTATTGGCATTCCCCTAGGCATCTGCATGCATAAAATTCAGCTTAAGGAGGATTGTATTCCAACCATAGAGCATCAGCGTCGTCTTAATCCACCAATGCAAGAGGTGGTTAAGAAGGAGATTATTAAGTGGTTGGATGCAGGAGTGGCTTACCTTATTTTTGACAGCGAGTAGGTGAGCCCAGTTTAATACGTACCTAAAAAAGGGAGTATGATGGTGGTTGCTAATGAAAAGAATTAGTTGATTCCACTCAAGCCTGTAATTGGGTAGAGATTTTGTATGGACTACCACAAGATTAATTCTTGGACTCTGAAAGACCACTTTCCAATGCCCTTTATGGACCAAATGCTTGATCAATTAGCTGGCAGAGGGTGGTATTGCTTCTTGGATGGTTATTCTTGATACAACCAAATATGTATTGCTCCTAAATATCAGGAGAAGACGACGTTCACATGCCCATATGGAACCTTTGCATTTAAAAGAATGCCATTTGGGCTATGTAATGCACCCACCACTTTTCAACGGTGTATGATATCTATCTTTTCTGATATGGTGGAGGATACCATAAAGGTATTCATGGATAATTTATCTGTGGTGGATGAGTCATTTGAGATGTGTTTGGTAAATCTGAATGTAGCCTTTCAAAGATGTGTTGAATTTAATTTAGTGCTTAACTGGGAAAAATGCCATTTCATGGTCAAGGAGGGCATCGTTCTCGGCCACAAAATTTCCAAAAAGGGGATAGAAGTTGATCGAGCAAAGGTGGTAGTTATTGAGAAACTACCACCTTCCATTTCAGTGAAAAAAGTTTGTAGTTTTCTTGGACATGCTGGCTTTTATCAGAGATTTATAAAAGACTTCTCAAAGATTGCAAATCCACTTTGCAAACTTTTGGAGAAGAAGGTGAAATTTTCCTTCAATGACAAGTGCTTGAAGACATTTGAATGCCTTAAAATGAAGCTGATTGAGGCCCCTATTGTTATTGCACCTGACTAGGAAAAACCATTTGAGATTATGTGTGATGCAATTGGTGTTGCCCTTGGAGCGGTATTGGGTCAAAAGAGGGACAAACTATTTCATTTGATATATTACACCATCAAAGCACTGAATGTAGCGCAAAAGAATTACACCATCACTGAATAGGAACTTCTGGCTGTAGCGTATGCTTTCGAGAAGTTTAGAGCTTATCTACTTGGGACCAAAGTAGTGGTCCACACCGACCATGCTGCCTTGAGGTATTTGATGTCTAAGAAGGATGCTAAACCAAGGCTGATTAGATGGGTATTGCTGCTATAAGAATTTGACTTTAAGGTCAAGGATAGGAAAGGTTGTGAAAACTAGGTTGTAGACTATCTATCTAGAATGGAAGGTGAACAGGAAAGTAGTGATGAAATAAAGATAAATGATGCATTCCCTGATGAGGATATCCTGGCTTCCGCTATGGAAAAATTTCCTTGGTATGCAGATTATGCAAATTATGTTATGAGTGAGGTCATCCCAAAAATCCTTTCTTTCCATCAAAGGAAAAAGTTCTTGCATGATGTGACGCATTACTTCTGGGATGAGTTGTATATTTTTCGGTGATGGGTAGACAATATTATAAGGAGATGTGTGCTGGAAGTGGATGTATTATGCATATTGGAAGCATGTCATGCTTCCCTAGTTGGGGGTCACCATGCAGGTGATCGAACGGCTAGGAAGGTGTTGCAGAGTGGCTATTATTGGCTAACATTATTCAAGGATGCCCATTAGTTTTTGCTGAAATGTGACCAATGCCAGAGGCAGGGGTCAATCTCTACAATACATGAGATGCCCTTGGCTAAGATGCTTGAAGTGGAATTATTTGATGTCTGGGGCATTTATTTCATGGGTCCTTTTGTAAGCTCGTATGGGATGAGATATATTTTAGTTGCTGTTGACTACGTATCAAAATGGGCCGAAGCTATGTCCTTGTATGATAATGAAGGGAAGAGGGTTGTTGCTTTTCTCAAGAAGAATATCTTCTTTTTCTTTGGAGTACCACGTACTATCATAAGCGATGGAGGATCTCATTTTTGAAACAAAATGTTTTGAGAAACTTTGGTAAAATATGGGGTGAAACAGTACAGAGTGGATAATCCATACCACCCACAAACCAGTAGGCAAGTGGAGGTATCAAATCGTGAGATTAAAGCTATCCTAGCCAAAACGGTGAATGCTAGCTGGAAAGATTTGTCTCGAAAGCTCGATGATGCCTTATGGGCATATCAAACTGCTTTTAAGACACCCATTGGAATGTCACCATTTTATATGGTCTATGGAAAAGCTTTCCACCTACCAATAGAGCTGGAGAACAAGGCCTTATGGTTACTCAAAAGGTTGAATCTGAATTGGAAGGAAGCAGCAGAGCTGAGACTGGGGAAATTGAATGAGATGGATGAATTCCATCTCAGGGCATATGAACGAGTAGATCTGTATAAAGAAAACATAAAAAAGTACCATGATTGGAGAATAGAGAAATGAGTATTCCAAAAGGGTGACTTGGTGGTTCTGTTCAATTCCAGACTCAAATTGTTCCCAGGTAAGCTGAAATCGAAGTGGTCAGGCCCTTTTAAAGTTAGTCAAGTCCTCTCATCTGGATTAGTGGAACTCTAAAATGAAGACGGAAGTACCTTTAAGGTAAATGGGTAATATGTCAAGCTTTACATTGGCCCGAAAGAATCAGTGAAAAGTATCACCATTATCTGTCTCGATGAAGTCTGAAGAAATTGAGATACCTGAGTCGTGTCACGACGTTAAAGGAGGTTCTATATGGGATTCAACCCATGACCCCTGAGATTGATCCATTCCAGGTATACTCTAACCCTTAGTTTAGTTTTTCTTTGATTTTGAGTTGAGGGTGTAGGGTAGTCTGTTGTTGTAACATATTTTTTGGTAACTAGGAGAAATACAAGTACAAAAAGCAGTTTACATGGTTTTGATTAATTTTTAAACACCTCTCCAATATTTTGTTTGCAAAGACTGTGTGAATTATGTTTACATATGACCATTGTGAATCTTGTTGTGGCATTAGTTCTAGATGCTTGATGATCATTGCTGAACAATTGCATGAACTAGATAAGTGGTGGCCTGTGATATACTTGTGTGCCATGTGTGTGTGAGCAACTACTTAATTCCCTCTGTATGCTAAAGGCAGAACTTGCCTGGTTAGTCTTACCATGGTTAAATGATAGAGTTTAGGAAAGGTTCATAGGTCATTTTGTTGATTAACCCACTTTAGCCTAAATAGCCTTCCCTATGTGTATCATACCCCTTGATCCCTGTTTTGAGCCTAATTTGCCTATTTCTTTCTTATGACACCTTTCACCTTCCCATTAATACCATAATGAACCTGTTTTGGCCCTGGTCTTCCTTGGACACTGTGCACCTTGACCTAGGAAAACAACCTAAGTTGAGGGTGGCTTTCATAGGGGTGCATGGTATAAGATGAGTATGAAGAAGGGTAGAACAAAGGAAAAAGAATAAAAGTTGGGTACTATTCTAAATAAAAAGAAAAGAGAGAGAGACACCCAACTTAAATATGTGCGATCAATAGAAAATAAAATAAAAAAGAGGTTAATAAGTGATCCCCAAGAGAGTAGTGTAGTGTCAAGGAGGCATAGTCACTCTAAATTCCCTTGAATATCATACCATCCCCAACCTACATTATAAGCCTAAAAAAAGTCCTATAGTGATCCTAGCTGGTCTATCTGAAGGTCTTGGTAATGAAAATAAGGTAAAGCCTATAGTACTTGACATACACTGATTGGAACTTCGTTTTGAGAGTGAGAGTCTTTTGATGATCCCCACGTTTACATTTTTGGTTTATTATAAGCGAGGAGGGGGGTTTCTTTGTTGTGAGGGGACAATGGTATTGTTTTTAGCTACTTGCTTGTTTAGATAGTGCATCATTGGTATAGGAATAGTTGTTGTGGATAAGATTGATTCCATCGCTTGAGTATTTTATGTTACATTATTGTTCTTCAATGACATACACAATTGGTTTTAATTTGATTGACCTTGGAGGTGGTAGCTATGTTTTGAGCTTAAAAGAGAAAATTGGCTACTGTATGTGCTATGTATTCTCTTAGTTGGGCTGAGTTGCTTGAGGACAAACAATTGTTTTAAGTTGAGAGTGTTGATGTGTGAGAAATTACTAACACATTTAAGACTTTTAACCAAGAATAATTGCGAAGTCTTAAGCAACTTTTGTCGTTTTTGATTTTTTTATGTCTGATTTTATAGTCTAAGCTGATGGGATACAGAACCAACAAGAATGGAAGCAAAGACGTTGAAATCTGAAGGAATATGAAGAGAATTATGGATGACGACATCTGTGATAATTCGTCATCCCTATGATAGGCTATCATAGTTTTCGTCAGACTTAAGCATGAGTTGAATCCTGTGACGACATTTGGTGATATGACATCAAAAGTGTGATACGCCATCGTGAATGTTGTCATCCTTAAACAGAGAATGAGAGTTGAAGACATTTTTGTGACGATGTTTGTGATAAGCCATCAGGTTGGTGATAAGGCATTAAAGTTGTCGTCATCCTTAGAAAACAGAAGCCAAAAGTACAGAGGAGCTGACGACATCCGTGATAAGCCATCAGACTCCTGATAAGCTGTCACAGATGTCGTTATCTATTTCGAGAAAAAGCTGCAACTTTAATTTTATTTCCTTATTTAGGTTGAACTATTTAAAGCTTTGTTTTAGGGTTTTCTTGAGGTATTCACTCATCATCATCATTATTATAAAGAGAGTTCGATACTTTGAGTCATGGAGAATATTTTCCGATACTTCTTTCTCTATCTTTTTGGATTCGAACAATACAACTATTTTGGGGATTTTCCTTTGTGATCTAATCTATGATTCACTAATTATTATTAATCTTTGTATGTTAATCTTCTCAATTATGAATTTAATTATGTGTTTCATTCTTTGCATCATGAGTGGCTAAACTCCGTTAACCTGAATTATGGGATCTAGGGTTAGGTCATGATGATGTGCTAAACACTCCAGATTTAATAGGTGTTAGGATTTCTTGATAATTCTAAGATTTTAATTAACGTCTATTGGTTGCAAACCGTAGACACACCTACTTTGATTTACTTGAGAAAGAAATCATATACAGTAGGAAGTGAATTATTAACAGGGACTCAGAAATACTTCGTTTAATAATCAGCGCTGTAACAAGGTTGATTAACCTGAGGTAAAATCTGGGCAGTGAATAGCGATGTCCTAAGTCTGAGAGGATAATGAAGTTAGACTCTTAAATAGGTCGAGAGATATTTGAGCATATAATTGATAAATATAGCTTGTTATCCTAACCACCGTGAGAATCTTGAGTCACCTTTAGCATATGTCATGTACCGTAAGCCCTAGTGAACATAATTTTGGTTATTTCATAAAATCTTGATTACAAACATCAAAATTAATGTGACAAACAATTATTTGTGAAACTTCAACCCCCATTTTAGGAAACATTAAACTATCAGTGAATTAAATTGTAAACGACTTGAGTTCACACCATATTCCTTGTGGGATTCGACCCCAACCTAGTTGGGTTTTATTTTGACAACGATCGCTTACACCCATTCAAGAGTGTAGTTTCAGCATTATCACCCGATTAATGATGTAGTTGTAAGGTTCAACTTAGGTAAAGGATTAGAGGTTGGGAAATTATGATCATGCAATTAACCCCACGAATCAACAACCAAGATAAGTGATTTAATTAATGAAGTTCAACAACGTAGTATGATTATTCGTAAGCCTTAACCCTGGGTTTGTATCCATAGATTGTACTAATTCATCACATTTTTTCATTAGTTTAGTTTATTTTTAGTTTACAATTCTTAAACCTCCTTATTTACTTTTTCTCAATCGTTGAACTAGAATTGGATAAGCGGCGAATGCAAGTCCCTGTGAGATCATTAATTGGTCTTTCATGAGGCCAGTTTACTACTTGATAAGACCACGTACACTTGCGTGTGCTCTTGGGCGCTATCACGTACCCTTATGATAGCCACCCTCAACTTAAGCAATTTGCCTTTGTTGACGTGCACAATGTCTAAGAAGGACCAGGGACAAAACAGGTTCATTGTAACACTTGGGCTAACAACTGGAATTTCTTTAGCATAAATTTCTCTAAATCCCATCCACAACACATCAATTGCACACACCAATAACTACTACTTTAGGGTTTTACTTTCACCTTTCTCCTACTAGAATTCCAAATTCCTTACTCAATTAATTTTATACTAAAGTACTTAAGAGCTTTAGATCTGATTAAGGTCTATCAAAGAAGGGGATTAGGATACAAATAAGGCTTTCAAAGAAAAATCTAAAGTCTCAGCGAGGCTTACTAGGATTATGCACAAGGGTAGGTCAAAAGAAGGTATGAAACAAGGCTATCAAAGAAATGCCTATATCGACTTCTAAACCCACACTCTTCATTTCACTTTGTACACACACCAAATAAGTTCTAGCATCAAATGTAACAATGAATATACAAATACCTCACACGCACATAGTACATGCTTAACTCAAGTAGAAGCATTTTAGACTCTCAACCAAACAATCATATGAATTCAACATTAAGTCAACAAGTACAAGAGTCATAATCATGACCCCAGGAGTCTCAAAAGTAGTAATTCACACAATCAACATGCTATTTACAACCCAAACACTTGCATCATATAGTCAAATATAGCACCAAAAAGAATTCTTATTTATTCCTAACACAAAATATTAAAATTACCACTAAAAATGAGAATTTCCCCACCCCACATTTAAATATCTACTTTGTCCCCAAAGTATACTTTAAAAGTAGAGATAGAAATACTCCCTGAGGCCTCTAGGCCTAGATAGTAGCATCTTTAAACATCAAGAGGGTCTGAGGACCCCACACTTAGCTTTCATGATGCTCTTTAGCTTAGGTTTTCTAGTACTCAGACTTCCCATCAACCTGAGACTCGACAATAACAAAAACTAGTGAAGTAAAAATTAAAATTTATTGAAAATAAAACATACCTAAACTTGGGTTCCCTCCCAAGCATTTCCTAATTTAGTGTCACAGCACGACCCACATGATTCTTATCCATATTCCATCATCCTCTTTCTCCTACTTGGAGTCCATCCTATTTTTTATTTTAGACCTCTTGAGTGTGCACTCTTAAGGCCAACATCTTTATCTACAATAGACTTTTCAGGCACATCAATTTGCATCATTTCAGGTTGGGATGGTTGTAGCTTGGGCAACTCAATGAAGAAGTTCGAAGAGGTCTTTGGTGGACTTAACTCCACCACCCACACTTATCTTATTCAATCACGGTAATTATGCACAAATTATTATAGTAGGATAGTATTTTGAACACTTTGTACACTTGAAAAATAACCTCTTCATCATCCAGCCTCATTGTGAGTGTACCCTTATATAATAGGTAGCTCTAGTGAGAATGGGGGGAACCCTCATATAACAGGTTAAGCCACCTCATCTACCCTCATATAATAGGCTATGATGTCTCAACCTGCACTGGATACATATTTCTGGAATGCAAAGATTGCTTCTAAGAATCACACCCTCATATAACAGGTTGGTTCCCATCCTTGGGTTCACTCGGTGCTAATTTCTACCCCCATATGAATAGACACTGAACATGATTAACTAAACTTAATTGGACTGAGTTAACTGAGTTTCGTTGACTGATAGAATACTACTAAGATTACGGAGTTTTCCCGAGTCATGAGACTGACTAAATTCTATGGATCATGTCTTGACTGAGAGTATCTTGAAAACATGACACTGGCTCTAGGCATACAACTAAATTGTCGGGTACAAGTACCCCCAGGACTCGATAGCATGAAACTGACAAAACATGAATTTTTTGAATACATGACCAACATCACAATCCATAATACAATAAGCTAGAGATTTCATGAAGTAGAAGTTCTAAAGAACTACAAGGGTTACACATGTATCCTTAATTCACTGACTAAGACATTTCATGAAACATTTGACATGCATAAACTTGTACATAAATGGGGATTTCATATTATCATACTAGTATGGAACATTTCCTTCACATAGTTATTTAATCGAACACATGGGGAGCATGCTTTGGTTATACAATCACCAACACATCTAATAATGATGGATACATCAATCAACGTGTAAATTTAAGGGTTTCTCATGATTATTATGCAAATCACCCACATCCTAGGGTCAATCATTGAAATATGTAATTTCAATCATGAATCGAAACCCCACAACATCATGAACATGAATTTTAACTCAATTTAAATCATGAAAATTCATAAATACAAAAATCTTGGATTTTGAAAAGAGATTCTTGAGCTTCATGGATGAAAGGGACCCATGAATCAAAACATGACATACCTGGGTTGTGAGTTTCGTGAAGTTTTTGGACTTGAAGAACTTGAATTTCATAGTTTCTTAAAGAAGGATTTGGATCTTGTTCTTGGGGATTATCTTTGAGAGAAACCCTAATTTGATGTTGTAGATGGATAATGAACTTATGTGCCTTGATTTGATATAATTAGAGGTTAAAATGGGTGGAAAAAGACCCAAATACCCTTTTAAAAATGACTTTAAAATAACTGAATGAACTATGCGACAGTGGGTGCGATGGTCCATCGCTTGTTCGACGGTCTGTCGGTCCTGACCGTCACACTGACCGTCTCACCTAGGCAGAATAGGGGTTTACTACCTCTCCTACGACGGCTTGGGTGATAGTCCGTTGGCCCGAGCCATCACCCTTTGTAAGAATGTGGTCTCACTACCTTTGCTGTGATAGCTTGGGTGATAATCCGTCGCTAGCTCGACGGTCCGTCGGCTCTCACCATCGCACTTGGGCAGTTTTGACTGCTTTCTGTATTTCGGCCGTAACTTTCTACCTCGATACCATATTTAGACAAAATTGGTAATGTCTAAAAGATAATTCAATTTCCCACTCAACAAAAAGTGAAAATCTTAAAAATTCCACATGTACAAAAATGGATTTATATTTCAAAGTAAGCTTCTAACATTCTTGGGATAATTTCAAGCTAGGTAGAAGTACGGGGTATTATAATATCTCCCACTTAGAAATATTCATCCTTGAATAATACTGATTGAGATGGGAGAAATGATAAGATAAAGTAGATACTGAACATAAATAACTGAAACATGACTTCATGAAGGACATAACTGATAACTGAATATATCATACTGAACATGCATAACTGATGAATGTGTAACTGACTCATGAATGCATGACTGAGTATTCTGAGGAACTAAGTTTCTCATAATGAGAATGCATATCTGATGCATGATTATATGACTGAACTGGTTTGTGAATACATGACTGAATATGCAATGGTATTTAATACCAAGTTTCTAATGGAATTCTGAACATGAAATGGATACCAAGCTTGTCACTGAAATCTGAACATAAAACTGAAAAAACTTAAGGAGAACTGTTACCTTGAGCATGATCTGAGTTAGCAGAGAAGAGGTGACGGTACTTGGTTCATATATATGCTTTTGCCTCCCAAGTATCTCTCTCAAGGGAATGATTCCACCAAAGAACTTTGACTAGAGGGACTTCTTTGCTCCTCAGTTTGTGAGTCTGGTAGTCAAGAATTTTGACTAGAATCTCTTTATAAGAGAGGCTGTTCTGAATATCTATGCTCTAAATAGGGACTACAACTATTGGGTCACCTATGCATTTCTTGAGCAAAGAAACATAGAAGACTGTATGAAATGAGGCTAGATCTGAAGGCAATTTGAGCTCATAACCTACCTTGACGAATTAACTATGAATTTTGAAGGGACCGATATATCGGGGACTGAGCTTTCCCTTCTTGCTGAATCTCTTCACTCCCTTAATGGGAGAGATCTTTTGATAGACATAATCACCAATTTCAAACTCGAGATCTTTTCTGCGCATATCTATATAAGACTTCTGTTGGCTCTGAACAGCTCGGAGTCTTTCTCTGATCAACTGGACTTTTCTAAGGCATCGAATACTAAGTCTGGCCCTATAACTGAGGCCTCACTAACTTCGAACCAAATGAGGGGAGATATGTATCTCCTACCATAAAGAGCTTCGAATGAAGCCATCTTAATACTGGAATGATATTTGTTGTTGTATGCAAACTCAATCAAAGACAAGTGGTCATCCTAACTACCTTTGAAATCAATTGCACACACTCGCAACATATCTTCTAAAGTTTGAATGGTCCTTTCTTATTGACCATCTTTCTGAGGATGAAAAGCGATACTGAGATGAACTTGGTTACCAAGACCCTTTTGGAATACTTTCCTGAAATGAGAGGTGAACTGGGTACCTTTGTCTGAGATAATACATAACGGAACACCATGCAGTCTAACCAAATATCTGATGCAGAGTTTGGTGTAATCCTCGGCTGAATAAGAGGTATTGACTTAAAGAAAATGAACTGATTTGGTCATCCTATCTATAATGATCCAAACTGAATCATGCTGGCAACGAGTATAAGGCAAACCCCTCACAAAGTCCATGTTCATTTATTCCCACTTCCAAGTAGGAATACTGAACTCCTGTATGGACCCTCTAGGATTCTGATGCTTTATCTTAACCTGCTGGCATGTAGAGCACTTAGCCACAAACTCTGTAATATCTCTTTTTATCCCACTCCACCAATAGATTTCTCGCAAGTTGCAGTATATCTTTGTGGCCCCTGGATGAATAGAGTAGCGCACCATATGCTTCTATATGAATTTAATGCCTTAAGTCGTCTACACCTGGAACACATAGAAAACCATGACAACACAATACACTATCTCCCCCATAGGATAAAACCTCTATTTTCTGATCCTTGACTAACTCTTTTAACTTAAAAAGGCAGGGATCTGTATCTTGCTTTTCTTTCACCTCTAAAACTAGAGATAATTCTGAACTACTCTGAACCTATATGTTCCCTCCTCTAAATCGACTATGAAACGCCTAGTTTGTCAAGCTGATAGACTTCGTAAGGTAGCTTCTTCTTAGTGTCCTTAACATGAGTAATATTACCTATAAATAGTTTACTGAGAGTGTCAGCCACAATGTTGGCCTTTCTTGAATGATAAAGTACACTCTGACAAAGATTAAGATCTTTCTGACAAAAGACATACTGAAGGTTCTTATGATCTGTGAACACATCTACATAAAATCCAAATAGATAATGCCTCCAAATCTTCAAGGCAAAAACTACGACTGCTAACTCAAGATCATGAGTAGGATAATTCTTCTCATGGGGTTTAAGATATCTAAAGGCGTAGGCTATGACCTTTCCATGCTGTATTAGGACACAACCCAAACCTACTCTGGATGCATCAAAATACACTACGAACCCATCTGGACCTTTTGGTAGACCTATGACTGGAGTTCAGGTGAGTCGAGTCTTCAACGCCTAAAAACTCTTCTCTCAAGGATCTGACCACTGAAACTTGACTTTCTTCTGAGTCAATCTGGATATAGGGGATGTAATATAAGAAAATTCCTTAATAAACCGTCTGTAATAGCCAGCAAAACCCAAGAAACTCCTGATATCTGATGGAGAGACAAGTCTAGTCCAGTTTCTTACCTCTTTGGTCTTTTGAGGATCAACCCTAATGCCATCATCAAAAATTATATGGCCAACGAATGCCACTGACCTTAGCCAAAATTTGCACGTACTAAATTTGGCAAACAACTGAGGATTTCTAAGAGTCGACAATACTATTCTGAGATGGTCTGCATGATCACGCTCACTGCGGGAATAAACATGGATGTCATCTATGAAGACTATGATGAACATGTCCAAGTACTGCTTAAAAACATGGTTCATCAAGTCCATGAAAGCTGCTGGGGCATTGATAAGACCAAAGGACATAACTAAGAATTCAAAGTGACCATACTAAGTATGGAAAGCTATTTTTGGAATGTCACATTCTCTGTCTCTGAGCTGATGGTAGCCGAATCTACGGTTTATCTTAGAGAAATAACTGGCACCCTGAAGTTGATCAAACAAGTCATCGATTCTGGGAAGAGAATACTTGTTCTAGACTGTGAAATTATTGAGCTGATGGTAATTAATACACATTCTGAGAGAACCGTCCTTCTTGCGCATGAATAAGACTGGTGCGCCCCATGGGGGCATGCTGGGTCTGATGAATCCCTTATCTAAGAGATCCTTCAATTGTTCTTTTAGTTCTCTGAGTTCTGCTGGTGCCATTTTGTATGGTGAAATAGATATAGGCTGAGTATCTGGAAGAAGATTATTGCCGAAGTCAATTTCCCTTTTGGGAGAAATTCTTGGAAGATTTTCGGGAAAGACATATGAATATTCATTTATGACTAGGACTGATTCGAGACTGGGAGTTTCAGAACTAATTTCCTTAACTCGAATAAGATGATAGACACATCCTTTGGATATAATTTTCCATGCCTAAAGGTAGTAAATAAGTTGACCTATGAAAGCTGAAGTAATACCTCTCCACTCTAGGATAGGTTTATTCGGAAACTGGAACTGGACTATTTTGTTTCGGCAGTCGACTGTGGTATAGTATAAATAAAGCCAATCCATGCCGAGAATGATATCAAAATCAATCATATCTAATTTGATTAAGTCTACTAAAGTGACTCTCTGAAATATCGTAATCGGGCAGTTCCTGTATACCCATTGGGCTATGATGGTTTTACCCACTGGGGTAGAGACTGAAAAGGGCTCTACTGAAATTTCAGTACTGACTTCGAAATCAACTGCTATATAGGTAGTAACAAAAGACAAAGAAGCTCCTGGATCTAGCAAAGCATAAACATGAACATGAAAAATATGTAACGTACTAGTAATCATATTAGGAGAATTTTCTTGATCTTGCCAGGACTGGAGAGCATAAAGTCGATTTGGTCGTTTTCCACAAGTAGTACTGGAGGTGGCACCCTGCTGATTTGGGCAAATGAACTAAGTTGGGGAATGGTTTTTCTAACCTTAAGGACTTGGCTGAGGATAGTCTCTGACTCTGTGTCCTAGCTTGCCACATCCGAAACAAATACCGCTGCCAGCTTTGCAAATACTCTGATGGTGCTTGCCATAAGTCTGGCAAAGAGGATAGGTGAGGGTACTGCTAACACTACCTTGAGACTTAGAGCCTGGCGCTCTATCTATGTTACCGTCTCTAAATCTAGGAGTTGGAGCACTAGCTGAAGAAGGAGCTAGAAATGATGACTTATGATGAAAATGAGAACAGTTTGCTCATTTTTATTTGGGCTGAGAAAAGTTGAAACTACCTGTCCTTGCTCTCTTATTCTTCTTCTCCCTCATCTTACTCTTTTGATCCTCTATCTTCTAAGCATAAGTCATAAGCCTGGATATGTTAATGTCACTATTCAACATTCCAGACCTGCACTCATTGACCACACTATCATTCACCCCAGAAACAAACTTACTCATCTTGGCCCTGCTATCTGCGACCACATGATGAGCATATATGGCTAGTTGAGTAAACTTAAGAGAATACTCTTTCACCGTCATGTTTCCCTGCCTGAGGTTGATAATTTCCAACACCTTAGATTCTCTTATCTCTAGGGGAAATAACCTATCTAAGAATATGGTGACAAACTCCTTCCACTCAATAGGCCCTACATCATCTGGACTTTCTGACTTCCACTATTTAAACCAGTGTGAGCAACATCCTATAGCTGATATACAACTAGCTTAATTCTCTCACTAAATGTAACCCCCATGATGTCTGTAAACTTCTAAAACCGATCGATGAATTCCTGAGAGTCCTCATCTAACTTAGACCCAAAAAAGGATAGAGGATTTATTCGGGTGAAGTCCCGAATCCTGGCTTCAGTAGAATTGGCCACTGGATTGGCCAAAATAATAGTTGGTCATTCATTCTAAGTTGCAAATAACTAAGCAAGAGTAGTGAATACAACTCTGAACTCCGCATGTCAAATATGTTTGCCCAAAGGATCTTCATGCCGAGGGGCTGGTTGATTCCTATTTCTTCTTTTAGAAGGTATGTTCTGTAGAAGAAAGGATGAAAAAAATTAGACCAGACTGAGAGATTTGCTAGAAATTATGCTCACTAGCATGACATGAATACTTAAAGAAGGGAAACTATTCCTAAAATATCTTATAGCCTCATATACATAAATGTGGCTCACAACACACCCATGCACACCAGGATTCTGAGGTGTCCCCAATGTTATTACTAGTATGCTAAAACTCTACTCATGATATATATTGTCTACTTGATCTTAGGTCTACTCTCTCTTATATGACCCTTTATGTGGCTATTCATTTTGGTTTGAATCCAGAACATATTTTGGACCCCCTTTTTGTGTCCACCTCGGTGGGTGACTCCATTATGGCTAGAAGTCTCTATAGTAATTGTCTGATATTGGTCTATGGTAGAGAGACCTTGGTGGATCTGATAGAGTTGGACATGTTGGACTTTGATGTGATTTTTGTAATGGATTACTTGTATTCGTGCTATGTCTCTTGATTGTCGGACCCGAAGGGTTAGTTTACATTACCTTAATAAGTTGGTAATTGAATGGGAAGGTATTTCCCTAGTACCTAAGGAAAGATTCACTTCTTATCTTAGAACCCAAAAATTGGTTTCTAAAGGGTGCCTCTACCACTTAGTAAATGCTAAGGATTGTTGATCCAAATATCTTTCTATACAGACTCTCCTAGTGGTCTGTGAATTTCCTAGTGTGTTTCTTGATGATCTTGTTGATATTCCTCCCGATAAAGAAATTGATTTTGGGATTGATCTTCTTTTGAACACTCGTCCTATTTCTATCTCTTCTTACAGAGTAGCTTCAGCTGAGTTAAAAGAAATCAAGAAGTAGTTGAAAGATCTTCTTTACAAGGGTTTTATTCATACTAGTATGTATCCATGGGGTTCTCCTATTCTTTTTGTGAGCAACAAGGATGGGTAACTTCAGATATGTATTGATTACCTCTAATTGAATAGGTTTATCATAAAGAATAAGTATTCCTTTCCAAGGATTGATGATCTGTTTGATCAACTCAAGAGTGCTAAGTTCTTTTCTAAGATTGATCTTTGATTGGGTTATCATCAGTTAAGGATTAGGGAGATAGATATCCTTAAGACTTCTTTCCGAACATAGTATGGTCAATTTGAGTTTTTTGTGATGTCCTTCGGTTTGGACAAATCCTCGACAACATTTATGGATCATATGAATCGGGTTTTACGTCAGTTTTTGGATTTGTTTGTGATTGTCTTTATCAACAAAATTTAGGTGGATTCAAAGAGTGAGGCGGATCATGATGATCATCTCTGCCTTCTGTGGTAGACCCTTAAAGAGCTGAAGTTGTATGCAAAATTTTCTAAGTTTGAGTTCTGGTTAAATGTTGTAACATATCTAGATTATGTTAATTCCTGTGAAGAGATCATGGTGGATCCCCAAAAGGTTATGGTGGTTAAAAAGTGTCCTAGACATATGAATCCAACCGAATTTCAGAGCTTCTTGGGTTTAGGCGACTATTATAGAAAGGTTTTAGAGAGTTTTTCTTCTATTGCTACCCCAATGACTAAGTTAACAGAAAAAAGGTTAAATTCTTGTGGTCTGGTGCTTGTTAGGGTGGTTTCAACAAGATGAAGGATAAGTTGACTTTGGCTTCGGTTTTGACACTACCTGAGGGCACTGAAGGTTTTTTTGTCTAATGCGAAGCGTCCTAGGTGGGACTGGGTTGTTTGTTGATGCAACATAGCAAGGTAGTTACTTATTCCTCTTGAAAATTAAAAGTACATGAGAAGAATTACCAGACATATGATTTTGAATTATTGGATGTGGTGTTTGAATTAAAGATCTAGGGACATTATTTGTATGAAGTCCATGTTGATATCTATTCTGATCATAAGAGCCTGAAATACGTGTTCACTAAGAAGGAGCTAAATCTCAAGCAAAAGAGATACCTTGAGTTGCTCAATGACATGAGTCTTCACTATCATCCTAGAAAAGCTAATATTGTTGCCGATGCTCTTATGTTATGACCCAAGAGCACCCCCTGGACATCACATGATGCTCAGGACTATGAATATCCCTCAGTTAACCCATGATGTCAATTCAACATAGAACTCACATGAAAAGTGAACTATCAGTTATAAAAACTGAAGGTAAAAAATTCCAAATCTTAATGTAAATCTTTAACGTGGAAAACCTTAAACAAACTCTTTGAACTTAGAACATACACAATCTGACAAGTCTCTAATACTAACTAGAGAACCAGTGGATAGACCCCATATGACTCAAACATAAATGGAAATCAAAGATCTATAACTTTCAACAATAAACATGAGTCTGATAAATTGGGTCCTCAGACTATGAGGACTTACCAAAAGTCGAGATGCAGGAGATGATACCCCTGATTAATCGTACTACTGGAAATAAGTACCAGAACCTACAAAATAAGACAATGTAGCACATAAACATATATGCAGGTCAGTACTTCTGGAATGTGCTTAGTATGTGGGGGTGAATACATAAGCAAAACAAAAATTGAATATATATGTACTTTAAATAATGCATTCTAAGCGTGAGTGACTCACCTTGGACTTGAGTAAAACTAAAGACTGCAAGATCATAAAACATTGATATTGAAGCATGTGAATAAGCTTAGTGAGCCGTAACATTTAGTTTATAAAATCCTTACTTTTATTATTTCTTATGGGAGATTTTTCTAACCGACATAAACTGTGTGAGCTACCATGGAGTCAACCATCTTACCCACATTGGGGAGAGCTGTTCTACCCTTTCCATCGAAATAGAACCTTAATTTGAGTGATCACTATACTTCTTCCATTTTGGGAAATGTAGACACTCATTGAAAAGGTCTTCATAAACCTACGGTGGCTCGTAGTTTCCAGGAATTAAGGATACGCTTATCCCTATTCCCTTCTCGGTGCTAAATACTAAACCCAAGACATATATAGAGGCTCATACTTAAGAAATCCACCAGAAAATAGTATAAGGGTGTATAAACTGAAAACTAGTTATGCTTCTCTTTACTTTAAATAATAATCATGATGAACACTTGTGGATTCATGTCTTATCTTAAGATAAAAGGATCAAGCTTTTTTGTATCATACTATATTGCATATGAATGGAGCTTAAAATCTTAAAAATTCTTGTAAACTTAATACTTCTTAAATCTCAAAATTCTTACTTTGTTTCATAGCACTTATAATAAAATATTAGGCTCAATACCCATATAGAAATCTTTCATCAGAATACAAATCAAAGTAATGAAATTCAAATCACAGTTTCAATCTTAAAGCTCAAAACATTAATAAACGTAACCTTTATGCATCTTTAGCCTTTAAATAACAAGATAAGGTTATACTTCAATATATGAGAATTTGGGGAATGAACCCTAATGTAAAACATGTAAATTCAATCTTAGAAATCATGTTTTTTGGGCACAAGGAATGAAGATTAACCTTGTTCAAAAACCCACATACCTAGAATTGCTTGACTTGTGAAGAGGACTTAAACTATGAGACTAGAAAGATAACTTGGCGAGAAAAATCCTAATCTTATTGTTCTTGAATATGGGAGGAGAATAGATTTTGTTAATTGACTGAAAGATAGAGAAAAATAACGCCTCTCCTAGGTTATAAGTCATGGGTTAGGAGTTATAAGAGGCAAAAAACCAAAAGGTCCTTTAACTGAACTTATATAAATTTGACCACTAGTCCTCATGAGTAAACTTATAACCCATAATATGAGGTTACAACATGGACTAGAAACTCATAAGATTGGAAGGGGAAAGAATGGCACACACTGGTCAACATATGAGTTATATAATATGACTCATCACATCTCTATACGACTTGTATCATCCTCTCATAACTTGGACAGAGACTTGGAGGACCTATACTGTTGATAGTATGACTTTAGTTCGAAGGACTCATAACTTCCTATGAAGAATCCTAGGGTCAAACCGTAACTACAACAAACTCCAACTACTCCACACTACCATTACTATGAATTATAACTTACAACTCGTAAGATTTATACATGACTTAAGGGTATGAGCCTTCAGTTGCACAGTGACTTTCAGATATGGGGTATAACAATGTCTCCCCCTTGGAAACATTCATCCTAAAATGAGATCCATCTAGTATTTGGAAAAGAACCAACACTTCTATACCGAACTTACAACCAAGCATATATATATCAGAAAGATCAAATTACTCACAACTTAAGATATGACTTAAAAATTCTTAAATGGACATAAAGATAAAGAGTTTTGGCTAAAAATAACTATTTACCTTTGGTAAGAACTGAGTTGGAAGAAAAAAGATGAGGATACTTGGTCATCATATCTACTTCTGCTTCCCAAGTGGCCCTTTCAACCAATTGGATTCTCCAAAGAACCTTTACTGATGCTACTTCCTTATTTCTTATCCTTTAGAACTGCCTATCAAGTATCTCCATAGGAATCTCCTCATACGACAAGTTATCTTTAACCCCAATCCCCTACTTCTAACTTGAGCTCTTTTTTATTTACACCTGCATATGACTTTTGATGACTATGAGAAGTCTTCAATCTTTCATGAATTAACTAAAACTTTTCCGTGACTTCAAGAATAGAATCTGGCCCAATCAATGCTTCTTCACCAACCTCAAACCATCCTATGGGTTATCTTTACCTACACCAGTACAATGCTTTAAATAGAGCAATTTGAATGCTTGCATTGTACTATTGTTGTATACGAACTCAATAAAAGGTAAGTGGTTATTAAAACTTCCTTTAGAGTCTAAAACACACACTCTCAACATGTCTTCCAATATCTAGATTGTGCGCTTAAGAAACACCCTAAAATTTGGCCTTTGCAAAATTTATTGAGCCTTAAATATTTTGTGCATCATATGACTACATCATGCCACTCGTATGGAGTGGATATGATTTGAAGTCCTTAGTTGTATGTTTATTTTTGTCACATTTTCAAAGTTTTATTTTTGGTATGAGAAGGTATCATACTAGTTATTGTTAGGGTATGAGTAGTAAGGTCCAAATCATATATTGTTTAGTCTCTAGCCTTGACATTATGACTAGGGTATGATTTGAATGGGTACTAGTCCTATGGTAGGATACGATTCATGCTAAGGAATCGTATGTTTGAGTGATTATGTTTTCTAATATTCTAATCAATATACATGTGAAGGGTACCACTCGTATGATGTGGGTACGAGTGGAAGGGGCAAACTGTACCCTCCTGCGCATATTTTTTAACTTTTAAGTTGAAGACATTTAAGACATTTACCACCCCATAAACCTCAATACCCCACATCTTAAAACATATTTTAGCCTCTCATAACACACTTTGAAGGATCAAAACACTCTCAAAATACTGTCTAAGCTCTGTCTTGAAGATGGGGCTAGGGTTTCTATAAGGTGCCAATCAAGAGGCTCAAGAGTCAAGTTATTTTCATGAATCTTTATGAATAAGGCATATGACTATTCCCTCATAGTTATTTCTGAAATATCATATGTTCTAAACATTGATTATGATTCATTGATGGAGGTTTTGAAAACCAATATTGAGGGTTTTATCGCATATGGTTGAGTATTATTTACTCTTAATTTAAATTGTCTTTATACATGTTTAGTTTTGGTCTTGATAAGGGTATGACCTCAACATGTTTTTGAAAATGTCTATGAGAAAAAATTAGTCACATGTTAAATGATGTTGGGAGCTAAGACATTGGCCTAAAGATTGTGAATCCTTGGTAATTGGTTTTGTGAAGGCCTTGTTGTATATAAGATTATTTGAATTATAATCATGATGATTTAATTGACTAAATGGGATCGAGTCCTAGATAAATAATTGATAAAAATAGTTATGGCATGTCGTAGGCTTGAAGTGGGGTTTGTATGATGATACCTACAGGATGCCTTTGGTAAGTAATTAGACTAGTGGTTATATGTATGTGTAAATAATGTTTTAATTATACTTTAAGAATAGATGTGTATCCGATGCCTGAATGTGGAGTTTGAAGAACTAACACTGAAAACTGTGCTAGCCAGTACAGGTGTCTATATGACTAGGATTTTTGAGTGCTCCAAATGGATATATAAATAGGAGGTTCGAGTCCCCTATGTTGTATACATTGGTACTTGAGTCACATTTATTATATTGAGAAGTTCAAGTCCCCCATTATGGAATAAACATAACTAGATATTCTCTGGTTCGTGCAGCTACATGCCCCGAGGCCCTTCCAACTAGAGGTGTGCTGGACCCATATAGACAGTGGATGCCTTATTTTATGGTGGTTATGCTGCACAACCCAGGTTAGTGTTTTCAAAGTTCATTCTAAACCTTGTTCCCTACCCTGACATGATATATATATAAGTATACATATGATTACATATTATGATTTTACTTGGTTATATTGATGGTATTATTTTATTTCTTTGTCCTTCAGTTACATACTAGAGATCCAATTGCTAAGCATCTCCGAATGTTGTATTCCCATTCGATATAAGGATTTAATCTTCTTTTTTTTTTCGCAGAGTGGCTAGGTGTTTGAGTGCTTTATGAGTTGATGTTAAAGTGGTGAGCTTCCATAGTTTGAAACGAATTCATTTCATGATCTTTTAACTCTTTGTTATGGGTTCATGACTTTGGATTGTAGAGGATTTATGGATTACTATGGAATTAGGTGTGATGGTTTAGTATATTGTTGGTGGATTGACTTAAATAATTTATGAGTTATTATTAGACTTACTTTCCGCTAACTTGCTATATATTTAAAATTTATTTGACCCTTATGGTTGATATGTTAGTTAGATTAGGTTAAGGGGGTGATCTCTGGTCTATGTGGGACTTGTGATACCCATAATGGAAAAGCCCTAGTTTGAGTCATGGAAAAGTCAGTTTCAGAGCCAGGTTCATGGTCATTTGGGTGATCACAAAGAAGTGCAAAGTAGAGTCTCTTCTAAGGGTATGTAGCATGCCACACTTATAAGAGATAGGCTATGAGAAATTTAGGAATGTTTTTCTTTCTTGCTGTCTTATTTTCGAGCTATAGTGTCTCAGGTCTTTGATTCCTCTTCATTTGCTCTTTTTTCAGATCATGCCTCCAAGAAGATATTATGTCCATTCAAACTCTTCTATCCCATCAGAGGATAATACAAATGGAGATCGTCTAACTTTTAGGGTCTAAACTCGGTCAAAGTTCACTACATCTGACTATCCTCGTGTGTTTCCACCTACCCTTACAAGTCCTGCTCTTGAGGGTTACACCCATACTCAGTCGCCTTCCAGGGAGGTTACTAAAGCTGAGTTTTATCGCCCCATTACCCTATTGACTAAGTTGGTGACATCTCACTCACAAAATTCTTGTTCCACTAGTGTTGCTAAGGGTTCGTCAGAGGAAACTAGAGTTGGAAAATTCATAAGGTTGCATCCTCTAATGTTCATGGGTACAATGGTTGAGGAGGATCCTTAAAGCTTCATTAATGAGATGGAGAAGATCTTCCGAGTTATGAATGCTTAAAAAGTAGAATGTGTTAGTTTGTTGCCTACCTATTGAAAGATGTGGCGTACCAATGGTATGAGGAGTGGGAGTAGTTGAGAGGTGAAGATGCTAGTTTGACCATATAGGATAATTTTTTTAGTACATTTCTTGACCACTTCTTTCCTTATGAGTTGTAGGAAGCTAAAGAAGAAGAATTTGATAACTTAAAGTAAGGAAGGATGATAGTCAAGGAGTATGTGTTTAAATTCCATCAATTGTCCTGATATGCTCCTGAATTGGTATCTTATATGAGGGCCCAGATAAGGAAATTTTCTTTGAATTGTCTTGTGAGTTGATCTTTAAGAGTAAGGCTGCCTTACTATTCAATGACATAGACATCTCCAGATTGGCTATGCATATACAACAAGTCAAAGAGAAGGAAAAGAAACTAGATGAGATTCGTGAGAGGTAGGGACCCTATTTTTAGAATAGAGTGGGGACCATAAACTAAGTGGAAAGTGGCCTAAGAGTAACAGTTTGGGGAGTTCCAACTCCTATTCTACAACTAGTGATCCTTACCAAAAACTGTTAGGAGATAGATATTTTAGGATGGTGATGCTTCTAGGGAACACGGTTCCTAATCTCAGGCCAGTGGGGACCAATGAACGCCATTCTACCCTCCTTGGAATTTTGTGGTCAACATCATCGTGGTCAGTGTGAGAAAAGGAGGAACCAATGTTTCATGTATGGTCAGATTGGTCATATGCAGTAGGATTGTCCCTCTTGAGTTTATTCATGGTCTAACAAGGTTCCTTTTGCCTCTTCTTCATATCTTGAACTGAATGATCCTACCTTTAGCTTGGGCACTGGTCGAAATTGCCTTTATGATCTAACTATTAGTTAGTTGCTTGAGGCGTCTTCAAATATTATTACTGGCTTATTGAAACTCTTTTCCGATGATGTGTACTATTAACTTGATTTGGGGTCCTCTCTTTTATGTGACTCTATTTTTGGTTATGTATTTAGGTTTTGGTCCTAAGACCCTTTTTCTATTTCAACCCTAGTAGTAGACTATGTGGTTGTCAGAAGAGGCTATAGGGGATGTGTGGTAAGTGTTGTTAGTAGAGAAACTCTGGTAGACTCGACAGAATTAGACATGGTTGATTTTGATATTTTTCTAGGGATGGATTGGTTGCACTCGTCCTATGCTACCTTAGATTGGTGGACTCGTAAGGTCATGTTTAATTTCTCTAATAAGATAATTTTGAAGTGGGAGGGTGTTTCCCTATTTCCTAAAGGAAGGTTTATATCATATCTTAGATCTCATAGATTAATTTCCACGGGGTGTCTCTATCATCATGTTTAGGTTAATGATTTTAACTTAGAAGGTCCTTTCTTACATTTGATTTCTGTGATAAATGAGTTTATCGAGGTCTTTCTTGATGACCTTCCCGGTATTTCTCCCAATAGGGAAATTAATTTTGGTATTGATCTTTTGTCGGACACTCGTTCAATTTTTATTTCCTCATATAAAATAGCTCTGGCCTAGTTAAAAAAACTCAAGGAGCAACTAAAGAATCTCTTAAACAGGGGTTTCATCCTTCCTAGTTTGTCCCCATAGGATGCACTTGTTTTGTTCATGTGTAAGAAAAATGGTTCCCTTAGGATGTGTTTTGATTACCGATAATTGAACAAGGTGATGGAAAAGAACAAGTATCCCCTTTCGAGAATTGATCATCTCTTCAATCAGATTCAGGGTGCTGAATTTTTTTCTAAGATAAATCTTCGGTTCGGGTATCATCAGTTAAAGGTCAGGAAGGTGGATATCACTAAGATAACTTCTCAAACTTGGTATGGGCATTTTGTTTGACCAATGTCATTGCAACATTCATTGATTTTATGAATAGGGTCTTCCATTAGTTTCTAGATTTGTTTGTCATTGTCTTCATTGATGACATCTTGGTGTACTCTAAGAGCATGGTGTTTCATTCCAACCACCTTAATTTTGTGTTGCAAACCTTGAATGATCAGTAGTTGGATTCTATGTTCTCTAAATGTGAGTTTTTGTTAAATGCCATAAATTTTCTGGGTCATGTTGTGTCTAGGAAGGGTCCTCAGAAAGTTGTTATGGTTAAGAAGTGGCCTAGGACCAAGACGCCAACCGATATTTGGAGTTTTTTAGGTTTAAACGGGTATTATAAGAGGTTCATGGAGAGTTATTTTCTATTGTTTCTCCATTGACCAAATTGACTTAGAAGAAAGTGAAATTCATATGGTCTGATACTTGTGAAGGTAGTTTTGAGTAGCTAAATGATAAGTTAACTTTCTCTCTGGTCTTGACTCTACCTAAGGTTAATGAGATTTTTATTGTCGATTGTGATGCATCCTATGTTGGTTTGGACTGTGTGTTGATGCAGTAAGGTAAGATGGTTTCCTATGCCTCTAGACAATTGAAGGTTCATAAGAGAAACTATCTAACTCATGATTTGAATTGTTAGTTGTGGTGTTCATATTGAAAATTTGGAGTTACTATCTTTACAAGGTGCATATTGACATTTTTTCCAATCAAAAAAGCCTACAATATGTGTTCACTAAGAAAAAGCTTAACCTTAGGCAAAGTATATGGCTTGAACTTCTTAAGGACTATGATATGAGTCTTTACTACCATCCAGGTAAAGCTAACATGGTTGTTGATGCTCTTAGCCGGTTGTCCATGGGTAGCTTATCGTATGTGGATAAGGATAAATAAGAGTTGGTGTAGGATATTTACCCTTTGGATAACCTTGGAGTTCATCTTTTGGACTATGAGGATGGTGGTGTGTTAGTGCAATATGTAGCGCAGTCATCTCTTGGTTTGGATAGAAAAGAAAAACAAGTGTTAGATCCTCTTTGATGAAAATCAAGGATGATATGGGTAGGCAAAAGGTGATGTCTTCGACCTTGGTGGAGATGGTATCTTGAGGTACCAAGGGAGGTTGTTTATTCTGGATTTAGATGGGTTGCGAGGTTGTATTAGTGCCAAGGCCTATGAGTCATGGTATATGGTTCATTCTGGTTCAATTAAGATATATCATGTTCTCATGGAGATGTATTGGTAGAATAATATAAAACTGGATGTGTCCAACTTTGAGGCTAAGTGAATGGTATGCCAACAAGTGAAGGTGGAGCACATGAGGCCCAGTGGGTTGCTTTAAGAGATTGAATTACCTATGTGGAAATTCAAGAAAATTAATTTGGAATTTATTACCGGCCTTCTACGATCACAGAATAAGTGTGACTCCATTTGGGTCATCGTGGATAGGGTGACTAAGTCCGCTCACTTCTTGCATGTGGGGACTAATTTTTTTCCAAGGATTATGCAATGTTTTATCTTAAAGAGGTTGTAAAGTTGCATGGTGCACATATTTTGATTATCTCTGATCGTGGTACCCAAATCTCATCACATTTTTGGTGTTCTTTTTAGCGTGGTTTCAGGACCAAAGTGAGTCTTAGTACGGCTTTTCCCCTACAATCGGATGGGCAAGCCAAAAGGACTATTCAGAATTTGCAAGATATATTGCGAGACTAAGTAATTTACTATGATGGTAGTTGGTATTACCATTTTCCTTTGATAGAATTTGCTTATAATAATAGTTACCATTCTAGCGCTGGTATGACCACATTTGAGGCATTTTATGGTAGGAGATGTAGGTCTCTTATTGGGTGGTTCGAGGTTGGTGAAGTGGAAATGTTTGGCCCAGATTTGGTTCACCAAGCTATGAAAAAGTTGAAACTAATTTGGGATAGGCTTAGAAAAGGCCATAGTTGTCAAAATTCCTATGCGGACCTGAGGTAAAGAGATTTGGAGTTTGATGTTTGAGATTGGGTGTTCTTAAAGGTATCTCCTATGAAATGAGTGATTCAGTTTAGGAAGAAGGGGAAGCTTAGTCCCTGGTATGTGGGCTCATATGTGGTTTTTAGTTGGATTAGTAGTGTTGCATACGAGTTGGATTTGCCCTCTAGCAAGAGTTCCATTCACCAGGTATTCCATTTGTCTATGTTGCGGAATTATGTGGGTGATCCTTCATTGATTGTCCCTTTGGAGGACTTTGGTATTTCAGATTTTTTTTCCTATGAGGAGGTCCAGATGAGGATCTATGATCGTCATGTTTACTAGTTGCAAATGAAAGATGTGGCTTCGATGAAGGTTCTAGGGAGGAACCAAAAGTCCAAGGAGGCTACTTGGGAAGCTCAGGAGGACATAAAGTCAAAGTATCCATTCCTATTCCTGATCCTAAAAAATTGTTCTTGTGGTAAGTGTTGTTCTCGACATCTTTGGTTTATGTCTTGTTAATAATAGGTTGTAGATTCCTTGATGTTTGGTTTTCTGTCTTGAAGGTAAGAGTAGAGGTGTTTGGAGTTCACTCGTGTTTGTAGTGATTCATCCCATCATTCGAGGACGAATGATCCTAAAGGGGGAGAATGAAACACCCTAAACTTTGGACCTTGCAAATTTTTTGGAGCCTTGAACATTCTGTCCATCATATGACTACATCATACCACTCGTATGGAGTAGAAACGGTTTGAAATCATTGGTCGTATGTTTGTTAGTGTCACATTGGCCATGTTCTCTTGTTGGTAAGAGAAGGCATCATACTACTCATAAGTTAGGGTATGAGTAGTAAGGTCCGATCCGTATGTTTTTTAGTGTCTTGCCTTGACATTTATCCTAGTGTATGATTTGAGTGGGTACTAGTTGTATGGTATGGTACGATTCATGCTAAGGATCTCCAATGAACTTCTTAAGAATCAAAATATAGAACACTGGGTGAACCGTAACTAATTCTGACAGATGGTCCAATTCATAGGCCACCTCTCCTACACGCCTCTGTATCTCATAAAAACCAACAAATCGGGGACTCAACTTCTCTTCCTTACAAAATCTTATTATTCTCTTTAATAGGCAATACCTTCAAGTATACCCAATCCCTAACTTCAAACTTAAGCTCTCTCCTCTTTACATCTATCTGCATGACTTCTAATGACTCTGAGTAGTCTTCAATATTTCATGAATCAACTGAACCTTTACCATAGCTTCAAGAATAGAATCTATCCCAATCAACGATGTTTCACCAACCTCAAACTATCCGATGGGTGATCTACACCTACACTTGTATAATGCTTCAAATGGAGCCATCTAAATGCTAGCATTGTAACTATTATTATATGCGAACTCAATCAAAGGTAGATGGTCATCTAAACTTTCTTTAAAGTTTAAAACACACAATCTCATCATGTCTTCCAATATCTCGATTGTCCGTTCATGATACACCCTGAACTTTGGCCTTTGTAAAATTTTTTGAGCCTTAAACATTTTGTGCATTATATGACTACATCATACCACTCGTATGGACTGGATATGATTTGAAGTCGTTAGTTGTATGTTGGTTTTTGTCGCATTAACCAAGTTCAATATTTGGTAAGAGAAGGCATCATACTAGTCATATGTTGGGGTATGAGTTGTAAGGCCCAAATCATATGTTGTTCAGTGTCTAGCCTTGACATTGTTCCTAGGGTGTGATTTGAGTGGGTACTAGTCATATGGTAGGGTATGATTCGTGCTAAGGAGCAATATGTTTGAAAGATCATGGTGTCCAACATTTTGATCAACATAAGAGTGAAGGGTACTACTCTTATGATGTGGGTACGAGTAGAAGGGGAAAACTTTACCCTCCAACGCATATTTTTAAGTTTTTCATATGAGGACATTTTAGACATTTCCCAGCCCAAAACCTTTAACACCCCATGTCTTAAAACAAATTCTACCCTCTAATAACACACTTTGATGGATCAAAGCACTCTTAAAATCCTCTTTAAACTCTCTCTTGAAGATTGGACTAGGGTTTCTACAAGGTGTCCATCTAGAGACTAAAGTGTCAAGTTCTTTTCGTGAATCTTTGTGAATAAGGAATATGACTCTTCCCTCATTGTTAGTTCTCAAATATCATCTGTTATAAGCACTGATTATGATTTATTAATAGTGATTTTGAAAACCAATGTTGAGTATTTTGTTGCATTTAATTTAGTATTGTTTACTTTTGGTTTAAATTTTTTTATACATGTTTTTGGTGATGGTTTGCATATGTGGGTGCTTGGTAATTGTGGTTTAACAAATGGGTCATAGGTAACCTTAAACTTGACAGTTTTTTCCTTGGTTTTGGACTTTATAATGTTATGCCCTCAACATGTTTGTGAAAATGTCTAAGAGAATAAACACCCTCAACATGTTTGTGAAAATGTCTTAGAGAATAAACTAGTCACATGTTTAATGATATTTTCAACAAAGGCATTGGCCTAAAGATTGTGAATCCGTAGTAATTGATTTTATGAAGTCCTTGTTGGATATAAATTTATTTGAATTGTAATCTTGGTGGTTTAATTGACTAAATGAGTTCGAGTCCCAAATGAGAAATTGATAAAAATTATCATGGCATATTGTGCGCTTGTAAGTGGGGTTGGTATTACGATACCAATGGGATGCTTTCTTATGTAATTAGACTAATTGTTGTGTGTATGTGTAAAGAATGTTTTAATTGGGCCTTAAATCAGGATGTGTAGTTGGTCCATGGAAGTGGAGTCCGAAGGACTAACACTAGAAATTGCACTAGCTGGTGGGGGTGTCTATATGGATGAGAGGTTTGAGTCCACCTAATAGATATATGAATAGGAGGTTCGAGTCCCTATATTAAATACATTGGTTCTTGAGTTACCTTGATTATGTTGGGAGGTTTAAGTCCCCCATATGGCATACACAGATATGGATATTTTTTGGTTAGTATGGCTACATGCACTGGGGCCCTTCCATCTATGGGAGTGATGGACCCATATAGCCCATGGGTGCCTTATTTTAGGACGATTATGCTACGCATCCCAGGTTAGTGTTTTCAAAGATCATGCTTTGCTATGTTCCCTACCCCAGCATGATATATATAGGTATATATATGTATACATGTGATTGGATATGATGATTTGACTTGGTATTATTGATAGCATTATTTTATTCCTCTATCCTTGAGTTACATGCTAGTGCTCCAACTGTTAACCATCTCCAAATGTTGTATCCCTATGTGATACAGTGACTGGATCTTTTTCATTTTTCATTACACAATGACTAGGTGTTCGAGTGGTTCATGAGTTGACATTGAAGTGGTGAGCTTTCATTGTTCGGAAGACATTCATTTCTTTATCTTTTTCCTCTATGTCATAGATTTTGTTATACATATATTTGGTCTATTGTTGGGGGCATGTCCTAATATTTTATTGACTTGTGATTTTAGAGTATTTGTGGATTACTGTGGACTTGGGCGTGGTGGTTTAGTATGTTTTTTGGTGAATTGACTTAGATAATTTATGAGTTATTATTCAACTTACTTTCCACTTTTTTCTATATGTTTAGAATTCATCTAAAGTTTGTGGTTGATATGCTGGTTAGGTTAGGTGAATGGGGTAATCTTTGATACATATGGGACTTGGGATACCCGTCATGACCATGCCCTAGTTTGGGTCGTGAAAAAGTTGGTGTCAGATATAGGTTTATGTTCGTTTGGGTATCCATAAAGGTGTTTCAAGTAGAGCCTCTTTTATGGGTGTGTAGCGCACCACGCTTATAAGAGAGAGACTGTGAGACATTTAGGAATTTTTCAATTTCTTGTTCTCTTATTCTCTAGCTATAGAGTCTAAGATCTTGGATTCTTCTAATTTCTATTTTCTTATCTTTTAGATCGTGCCTCCAAGAAGATCTGATGTTTATGCAAAATCTTTTCTCCCATCGGAGGACTATGCGGATGAAGCTCATCCAACATCTGTGGTACAAACCCGATCAAGGGTCACTGCATTTGACAATCCTCGTGGGGTTCTACCTGACCCATAAATCTTTCTCCTGAGGGTGATACCCATACTCAATCTCCTCCCAAGGAGGTTACTACAGCTATTTTCCATTTCTCCTTTACCCTGTTGACTTAGTTGGTGACATCTCAGTCACAATAGTCTTGTTCTGCTGGTGTTGCTATGGGTTCATCTAAGGCCACTAGAGGTTGCAAATTCATGGTGTTGCCTACCTCAATATTTTTTAGTACAATGCTTGAGGTGGATCCTCAAAGCTTTATTAATGAGATAGAGAAGATCATTCGGGTTATGCATGCTTTAGAAGTGGAAAGTATTGATTTTGCATCTTACCAATTAAAAAATATGGCATACCAATGGTATGAGGAGAGAGAGTAGTTGAGAGGTGAGGATACTAGTTAGGCCATATGAGATGATATTTCTAGTTCATTTCTAGACTGCTTCTTTCCTTAGGGGTTGAGGGAAGCTAAAGTGGAAGAATTTGTTAACTTGAAGTAAGGAAGGATGATACATAAAGAGTATGCCTTTAAATTTCATCAATTGTCCCAATATTCTCATGAATTGGCATCTAATATGATGGCCTAAATGAGGAAGTTTGTTTTAAGATTGTCTCGTGAGTTGATCCTTAAGAGTAAGGATGCCTTTTTTATCAAGGACATTGACATCTCCAGATTGGTTATGTATATACAATAGGTCGAAGATGAGAAGAAGAAATAGGTTGAGATTGGTGAGTGGTAGAGTAAGAGGTCTTTGTTTTCATAATAGAGGGCCATAAACTGGGTGGAATGTGGCCTAAGAAAATATGTTGGGGGATTCCAAACTCTTATTCTACAACTAGTGCTCCTTACCAAAACCCATTGGGAGATAGATGTTTTTAGGGTAGTGATGCTTCTACGGCTCAAGGTGCCAAATCTCAGGCTAGTGGGGCCAAATTATCATTGTCCTACCCTTTTTGCAGATTCTATGGTTAGTATTATCCTGGTCAGTGTGAGAAAGGGAGGAACCAATGTTTCATGTGTGGTCAGACTGGGCATAGGCAGTTGGATTGTCATTCTAGAGATTCTTCTAAGGAAAATAAGGTTACTGTTGCCTCTTCTTCAGCTCTGGCACCAAATTCTGCTACCTCTGGCTCTGGTAGTGGTTAGAACTGCCTTTATGATCTTACTACTTGTCAGGAGTTTAAGGCATCTCCAGATGTTATTACTGGTATGTTGAAACTCTTTTCCCATAATGTGTACTATTTACTAGATTTGGGGTTCTTTCCCTCTTATGTGACCTCATTTGTGGCTGTGCATTTTAGTTTCGATCCTGAGTGTCTTTTGTACCCTTTTTCTATTTCTACCCTATAGGAGACTCTATGGTTGTCAAAAGAGTCTATAGGGTGTGTGTATTAGTTGGTGATAGTAGAGAAACTCTGGTAGACTTGATTGAGTTAGACATGGTTTATTTTGATGTTATTTTGGGGATAGACTCGTTGTACTCGTGCTATGCTACCTTAGATTGTCTGACCCATAAGGTCGTGTTTAATTTACCTAATGAGCTAATTATTTAGTGGGCTGGTGGTTCCCTAGCTCCTAAGAAAAGTTTCATATTATATCTTAGAGCTCATAGATTAATTTCCAAGGGGTGTCTCTATTATCTGGTTCGGGTTAAAAATTCTAACTTGAAAAGTCCTTCTTTGCACTCGGTTCCTATGGTAAATAAGTTTCCCAAGGTCATCTCTAATGACCTTCTCAGTATCCCTCCTGATAGGAGATTGATTTTGGTATTAATCTTATTCCGAACAGTCATCCAATTTTTATTCCACCATATAGAATGGCTCTAAACGAGTTGAAAAAACTCAAGGAATAACTAAAGGATTTCTTATACAAGGGTTTCATCTATCCTACTGTTTCCCCGTGGGGTGCACAAGTGTTGTTCGTGCGTAAGAAGGATGGTTCCCTTCAGATGTGTATTGATTACTGATAATTGAGTAAGGTGATGGTAAAGAACAAGTATCCTCTTCCTAGAATTGGTGATCTCTTCGATTAGCTTCAGGGTGCCAAATTATTTTCTAAGATTGATCTTCGGTCCGGGTATCATCAGTTAAAGATAAGGGAGGTAGATATCCCTAAGACAGCTTCTCATACCAAATATTGACATTTTGAGTTCCTAGTGATGTCGTTTGGTTAGACCAATGCCCTTGCGGGATTTATGGATTTGATAAATAGGGTCTTCCATTAGTTTCTAGATTTTTTCATCATTGTCTTCATTGATTAGATCTTGGTGTAATCTAAGAGCGAGGTGGATAATGTCAATCACCTCCATCTTGTGTTGCAAACATTGAATAATCAACAATTGTATTCTAGGTTCTCTAAATATGAGTTCTGGTTGAATGCCATAAATTTTATGCATTATGTTGTGTCTAGTAAGGGGATTTTGGTGGATCCTCACAAAGTTGTTGTGGTTATGAAGTGGCCTAGTCCTACGACTCCAATCGACATTCAGAGCTTTTTGGGTATAGCCAGGTATTATAGGAGGTTCTTGGAGAGTTTTTATTCTATTATTGCTCTATTGATAAAATTAACTTAGATAAAACTTAAATTGTTGTGGTCTGATGCTTGTGAAGGTAGTTTTGAGCAGCTAAAGGATAAGTTAACTTCTACTCCTTTTTTGACTCTACTTGAAGGTACTGAGGGTTTTGTGGTCTATTGTGATCCATCCTGAGTTGGTTTGGGTTGTGTGTTGATGAAACATGGTAAGGTGGGTGCCTATGCCTTTAGAAAGTTGAAGTTTTATGAGAAGAACTATCCAACACATGATTTGGCATTGTTAGTTATGGTGTTTGCATTAAAAAATTTGCGTCAATATGTTTTTGAGGTGCATATTGACATCTTTTTCGATCATAAGAGCCTACATTATGTGTTCACTTAGAAAGAGCTTAACCTTAGGCAAAGGATATGGCTTGAGTTTCTCAAGAACTATTATATGAGTCTTCACTACCATCCAGGTAAAGCTAACATAATTGTTGATGGCCTAGGAAAGTTGTCCATGGGTAGCTTGTCGCATTTGGATAAGGATAAGTGGGAGTTGGAGGAGGATATTCACCATTTGGATGACCTTGGAGTTCATCTCTTAGACTCTGAGAAAGGTGGTGTGTTAGTGCAACAAGTAGCATAGTCATCTATTGGTTTGGAAATAAAAGAGAAACAAGTGTTAGATCCTCTTTTGATGAAAATCAAAGATTATGTGGGTAGGTAAAATTTAATGGTTTTCGACATTGGTGAAAATGGTATCTTGAGGTACCAAGAGAGGTTGAGAGTTCCGAATAAGGATGAGTTGCGAGGTAGGATTTTGGACAATGACCATGAGTCACGATATATGGTTCATCCTGATTCAACAAAGATGTATCATGATCTCAAGGAGATGTTTCGGTGGAATAACATGAAACGTAATATGGCCAACTTTGTGTCTATGTGTATGGTATGTCAACAAGTGAAGGTGGAGCACTTGAGGCCTAGTTGGTTGCTTCAAGGGATTGAATTGCCAGTGTTGAAATAGGAGATAATTAATATGGATTTTGTTAGCAGCCTTTCGCGCTCGCAGAATTAGTGTGACTCCCTTAGGCTCATTGTGGATTGGATGACTAAGTGTGCTAGACAGAAAAAGTAGTCCTTATGGGCAAGAAACGATTGAGTATGGTGAGTCTTATTATGGTTTTTCACCCATAGTTTAATGGGTAAGATGGCAGGACTATTCTGATGTTGGAATATATTTTTGAGCCAATGTGATTGACTATGGTGGTAGTTGGTACAACCATTTTCCTTTGATTGAACTTGGTTTTAATAATAGCAACCATTCTAGCATTGGTATGGCCCCGTTTGAGGTGTTGTATTATAGGAGGTGTAGGTCTCCTACTGAGTTGTTTGATGTTGGTGAAACGGAAATTTGTTGCCCAAATTTGGTCCACCAAGATATGGAAAAGGTGAAGGTAATTTGGGATAGGATTAAGACCGCCCATAGTCTTCAAAAGTCCTATACGGATATTAGGCAAAGGGATTTGGAGATTGAGGTTGGAGATTGGGTTTTCTTGAAGGTATCTCCTATGAAGGGAGTGGTATGGTTTGGTAAGAAGGGGAAGCTTAGTCCCCGATATGTTGGCCCTCCTCGGTATGTTGGCCTATATCTGGTTTTGAGATGGATTGGTAGTAGTGCAAACGAGTTGGATTTTCCTCTAGCATGATTTCCATTCATCCGTTATTCCATGTGTCTACGTTGAAAAAATGCGTAGGTGATCCTTCATTGATTGTACCTTTGGAGGACATTGTTATTTAAAATTCTTTTTCCTAAGAGTAGGTCCCTATGAGGACCTTGGATCAGGAAGTTCGCCGCTTGGGAACAAAAGATGTTTCTTCAGTAAAGGTTCTTTGGCGGAACCCAAAAGTCCGAGAAAGGTAATTGGGAAGTTGAGGTGGACATGAAGTCTAAGTATCCATTCCTATTCACAATCCTGGTAAATCGTGCTTGAGGTATGTATTGTTCTCGACATCTTTACTTTATGTCTTATGAAAGATATATTATGGATTCCTTGATGTTTTATTTCTGTCTTAAAGGAAATGGTAGAGATTTTTTAGTTTAATCATGTTTGTAGTGCCTCTTCCTATCATTCAAGGTCAAATTATCCTAAGGGGGGGAGAATGAAACACCCCAAACTTTAGCCCTTGCAAAATTTTCTAAGCCTAGAACATTTTGTATATCATATTACTACATCATACCACTCGTAGTGAGTGGATACGATTTGAAGTCCTTAGTCGCATGTTGGTCAGTGTCACATTGGCTAAGTTTTGCTATTGACATGAAAAGGCATCATACTAGTCGTATGTTAGGGTACGAGTAGTAAGGTCCTAATCGTATGTTGTTCAGTGTCTAGCCTTAACATTTTGCCTAAGGTACAATTTTAGTTGGTACTAGTCGTTTTTTTGGGTATGATTCATGCTAAGGAGTAGTAGGTTGGACAGATTATGGTGTCCAACATTCTAATCAACATACGAGTGGAGGGTACAACTCGTATGATGTAGTAACATGTGGAAAGGGGCAAACCGTACCCTCCTACATACATTTTTTAGCTTTTAAGCCGAGGACAGTTTTTACATTTCCCACCCCAAAAACTTTAAGACCCAACGTCTTAAAACATATTTTAGCCTCTCATAACACACTTTAAATGATCAAAAACTCACAAAATCCTCTCTAAACTCTCTCTTGAATATTGGGATAGCATTTCTATAAGGTGTCCATCTAGAGGCTCAAGAGTCAAGTTATTTTCGTGAATAAGGCATGTGAAACTTCCCTCATTGTTAGTCCTCAAATATCATTTGTTTTAAACATTGATTATGATTAATTGATGGTGGTTTTGAAAACTAATGTTGAGGGATTTGTTGCATATGGTTGAGTATTGTTTAGTCTTTGTTTAAATTGTGTTTATACATGTTTTTAGTGATGGTTTGCACATATAGGCGCTTGGTAATTGTGGTTTAACAAATGGGTCATGTGTAACCCTAAACTTGGAAGGTTTTTACCTTAGTTTTGGTCTTGATAATGGTATTCCCTCAATATGTTTATGAAAATGTCTTAGAGAATAAACTAGTCACCCATTAAATGATGTTTTGACCTAAGGCTTTGGCCTAAAGAATGTGAATCATTGGTAATTGGTTTCGCAAAGGCCTTATTGGCTATACATTGATTTTAATTGTAATCTTGATGGTTTTATTAACTAAATGGGTTCGATTCCCAGATGAACAATTGATAAAAATAGTCATGGCATGTTGTGCGCTTGCAAGTGGGGTTATATGATGATACCAACGGGATGCCTTTGGTAAGTAATTGGACTAATGGTTGTGTGTATGTGTAAAGAATATTTTAAGTAGGATTTAAAGTTGGATGTGTAGCTGGGCCATGAAACTAGAGTTCGATGGACTAACACTGGAAGCTGCGCTAGCCGCTGTAGGTGTCTATATGACTGGGAGGTTTGATTCCCCCGAATGGATATATGAATGGTAGGTTCGACTCCCCCATATTTTAAACATTGGTAGTTGCGTCACCTTGATTATGATGGGAGGTTCGAGTCCCCCATAATGGCATAAAGGGATATGGATATTCTCTGGTTTGTGCAGATACATGCACTAGGCCCTTCCAGCTAGAGGAGAGCTGGACCTATATAGCCTGTGGGTGCCTTGTTTTATGAAAATTGTGCTACACAGACTAGGTTAATGCATTCAAAGTTTATGCTAAGCCTTGTTCCCTACCTCGACATGATATATATATGTATATATATTTGTATACATGTGATTACATATGTTTTATTGATGGCATTATTTTTTTCCTCTATCCCTGAGTTATATGCTAGCGCTCCAACCGCTAATCGTCTCCAAATGTTGTATCCCGACGTGATACATGGACAAAAGCTTCTTTTTCTTTTATTTTGTGCAGCGACTAGCTGTTCGAATCGTTCGCGAGTTGACATTGAAGTGGTGAGCTTCCACAGTTCGTAGGCCATTCATTTCATAGTATTTTTACTCTATTCCATAGACTTTTTTAAACTTGGATTTTGGCTATTGTCGGGGGCATGTCCTGACATTTTATTCACTTTGGATTGTAAAAGCTTTGTAGATTACTGTGGACTTGGGTGTGATGGTTTAGTATGTTGTTTGGTGGATTGACTTAGATACTTTGTGAGTTATTATTAGACTTAGTTTCCTCTATCTTGCTATATTTTCAAAATTAATCCGATGCTTGAAGTTGATATATTGGTTAGGTTAGGTGAAGGGGGTGATCTTCTGTCCATGTGGGACTAGAGATGCCTGTCGCGGCAAGGTCCTGGTTCAGGTCATGATAGTTTAGCTTGACCATTGGTCTGCTTATGAAAAGCAGTACTAAGATTAACTTTTGTACCAAGGCATTTCTTAAATGACTGCCAAAACTATGAAGTGAATTGTGTACCTCTATCTGAAATGATTGACAAGGGTATCCTATGAAGCCTTACTTAGTTGCAAATATATATATTGGCATAATCTTCCACTGTATTTGAAGTCTTGACAGGTAGGAAATGGGTATATTTCATCATTCGATCTACTATGACCCAAATTGAATCATGCTGTCATCTAGTACGAGGCAACCTTATGATGAAATCCATATTCACTACTTACCGCTTCTGGGTAGAGATGTTGATCTCCTGTAGCGTACCTGCCAGTCTCTAGTATTAAACTTTAACTTTCTGGAAGTTGGGACACTTGGCCACAAACTCTGCTATGTCCCTCTTAATACTATTCAACCAACAAATTTCCCACAAATCACGGTACATTTTTGTAGCACCAGGATGAATAAAATACTTCAAACCATGAGGCTCGGATAGTATCATTTTCCTTAACTCATCTACATTGGGAACACAGAGCCTACCTTGATAACGTTGTACACTATTTCCCCATTGGGAGAAAACCTCAACTTTTTGTTGTTGGGCTACTTCCAATATTTGGTTAAGTATGGGATCATCACACTGCTTTTCTATCTCTTCCACTACCAAAGATGATTTCAAACCGTTCTAAACTACCACTCTCCCGTCATTAGTGTAGAGAAAACAAACTTCCAAATGGGATATTCTACGCACTTCTTTGACCACTTTCTATTCTTTCTCTTTCACATGTGACACACTACCCATAGACAACCTACTTAGTGCGTCTGCCACCACATTGGCCTTACCCAGATGATAGAGTACATTTATGTCATATTCTTTTAATAACTCCAACCACCTTCTTTGATGAAGATTAAACTTCTTCTGAAAAAATACATACCGAAGACTCTCATGGTCAGGGAAAACATCAACATGAACGCCATAGAGGTAGTGCATCCAAATTTTCAAGGCAAATACCATGACAACTAACTCAAAGTCGTGAGTTGGGTAATTCTTTTCATGATCCATAAGGTTTCCTGGAGGAATACCATGACAACTAACTCAAAGTCGTGAGTTGGGTAATTCTTTTCATGATCCATAAGGTTTCCTGGAGGAATAGACTATCCATCTACCATTTAGCATCAATATACAACCTATCCCAACTTTGGAAGCATCATAATACACTACCAATCCATCTAACCCTATGGTAGAGCTAACACTAGTGCTGAAGTCAACCTATCCTTCAACTATTAGAAAATCTTCTCACAATTATCTGACCATATAAACTTCACTTTTTTTTGAGTCAGCTTAGTCAATAGTGCGACAATAGAGGATAACCCTTCAATAAATCTTATATCATACCCATCCAAACACAAAAAGCTCTAGATATCAGATAGAGTGATGGGTCTAGGATAGTGCTTCACTGCATCAGTCTTCTGAGGATCTATATGAATATTAAACCCTGAAATGACATGTCCCAAGAAGGTAACAGATTCTAACCAAAATTTACATTTACCAAACTTTGCATATAATTAACGATCCTTGGGGGTCTACAACACTATACTCAAATGGTCTATATGTTCCTTATCACTCAGTGAATACACCAGTATGTCATCTATAAAGATAATGAAAAATGTGTCCTTCTTAAGAACCTTGTTCAGCAAATTCACAAAGGCTACCGGAGCATTTGTTAGTCCAAACGACATAGCCACGAACTATAAATAGCGATACCTGGTTAAAAAATTTGTTTTTAGAATGTGTTGCTCCCTAAATTTCAACTTATGCTATCGCGACCTAAGGTCAATTTTGCAAAACCACCAGGCACCCTGAAGCTGATTGAAAAAATCATTGATTCTAGTAATGGGATACTTATTCTTGATGGTAAAGTTGTTTATCTATCTATAATACATCCACATTCTAACAGATCCCTCTTTCTTGCACACAAAAAGGACTGTATCACCCCACAGAGAAACATTGGGTCTAATAAAACCTTTATCTAGTAGATCCTTAAGCTTCTCCTTTAACTCTTTGAGTTCGGCCAAAGACATGCGATATAAAGAAATACAGATGGGTTGAGTATGAGGAAGAAGATCAATACCGAACTCTATTTCTCTATCTGGACGTACCTCTGGCAGATCTTTTGGGGAAAACCTTAGGAAACTCATTGACTACATGGAATGATTGAACTATTGAGACTTTAGAACTGGTGTCTTTGGCTCAAGATAAATGGTATATACACCCATTAGATATTAACTGACTGGTCATAAGATAAGAGATAAAGCAACCTTTGGGAGACACAGAACTACCCCCATTCAAAAAATGCCTGTAACACCCCGAATCTGTTACTCAGAATGCCACACGGAGTTCATGACCCCGAAGGACCACAAGCTAACCCATGACTAATATCTGTAACTGAGCATGGCATAACATAGTGTATAAATGCAAAATAAAAGGCTGAAAGGCCATAAGGTTTAAAAAAATCTGATAAAACATAACATTTGGAGATATGGTATATCACTACCAAAACAACTAAAATAACTGTTTGAACATGCTAGTCTAAAAGCCTCTATACTATCTAAAAACTGTGGAGTTGATGGGACATATCCCCAACTAACTTCGAACTACTGAAATAATGAAGTAATAAAATAATCATACTATCTTCAAATGATGAGGACTCACTGCTAGTCTGGCTGCTGAACGTCTGATCTATTAAGGATGCTCTGGAGCTCATTCTTCTGAACCTATGGTATAAAAACTTAGAGCAAAAATGCGTTAGTACGATTGAATTTTCTGGTATGCAAGTGAGGTAGGATGAATGCAAGGGGTTTATATGCATGACCAATACTAACTGATTGAATAAGATGAACGTGAGAATACATGCATGAATACATGAACTGTGACGGAGATCATGACATCACTAAATTTGAATACTGATAACATAAGTTTCATATAAATGATATACTATTTTCTGAATAACTGTGTCTGACAGTCCTATTTCTGATAGATCTAGCTGATTTCCGTATTGAACTAGGTAAATATATCTAACAGTCCTGAATTTTGTAGAACTATCTGAGTTATATTACTGAGTCTGAGACTGATACTGTAATTGTGGGAAGTAGTTATCTAACTGATATGTCCCAAATGAGATAATATAATTATGTTGGGGTCCAATCTGTAACCCCAATTAGAAGGGTGTCAATACCGCGCCATTGGTAAGGTCAAGCTGTGAGTAATCCCTCATCTAACAGGTACTCTAAGGAGAATGGTGGGACCCTCATATAACAGGTTAAGCCACCCCATCTGCCCTCAACTGGCAGGTTTGATATCTTAACCTACACTGGCTACATAGTTCTAGAGAGTAAGGATTTCTTATAAGAATTACACCCTCTAATAACAGGTGAGTTCCCATCCTTAGGTTCATTCGGTGTTGAATCCTACTAACATCTGAATATACACTGAACATGATTAACTGAACTGAACTAGACTGTGCTCATTAAGTTTTTCTGACTAATGGAATACTATGGAGATTACTGAATTTCTTAGATTTCAGAGATTTCTAAGTTTACTGAGTTTTCCTGAGGCATGAGACTTACTGAATTCTACTGAACATGGCTTGACTGAGAGTATCTTGAAAACTGACATTGGCTCTAGGCACATAGCTAAATTATTAGGTATAAGTACCCCCAATACTCGATAGAATGAAACCTATAAGAGATGACACTTCCTGGACTCACGACCATAATCAACAATCCATAATACAATCATTGGGGAATTTCATGGGGCACTTGATTATCATGGTTTGGTACATGAATAGGAATGCATATAAACATGTCATAATTTCATAGGCTAATCTCATGAACAATCCATCAAATACTTTCAATGCATAAAAATAACATGGAAGTCATTTTGAACATAATGGTACAACATGGGTTCATCAATTTGGTCATAATTGAGTCTTAAAGCATGAATCTTATTCTCTTGGGCATTTTATCAAACACATTGCTTGCATAACCTTAGTCTTAGGCATATACTCTAGTTCATACATCATGGTTACTTTAATCAACTCCATTTAAGAGTTTCCAACTCACATACTAGAATAATTTCATGAAAAGTACATAAAGACTCCAACTTGGGATTCATACAACCACATCAACATAATTAAAATCAACCCACCACATGAAAATCACAATTCATGAGTTTAAAATGGGATTATTGAGATTCATGGGTGAAACAAACCCATGAATCAACACTTTACATACCTCAAAATCTTGAATCTTGAAGGAGGTTAGCTTTTCTTGAAGGTTCTTGAATGATGACGTTTTGATTCTTAAGTTTTCTTAGAGAAGGTTTGAATCTTGTTCTTGGGTTTTGATCTTAAACGAAACTTTAATTTTTATGTTATGGATGAATAAGGAGTTATGTTCTTTGATTTTATGTAATTAAGGGTTAAAAAGGGTGGATAAAGAGCCAATAATCCCTTTAAAACATCGTTTCAGCTATTTTGAACAAAGTTGATGGTATGGGTGATAGACCGTCACTCTGGTGATTGACCGTCACTCCAACCATTAGTTTTGGGCCAAAAAATGGCTTTACTTCCTTATTTGCGATATCCATAGTGACGGTCCATCGCTGACTTGATGGTTCGTCAGCTTGTCTGTCGCTCCTGGGCATCTCGGACAACTCTCAGTAAAACGGCCATAACTTTTTACTCCGATACCGGATTTTGGTAAAATTGGTATTTTTAAAAAGATAAGTCAATTATATATCTGTTGGTGGGTCATGAGATAAAAAATTTATAGTATAAAAAAATATATCCTCATTTGAAGTTGACTATGATAATATCCTTCTCAAGAATTCAATTGGTAAGGGATGTTTTGATTCATCTAATAGCTAGGAAGTATATGAGGCCTTAATATTCATATAAATTGATCATAAAACTATCAAAACACTATAATTTATTTATCATGATATTGAAGCATGGTTCTACTATCTGTTGGGATTCTTGGGGTATTACAATATCTCCCTCTTGGGAGCGTTCGCCCTCAAATGGGACTGACTAAGCTTAAATTCATTGTGATCATGCATATCTGATGCATGGTTTTATGATAGAGATGATACATAAATGCATGAATAAGAGTGCTAATAAGATGATCATGCATATCTGATGCATGAATACATGACTAAACTGACTCATGAACATGCGACTGAACATGTAAGGGTAAAGATACCAAGTTTGAAACAAAAACTGAGCATAGTTTGTAACTGAAATTTGAACCATAAGATGAATGAAATTAAGGAAATCTATTACCTTGGGCTGGTTTTGAATTAGCGAAACAGAGGTGAGGATACTTGGTTTGCATATTTGCTTCTGCTTCCCAAGTATCTCCCCCAACGGACTGATTCCGCCAAAGAACTTTAACTAGAGGGACTTCTTTGTTCATCAGTCTATGAATCTGATAGTTAAGAATTTCATCTGGAATTTTCTCATACGAGAGACTGTTCTGAATATCAACTCCCTCAACAGGGACTACAACTGCTGGATCACCTATGTGCTTCTTTAGCAAGGTGACATGAAAGAGAGGATGAACTGAAGCTATATCTGAAGGCAATTCGAGCTCATAATCTACTTTACTTGAGCGACTAAGATTTTTGAAGGGACTGACATATCGGGGACTGAGTTTTCTGTTCTTGCTGAATGAATCACTTCACTCCTTTCATGGGAGAGATTTTCAAAATACAATTTTTTTTCTCAACTCGAGATCCTTTACTGAACACGCATGAATATAAATATGAGAACATGACTAATCAGTAACATGTGATATGGACTGACTATCGTGAACTAAAATGAGCCACTTAGTGTATAGCTTACGACTGAGATTAGAGATAGAGGGTCAACCTATGTGTACCCACTACTCCAAAATGGGTTTGTTATGAGAAGAGAGAGTGGCATTTTTATGTCATGAAAGTTTGGGGGATTATAGTGTATCTCCCCATTGGGACACTATGTCCCTTGAAGAATGCTGGGCTGATTTTTTTTCTGAGATACGAGGAAACTAAGGTGATACACAAGGCAACTACGAACTAAATCGTGAGTGAATATCTGGAGTTTGAAACTAAGGCATGATACATGAACTAAACTGGACACACAACTACCTGGTTGATCCATCTTTGAATAGTTACATTGATGAGACTTCGAATAGTGTGACTAGATGGAAAAATGGGAAGCCACACCATACAAACTATTTTGATTGACTGCTAAACTTAATTAATGGCTCTGCGGACTAACTCATACTGAGAACTTATACTCGACTAGAGTACTTCTATGACACTCTTTCTATAGTGTTCTAGTGATTATTGGGAGAAAGGAAATCTTGGCCTAGTCTGAGCAGGACATCTGAAGAGGGGATCACCACATGGCTGGGATTTTTGTATATAGAGGCAATGCCTATGAAACATCATCTAAAATAGAGTGACTAAGCCTTAAATACTGCATCTAAAATTTTCAATCATAGACATACCCCTCAAATACTCCTTCAACTATACTCTCTGCCTTAGTACAACATATCACTTAAGACTACTGAAAATATTCACATAGGTGCTGAGCACGAATGCCTAAACATACTAAATTATCTGATAAACTGCATGGCTGATAACTGAATACTGGGCTATTAAGACTGAACTATACTTAGTTTGAATAACTGTACTAAAACTATAGAGCATTATGCAAAAAAGGTAATGATTGACTGGGTAACATAAGATAACTGAGCATGAATGAGTGAAAACTGTATTATCTTAAGGATGCAAGACCAAGCGTATAACATGATTCAAAAACATTCTGTAAACTGAGGTACTAAAATACTAATAACAGAATAGCTAAAAACTGTATTCTATGGTAAAGAAAATCTAGATATGGACTGAGTTTATGATCTGATTACTGAACTAGAGATGACATTGTAACTAAGACTGCAACTGGACTCATACTGTAACTAAATACTGGATTCTTATAGCCGAATACCGATAACTGAGGTTTAGACTGATACTGAATTCTGATGGCTAAGTAACTGATAATTGAAAGACATGGTTATGCAGGGCTATCTAAGTCCTTTACTAAATATTAATTATTGAATTGACATCGTAACTAAGGCCTGAGGGGTAGAGCATTAACACCATAGATTTCACCGAGGGATCTAAACTGAGGGTATATGTACCATAATCTAAGTTTGTCTGATCATTCGAAGTTGAGCATGAGTCATGTGGGCTGAGCATACTATAAAGCATGACATGAGCATATGAGTCATGAGCTGTATTAATTGAGTCTGAATTCCCTGTATTCATGGGACATGATTCGTAACACAGAGTGAACTGGAACTCCTTATACTAGGAATTGTGAGAGTACGTGATTCTCACTAACATGCACAAATATGAGAAATGATCATAGAGCTGACATGTAGAACATAAATAGATATTATGATAAATAATGGGTTTTAAGGGTCTGTAACACTTTTCTGAGATGGTATGCATGATCACGCTCACTTCGGGAGTAGACAAGAATGTCATCTATGAAGACTATGACAAACATGTCTAAGTACTGGTTGAATACACGGTTCATAGATTCCATGAGAGCTGTTGGGGCATTGGTAAGACCAAAGGACATGACTAAGAATTCAAAGTGACCATATCAAGTTCTGAAAGCTATTTTCAGAATATCATATTCGTTGAGTTCTGCTGATGCCATTCTGTATGGTGGAATAGATATGGGTTAAGAATCTGGAAGAAGGTCAATGCCAAAGTCTATTTCCCTTTAAGGAGGAACTTCGGGAAGATCTTTGGGAAAGACATCTGAATATTCACTCTTAACTAGAACTAACTCAATACTGGGAGTTTTGGAACTAGAGTCCTTAACTCGAACAAGATGATAGACACATCCCTCAGATATAATTTTCCTAGCCCGTAAGTAGGAAACAAGTTGACCTCTGAATGCTAAAATACTACCCTTCCACTCCAGGATAGGTCCATTCAGAACTGAAACTGGAAAACTTTTTTTGCAGTTGACTGTGGCATGGAAGGAATGAAGCCACTCCATGCCGAGAATGACATCAAAATTAGTCATCTCTAATTTGACTAAGTCTTCTGAAGTGACCTTCTGAGATACCATCACCATACAGTTCCCGTATTCCCATTGGGCTATGATAGATTTACCCACTAGGGTAGAGACTGAGAAGGGCTAGGTTAGAATTTCGAGATTGACTTAAAAATAAACTACTATATAAGGAGTAACAAAATATAGAGAAGCTCCTTGATCTAGAAAAGCGTAAAAATGCAAGTGGAAGATCTGTAACGTACCAGTGACCACATCAGGAGAACTTTCCTGATCCTATTGGGACTGAAGAGTGTAGAGTCTATTTGGGTACTACCCACTGGTTGCGCTGGAAGTGGCACCCTTCTGATTCGGGCAATCGTACTGAGCTGAAGGACGATTATGCTGACCTCATGGAAAAAACTTAGTTCTTACCATAAGTTTGACAAAGAGGATTGGTTCAGGCACTTCTAACACTACCTTGAGATCTAGGGCCTGGAGCCCTATCTCTGAATTTAGGGACTGGAGTACTGGCTGAGGAAGGAGCTGGAGCAGATGACTTTGGACAGAGCTGAGAATGACTTCCACCCTCTGACTTGGGCTGAGCAAAGTTGAAATTACTCTTTCTCTCTTTATTATTTTCTCTCTTTCTTTCTACATTTCCCACCTTAAACTGCTGGGAATGAATCATATGCCTGGGTGGGACAATAGCCTGCTGATTACTCTAAGCTACTACTGAGTAAGATAATGTAAGGGAGTCAATTCTAAATTCTCAATAAAAGACATGCTCATCCAGGGAATCTACCTGAATGGGTGGAGGTACCGACTGATTCTCAGTTTTGTTTTTATTATTTCTCTTAGGAGGGATGTTCTATAACATGAAGGAGAAGTAGATTATACTGATATTTTAACTTGAAATCATGCTCACTCGCATGACATGAATACTAAAAGAGGAGAAACTATTCCTAAAACATCTCATAGCCTTCTATCCATAAGTGTGGTGCACAACACACCCATGCACAAGACTCTACTTGATATGGCTTTTCAGACTTCCTAGTACACTGTTGAATCTTAGGTTCTGATACCAAATTTGTAACGCCCCAAATATAGTACCCGAAATGCCACACGGTGCTCATAACCCCGAAGGACCACAAGCTAACCCATGACTGATATCTATAACTGAGCACTGCATAACATACTATATAAATGTGGAATAAAAGGCTGAAAGGCCATAAGGTTCAAAAAAATCTAATAAAACATAACATCTAGAAATATGGTATATCAATACCTAAACAACTGAAATAACTGTCTGAACATGCTATTCTGAAAGCCTCTATACTGTCTAACAACTATAGAATTGATGGGATATGTACCCAACTAACTCTGGACTACTAAAACAATGAAGTAATAAAATAATCATACTATTCTCGAATGATGAGGACTCACTGCTAGTCTGGCTACTGAACGTCTGCTGTACTAAGGATGCTCTGGATCTCGTGCTTCTAAACCAATGATATAAAACATAATAGCACAAATGCATCAGTACAATTGAATATAATCGTATGCAAGTGAGGTAGGCTGAATGCAAGGGGTTTATATGAATGAACAGTACTAACTGACTGAATAACATGAACGTGAGAACACATGCATAAATATGTGAACTGTGACTGAGATCATGACATCACTGAATCTGAATAAAAATAACATAAGTTTAGTAAAATAGATATATTATTATCTGAATGACTGTGTCTGATAGTCATGTTTCTGATAGAACTAGCTGAGTTTCGTACTGAACTGGTGACTGTATTTGATAGTGCTGAATTCTGAAGAACTATCTGAGTTCTATTACTGAGACTAAGACTGAGACTATAACTTTCGGAAGTAGTTATCTAACCAACATTCCCCAAATGAGATAATATAATTAAGTTGGGGTCCAATCTGTAACCCCAATTAGAAGGGTGTCAATACTGCGCCACTAGTAAGGACAAACTGTAAGTAATCCCTCATCTAACAGTTACTCTAAGGAGAATGGTGGGACCCTCATATAATAGGTTAAGACACCTCATTAACCCTCAACTAGCAGGTTTGATGTATCAACCTACGCTGGCTATGCAGTTCTATAGCACAAGGACTGCTTGTAAGAATCACACTCTCTAATAACAGGTGAGTTCCTATCCTTGGGCTTTCTTAGTTCTAAATCCTACTCCCATCTAAATAGACACTGAACATGATTAACTGAACTGAACTGGACTGTGCTCATTGAGTTTGGCTGACTGACATAATACTACTGAGATTATTAAATTTATAAGATTTCTAAGATTTTTGAGTTTACTGAGTTTTCCTGAGTCATAAGACAGACTGAATACTACTGAATATGGCTTAACTGAGAGTATCATGAAAACTGACACTCGCTCAAGGTACACATCTAAATTATCAAGTACAAGTACCCCCAGGACTCGATTACATGAAACTGACAAGACATGACACTTCCTATACTCACGACCATAATCAACAATCCATAATACAATTATTGGGGAATTTCATGGGTCACTTGATTATCATGGTTTGATACATGAATAGGAATGCATATAAAAATGTCATAATTTCATAGGCTAATCTCATGAACAATCCATCAAACAATTTCAATGAATCACAATAACATGGAAGTCATTTTGAACATAAGGGTACATCATGGGTACATTAATTTGGTCATAATTGAGTCCTAAAGCATGCATCTTGTTCTCTTGGGCATTTGATCAAACACATTGCATACATAACCTTAGGCTTAGGCATATACACTAGTTCATACATCATGGTTAGTTTAATCAACTCCATTAACGAGTTTCCAACCCACATACTAGCATAATTTCATGAAAAGTACATAAAGACTCCAACTTGGGATTCATACAACCACATCTACATAATTAAAATCAACCCACCACATGGAAATCACAATTCATGAGTTTAAAATAGGATTCTTGAGATTCATGGGTGAAATAAACCCATGAATAAATACTTTACATACCTCAAAATATTGAATATTGAAGGAGGTTAACTTTTCTTGAAGGTTCTTGAATGATGACGTTTTGATTCTTGAGTTTTCTTGGAGAAGTATTTGAATCTTGTTATTGGGTTTTGATCTTGAAAAAAACCCTAATTTTGATGATATGGATGAATAAGGAGTTATATTATTTGATTTGGTGTAATTAGGAGTTAAAAAGGGTGGAATAGGACCCAAAAAGCCCTTTAAAACATCGTTTCAGTGCTGTTTTGGACAAAGTTGACGGTCTGGGTGACGGACTGTCACTCTAGTGACTGACCGTCACTCCAACCAGAACATTTGTACCAGAAAACGGCCTTACTACCTCAGTTGCAATGGCCAGAGCAATGGTTCTTCGCTGACTTGATGGTCTGTTAGCTTTCCCGTCGCTCCTGGGCAGCTCAGATAACTCTCAGTAAAACGGACATAACTTTTTAGTCTAATACCGGATTTTGGAAAAATTGGTATCGTTGGAAAGATAATTCAATTATATATATTTTGGTGGATTAGTATCTCAAAAATTATATTTATAACAAAAGATATCCTTTTTTGAAGTTGACTATGACAATATCCTTCTCAAGAATTCAATCGGTAAGGGATGTTTTGATTCATCTAATAGCTAGGACATATTTGAGGCATTAATATTCATAAAAATTGATCATAAAACTACCAAAGTAATATAATTTATTTCTCATAATCTTGAAGCATGGTTCTGCTATAGGTTGGGATTCTTGGGGTATTACACTGCCTTATTAAGAAACTAAAACTTCACCACACGGGTGCGACAATCTATTGACGCATAGCATGACTATATATAATACATGCCCAGAATAACATATAAATCTATCATCTCTAAAGTTATTAAGTCTACTAGTTTTATCTTATGTAGGATGGTAATAGGACACTTCCTATAGACTCTTTTAGCAATAACTAAATCATCTACTGAGGTAGAAACTACTAAAGGCTTAGGGAGATTTTCAAGACCTACCCCAAAATTTACAATGACCGATGGAGATATATAAGAGAGATTTGATCTCAGGTCTAAAAACATATATACATCAAGTTGAAAGGAACAAAGTATATCAGTGACAATATCTGGAGGACTCTTATACTCCTGACGGTATGGTAAAGCATAAAACCAATTATGGCATTGACCGCCAAAGGAACTAGATGATGAGCCCTATGGAGGAACTGGGGTATCTAGTTGAGTTACTAGATTAGTAGACTGAGTCCGAGGATGAGCATATCTACCTCCCTTATTAGTATGCAGACACTTCTTGATCCAGTGACCTATCTTACCACAACCATAGCAACCCTCTTTGCATATCAAGAATTCACTTAGATGGGTCCTACCACACTTTGTACATGTCGGGTCACTACGCCACTCGACTACACTGTTCTGAATCCTGGAATTTCAAGTCCTTCCCCACTAATATTGCCTGGTCCTAGGTGTGGGGAAACTGTCTGATGATGGTGCATGTACTAATAAATGACCCTAAAATTGTGAATGGCTTTCCTCTCCAGACCTTGGCTGACTATACTCTAACTGTCCAATCCTAGCTTTCTTATTTCTCCTTGATTTCCTTCAACTTCTTTGAATCAATATATTGAGCATGAGTATGGAACTGAGAAACATTCCATGTCTCCAATTAGCATGGCAGTCTTATAGTCCTTGACCACCAATTCAAACACCCTAGTAACAAACTTACTCATATGAGTTGTAGAGTCTGATAATAATTCTAGGGAATACTTAACTAACTGAGTGATCTTAAGGAAATACTCTTTCACTGTCCGAGAGACCCTCCTCAGATTCATGAACTTCTACAGTTTATCCTTCCTTATATCATGAGGAAATAACCTGCAAAGAAAAGCATTATGAAATACCTGCTAGCTTATAGGAGCTGCATTCTCACCCTACCATACTTTGAAATAGTGACCCAATCATTAGAACCATCCTTTAGCCTATACGATTCCAGATCTACACTTTTCTCTTCAGTAATATGCATGATCTAAGTAATCTTTCCCATCTCATTAATAAAGAGTTGAGGATCCCCATCTACTTTTGACCCATGGAACTCAGGTAGATTCATTTTCATAAAGTCCTAAATTCTGACTATAGCTAAGTTACCATTTTGAAGAAATAGAGCTACTGCCTATTGGTTTCCCAGAACATTAGCATTCATATATTGGGATAATGCTTTAAAGGAATCTTAAAATACAACATCAGAAACATTCTCATTCAGAGGGTTTACGTGCAGTTGTGGTTGATCACCATTTTTTCATGTGTCATCTCGATGAGAAGGCATATTTTGTCATGTGAAAACATAAATTAGGATATATATAGACAACTTCAAGAATGATAGATCATGAAAGACTGGATGATTCCTAACTCATTCCATAGCCTTTTTCTTATAAATGTGGTGCGATTCACATTCATGATCAAGACTCTACATAGAGCAGTTTATCTGACTCCCAAGGTCTCTTTAAAACCTTAGGATCTTATAACAAGTTTGTAAATCCTAGGAGAACCCCCTGTACATCACATGGTGATCAGGACTACAAATAGCTCCAAGCTACTCCACGATATCTATTCAACTTAGATCTCAAATTAAAAGTGAACTAACATGTATAAAAACTGAAGGTAAAAAATTCCATATCTTAATGTAAATCTTTAACTTAGAAAACCTTAAAAAACACTTTTAATATAGAACATACGCAGTCTCAGAAGCTTCTACTGCTAACTAGAGAGCCACCAGGACAGAACCCCAACTGACTTAAACATAAATAGAAATCTAGGATCTATAATAAATTTCAATAATAAATGTGAGTTTGATAAACTTAGTCCTAGGACTATGAGGACTCATAGAAAATAGGGATGCCATCTATGATGCTCGTGATCAATCATACTTCTTGAAACGAGCACCAAAATCTATATTATAAGACAATGTAACACATAAAAATATATGTGGCTTAGTACTTCTGGAATGTACTGAGTATGTGTGGCTGAATGCATGCGTAAAATAACAATTTAATATATATATATATATATATATATATGTGTGTGTGTGTGAATGTACTTTCAAATAATGCATGCTAAGCGTAAATGACTAACCTTGGACTTGAGTAAAACTGAAAACTTCAAGATCATAAAACATGGCTACTGAAACATGTGAATAAGTTAAGTGAGACATAACACTTAGTTTCTAAATTCCTTACTTTTATTCTTTCTTATGGGAGATTCTTCTAACCGACATAAACTATGTGAGCTACTATGGAGTCAAACATCTTACCCTCATTGGGGAGATATGTTCTACCCCTGCCATTAGAATAGAACCTTAAGTGATCACTATACTTCTTCCATAATGGAAAAAGCAGACACTCTCTAACAAGGTTTTCTTAAACCTATGGTGGCTCATAATTTCTAGGAAATTAGGATACGCTCATCCCTATTCCCTTCTCAGTGCTAAATACTACTCCCAAGACATATATATAGGCTTATACTTAATAAATCCACCTTAAAATAACATATTAGTGTATAGACTTAGAACTAGTTATGCTTCTCTTTAAGTTAAATCATAATCAAGATGAACACTTGTAGATTTCATGTATTATCTTTAGATATAAGGATCAAACTTTCTTGAATCATACTATAAAGCATATGAATGGATCTTAAAAGCTTACACTTTCTTGCAAACTTAATTCTTCTTCTTAAATATTTACTCTTACTTTCTTTCATAGAACTTGTTACAAAATATTAGGCTCAATACCTATATATAAATCTTTCATCGAAATCCAAATCAAAGTAATAAATTTCAAATCACAATATCAATCTTAAAGTTCAAAACATGAATAGATTTAACATTTATTAATCTTTAGCCTTTATATCACAAGACAAGGTTATACTTCAATATATGAGAATTTGGGGAATGAACCCTAATGTAAAACATATAAAATCAATCTTAGAAATTATGCTTTTTGGGCACAAGGATGGAAGATTAACCTTGTTCAAAACCCTACATACCTAAAATTACCTGACTTGTGAAGAGATGACTTGGTGAGAGAAACCCTAATCTTGTTGTTCTTGAAGATGGAAGGAGAAGAGATGTTGTTAATCAACTTAATGATTAATGAAAATAATGCCTCTTGGGTTATAAGTCATGGGTAAGGAGTTATATAGTGGAAAAAAACAAAAGGTCCCTTAACTGAACTTATAGAAATTTGACCGTTAGTCATCACGAGTCAACTAATGACTCGTAAGATAAGGTTACTACTTGGACTAGAAACTCATGAGCTTGGAAATAGTAAGGAATGCACAAAATGGTTAACATACGAGTCATATCTTATGACTCACCATATATCCATACGACTTGTATCATTCTCTCATAACTTAGATGGGTATTTAGGGACATATACTTTTTAACCTTATGACTTTACTTTATACGACTCATAATATCCTATAACAATTCCTTGGGTCAAATCATAACTACAACAAACTCCAACTACTCTACACAACCATAGCTATGACTTAGAACTTATGATTCGCAAGGTGTATACACAACTTAAGAGGATGAGTCGTAAGTTTTACAGTGGCTTTTAAACATGGAATATTTAATCATAGCAGGTTATCCAGAGGAAGCTTATCTTATGTCGGTGCAAATAAGTAGAATTTGGAGAAGGATATTAACCATTTGGCTAATCTTGGAGTCTATATCTTGGATCTTAGAATGGTGGTGTGATTGTGAAAGAGCTGGAAAATTCATCTCTTGGTGTTGAGGTAAAGGAGAAACAAATATTGGATCCTATCTAGATGTAAATAATGAAGGATGTTGGAAAATAGAATGTGATGATTTTGATAGATCGGTGGTGATAGTATCTTGAGGTATCAAGGTAGATTATGTGTTCCCAATATTAATGAGTTGTGAGTGAAATTTTTTGCCAGAACACATGAGTCCTGTTATACTATCCATCCTGGTTCAATAGAAATGTATCATGATCTTAGGGAGATTTATTTGTGGAGTAATATGAAGTGGGATGTCGATAATTTTATGGCCAAGTGTATGGTGTGTTAGTATGTAAAAGTGGAGCACTTGAGGCCCGGTGGGTAGACTCAAGATATTGAGATTCTGATGTGTAAATGGGAGATATTTATTATGGAATTAATTATTAGTCTTTTGCGGTCTCGCCAATATTTTGATTCGATTTGGCTCATCATGGATAAGATGGCTAAGTCTGCTTACTTTTTTCCAGAGAGGACTACTTTCTCTTCATATGATTATACAAATTTGTTCATTGAGAAGATTGTGAAGTTTCATGGTTCTCTAGTTTCTATCATATCTAATTAGGGTACTCAGTTCTCACCTTACTTTTGGAAGTCATTCTAGCGAGGTTTGGGGACTAATGTGACCCTTAGTACTGCTTTCCACCAAAAGACGGATGGGCATCTAGAAAGGACAACAGGACTTGGAAGATATTCTTTGGGCTTGTATTTTTTATTTTTGTTGTAGTTGGGTTGACTACCTACATCTTATAGAATTTTCCTACAACAACAGTTATCACTCTAGCATGGGTATGGCTCAATTTGAGGCCTTCTATGGTAGGAGGTGTAGGTCTCTTATTGGATAGTTTGACGTCGATGAAAAAAAGTTATTTGGTCCTAATTTGGTTCACCAAGCCATGCAGAAGGGTGTGAAAATAAGTTATTTGGTCCTAATTTAGTTCACCAAGCCATGCAACAGGTGAAGGTGATTAGGTATAGACTTAAGGCCACCCAATGTCACCAAAAGTCCCACACAAACATGAGGCGAATGGAGTTGTATTTTAGTGTTAGTGATTTGGTATTCTTGAAGGAGTCCCCTATGAAAGGAGTGATGTGGTTTGGTAAGAAGAAGAAGCTTAGTCCCCTTTATTTTTATTCGTACTTAGTTTTGAAAAGGGTTGATAATGTTGCATATGAATTGGAGTTTCCTTCTAGTTTGAGCTCCATTCATCCAATATTTTATATTTCAATATTGAGATAGTGTGTGGGTGACCCTTCGACGGATGTTCGTTTACAAGAGGTGGGTATTTGTGATTTCTTGTCTTATGAAAAAGTCCCAATTTAGATTTTGGATCGGCAAGTCTGTCGGTTGCACACTAAGGATGTATCATCAATAAAGGTTCATTAGAGGAACTAAAAGGTCAAGGAAGCTATATGGGAAGCCGAGGAGGACATAAAGTCCAAGTATTAGTTTATTTTTCCCGTTACAGATAATCATCCGTGAAGTATGTATTTTTGTTAGCATATTTGTTTTCTGTCTTTGCTAAAGATAAGTGTAGTTGTGTTTGGAGTCAAATCATGCTAATAAATGGATTGTACTATCATTCAAGGATAAATGTTCCTAAGGGGGAGTATGTAACACCCCAGGATTTTGGTTCTTGAAAATTTCTAAAATCCTCACTGTCATGAATACGACCCCTCTAACGAGTCATAAGGAGTCTTTATGAGTCATTGCACCAAATTGAAACCAAATTAGAAAGTGTATGGCAGAGTTCTTCTCTGATTACGAGTGAATCACTATGAGTCGTAAGAACTTGTTATGACTTATTGGGTGTATATCATAGGCTGTCTAGTGTATACCCCAGATGGTTGCTAGGCTTACTATGACTGGATCCTACTAGTTGTGGGGTCTCAATACGCGTCATATAGCTTGAGACATAGGGTAACCAGATTGTGAATGCCTTGGGGACAGTCTTAGATATGACTTATTGTGACCAGTCGTACTGAGTCTATATGAGTCATATAGTGACTCGTAGTTATTGGAAACTAAATTTTATTTTTTAAATTGAGGCACTTTAGACAATTCCCTTCTCACCCAATTAAAACCCCAAGTTCATAAATCACTTAAGAAGGATTATTTCCCATTCATAATGTACTTAAACACTCCTAATGCTTGCTTAAATTCTCTTAAGCATCCATACATAGGGTTTCCAACAAGTAGGCCATCCAAGGGCTCAAAGGTTAAATTCTTTTCGTGAAACATGATATTTCAGGCATGCTACTCTTTTCTAATTATTTATTTTTTAAAATGATGAGTTTTAAAGTGTTGTCATATTATATTGAGGTTTGTTTTTAAAGCATGGGTTGAGGGCATTGAACAATTATTGTTTATGTGATGTTTCATGTTTGTCCCTGCATGGGTTACGTTTACATGGTGGTTTCAAAATCTAATTGATTAATGGGAATTATGAAAGAACTAGGGATTGTGATACCCCGAACTTGTGACTTTTAAAGTGGTTATGAACAAACCCCAACCCCTATTGTGGAATTGGTTTTGAATATAAAAAGTGTGTATATTAAACTACTCATTAACTACTGCATAATATGTAAAGTCAATGAAGCATATTGATTTTTAATTGAACCTTAAGAGGTTGTGTAATTCCTATAGCCAATGTATAATTGAACCAAAGGGGGTTGTGATTTCACCCCACTGAGGGTAAATGGTGTGGTATGTTAATGTTATATTGCAATTGTAGTTGGTATGACGATACCAACAATGTATTCCAAAATGTATATAACATGGTTTAATAAATGATAATGTATGTGCTAGTTTTTTTAATTGGGTTTTAATGAGGTTTTTGTAGCTGAGTCATGAAAGTGTAGGTCTTGAAGGAACAATACTGGAAACCATGGTTGCCGAAGCCGGGGTCTATATGATCGGGTTATTCGAGTCCTATTTAATATTATCATTTGATTGGGAGGTTCGAGTCCCCCACATCATATTATATGATTTGGTGCTCATGTCTTCTTGATCTGCCGGGAGGTTAAAGTCCCCCATACTGCATATGTATACCCTCTGGTTTGTGTGGCCACACATACTGGGGCTCTACCAGCTGGTAGAGAGTTGGAAAATATATCCCGTGTGTGCCTTATTATAATATAACGGTTAAGCTACACAATCTAGGGTAAAGTTTAAGAGTGCATGTTAAGTATCATTTCGTATCCTGACATGTGATATATATATATATTTATACATGTATATATGTATATGCATTTGATTATGTGCATGGGTTTTGAATGATTTTGAACTGTGCAATATTGCATTATGTATCCTGACACGATGCACACACCGAAGATACCTCAACATTTCCTACGAATATTAAGGTGGACTGACTCATTTCTTAGGTTTGTTGTGATGAAGCGGTGATCTTCCATACTTTAGAAGACATAGACATTTCATCAGTTCTTATAATAGACTAGAGTTGAGAGTTTGATTATCGTTAACATTATTATTTTCATTGTCATTTTCTTCTTTAAGAATCGGGGACATGTCCCGACTAAGACTGGTTTTTGGTTCTTGTGTTAGAAGGCTTTGTTGGATTACTATAGACTTAGGGGATGTTGGTCAGTTGTTTTTTACGGTCGATGAATATCAGTTATAAACATGCCCTACTATTCTTTGATCTTATCTTGTTATATGTTTAGAAATTTGTCGGACATTGGGGATATTGTGTTGATTGGTTAAGTGCACAAGCGTGATCTCCAGTCCCTATGGAACTTGAGATACACATCAGGGCTAGGCCCTGGTTCGGGTTGTGACATCCACCTTCATATACATCTTTTCTTTTGTTCCATATCATTAATCTAGTTCACATACAATGCAGTGGGAGAGTTTTCCATTAGCATATTATTCAATGTTGAAAACTTTTCTTTCTTTTCATCACACAACTACCAATCTCAACAAAACAATTTTTAATCCAATATATACTTCTAGGGGTATCACTTTCACCTCTTTTCTTCTTTTTTTACACTCCTTATCTTATTAAGTTTATGCTAAAGCACTTAGGATCTTTTAATCAAATTAAGGTCAAACAAAGAAATGGATTAAACTACATATGAAGCTACCAAAGTGTAGGCTAAAGCCTGAACGAGGTTAACTATGATTATGAACAAGGGAAGGTCACAATGGGTAAGAAACATGGCCATCAAATAAATTCCAATAACATCACGAAAACCCACAATCTTTATTTCATTTTGCACACACACAAGCCATGTTCTTGACATCAAATGCATCAAGGAATACACAAAAGATCATTTCACACGTGGCACATGCTCAACTCAAGTAGGATTATCATGGACTCTCAATGAAGAAATCACATAAATTCATCCTTAAGACAACAATGTAGAAGAATCATCAACTAGAGAGTAGCTGTCTCAAATGTAGTAATTCACACAGATAACACACTTTTATACATAAAACACACTTGCATCAAGCAATACTAAAAAGCAAATCGTTTTGTAATTTTTTCAAAATTTTCAAATTTATCCAAAAAAGTAGAAAAAGAACTAAATACAAAACTTAACCCAAAAATTAGAAAAATAACTAAATACTAAGATCCTACCACAATCACTTCACCTGAAACCATGCGAATTTTCCCACCCCACACTTAAAACTTACTTTTTCCCCAAAGTAAACTGAAAAGTATAGACAAAAATACTCCCTAAGGGCTCTAACCCTAGATAGAAGCATCTTTATACATTACGAGGGTCCAGGGACGTCACACTTAGTCTTCACCAAACTCCTTAGCTTAAGTCTCTGGTACTCAAACTTCCCATCAACCTATGTTTCAAAATTAAAAAAAATATATGAAGTACAACTAAAATATTGAAAATAAAACCGACATTAACTTGGGTTGCGTCTTAAGATACACCTGATTTAGTGTCACGACACGACCTACCATCATTACTCAACCAAATTCTTACATTATCTTCCTTCTACATGGAGGCCATCTTTTTATTCATTTATAATCTCTTAAGTATGTACTCTTAAGGTCAATGGCTTTCCCTACCATATCCTTTCAAGGATCATCAATAAGCATCACTTTGGGGTTTGGTGGTAGCTTAAGCAACTCAATGAGACTATAGGATGAGGTTTTAGTGGTCCACTTTCTACCATCCCACACTTATACACTACCATCATTGTAATCATACACAAATCTTTGTAGTGGGAAAGTTTATCAAGTGTCTTATGAACTCTGAAAACCACTTTTTCGTTAATCAATCTCATTGTGAGGGTGCCATCTCTCACGTCTATCAATGCTCCTCTTGATGTTAAGAATGGATGTCTCAAAATAATCAGTCAAATTTAATCTACATTATAATCCAAAATAATAAAATCAAAAGGAATTACAAACTTACCAACCTTTATAAGGACATCCTTAATTATTCCATCGGGCTTCACTATGGTCTTGCTTGCCAATTGCAGCATCAAAGGGAATGGTCTCAGCTCACCCAACCCAAGAATTTTGAACATGGACAGAGGCATCAAATCTATACTTTCTCTCAAACCACTTGAGGCATGGACTACTTCACTGTCACCAATCTATAAGGGAAGGGTGAAATACCCTGGGTCCTTAAGCTTCTAGAGTAAATTTTTCATTACCACAGAGCTGCACACCTTTATTAATGCCACCCTCTCAATGTCCCACAACATCACTTTATTAGTCACCTCATCCTTCAAATACTTGGTGTAGTTAGGCATTTCTTTTAAAATATCTAAAAGAGGTAAATTAATGTGAACTTCTACAAATATGTTAAAGAACTTCTTGAAACAAGCATCCTTTATGACTCTCTTGATTCGGTGAGGGAATGTTAGTGGTGTTTTGTTATTCAATTGTTCACCAACCTTTTTTTTAGGTACTCAAACTTTTCAAAATTATCAATAACTTTGTTTGCAACCTATTGTGGTACTAACTCTATATCTACCTCCTTAACTTTCTTTGGAAGTTTGTCATTAAGCTCCTTACCACTCTTCAAAGCGATTGCCATAAATTTCTTTAGAGTTTCATTATCACTTGGCAAACCACCTTGTGTCTTGGTATTTTATGCCTATTGTAATTGCCCCAATTTCTACTCTAACTACTTCTAAGATACTTTTTTATTTTTAATATAAACAACCATCTTCTCTAGGTTAGCAATAATCTCTCTTAGTGTTTCCTCAATGTTACTATATGTTTTGTTATACTGAAGATGCTAAAACTACTTTTGTTAGTTGTCACCCTAAGAATGCATAGGCTGAGTCTATCTACAAGTCCTCAACAATGGTTCCAAAAATATGTTGCACACAAGCATGAACTATAGGCACCGTGTTAGGGTGGGACCCTCTATCCTACCTTAGGCCAAGACTTGTAGACTTATTTATGCATGCTATACCATTATTAATATTTATCTTGGTACTTGAGTAGATTGAGTATATTTAATTAGTATGTTAGTTGGATATTGAAAGATTAATTCTAATTTTAGGTGTTGTTGATGGCTTATATATACGATTATTGATATGGATTTCGGATATGATTAGTGATATGGCCTACTGATATGCTAAATTATATAAATATTGATGTTATTAAAGATATGTATGGATATTATTAATGGCTTATAGACATGATTAATGGCTTATAGATATAATAAATGACTTATAAATATGATTGATGGATTATAAATATGATTAATGACTTACAGATAAGATTAAAGGCTCATAAATTTTATTAATGAGTTATAAATATGATTATTAGCTTATAGATATTGTTAAGGACTCATAGATATAATTAATGTCTTATTGATATGATTAGTGAAATAAGGTAGAAATATCATTATTGACATAGCCTATAGGCAAGGTTATTCACATTACATAATAGATGTGGTATTGGTATGTTTTATTGGTTCGGGTATCGATATTACTAATGGCTGTGATTCTTAATTCTGTTTATAGATATGATTAAAAGAGATTATCTATAGTTATAGTTCATTGGTAAAGTCTATTGAATTAGCTCATAGATATGGATGATTGATATGGTTCATTGATACGATTTATAAATATGTCTTTCAATTTAAGTCAATAGTTGATGATGATCTTGATAATAGGAGTTCCAATTCAAGCTTGACAAATAATGATTGTGATAATGATAATATTAAGTTCAGATTCAAATACAACATTGGGAATTATGTATTAGATGATATGGTTTAGATTGATTCCTGGTTATGGCATCATAATTTGGTAATTTAAGGCTATTCAGTGGCTTATATTCCTTGATTATACCATTTAGGATTATATGGCCATGCGTTGTGTTATTTACTTTTCCATACTTATTGGCTTATGTGGTCTAATATTGTTTTTGGAGTTGTAAGATTTGTAAGTTACAATTTTCTATTCATTTATTTATTTATGCATAACTATGCCGGACCATATTAGGTTTCCCCCTTTTTACTTGGGTTAGATTAATTTATCTTGCATATTATAATATTTCCATCATAAATTAGATTTATCAACCGATGATGCCTGCTGAGTATCCATTGTTTTGGTACTTTTACTACACTTCTATTCCTTTTTGGTGTAGATCCGAGTACTAGTTACTGTTGCTGATTCAATTATAATGTATGGTTGATTTAGGAGATTTTGTGAGATCTTGGAGTTAGAGTTACCCTTTTTCCTTCTATTTATCTATGTCTATTATTTTATATTTGAGATAGATTATATATGACTATTTAGTACTAAGAATTTATTTGTAGTAGCTCTTGTACTGACACTATTGAGAATAGGGATGGTTGTTGATTTTTCTACCTATCTATTAGACTAGTGTTACTATTTTACTTCTACATAAGTCTTAAATTATTAGTTATTGGCTTTTACTCAATTTTACATCTATTTGCCCCATTGTATCTAGCTGTAGGATATGATTTATATTACCTACTAGAGGAATAAATTAGGTGCCATCATGACTCATAAATTGAGTAACAACAAATTTATATTATAGGCTAGGTTTCACTGTTGTTGGTATAAGAGTATGTGTCTAGTTAAGTCCCGCGAACCAAAATGATGACTTCTATTTTTAATCTTTGGGAGGATAAAGGAAACTCTTAGGAGTTCTTCACTTCTTTTACTCATTTCATGGTAAGAATCTATGTGGTTTTCAAAAGCATTCATTTGATTTCAATCTTTTGTAGAAGGCTAGGACACATACTACCACTAAATGAGATGAGAGTCCAACTATCGAACCTTAGGACCCTTTCACTATTAGAGGATGACTTAGAGATTATGGACTGCCTGAGGATGTGTTCCCAACTAGGGGTAAAGATAGGGGGCCTTCACCAAACCTTATTCCCATTTCTGAGCCAGATATTCTTTCGCCCCAACATACAGTGGTCTAGGGACTAGAACAGGCTCCACTATAATATATTTCTTCATTAGTGGTCAGAGATGCTTTGGTTCAACTTTTGGGATTGGTTGGTGGTACATCATTTTATGGTGTACATTCTATGGATTTGAGTGGTACTAAGGCGCGAACACAATAGGTAACTGCGACTTGAGGTCTGTGCTACAGAAGTAACTGCTCATACTGTAGTTGCCAAGACTGCTATGTCTTCAAAAGTACAAAAGTTATTGGGTAAATTCTTGAGATTGGCTCCACCTATCTTTTCTTGTGCGTCGAGCAAGGAACCATATGAGTTCTTAATTCCTTGTGAAACTCATTATTTGTGCTTAGTTGAGACTCGTCGTGTAGATTAACTTTCACTTTCCATTATGATTCTTTATATAGTTGTAGACTTCATTGTCAGTCACAACATAATAGTAGAGTCTTTCTCAGTGTCTATCCCAGTAGGTAATTTTATTGTAGCAAGACGGTTATATAGAAACTACATGGTCACAGTGTCGTAGAATGTTACTTCATGATAATAGATTTGACTTATCGCTGCGATTCTTAATTCAGTGTATAGAAATGAGAAAAAGAGATGATCTATAGTTATAGTTCATTGGTAAAGTCTATTTAATTAGTTTATTGGTATGACTTATTGATATGGTTCATTGATACAGTTTATAAATATGTCTTTCGATTTGGGTTGACAATTAATGATGATTTTTGATAATAGGAGTTTTAGTTCAATCCTGACAAATAATGATAATGATAATGATAATATTAAGTTTAGGTTAAAAAACAACATTGGGAATTATGTATTTGATGATACAGTTTAGATTGATTCTTTATTATGGCATGATAATTTGGTAATTTAAGGCTATTAAGTGGCTTAGTTTCCTTGATTGTACCATTTAGAGTTGTATGATCCATATGTTATAATTTTATATACATTTATCTATTTATGTACAACAGTGCCAGAGCTTATTATTTTTTCCCTTTTTACTTGGCTTAGCTTAATTTATCTTGTATATTATCATATTTTTATCATAAATTAGCTTTGTCAGCCGAAGATGCATGCTGACTACCCATTGTTTTTGTACTCTTCCTGCACTTCTATTCCTTTTTAGTGTAGATCCGAGTACTAGTTACTGTTGCTGATTCGATTATTACGCATGGTTGATTTAGGAGATTATGTGAGCTCTAGGAGTTAGAGTTACCCTTTTTCCATCTATTTATATTTGTCTATTATTTCATCTTCGAGATAGATTATATATGACTATTTAGTTCTAAGAATTTACTTGTAGTACATCATGTACTGACACTATTGAGTATAGGGATGGTTGTTTATTTTCTACATATCTATTAGACTATTATTACTATTTTACTTCTACTTAAGTCTTTTATGGTTAATTGTTGGATTTTAGTCCATTTTCCATCTATTAGTCCCATTGCATCTAGCTATAGGATATGGTTTATATTACCTACTAGAGGGATAAATTAGGTGCCATCAGGAGGACTCATAAATAGAGTCGCAACAAATTTATATTAGAGGCTAGGATTCACTTGTATTGTTGGTTTAAGAGTATATTTCTAGTTGAGTCCCGCAGACCAAAATGATGACTTCTGTTTCTTATCTTCGAGAGGATATAGGAAACTCTTAGGTGTTCTTTACTTGTTTTACATATTTTATGCTAAGAATCTAAGTTGGTTTCTAAAGCATTCCTTTAGTTTCACTCTTTCGTAGGTTTCTAGGACACGTGCTCTCACTAAATAAGATGAAGGTCCAGATATCGAGCCTTCAGATACTTTCACTATTAGAGAATGACGTAGAGATTGTGGACTGCCTAAGGATGTGTTCCCAGCTAGGGGCAAAAATAGGGGTCCTTCACCAAACATTATTTCCGCTCCTGAGCCAGAGATTCTTCCGCCCTAACATACAGTGATCTAGGGACTAGAACAGGCTCTGCAATAATTTATTTCTTCATCAGTGGACATAGATGCTTTGGTTCAACTTTTGGGATTGTTTGGTGGTACACCATCTTATGGTGTACATTCTGTGGATCAGAGTGGTACTGAGGCGCGGGAACAACCGGTAACTGCGACTTGAGCTCTGTGCTGCACAAGTAGCTTCTTAGTTGGTAGTTTCCCAAACTTCTATGTCTTCAAAAGTACAAAAGTTATTGGGTAGATTCTTGTGATTGGCTCTGCCTAGCTTTTCTGGTTCATCGAGTTAGGAACCATTTGAGTTCTTTATTTATTGTGAGACTCGTAATTTGGGCTTAGTTGAGACTCATAGTGTAGATTAACTTTTACTTTCCTTTGTGATTCTTTATATAGTTGTGGACTTCGTTGTCAGTCACAACATATTAGCAGAGTCTTTCTCAGTGTCTATCCCAATAGGTATTTTTATTGTAGCAAGACGGTTATACAGAAACTTCATAGTCACAGTGGCGTAAAATGATACTTCATGATGATTGATATGACTTATGGTTGTGATTCTCAATTCAGTATATAGAAATGAGTAAAAGAGATGATGTATAGTTATAGTTCATTGGTAAAGTATATTTAATTAGTTTATCCGTATGGCTAATTGATATGGTTCATTGATACAGTTTATAAATATGTCTTTCAATTTGAGTCGATAGTTAATAATGATCTTGATAATAGGAGTTCCAATTCAAGCCTGACAAACAATGATTATGATAATGATAATATTAGGTTCAGGTTCAAATAATACATTGGGAATTATGCATTAGATGATATGGTTTAGATTGATTCTTAGTTATGGCATGATAATTTGGTAATTTAAGGCTATTTATTGGCTTAGTTTCCTTGATTGTGCTATTTAGGCTTATATGGCCATGTGTTGCGTTATTTACTTTTCCACACTTATTGGCTTATGTGATCTAATCTTGTTGTTAGAGTTGTATAATCCGTATGTTACAATTTTCAATGCATTTATTTATTTATGTACGGTAGTGCCGGAGCTTATTAGGATTTCCCTTTTTTACATAGATTAGCTTAATTTATCTTGTATATAATCATATTTCTATAATAAATTAGCTTTGTCAGCCGATGATGCCTGCTGAGTACCCATTATTTTGGTACTCTTACTGCACTACTACTCCTTTTTGGTGTAAATCCGAGTACTAGTTACTGTTGCTGATTCGATTATCATGCTTGGTTGATTTAGGAGATTATGTGAGCTCGTGGAGTTAGAGTTACCCTTTTTCCTTCTATTTACCTACGTTTATTATTTAATCTTTGAGATAGATTATATATGACTATTTAGTACTAACAATTTATTTGTAGTAGCTCTTGTACTGACACTATTGAGTATACGGATGGTTGTTGATTTTCTACCTATTTATATGACTATTATTTCTATTTTACTTTTTCTTAAATCTTTGATTGTTTATTGTTGGCTTTTTGTCCATTTTCCATCTATTTGACCCATTGCATCTAGATCAAGGATATGGTTTATAATACCTGCTAGAGGGATAAATTAGATGCCATCATGACTTATAAATAGAGTTACAACAAATTTATATTAGAGGCTAGGTTTCACTGCTATGGTTGGTTTTAGAGCATGTGACTAGTTGAGTCCCGCGGACCAAAATTATTACTTTTTTTTCTTATCTTTGGGAGGATATAGGATACTCTTCGGTGTTCCTCAGTTCTTTTACTCATATTCATTCTTGGAATCAAAGTTGGTTTCTAAAGAATTCCTTTGGTTTCACTCTTTCGTAGATGGCTAGGACAGGTGCTACCACTAAATGAGATGAGGGTCCAGATATCAAGCCTTAGGATTCTTCCTCTATTAGAGGATGACTTAGAGATTGTGGACTACCTAAGGATGTATTCCCATCTAGGGGAAAAAATAAGGGGCCTTCACCAAACCTTATTCTTGTTCATGAGCCAGAGATTCTTCCATCCAAGTATACAGTGGTCTAGGGACTAGAACATGATCCACTATAATTTATTTCTTCATTAGTGGTCAGAGATACTTTAGTTCAAATTTTGGGATTGTTTGGTGGTACACCATCTTATGATGTACATTCTATGGATCAGAATGGTATTGAGGTGCAGGCACAAGCGGTAACTGTGACTTGAGGTTAGTGCTACACAAGTAGCTGCTCAGTCGGTGCTGCCCAGACTGCTATGTCCTCAAAAGTACAAAATATATTAGGTAGATTCTTAAGATTGGATCCGTCTATCTTTTCTTGTACATCGAGCTACGAACCATATGAGTTCTTGATTTCTTTTGAGACTCGTTATTTGGGCTTAGTTGAGAGGCATAGTGTAGATTAACTTTCACTTTTTTTTTATGAATCTTTATATAGTTGTAGACTTCATTGTTAGTCACAACATATTAGCATTCTTTCTCAGTGTCTATCCTAGTAGGTAATTTAATTATAGCAAGACGGTTATACAGAAACTGAATGGTCACAGTGTCTTAGAATGTTACTTTATGATAATAGATAAGACTTATTGCTACGATTCTTAATCCAGTGTATAGATATGAGTAAAAGAGATGATCTATAGTTGTAGTTCATTGGTAAAGTTTATTGAATATGTTTATCAGTATGGCTGATTGATATGGTTCTTTTATATGTTTTATAAATATGTCTTTTGATTTGAGTCGACAGTTGATGATGATCTTCATAATAGGAGTTCCAATTCAAGCCTGACAAATAATGATTATGCTAATGATAATATTAAGTTCAAGTTTAAATACAACATTGGGAATTATGTATTAGATGATACGATTTAGATTGATTCTTGGTTATGGCATGATAATTTGGCAATTTTAGGCAATTTAGTGGCTTAGTTTCCTTGATTGTACCATTTAGGCTTATATGGAATTGTGTTGCGTTATTTACTTTTCCATACTTAATGCCTTATGTGGTCTAATAATCTTGTTAGAGTTAATGACCCGTATGTTTCAAATTTTTATGCTTTTATTTATTTTTTATGTACAACAGTGTAGAGCTTATTAGTTTTTCCCCCTTTTACTTGGAGTAGCGTAATTTATCTTGTATATTATCATATTTCTATCATAAATTAGCTTTGTCTGCCGATGATGCCTGTTGAGTACCCATTGTTTTAGTACTCTTACTGCACTTCTATTCCTTTTTGGTATAGATCCGAGTACTAGTTACTGCTGCTGATTCGATTATCATGCATGATTGATTTAGGAGATTGTGTGAGCTCTTGGAGTTAGATTTACCCTTTTCACTTCAATTTATCTATATCTATTATTTCATCTTCGAGATAGATTTTATATAACTATTTAGTACTAAGAATTTATTTGTAGTAGCTTTTGTACTGACATTTTTGAGTATAGGGATGGTTGTTGATTTTCTACCTATCTATTAGAGTATTATTACTATTTTATTTCTACTTAAGTCTTTAATTGTTAATTGTCTGCTTTTAGTCCATTTTCCATCTATTTGTACCATTGCATCTAGCTCCAGGGTATGGTTTATATTACCTACTAGTGGGATAAATTAGGTGCCATCATGACTCATAAATTGAGTCGCAACAAATTTGAATTTGAGGCTAGGTTTAACTTCTATTTTTGGTTTATGAGCATGTGTCTAGTTGAGTCCCACGGAAGAAAATTATGGATTATTTTTTTTATCTTTCGGAGGAGATAGGAAGCTCTTAGGAGTTTTTCACTTCTTTTACTCATTTCGTACGAAGAATCTAAGTTGGTTTCTCTAGCATTCCTTTGGTTTCACTCTTTCGTAGATGGATAGGACACCTGCTACCACTTAATGAGATGAGGGTCAAGATATCGAGCCTTAGGATCCTTTTACAATTAGAGTATGACTTAGAGATTATGGAATGCTTAAGGATGTGTTCCCGGTTAGGGGCAAAGATAAGGTGTTTTCACCATACCTTATTTGAGGCCTTAATATTCATCTAAATGGATCATAAAACTACCAAACCAATATAATTTATTTCTCATAAGCTTGAAGCATGGTTCTATTATCGGTTGGGATTCTCGGGGTATTACACTGCCTTACTAGGAAACTGAAACTTCACCACATGGGTGCGATAATCTATTGATGCATAGCATGAATAGATCTTAATCATGCCCAAGATAACACCGAAATCTATCGTCTCTAAAGTTATTAAGTCTTCTAATTTTATTTTATGGAGCATAGTAATAGGACACTTCTTATAGACTCTTCTAGCAATAAATAAATCATCTACTGAGGTGGAAACTACGAAGTGCTTAGGGAGATTTTCAAGACCTACCCCAAAATTTACAATGACCGATGGAGTTATATAAGAGAGATTCGATCTCAGGTCTAACAACACATATTCATCAAGTTGAAAGGCACAAAGTATATCGGTGACAATATTTGGAGGACTCTTATACTTCTGACGTCATGGTAAAGCATAAAACCAATTATGGCATTGACCACCACCGGTACTGGATGATAAGCCCTATGGAGGAACTAGGGTAGCTAGATGAGCTACTGGATTGTAGACTGAGTCTGAGGATGACCATATCTACCTCCCTGCTAAGCATACAGACACTTCTTAATCCAGTGACCTATCTTACCACAACCATAGCAACCCTCTCTACATATCGTGAATTCACTCAGCTTGTTCCTGCCATACTTTGTACATGTCGGGTAACTAGTCCACTCGACCACACTATTTAGAGTCCTGGAATTGTAATTCCTTCCCGACAGATCTTGCCTGGTCCTAGATGCGGGGGCACTAGCTGATGTTGGCTCATGTACTAATGAATGACCCTAAAATTGTGAATGGCTTTCCTCTCCAGACCTTGGCTGACTATACTCTAACTGTCCAGTCCTAGCTTTCTTGTTTCTCCTTTCTTTCCTTCAACTTCTTTGCATCAATCTGTTAAGCATGAGTATGGAACTGAGCAACATTCCATGTCTCCAATTATCATGGCAGTCTTATAGTCCTTGACCACCAAATCAAACACCCTAGTAACAAACTTACTCATATGAGTTGTAGAGTCAGATAATAACTCTAGGGAATACTTAGCTAATTGAGTGATCTTAAGGAAATACTCCTTCACTTTCATAGAGAATCTCCTCAGGTTCATGAACTTCTGCACTTTATCCTTTCTCATATCATGAGGAAATAACCTGTAAAGAAAAGCATTGTGAAATACCTGCTAGCTTATAGGAGCTGCATTATCACCCCTACCATACTTTGAAATAGTGACCCAATCATTAACAACATCATTTGGCCTATACGATGCAAGATCTACACTCTTATCTTCAGTAATATGCATGATCTGAGTAATCTTTCCCATCTCATTAATAAAGAGTTGAGGATCCCCCATCTACCTTTGACCCATGGAACTCAGGTAGATTCATTTTCATAAATTCCCAAATTCTGACTACAGCTAAGTTACCATTTTGATGAAATAGAGCTGCTTCCTGTTGGTTTCCCTGAACATTAGCATTCATAGCTTGGGATAACGCTTTAAAGGCATCTCAAAATACAACATCGAAAACATTCTCATTCAGAGAGTTTACGTGCAGTTGTGGTTGATCACCATTTTTTCATGTGTCATCTCGATGAGGAGGAATATTTTGTCATGTGAAAACATAAATTAGGATAGATATACACAACTTCAAGCATGATAGATCATGAAAGAATGGATGATTCCTAACTCATTCCGTAGCCTTTTTCTTATAATTGTGGTGTGCTTCACATTCATGATCAAGACTCTACATAATGCAGCTTATCTGACTCCCAAGGCCTCTTTAAAACCTTAGGCACTTATAACAAGTTGGTAAATCCTAGGAGCACCCCCTGGACAACACATGGTTCTCAGAACTACAAATAGCTTCAAGCTACTCCACGATATCTATTCAACTTAGATCTCAAATGAAAGGTGATCTAACATGTAGAAAAATTGAAGGTAAAAAATTCCATATATTAATGTAAATCTTTAACTTAGAAAACCATAAACAAACTCTTTTAATATAGAACATACACAGTTTCAGAAGCCTCTACTGCTAACTAGAGAGCCACCGAGACAGAACCCCAACTGACTTAAACTTAAATAGAAATCAAGGATCTATAATAAATTTCTATAATAAACGTGAGTTTGATAAACTTAGTCCTATGGATATGAAGACTCATAAAAAATAGGGATGCCCTCTATGATGCTCATGATCAATCATACTTCCTGAAACTAGTACCAAAACCTACATTATAAGACAATGTAGCATATAAAAATATATGTGGCTCAGAACTTCTGGAATGTACTGAGTATGTGGGGGTGAATGCATGTGTAAAACAAGAATTTAATATATATATATATATATATGTGTGTGTGTGTGCATGTACTTTCAAATAATGCAAGCTAAGCGTAAATGACTAACCTTGGACTTGAGTAAAACTGAAAACTGCAAGATCATAGAACATGGCTATTGAAACATGTGAATAAGCTAAGTGAGACATAACACTTAGTTTCTAAATTCCATAATTTTGTTCTTTATTTTGGGAGATTTTTCTAACCGACATAAACCATGTGAGCTACTATGGATTCAAACATCTTACCCACGTTGGGGAGAAATGTTCTACCCTTGTCATTAGAATAGAACCTTAACACAAGTGATCACTATACTTCTTCCATATTGGGAAAAGTAGACACTCTCTAACAAGGTTTTCTTAAACCTACGGTGGCTCATAATTTCTAGGAAATTAGGATACTCTCATACCTATTCCATTCTCAGTGCTAAATACTACTCCCAAGACATATATATAGGCTCATACTTAGTAAATCCACCTTAAAATAGCATAAGGGTGTATAGACTTAAAACTAGTTATGCTTCTCTTTAATTTAAATCATAATCAAGATGAAAACTTGTAGATTTCAGGTCTTATCTTTAGATATAAGGATCAAACTTTCTTAAATCATACTATAATGCATATGAATGGATCTTAAAAGCTTACACTTTCTTGCAAACTTAACTTCTTAAATCTTTAAACTTTTACTTTCTTTCATTGCACTTATAAGAAAATATTAGGCTCAATACCCATATATAAATCTTTCATCGAAATCCAAATCAAAGTAATAAATTTCAAATCACAATATCAATCTTAAAGTTCAAAACATGAATAGATTTAACCTTTATTAATCTTTAGCCTTTATATCACAAGATAAGGTTATACTTCAATAAATGAGAATTTGGGGAATGAACCCTAATGTAAAACATATAAAATCAATCTTAGAAATTATGCTTTTTGGGCACAAGGATGGAAGATTAACCTAGTTCAAAACCCTACATACCTAAAATTACTTGACTTGTGAAGAGATGACTTGGTGAGAGAAACCCTAATATTGTTGTTTTTAAAGATGGAAGTAGAATAGATATTGTTAATCAACTTAGTGATTAAGGAAAATAATGCCTCTTGGGTGATAAGTCATGGATAGGGAGTTATAAAGTGGAAAATACTAAAAGGTCCCTTAACTGAACTTATCAAAATTTGACCGCTAGTCGTCATGAGTCAACTAATGACTCGTAAGATAAGGTTACTACTTTGCCTAGAAACTTGTGAGCTTGGAAATAGTAAGGAATGCACACAATGATCAACATATGAGTCATATCTTATGACTCGTCACATATCCATACGACTTTTATCATTCTCTCGTAACTTGGATGGGGAGTTAGGGGACATATACTTTCTAACCATATGACTTTACTTCATATGATTCATAACATCCTATGACAATTCCTAGGGTCAAATCATATCTACAACAAACTCCAACTACTCTACACTACCATAGCTATGACTTAGAACTTACGATTCGTAAGGTGTATACACAACTTAAGAAGATGAGTCGTAAGTTTCTCAGTGGCTTTTAAACATGGTATATTTCATCATAACAGGTTTTCCATAGGAATCTTATCTTATATAGGTTAAGATAAGTAGAATTTAGTGAAGCATATTCACCATTTGGCTAATCTTGGAGTCCATCTCTTAGATTTTTAGAATGTTGGTGTGATTGTTAAAGAGGTGGCAAAGTCATCCCTTGGTGTTGAGGTAAAGGAAAAACAAATATTGGATCCTATCTAGATGCAAATAATAAAGGATGTAGGAAAATAGAATATGATGATTTTGATAGATCGGTGGTGATAGTATCTTGAGGTATCAAGGTAGATTATGTGTTCCCAATATTAATGGGTTGTGAGGTAAAAATTTTTCCAAAACACATGAGTCCTGTTATACTATCCATCCTGGTTTAATAAAAATGTATCATGATCTTAAGGAGATTTATTTATGGAGTAATATGAAGTGGGATTTCGATAATTTTATGGCCAAGTGCACGGTGTATCAGTATGTAAAAGTGGAGCACTTGAGGCCCAGTGGGTAGACTCAAGATATTGAGATTCTGATGTGGAAATGGGAGATATTTATTATGGAATTAATTATTGGTCTTCTGCGGTCTCGCCAATAATTTGATTCGATTTGGCTCATCGTGGATAAAATGGTTAAGTTTGCTTACTTTTTGCCAGAGAGGACTACTTTCTCTTCATACGATTATAACAATTTGTTCATCGAGATGATTGTGAAGTTTCATGGTGCTCTATTTTCCATCATATCTAATTAGGGTACTCAGTTCTTACCTTACTTTTGGAGGTCATTCTAGCGAGGTTTGGGGACTAAGGTGACCCTTAGTACCGCTTTCCACCCAAAGATGGATGAGCATCTGGAAAGGACAATTAGTCCTTGGAAGATATTCTTTGGGCTTGTACCTTTTATTTTTGTGGTAGTTGGGTTGACTACCTGCATTTTATAGAATTTTCCTGCAACAACAGTTATCACTCTAGTATTGGTATGGCTCAATTTAAGGCCTTCTATGGTAGGAGGTGTAGGTCTCTTATTAGGTAGTTTGAGGTCGATGAAAATAAGTTATTTGGTCCTAATTTGGTTCACCAATCCATGCATAAAGTGAAGGTGTGAAAATAAGTTATTTGGTCCTAATTTGGTTCACCAAGCCATACAAAAGGTGAAGGCAAATAGGGATAGACTTAAGGTCGTCCAATGTCACCAAAAGTCCTACACAAACATGAGGCGAATGAAGTTGGATTTTAGTGTTGGTGATTTGGTATTCTTGAAGGCGTCCCCCATGAAAGGAGTGATGTGGTTTGGTAAGAAGGAGAAACTTAGTCCCCTCTATTTTTGTTCATACTTAGTTTTGAAAAGGGTTGGTAATGTTGCATATGAATTGGAGTTTACTTCTAGTTTGAGCTTCATTCATCTAATATTTTATGTTTCATTGTTGAGATAGTGTGTGGGTGACCCTTCGACGGATGTTCTTTTACAGGAGGTGGATATTTTGGATTACTTGTCTTATGAGAAAGTCCCAATTTAGATTTTGGATTGGCAAGTCTGTCGGTTGCACACATAGGATGTATCATCAATAAAGGTTCATTGGAGGAACTAAAAGGTCGAGAAAGCTATATGGGAAACTGAGGATGACATAAAGTCCAAGTATCAATTCTTTTTTCCCGTTACAGATAATCATCCGTGAGGTATGTATTTTTATTAGCATCTTTGTTTTCTGTCTTTGCTAAAGATAAGTGTAGTTGTTTTTGGAGTCAAATCATGCTAATAAATTCCTTGTCCTATCATTCAAGGATGAATGATCCTTAGGGGGAGTATGTAACACCCCAGGATTTTGGTTCTTGAAATTTTCTATAATCCTCAGTATCATGAATACGATTTCTCTGACGAGACGTAAGGAGTCTTTATGAGTCATTTGACCAAATCGTAACCAAAATAGAAAGAGTATGTCAGAGTTCTTCTCTGATTACGAGTGGCTCACTATGAGTCGTAAGAACTTGTTATGACTTATTGGGTGTATGCTGGACCCTACTAGTTATGGCATCCCATTACGAGTCATATAGCTTGAGTCATAGGGTAACCAGACTGGGAATGCCTTGGAGACAGTCTTAGCTATGACTTATTGTGACCAGTCGTACTGAGTCTATACGAGTCATATAGTTACTTGTAGTTATTGGAAACTAAATTTTATTTTTTAAATTGAGGCACTTTAGACAATTCCCTTCTCACCCAATTAAAACCCCAAGTTCATAACTCACTTAAAAAGGATTATTTCCCATTCATAATGTACTCAAACACTCCCAAAGCTCTCTTAAATTCTCTCAAGCAGCCATACATAGTGTTTCCAAGAAGTAGGCCATCCAAGGGTTCAAAGGTTGAATTCTTTTCATGAAACATGGTATTTCAGGCATGCTACTCTTTCCTAAGTATTAATTTTTTAAAATCATGAGTTTTAAAGTGTTGTCATATCATATTGAGGTTTGTTTCGAAAGCATGTGTTGAGGGCATTGAACAATTATTATTTATGTGATGTTTCATGTTTGTCCCTGCATGGGTTACGTTTACATAGTGGTTTCAAAATCAAATTGATTAATAGGAATTATGAAAGAACTAGGGATTTTGATACCCCAAACTTGTGACTTTTAAAGTGGTTATGAACGGACCCCAACCCCTATTTGGAATTCGTTTTGAATAGAAAAAGTATGTATATTAAACTACTCATTAACTACTGCATAATATGAAAAGTCAATGAAGCATAATGATTTTTTAATTGAACCTTAAGGGGTTGTGTAATTCCTATAGCCAATGTATAATTGAACCAAAGAGGATAGTGATTTCACCCCAATGAGGGTAAATGGTGTGGCATGTTAATGTTATATTGCAATTGTAGTTAGTATGATTATACCAACAACGTATTCCAAAATGTATATCATGGTTTAATAAATGATAATGTATGTGCTAGTTGTTTTAATTGGGTTTTAATGAGTTTTTTATAGCTGAGTCATGAAAGTGTATGTCTTAAAGGAACAATACTGGAAACCATTGTTGTCGAAGCCGGGGTCTATATGATCGGGTTGTTCGAGTCCTATTTAATATTATCATTTGATTGGGAGGTTCGAGTCCCCTACATCATATTATATGATTTGGTACTCATTTCTCCTTAATATACCGGGAGGTTAGACTCCCCTATGCTGCATATGTATACCCTCTGGTTCGTGTGGCTACACACAATGGGGACCTACCAGCTGGTGGAGAGTTGGGAACTATATCCCGTGTGTGCCTTCTTATAATATAATGGTTGAACTACAAAATCTAAGCTTAAGTGTAAGAGTGCATGTTAAGTATCATTTCCTATCCCGACATGTGATATATATATATTTATATATGTATACATGCATATGTATTTGATTATGTGCATGGGTTTTGAATCATTTTGAACTGTGGAATATTATATTATGTTATCCTTATCCCCGAGCTATATGCTAGTGTTCACCCTACTAACTGCCTCAGGACGTTGTATCCTCACACGATGCATGCACGGAAGATACCTCTACTTTTCCTACGTGGAGCTAGGTGGACTGGCTCAGTTCTTAGTTTTGTTGTGATGAAGTGGTGAGCTTCCATACTTTGGAAGACTTAGACATTTCATCAGTTCTTATCATAGACTAGAGTTGAGATTTTGATTATCATTAACATTATTATTTTCATTGTCATTGTCTTCTTTAAGAGTCGGGGACGTGTCCCGACCAAGACTGGTTTTTGGTTCTTGTGATAGAAGTATTTGTTGGATTACTATAGACTTAGGGGATGTTGGTCAGTTGGTTTTGCCGGTCGATGGTTATCAGTTATAGACATGCCCTATTATTCTTTGATCTTATCTTGTTATATGTTTGGAATTCGTCGGACATTAGGGATATTATGTTGATTGGTTAAGTGCACAAGCGTGATCTCTAGTCCCCATGGTACTTGAGATACCCATCACGGCCATGCCCTAGTTCAGGTTGTGACATCCATCTTCACATACATCTTTTCTTTTCCCCATATCATTAAGCTAGTTCACATACAATGCAGTGGGAGAGTTTTCCATTAGCATATTATTCAATTTTGAACACTTTTCTTTCTTTTCATCACACAACTACCAATCACAACAAAACAATTTTTTACACCTATATATACTTCTAGGGGTATCACTTTCACCTTTTTTCTTCCTTTTTTTTACACTCCTTATCTTATTAAGTTTACGCTAAAGCACTTAGGATCTTTTAATCAAATTAAGGTCAAACAAAGAAATGGATTAAACTACATATGAGGCTACCAAAGTGTAGTCTAAAGCCTGAACGAGGTTAACTATGATTATAAAAAAGGGTAGGTCACAAATGGTAAGAAACATGGCTATCAAATAAATGCCAATAACATCTCAAAAATCCACACTCTTTATTTCATTTTGCACACACACCAGCAAAGTTCTTGACATCAAATGCATCAAGGAATACACAAAAGCTCACTTTACACCTGGCACATGCTCAACTCAAGTAGGATTATCATGAACTGTCAATGAAGAAATCATATAAATTCATCCTTAAGACAACAACGTACAAGAGTCATCAACTAGAGACTAGGTGTCTCAAGTGTAGTAATTCACTCAAACAATACACTTTTACACATAAAATACACTTGCATCATGCAATACTAAAAAGCAAATCATTTTGTAATTTTTTCAAGTTTTTAAATTTAACCCAAAAACTAGAAAAACAACTAAATACTAAATATAACCCAAAAATTAGAAAAACAACTAAATACTAAGATCCTACCACAATCATTTCACCTGAAACTATGCGAATTTTCCCACCCCACACTTAAAACTCACTTTTTCCCCAAAGTAAACTAAAAAGTATGGACAAAAATACTCCCTGAGGGCTCTAACCCTAGATAGTAGAATCTTTATACATCAAGATGGTCCAGGGAACTCACACTTAGTCTTCACGATGCTCCTTATCTTAAGTCTCCGGTACTCAAACTTCCCATCAAGCTATGACTCAAAACTAAAAAAATATATGAAGTAAAACTAAAATACTGAAAATAAAACCTACCTTAACTTGGGTTTCCTCATAAGATGCAATTGATTTAGTGTCGCAGCACGACCTACCATCATTACTCAACCGAATTCCTTCATCCTCTTCCTTTTACATGGAGGCCATCTTTTTATTCATTTCTAATCTCTTGAGTATGTACTCTTAAGGTCAATGTCTTTCCTAACCATAACCTTTCCAGGCTCATCAATCATCATCACTTTGGGATTTGGTGGTGGCTTAAGCAACTCAACGAGACTATTGGATGACATTTTAGTGGTGTACTTTCTACCACCCCACACTTATACACTACCATTATTGTAATCATACACAAATCTTTGTAGTGGGAAAGTGTATCAAGTATTTTATAAACTCTGGAAACCACTTTTTTGTTATTTAATCTTATTGTGAAGGTGACATCTCTCACGTCTATCAATGCTCCTCTTGATGGTAAAATGGATGTCCCAGAATAATCAGTCAATTTTAATATACATTATAATCCTAAACACTAAAATTAGAGGGAATTACAAACTTACCAACCTTTATAAGGATATCCTCAATTATTCCATCGGTCTTCATTATGGTCTTGCTTGCCAATTGCAGCATCAAAGGGAATGGTCTCAGCTCACCCAACCCAAGAGTTTTGAACATGGACAGAGGCATCAAATCTTTACTTGATCTCAAATCACTTGAGACATGGACTACTTCACTGTCACCAATCTATAAGGGAAGGGTGATTACCCTGGGTCTTTAAGTTTCTAGAGTAAATTTTTCACTACCACAGAGTTGCACTCCTTTATTAATGCCACCCTTTCAATGTCCCACAACATCACTTTATTAGTCACCTCATCCATCAAATACTTGGTGTACTTGGGCATTTCTTTTAAAATATATAGAAAAGGTAAATTAATGTGAAGTTCTATAAATATGTCAAAGAACTTCTTGAAACAAGCATCCTTTATGGTTTTCTTGAATCGGTGAGCGAATGCTGGTAGTGCTTTGTTATTCAATTGTTCACCAACCATTGTTTTTGGGTACTTAGACTTTTCTAAATTATTAATAACTTTGTTTGCAACCTGTTGTGGAACTAACTATGTATCTACCTCCTTAACTTTCTTTAGAAGTTTGTCATTAAGCTCCTTACCACTCTTCAAAGTGATTGCCATAAATTTCTTCAGATTTTCATTATTACTTGGAAAACCACCTTGTGTCTTGGTATTCTGTGCCTGTTGTAATTGCCCCAATTTTTACTCTAACTACTTCTAAGATACTTTTTGATTTTTAATATCAACAACCATCTTTTCTTGGTTAGCCAGGATCTCTTGTAGTGTTTTCTCAATGTTACTATATGTTTTGTTATACTGTAGATGCTAAAACTACTTTTGTTAGTTGTCAACCTAAGAATGCATAGGATGAGTCTATCTAAAAATCCTCAACAATGGCACAAAAAACATGTTGCACCTAAGCACGAACTGTAGGCACCGTGTTAGGGTGGGCCCCTCTTTCCCACCTTAGGCCAAGACTTGTGTTATCCTTGTAGACTTATTTATGCATGCTATACCATTATTAATATTTATCTTGGGACTTGAGTATATTGAGTATATTTAATGAGTATGTTAGTTGGGTATTGAAAGATTAATTCTAATTTTAGGTGTTGCTGATGATATGGCTTATATATACAATTATTGATATGGATTTCGGATATGATTAGTGATATGGCTTACTGATATGCTAAATTATATAAATATTAATGTGATTAAAGATATGTATGGATATTATTAATGGCTTATAGACATTATTAATGGCTTATAGATAAAATAAATGGCTAATAGATATGATTGATGGATTATAAATATGATTAATGACTTACAGATAAGATTAAAGGATCATAAATTTTATTAATGGGCTATAAATATGATTATTAGCTTATAGATATTGTTAAGGTCTCATAGATATGACTAATGGCTTATAGATATGATTATTGAAATAAGTTATAAATATCATCATTGACATAACCTATGGGCAAAGTTATTGGCATTACAAAATAAATAAGGTATTGGTATGTTTTATGGGTTCGGGTATCGATATGACTAATGGATGTGATTCTTAATTCAATGTATAGATATGAGTAAAAGAGATGATCTATAGTTATAGTTCATTGGTAAAGTCTATTGAATTAGTTTATCGATATGGCTGATTGATATGGTTCATTGATACAGTTTATAACTATGTCTTTTGATTTGAGTCGATAGTTGATGATCATCTTGATAATAGGAGTTCCAATTCAAGCCTAACAAATAATGATTGTGATAATGATAATATTAAGTTCAGATTCAAATACAACATTGGAAATTATGTATTAGATGATACGGTTTAGATTGATTCTTGGTTATGGCATCATAATTTGGTAATTTAAGGCTATTCAATGGCTTATATTCCTTAATTGTACCATTTAGGCTTATATGGCCATGCATTGAGTTATTTACTTTTCCACACTTATTGGCTTTTGTGGTCTAATCTTGTTGTTGGAGTTGTATGATCCGTATGTTATAATTTTCTATGCATTTATTTATTTACTTGGCTTAGCTTAATTTATCTTGTATATTATAAAATTTGTATCATAAATTAGATTTATCAACCGATGATGCCTAGTGAGTATCCATTGTTTTGGTACTTTTACTACACTTCTATTCCTTTTTGGTGTAGATCTAAGTACTAGTTACTGTTGCTGATTCGATTATAAGGAATGGTTGATTTAGGAGATTGTGTGAGCTCTTGGAGTTAGAGTTACCCTTTTTCCTTCTATTTATCTATGTCTATTATTTTATATTTGAGATAGATTATATATGACTATTTAGTACTAAGAATTTATTTGTAGTAGCTCTTGTACTGACACTATTAAGTAAAGGGATGGTTATTGATTTTTCTACCTATCTAATAGACTATTATTAGTATTTTACTTCTACTTAAGTCTTAAATTGTTAATTATTGGATTTTAGTCAATTTTCCATCTATTTGTCCCATTATATCTAGCTGTAGGATATGGTTTATATTACCTGCTAGAGGGATAAATTAGGTGCCATCATGACTGATGAATTTAGTCGCAACAAATTTATATTAGAGGCTAGGTTTCACTGCTATTGTTGGATTAAGAGCATTTACCTAGTTAAGTCCCGCGAACCAAAATGATGACTTCTATTTCTAATCTTTGGGAGGATAAAGGAAACTCTTAGGAATTTTTCACTTCTTTTACTCATTTCATGCTAAGAATCATAGTGGGTTTCTAAAGCATTCCTTTGGTTTCACTCTTTTTTAGATGGCTAGGACACTTGCTACCACTAAATGAAATGAGAGTCCAACTATCGAGCCTTAGGATCCTTTCACTATTAGAGGATGACTTAGAGATTATGGACTGCCTGAGGATGTGTTCCCAGCTAGGGGTAAAGATAGGAGGCCTTCACCAAACCTTATTCCCAATTCTAAGCCAGATATTCTTTCGCCCCAACATACAGTGGTCTAGGGACTAGAATAGGCTCCACTATAATTTTTTTCTTCATCAATGGTCAGAGATGCTTTGGTTAAACTCTTGGGATTGGTTGGTGGTACACCATCTTATGGTGTACATTCTATGGATTAGAGTGGTACTATGGCGCGGGCACAACCGGTAACTGCGACTTGAGGTTTGTGCTACACAAGTAAATACTCAGTCAGAAGTTACCCAGACTGCTACGTCTTTAAAAGTACAAAAGATATTGGGTAAATTCTTGAGATTGGTTCCGCCTAGCTTTTCTGGTGCATTGAGATAGGAACCATATGAGTTCTTGATTCCTTGTAAGACTCGTAATTTGCGCTTAGTTTGGACTCGTAGTGTAGATTAACTTTCACTTTTCTTTGTGATTCTTTATATAGTTGTAGACTTCGTTGTTAGTCACAACATAATAACAGAGTCTTTCTCAGTGTCTATCCCAGTAGGTAATTTTATTGTAGCAAGACGGTTATACAAAAACTACATGGTCACAGTGTCGTAGAATATTACTTCATGATAATAGATTTGACTAATCGCCGTGATTCTTAATTCAGTGTATAGAAATAAGTAAAAGAAATGATCTATAGTTATAGTTCATTGGTAAAGTCTATTTAATTAGTTTATCGGTGTGGCTTATTGATATGGTTCATTGATACAATTTATAAATATATCTTTCGATTTGAGTCAACAATTGATGATGATCTTGATAATAGGAGTCTTAGTTCATTCCTGACAAATAATGATTATGATAATGATAATATTAAGTTCAGGTTCAAATACAACATTGGGAATTATGTATTTGATGATATAGTTTAGATTGATTCTTTATTATGGCATGATAATTTGGTAATTTAAGGCTATTTAGTGGATTAGTTTCCTTGATTGTACCATTTAGACTTATATGTCCATGTGTTGCATTATTTACTTTTACACACTTATTGGCTTATGTGGTCTAATCTTGTTGTTAGAGTTGTATGATCCATATGTTACAATTCTATATGCATTTATTTATTTATGTACAGTAGTGCCAGAGCTTATTATGTTTTCCCCTTTTTACTTGGCTTAGCTTAATTTATCTTGTATATTATCATATTTCTATCATAAATTAGCTTTGTCAACCGAAGATGCCTGCTGACTACCCATTGTTTCGGTAATCTTCTTGTACTTCTATTCCTTTTTAGTGTAGATAAGAGTACTAGTTACTACTGCTGATTCGATTATCACACATGGTTAATTTAGAAGATTATGTGAGCTCTAGGAGTTAGAGTTACCCTCTTTCCTTCTATTTATCTATGTCTATTATTTTATCTTCGAGATAGATTATATATGACTATTTAATACTAAGAATTTACTTGTAGTAGCTCTTGTAGTGACTCTATTGAGTATAGGGATGGGTGTTGATTTTCTACCTATCTATTAGACTATTATTACTATTTTACTCCTACTTAAGTCTTTAATTGTTAATTGTTGGCTTTTAGTCCATTTTCCATCTATTTGTCGCATTGCATCTAGCTCTAGGATGTGGTTAATATTACCTACTAGAGGGATAAATTAGGTGCCATCATGACTCATAAATAGAGTCACAACAAATTTATATTAGAGGATAGGTTTCACTGCTATTGTTGGTTTAAGAGAATGTATCTAGTTGAGTCCCGCGGACCAAAATGATAACTTCTGTTTCATATCTTTGGGAGGATATAGAACATTCTTAGGAGTTCTTTACTTTTTTTACACATTTGATACTAAGAATTTAAGTTGGTTTCTAAAGCATTCTTTTAGTTTCACTCTTTCGTAGATAGCTAAGACAAGTGCTCTTACTAAATAAAATGAGGGTCCAGATATCGACCCTTCGAATACTTTCACTATTAGAAAATGACTTAGAGATTTTGAACTGTCTAAGGATGTGTTCCCAGCTAGGGGTAAAAATAGGGGGCCTTCACCAAACCTTATTTCCGGTCCTAAGTCAGAGATTCTTTCACCCAAACAAACAGTGGTCTAGGGACTAGAATAGGATCCACTATAATTTATTTTGTTGTCAGTGGACAGATCTGCTTTGATTTAAATTTTGGGATTTGTTGGTTGTACACCATCTTATGGTGTACATTCTATGGATCATAGTGGTATAGAGGTGCGAGCACAACTGGTAAATGCGACTTGAGGTCTGTGCTGCACAAGTAGCTGCTCAGTCGGTAGTTCCCCAGACTGCTATGTCTTTAAAAGTACAAAAGATATTGGGTACATTCTTTAGATTGGCTCCTCCTAGCATTTTTGGTGCATCGATCTAGGAACCATTTGAGTTCTTGATTCCTTGTGAGACTCGTAATTTGGGATTAGTTAAGACTCATAGTGTATATTAACTTACACTTTTCTTAGTGATTATTTATATAGTAGTAGACTTCGTTGTCAGTCACAATATATTACCAGAGTTTTTTTCAGTGTCAATCCTAGTAGGTAATTTTATTATAGCAAGACGGTTATACAGAAACTACATAGTCATAGTGGCGTAGAATGTTACTTCATGATAATAGATATGACTTATGGCTATTATTCTTAATTCAGTGTATAAAAATGGGTAAATGAGATGATCTATAGTTATAGTTAATTGGTAAGGTCTATTTAATTAGTTTATCGGTATGGCTAATTGATATGGTTTATTGATATAGTTTATAAATATGTCTTTTGATTTGAGTCGATAGTTAATGATGATCTTTATAATAGGAGTTCCAACTCAAGCCTGATAAACAATGATTATGATAATGATAATATTAAGTTCAGGTTCAAATAAAACATTGGGAATTATGTATTTGATGATACAGTTTAGATTGATTCTTTGTTATGGCATTATAATTTGGTAATTTAAGGCTATTCGGTGGCTCAGTTTCCTAGAATGTACCATTTAGGCTTATATGGCCATGCATTGTGTTATTTAATTTTCCATAATTATTGTCTTATATGGTCTAACCTTGTTGTTAGAGTTGTATGATTCGTACGTTACAATTTTCTATGCATTTATTTATTTATGTACGGCAATGCCGGAGCTTATTAGGTTTTCCCATTTTTACTTGTCTTAGCTTAATTTATCTTGTATATTATCATATTTCTATAATAAATTATTTTTGTCAGCCGATGATGCCTGCTGAGTACCCGTTGTTTTGGTACTCTTCCTGCACTTTTATTTCTTTTTGGTGAAGATCTGAGTACTAGTTACTGTTGCTGATTCAATTATCATGCATGGTTGATTTAGGAGATTGTGTGAGCTCTTGGAGTTAGAGTTATCCTTTTTCCTTCTATTTATCTATGTTTATTATTTCATCTTCGAGATCGATTATATATGACTATTTAGTACTAACAATTTATTTGTTGTAGCTCTTGTACTAACACTATTGAGTATAGGGATGCTTGTTGATTTTCTACCTATCTATTAGACAATTAATACTATTTTACTTATTCTTAAGTCTTTGATTGTTAATTATTGGCTTTATGTCCATTTTCCATCTATTTGTCCTATTGCATCTAGCTCTAGGATATGGTTTATAATACCTGCTACAGGGATAAATTAGGTGCCATCATGACTCATAAATTGAGTCACAACAAATTTATATTAGAAGCTAGGTTTCACTGCTATGGTTGGTTTTAGAGCATGTGCCTAGTTAAATCCCGCGAACAAAAATTATGACTTCTATTTCTTATCTTTGGGAGGATATAGGAAACTCTTAGGAGTTCCTCATTTCTTTTACTCATTTCATGCTAAGAATCTAAGTTGGTTTCTAAAGAATTCCTTTGGTTTCACTCTTTCATAGATGGCTAGGAAAGGTGCTACAACTAAATGAGATGAGGGTACAAATATCAAGCCTTAGGATCGTTTCACTATTAGAGGATGACTTAGAGATTGTGGACTGCCTAAGGATGTGTTCCTATCTAGGGGCAAAAATAGGGGGCCTTCACCCAACTTTATTCCTGCAGCTGATCAAAAGATTCTTCCTCCCCAGTATACAGTGGTCTAGGGACTAGAATAGGATCCACTATAATTTATTTCATCATCTGTGGTTAGAGATGCTTTGGTTCAACTTTTGGGATTGGTTGGTGGTACACCATCTTATGATGTACATTCTATGGATCAAAAAGGTATTGAGGCACGGGCACAACCGATAACTCGACTTGAGGTCTGTGCTGCACAAGTAGATGCTCAGTCGGTAGCTTCTTAGACTGCAATGTCTTTAAAAGTAGAAAAAATTATTGGGTAGATTCTTGAGATTGGCTCCGTCTAGATTTTCTTGTGCATCGATCTAGGAACCATATGAGTTCTTAATTCCTTGTGAGACTCATAATTTGGGCTTTGTTGAGATGGAATTGTACATTAACTTTCACTTTTTTTGGTAACTCTTTATATAGTTGTAGACTTTGTTGTCAGTCACAACATATTAGCAGAGTCTTTCTCAGTGTCTATCCATGTAGGTAATTTTATTATAGCAAGACGGTTATACAAAATCTGCATGGTCACGGTATCGTAGAATGTTAATTTATGATAATAGATAAGACTTATGGCTATGATTCTTAATCCAATGTATAGATATGAGAAAAAGAGATGATCCATAGTTATAGTTCATTGGTACAGTCTATTGAATTAGTTATTAGTATGGCTGATTGATGTGGTCCATTGATATGGTTTATAAATATTCTTTCGATTTGAGTCACCAATTGATGATGATCTTGATAATAGGAGTTCCAATTCACGCCTGACAAATAATGATTGTGATAATGATAACATTAAGTTCAGATTCAAATACAACATTCTGAATTATGTATTAGATGATACGGTTTAGATTGATTCTTAGTTATGACATCATAATATGGAAATTTAAGGCTATTCTGTAGCTTATTTTCCTTGATTGTATCATTTAGTCTTATATGGCCATGCATTGCGTTATTTACTTTTCCACACTAATTGGATTATGTGGTCTAATCTTGTTGTTAGAGTTATATGATCTGTATGTTACAATTTCCTATGCATTTATTTATTTATGTATAGCATTGCCGAAGCTTATTAGGTTTTCCCCCCTTTTACTCGGCTTATCTTAATTTATCTTGTATATTATAATATTTTTATCGTTAATTAGCTTTATCAACCGATGATGCCTGCTATGTACCCAATGTTTTGGTACTCTTACTACACTTCTATTACTTTTTGGTGTGGATATGAGTACTAGTTACTGTTGTTGATTCGATTATAATACATGGTTGATTGAGGAGATTGTGTGAGCTCTTGGAGTTAAAGTTATGGTTTTTCCTTCTATTTATCTATGTCTATTAATTTATCTTTGAGATAGATTATATATGACTATTTAGTAGTAAGAATTTATTTGTAGTAGCTCTTGTACTGACACTATTGAGTATAGGGATGTTTGTTGATTTTCTACCTATCTATTAGACTATTATTACTATTTTACTTCTACTTAAGTCTTTAATTGTTAATTGTTGGCCTTTAGTCCATTTTCCATCTATTTGTCCCATTGTATCTAGCTCTAGGATATGGTTTATATTAGCTACTAGAGTGATAAATTAGGTGCCATCATGACTCATAAATTAAGTCGCAACAAATTTATATTAGTGGCTAGGTTTCACTGCTATTATTGGTATACGAGCATATGTCTAGTCGAGTCCCGCAAACCAAAATGATGACTTCTAGTTCTTATCTTTTGGAGGATGTAGTAAGCTCTTACGAGTTCTTCACTTTTTTTACTCATTTTATGCTAAGAATCTAAGTTGGTTTCTAAAGCATACTTTTAGTTTCACTTTTTTGTAGATGGCAAGGACACGTGCTACCACTAAATGAGATAAGGGTCCAAATATCGAGCCTTAGGATCCTTTCACTATTAGAGGATGAGTTATAGATTATGGACTGCCTAAGGATGTGTTCCCAGCTAGGGGAAAATATCGGGGTCCTTCACCAAACCTTATTCCCGCTTCTGAGCCAGATATTCTTTCGCCCCAACATACAGTAGTCTATGGAGTAGAACAGGCTCTACTAAAATTTATTTCTTCATTAGTGGTTAGAGATGCTTTGGTTTAACTTTTAGGATTGGTTAGTGGTACACTATCTTATGGTGTACATTCTATGTATCACAGTGGTACTGAGGCGCGGACACAATTGGTAACTGCGACTTGAAGTTTGTGCTGCACAAGTAACAGCTCAGTCAGTAGTTGCCAAGACTTCTATTTCTTCTAAAGTACAAAAGATATTGGGTAAATTCTTTAGATTGGCTCCACCTAGCTTTTCTGGTGTGTCGAGCTAGGAACCATTTGAGTTCTTGATTCTTTGTGAGACTCATAATTTGGGTTTAGTTGAGACTTATAGTGTAGATTAACTGACTTTCCTTTGTGATTATTTACATAGTTGTAGACTTCGTTGTCAGCCACAACATATTAGTATAGTCTTTCTCAGTGTCTATCCTAGTAAGTAATTTTATTGTAGCAAGACGATTATACTGAAACTGCATGGCCGCAGTGTCGTAGAATATTGCTTCATCATAATAGAATTTACTTATTGCTGTGATTCTTAATTCAGTGTATAGAAGTGAGTAAAAGAGATGATCTATAGTTATAGTTCATTAGTAAAGTCTATTTAATTAGTTTATCGGTATGGCTTATTGATATGGTTCATTGATACAGTTTATAAATATGTCTTTCAATTTGAGTTGATAGTGTATGATGATCTTGATAATAGGAGTTCCAATTGAAGCCATACAAATAATGATTATGATAATGATAATATTAAGTTCAGGTTCAAATACAACATTGGGAATTATTTATTAGTTGATACGATTTAGATTGATTCTTTGTTCTGGCATGATAATTTTTTAATTTAAGGCTATTCAGTGGCTTAGTACTAAGAATTTACTTGTAGTAGCTCTTGTACTGACACTATTGAGTATAGGGATGGTTGTTGATTTTCTAACTATCTATTAGATTATTATTACTATTGTACTTCTACTTAAGTCTTTAATGGTTAATTGTTGGCTTTTAGTACATTTTCCATCTATTTATCCCAATGCATCTAGCTTTAGGATATGGTTTATAATACCTACTAGAGGGATAAATTAGGTGCCATCAGGACTCATAAATAGAGTCGTAACAAATTTATATTAGAGGCTAGATTTCACTGCTATTGTTTGTTTAAGAGCATGTTTCTAGTTGAGTCCAGCAGACCAAAATGATGACTTTTGTTTGTTATCTTTGGGAGGATATAGGAAACTCTTAGGAGTTCTTCATATCTTTTACACATTTCATGCTAAGAATCTAAGTTGGTTTCTAAAGCATTCCTTTAGTTTCACTCTTTCGTAGATGGCTAGGATACGTGCTCTCTCTCAATAAGATGAGGGTCCAGATATCAAACCTATGGATACTTTCACTATTAGAGGATGACTTAGAGATTGTGGACTGCCTAAGGATATGTTCTCTCTCCTGAGCCAGAGAATTTTTTGCCCCAACATACAGTGGTCTAGGGACTAGAAAAAGTTCCACAATAATTTATTTCTTCATCAGTCGACAGAGATGCTTTGGTTTAACTTTTGGGATTAGTTGGTGGTACACTATCTTATTGTGTATATTCTATGGATCAAAGTGGTACTGAGGTGTGGGCACAATGGGTAACTGCGGTTTGAGGTCTGTGCTGGACAAGTAGATGCTCAGTCGGTAGTTACCTAGACTGCTATGTTTTCAAAAGTACAAAAGTTATTGGGTAGATTCTTGAGATTGGCTCCGCCTAACTTTTTTGGTGCATCGAGCTATGAACCATTTGATTTCTTGATTTCTTGTGAGACTCGTAATTTGGGCTTAGTTGAGACTCATAGTGTAGATTAACTTTCGCTTCCCTTTGTGATTCTTTATATAGTTGTAGACTTTGTTGTCAGTCACAACATATTAGCAGAGTCTTTCTTAGTGTCTATCCTAGTAGGTAATTTTATTTTAGAAAGATGGTTATATAGAAACTACATAGTCACAGTGGCGTAGAATGTTTCTTCATGATAATAGATATGACTTATGGCTGTGATTCTCAATTCAGTGTATAGAAATGAGTAAAGGATATGATCTATAGTTATAGTTCATTGGTAAAGTCTATTTAATTAGTTTATCGATATGGCTAATTGATATTGTTCATTGATGCAGTTTATAAATATGTCTTTCGATTTGAGTCGACAGTTAATGATGATCTTGATAATAGGAGTTCCAAATCAAGCCTGACAAACAATGATTATGATAATGATAATATTAAGTTCTGGTTCAAATAGAACAATGGGAATTATGTATTAGATGATATAGTTAGATTGTTTCTTTGTGATGGCATGATAATTTGGCAATTTAAGGCTATTCAGTGGCTTAGTTTCCTTGATTGTACCATTTAGGCTTATATGGCCATGCGTTGCATTATTTACTTTTCCATACTTATTGGCTTAAATGGTCTAATCTTGTTGTTAGTGTTGTATGATCCATATGTTACAATTTTTTATGCATTTATTTATTTATGTACGGTAGTGCCGGAGCTTATTAGGTTTTCCCCTTTTTACTTGGCTTAGCTTAATTTAAATTGTATATTATCATATTTCTATAATAAATTAGCTTTGTCAGTCGATGATGCGTGGTGAGTACCCATTGTTTTGGTACTCTTACTGCTCTTCTATTCCTTTTTGGTGTAAATCTGAGTACTAGTTACTGCTGCTGATTCGATTATCATGCTTTGTTGATTTAGGAGATTGTGTGAGCTCGTGGAGTTAGAGTTACCCTTTTTCCATCTATTTATCTTTGTTTATTATTTCATCTTTGAGATAGATCATATATGACAATTTAGTACTAACAATTTAGTTGTAGTAGCTCTTGTACTGACACTATTGAGTATAGGGATGGTTGTTGATTTTCTACCTATCTATTAGACTATTATTTCTTTTTAATTCTTTGATTGTTAATTGTTGGCTTTTTGTCCATTTTCCATCTATTTGTCTCATTGCATCTAGATCTAGGATATGGTTTATAATACCTGTTAAAGGATAAATTAGGTGCCATCATGACTCATAAATTGAGTCGCAACAAATTTATATTAGAGGCTAGGTTTAACTGCTATGGGTGGTTTTAGAGCATGTGTCTAGTTGAGTCCCGCGGACCAAAATGATGACTTTTATTATTTATCTTTGGGAGGATTTCGGAAACTCTTTCGTAGATGGCTAGGACAGGTGCTACCACCAAATGAGATGAGGGTCCACACATCAAGCCTTAGGATTCTTTCTCTATTAGAGGATGACTTAGAGATTGTGGACTACATAAAGATGTGTTCCCAGCTAGGGGAAAAAATAGGGGTCCTTCACCAAACCTTATTCCTGTTCCTGAGCTAGAGATTCTTCCACCCAGCATATAGTAGTGTAGTGACTAGAACAGGATCTACTATAATTTATTTCTTTATCAGTGGTTAGAGATGCTTTGGTTCAACTTTTGGTATTGGTTTGTGGTACACCATCTTATGATGTACATTCTATGGATCAAAATAGTATTGAGGCTCGGGCACAACCGGTAACTACGACTTGAGGTTTGTGCTGTACAAGTAGCTGCTTAGTCGGTAACTGCCTAGACTACTATGTCTTCAAAAGTACAAAAGATATTGGGTAGATTCTTGAGATTGGCTCCGTCTAGCTTTTCTTGTGTATCGAGCTAGGAACCATATGAGTTCTTGATTCCTTGTGTGACTCATAATTTGGGCTTAGTTGAGAGGCATAGTGTAGATTAACTTTCACTTTTTTTATGACTCTTTATATAGTTGTAGACTTCATTGTCATTCACAATATATTAGGAGTCTTTCTCAATGTCTATCCTAGTAGGTAATTTAATTATAGCAAGATGGTTATATAAAAAGTGAATGGTCACGGTGTCGTAGAATGTTACTTTAGGATAATAGATAAGACTTATGTCTGTGATTCTTAATCCAATGTATAGATATGAGTAAAAGAGATGATCTATAGTTGTAGTTCATTGAATTAGTTTATCGGTATGGCTGATTGATATGGTTTATTTATATGGTTTATAAATATGTCTTTTGATTTGAGTCGACAGTTGATGATGATCTTGATAATAGGAGTTCCAATTCAAGCCTGACAAATAATGATTATGATAATGATAATATTAAGTTTAGGTTTAAATACAACATTGGGAATTATGTATTAGATGATACTATTTAGATTGATTCTTGGTTATGGCATGATAAGTTGGCAATTTCAGGCAATTCAGTGGCTTAGTTTCCTTGATTGTACCATTTAGGCTTATATGGCACTGCGTTGCGTTATTTACTTTTCCATACTTATTGGCTTATGTGGTCTAATCTTGTTATTAGAGTTGTATGATCCGTATGTTCCAATTTTCTATGCATTTATTTATTTTTTATGTACAGTAGTGTGAAGCTTATTAGGTTTTCCCCTTTTTACTTGGCGTAGCTTAATTTATCTTGTATATTATCATATTTCTATCATAAATTAGCTTTGTCAGTCGATGATGCATGTTGAGTACCCATTGTTTTGGTATTCTTTCTGCACTTCTATTCCTTTTTGGTGTATATCCGAGTACTAGTTACTGCTGCTGATTCGATTATCATGCATGGTTGATTTAGGAGATTGTGTGAGCTCTTCGAGTTATAGTTACCCGTTTTCCTTCAATTTATCTGTCTCTATTATTTCATCTTTGAGATTGATTTTATATGACTATTTAGTACTAAGAATTTATTTGTAGCAGATCTTGTACTGACTTTATTGAGTATAGGGATGGTTGTTGATTTTCTACCTATCTATTAGACTATTATTACTATTTTACTTCAACTTAAGTCTTTAATTGTTAATTGTCAGCTTTTAGTCCTTTTTCCATCTATTTGTCCCATTGCATCTAGCTCTAGGGTATGGTTTATAGTACCTACTAGTGGGATAAATTAGGTGCCATCATGACTCATAAATTGAGTCGCAACAAATTTGAATTATAGGCTAGGTTTAACTGTTATTGTTGGTTTAAGACCATGTGTCTAGTTGAGTCCCATGGATGAAAAAGATGGCTTTTATTTGTTTTGTTTGGGAGGAGATAGGAAACTCTTAGGAGTTCTTCACTTCTTTTACTCATTTCTTGCTAAGAATCTAAGTTGGTTTCTATAACATTCCTTTGGTTTCACTCTTTCGTAGATGGCTAGGAGACCTGCTACCACATAATGAGATGAGGGTCAAGTTATTGAGCCTTAGGATCCTTTCACAATTAGAGGATAACTTAGAGATTGTGGACTGCTTAAGGATGTGTTCCCAGCTAGGGGCAAAGATAGGGGGCCTTCACCAAACCTTATTCCATCTCTTGAGCCAGAGATTCTTCCGCCCCAACATACAAAGGTCTAGAGTCAAGAATAGGCTCCACTATAATTTATATCTTCATCAGTGGTCATAGATTCTTTGGTTCACCTTTTGGGATTGGTTGGTGGTACACCATTTGATGGTGTACATTATATGGATTAGAGTGTTACTGAGGAGCGGGCATAACTGGTAATTACGAGTTGATGTCTGTACTGCATAAGTACCTGCTTAGTCGATAGTTTCCCAGACTTTTATGTCTTTAAAAGTACAAAAAATATTGGGTAGATTCTTGAGATTGTCTCCGCCTAGATTTTCTAGTGCATCAAGCTAGGAACCATATGAGTTCTTGATTCCTTATGAGACTCGTAATTTGGGCTTAGTTGAGACTCGTAGTGTAGATTAAATTTCACTTTCCTTTATGACTCTTTATATAGGTGTAGACTTCATTTTTAGTCACAACATATTAGCAGAGACTTTCTCAGTGTCTATCCCAATAGGTAATTTTTTTGTAGCAACACGATTATACAGAAACTTCAAGGTCGCAGTGTCATAGAATGTTACTTTAATTCATCTTGTGGAGTTAGAGATAATTTATTTTGATGTCATTCTCAACATTGACTGGTTCCATTAGTGTTATGCTTCAGTTGATTGTAGAAATAGATTTTTTCAGTACTAGTTTTCTAATGAGCCCTTTATTGAATAAAGGCATAGTACTTAAGTGCCTAAGGGTTTGTTTATTTCCTATTTTAAGACAAGGAAAATGATATCCAAGGGATGTATTTACCATCTCGTCCAAATCAAAGACTCAAATTTTAAAACTCCGAGTCTTAAGTCAGTTTTTGTATTGAATAAATTTCTATAAGTGTTCCCTAAAGATCTTCAAGGAGTGGCTCCCGATAGGGAAATTGACTTCGGAATAGATTTTCTTCCAGATACCCATCATATCCTAATTCCACCTTATGGAATGGCTCTAGAAGGTTTGTGGAAGGGTTTTCATCTATTGCTTCTCCTATGTCAAGATTGACTGAAAAGAAAGTCAAATTTGAGTGGTCATATTCCTGTGAGAATAGTTTCCAAGAGTTGAAGACTCGACTCACTTCAATTATAGTCTTGACTTTAACAGATGGTGCAAATACATTTGTAGTTTATTGTGATGCTTCTAGAGTGTGTCTTAGTTGTGTGTTAATGCTGTGAGGTAAGGTCATAGCTTACGCCTCTAGAAATCTTAAACCTTATGAGAAAAATTACCTAACCCATGACCTTGAGTTAGATGCAGTTGCCTTGGCCTTATAGAGTTGGAGGCATTATCTTTATGGGGTTCATGTTGATGTGTTCAAGGATCATAAGAGTTCATAGTATATGTTCGCGCAAAAAGACCTGAATCTTCTTCAAAGAAGGTGGCTTGAATTGTTGAAAGACTATGATATGAGTATGTTGTACCATATAGGTAAGGTCAATATAGTGTCAAATGCCCTTAGTAGGTTGTCTATGAGAAGTGTTGTGCATGTTGAGAAGGGTAAAACAGAGTTAGTTGATTAGGTTCATCAGCTTGCAAGGATCGGTTGGTTGATTCGGTCTTAGGTGGTACATAGGTTTAAAATTGTTCTAAATCATCATTGGTTGCCGAAGTGAAAGAAAAGAAGGACAAGGATCGTGTTTTTGTCAAGTTAAAGGAGGCAGTTAGAGATCTGATGGTGGAGGTTTTCTCCCAAAGGGGAGATGGTGTTCTTCATTATCAAGGCAGGTCATGTATTCTGCATGTTGATGGTGTGAGATAAAAAATATTAGCTGAAGCTCCTAGTGAGCGATATCCTATCCACCTAGGAGCCACTAAGATGTACCGTGATTTGTGATAAATCTATTTGTAGAGTGGTATGATAGATATTGTGTAATTTCCAGCTAAGTGCTCGAATTGTAAGATGGTTATGGTTGAGCACAAGAGGCCTATTGGTATGCCTCAGGAGTTTAACATCCCCACTTGGAAATGGGAGGTGGTGAACAAGAATTTTCTTTCAGGGTTGCCTCATACACGTCATCAACATGATTCGATTTGGGTCATTGTAGGTCGAATGACCAATTTTGCCTATTTCTTGCTTGTTCATACTTTGTATTCGTCTGATGATTATGCTAGACATTATCTCAGGGGGTAGGTAAAGTTCCATGAGGTTTATTTAACCATCATCTCAGATAGAGGCACTTAGTTTACCTCTCACTTTTTTAAGGCTTTTTAGAAGGTTCTCGGTACCCAAGTTCCTCTCAGTACAACTTTTCATCCTAAAAAAAAATGGTTAGGAAGAGCGGACTATTCAAACCTTAGAGGACATGTTAAGTTCCTGTGTTATCGACTTTAAGGGTAGTTGGTATGACCACTTACCTTTGATTGATTTTGCGTACAACAATAACTATCCCTCTAGCATTCAGAGAGCTCTATTTAGGCTATTTATGGAAGGAGATGTAGATCTGCAATTGGTTGGTCTGAAGTAGGTGAGGCTGACTTTATAGGGCCTAATTAAGTTTATGAGGCGATGGAGAAGGTTTTGTTAATTCAAGAACGGCTGAAGATAGCCCAAAGAAGATTGAAATTATATGTCTATGTGAGGAGAAGAGACCTTGAGTTTGATGTTGGTCACTTTGTTTATTTTAAAATATTTCCCATGAAAGAGGTGAAGAGACTTGGCAAGAAGGGAAAGCTCAGTCCCCTCTATGTTGGGCTATATTAAATTTTGAGCCATTTTAGAAAGGTAACTTTTTAGTTAGAGTTCCCTGCAGATTTGGCATTAGAACATCCAGTGTTTCACGTCTCTTTACTAAGGAAATGTATTGGTGAGTCTAATTCTGTTATTCCTTTAGAGAGTGTGGATATGAAAGATAGTCTTTATTACGAAGAAGTCCAAGCTGAGATCTTTGACCGTTAGATTTGTAGGTTGAAAAATATAGAAGTTTCCTTGGTTAAAGTGCAATAGAAAAATTCAGTTCGTTAAGGTAGCTACTTGGGAAGTAGAAGAAGATATGCGAGAAAAGTATACCCATCTTTTCTCCACGAACTAAGATTCAACTTGAGGTAATTATTTGTCTTAAAATTGATTCTCTCATTTTCTATCTGAGTTATCTAACATTACTTATGTCATTTCATGCATTCATGAATTTAGTTCAATCAATGTATCATGTTTTAGATTTTGCTATCAAATCATTATTCAACTCATAAGTATTCAGTGCACGATCTTAATTTTCTTAGTAAATCAGTTTAACCAGTTTCATTCAGGGATGAATGATCCCAAGGGGAGATATTGTAATACCCTACAAGATTCTAGACATGTTTCAATCTTCTAGATGCATGTTTATAGGGGTCCAAGGCATTAAGTTCACACTATGTACAAAGGACTTGTCCATTTTGATAACCCAAGATTTTAAGGATTTTATTTTTGGCATTTCCGAGATCAAAACATTGATTTATAAATTAAAAAATGTTTAGCGATGTTGATAGGGCCATCTGGGAGAATTTTAGAATTTTTAAAATAAATTGTTTGACTAATGTTTTTGACTAACATTTTTTCTTAGTAGATTATTCAAACCAATAAATACTTCAATATAAGGTATTTGTTTTAAAAACCAAATGAACTGCCCGACTGCCCGATAACTGAACTAACAGTCCTAGCAAGTTATAAATGATTTAGGAAAGATATATAAAAACTCTCATAATAAAAATAAGGGGAAATACAGAAAATGACATAAAGGGTCTTTACAAGCCTGTAGTTGCGGCTCCTAAAGTTGATGTCTTTTATATGCATATAGTTTCTTAATTGGTAGTTGCACAACCTTCTATATCTTTGTAGAAGTAGATGATGTTGGGTAGATTCTTAAGATTGGCTCCACTTAGGTTTTTTGGAGAACCAAGTAAAGATGCATATGAGTTCTTAATTTCTTGTGAGGATAGGCTATACAATTTTGTCCTATTTGACTCGTGGTGTAAATTACATAACCTTTTAGATGGACTTGGAAGATCAATATTAGTGGAGAGGTCATCATGATTGAAAGACAACTGTATCCCCCTTTTAACATAGATCCAATTCTCTGAGATCTTCTGGGAGAAGTATATGCCTCATAGTCTCAGAGATTGCTTGAGGGATCAATTCTCAAGATTTGAAGCAAGGCTCTATGACTATTTTGGAGTGTGAGGTTTGATTTCATATGTTTGTTAGGCATGCTACTTCCATTCTCACTATTGAGTATGACAGGTTTCTTTGCTTTATTTGAAGATTGAGACTTCTTCTTTACATGTCTACATAGTGTTTTATAGTTGCGGGTAGGTATTTTGATGAGGTTATTTATCATGCTCAGCTTATTAAGAAGATGCATCACGAGAAACAAAAGGGAAGCAATAAGAGGTTGCAATACCAGAGGAGGTTCTGTGGGAGTAATCATAGCTCCTAATTTATAGAAAGTGGTTCTTAGAGTAGGTACCCTCTGCTTCAGTCATACCAACATCAGGGTCAATCTAGTAGACCCATTTAAGTTACACTTTAAATTATTGATGGAGGCTAGTGTGGCTCTAGTGACCGTCCTGTCCTTGTTCATGGTCAGTATTTGAGGATTTTGTCTAATGTTTATTCTAGTTGTGGTGGTTATTTTAAGTTAGTCAGATTTTTTGGTTTCAGTCTAGCGCTAGGGGCATGCTATGGTTATGAAGCTTTAGGTCATTTCTAAAGAGAGTTCCCTAGTGGTGGAGGGATGGTTCCTTCTATTCTGTGTGTCCCACTGATTCTGTTAGCTTCAACCCTATCTAGAGGTGGTATGAATGGTCATAGGGGTGGTCATTAGGGTGATTGTAGAGGTTCAGAAAGGTAGGATAGGAGGTTGGAAAGGAGTTTAGCTAGGTGGAAGGGACGGTAAGTTGTATGCCATACCTTTTAGACACGAGGATGAGTCTTCCGATGATGCTATCATTGGTATGATTTTGATGAGCCATCAGTTGACTTTTGCTTTATTTGATCTAGGATTCACATATTCATACGTGTTTTCTTATTATGCCCCACAGTTAGAGTTATCTTAAGATTCATTATACATGCCATTATATGTATGGTTTGTGATTTTGATCCTCAGCTTGATTTTTATTTTATATATAGAGGATTTTATGTTTCTAGGCATGGACTATTTATCTTAGAACCTGGAGATTGATCTCTAAGGGGTGTCTATACCATTTAGTTCGTGTTAAAGGTTTTAATTCTGAGGTTCTTTTATTGCAATATATCGCGGTGGTTTGTGAGTTTCCTAAAGTATTCCCTAATGATCTTTTTTGTGTTCCTCCCGATAGGGAGAATGATTTTGGGGAAAACTCATTCTATCTCTATTCCTCCCTATAGAATGGCTCCGGCTATGTTGAAAGAACTTAAGAAGGGTTAAAAGATCTTTTAGATAGGGGTTTTATTTTTTGTAATATTTCCCTAGGGGTGGCTCTTATGCTCTTCGTGAGGGGTTTCTTCAAATGTGTGTAGATTACCGTTAGTTGAATAATGTGACGGTGAAGAATATGTATTTTCTTCCTAGGATTAATGACCTATTTGATCAGTTTTAAGGTGCTAATTACTTTTCAACGATTGATCTATGGTCTGGTTATCATCATTAAAAGAATAGGGAGATGGATATTCCTAAGAATTTTTTTTGTACCCGATATGGCCATTATTATTGTTGGACATGTCTTTTGGTTTGACTAATGCTCTAGCGTTATTTATGGCTTTTATGAATTGAGAATTCTGTCAGTTTCTAGACTTGTTTGTCATTGTGTTTATTGATGACATTTTAGCGTATTCCAAGAGTGAGGCAGATAATATCGATCTCCTCCGTGTAGTAGTGTAGACCCTTAAGGATCAGTGTTTGTTTGCTAAATTCTCTAAGTTTTATTTCTGGTGTAATGTTGTGACCTATCTAAGTCATGTTGTATCTACTAAGGGGATCATGGTAGATCCACAGAAAGTTGAGGCAGTTAAGAAGTGGCCTAGACCCACGACTAAAACTGACATTCAGAGCTTTTTGGGTTGAGCTAGTTATTATTGGAGGTTTTTGAAAAGTTTCTCTTCTATTGCTACCCCATTGACTAAGTTGACCAAATAAAAGGTGAAGTTCATATGGTTTGATGCTTGTTAGGGTAGTTTTGAGAAGTTGAAGGGTAAGTTGACATTGGCTTTAGTTTTAACTTTGAGGGTACCGATGGCTTTGTAGTTTATTATGATGCATCTAGTGTGCGACTAGGCTGTGTGTTGATGTAACATGGTAGGGTTGTGGCCTATGCTTCTAAGTAGTTGATAGTTCATAAGAAGAATTACCTGACGTATGACTTAGAATTATTGGCTGTGATCTTCACCTTGATAATCTTGCATCATTATATTTATGGGGTTAATGCTGACATCTACTTAGATCATAACATCTTTCAATATTGTTTACCTAGAAAGAGTTTAATTTTAGGAAGAGAAGATGGCTTGAGTTGCTCAAGGACTATGATATGAGTCTTCACTAACATCCAGGTAAAGCTAACGTGGTTGCTGATGCTCTTAGCAGGCTATCTATGGGAAGTTTCTCTCATGTGGAAGAAGAAAAGCAAGAGTTGATAAATGATATTCATCGGTTGGCTAACCTTGGGGATTTTCTCTAGGGTTCTGAGGATAGAGGTGTGATCGTGCAAGAGGTGGTAAAGTTAGTAGATTAGTGGTGATGGTCTATTGAGGTACCAAGGTAGGTTATGTGTTCCTCATATTGATGGGATATATGGGAGGATCTTGGTTGAGGCTTATAAATCGAGATACAATGTTCATCCTGCTTCGATAAAGATGTACCATGATTTGAAGGAGATCTATTGGTGGAATAACTTGAAGCGGGATGTGGAAAATTTTATGGCCAAGTGTATGATTTACCAACAAGTGATAATGGAGAAATTAAGACCTGGTGGGTTGTCTCAAGAGATTGAGTTGCTCGAATGGAAGTAGGAAGTTATAAATATGGATTTTGTTAATGTTTTTTTGTTGTCCTCCTAACAGTTTTAGTCGATTTGCATCATTGTTAGTAGGATGACTAAGTCTGCCTTTTTCTTAACTATGAGGACTAATTACTCTACTAATGATTATGCAAGGTTATTTATTTAGCAAGTCGTGAAGTTGTACGATGCTCCGGTTTCCATTATATCTAATCGAGGAACTCAGTTTTCCTTGCACATTTGGTATTTTTCTAGGGATGTTTGGGAACTAAGATGAGCCTTAGAAACTCTTTCCACCCTCGGATGGATGGATAAGTGGAGAATACCATTTAGACTTTTGAGGATATGCTAAGGTTTTGGGTGCTTGATTTTGGTGGTTGTTGGTTGATCATTAGACTCTCACAGAGTTTTCATATCATAATAGCTATCACACAGGTATTGGGATGGTTCTATTTGAAGCATTTTATAGTAGGAGATGTCGTTCTCCTATCGGGTGGTTTGAAGTTGGCAAGACTGGGATTTTCTGTCCCAATTTTGTTCTCCAGGCTATGGAAACGGTGAAGGTGATTTGGGATAGGCTTAAGACTGCCCAGACTCCCTAAAATTCCTATGTGTACATGAGGCGATGGGAGTTGAAATTTGAAGTCATCAATTGGGTGTTCTTGAAGGGGTCTCACATGGAGGGAGTGATGTAGTTTGAAATGAAGGAGAAGCTCAGTCCCTGTTATGTGGGACCTTATTCAATTTTGAAGATGATGGGTAATGTGGCTTATGAGTAGGAGTTACCTCCCTTTTTGGGTTTTGTTCACCCGATGTTTCATTTATCGATGTTAAAGAAGTATGTGGGAAATCCTTCCCTTGTGGTTCTATTTAAAGGTGTTGGTATTTCAGACACCTTGTCCCATGAGTAGGTACCGATTTGGATCTTGGATCGACAAGTCTATCAGTTGCAAAAAAAAGACGTGGCTTCGGTAAAGGTTCTATGCAGGAACCAGAAGTTTTAAGATGCTTCTTGGGAAGATGAAGAGGACAAAAAGTCAGAATACCCATTCTTGTTTTGTGTTTTAGATACTCGTACTTAGGTATTTATTAATCTTACCATCTTTGTTTTCTATCTTTATTAAACGGAATTGTAATTTCCCCAACATTTTTGTTTTCAATCTTTGTTAAAGGTAAGTGTAGTTGTATTTTTGTCAAATAGTTCAAAGGGAAACCCTGTCTCATGATCCGGGGATAAATGATCCTAAGGGGGTAGAATGTAATACCCAAGATTTTGGTCCATAAAAATTTATGAGTTTCTAGACTTACTGCCTAGACGACGTTCCTCCCTATGAATTGTCATGGGTCATTATATGTCTTATGAACCTAATCATAGCTTGGCTAGTGTATTGGCCTTAAGTTTTTGTAGTGACTACAAATAGGGTTTGCGAGTTATCAAGACTCATAATGAGTCATAATGTTCTAATTGTAAGGGAATCAGTGTACTATACTAAGTTCCTATTGCAACTACGACTACCATTTTAAGGGTCGTAAGGAATGGATATGAGTCATACAGTGCGATTCATAACTAGACCTATGTGGGGTGGACCTGGACACTGTCTATACTACAACTTGATCAAACAAGTCACAGGGTGACCCTACGAGTTATAAGGTCACCTATAACGACTGTCATCGATTGTCAATTTTTTAACTAAGGGCATACTAGTAATATTTCTCCTACCCCAGTTTTCCACCACAACTAAGAACTCTATTTAGGACTTCATTAGCATACTATTAAAATCAAAACACTCTCTTAAACTATCTAAAGTCTCTCAAGAAAAATACTTAGGGTTTTCAAGAAGTTGATCAATTAGAGATCCAAAGAGAAAATTCTCTCTATAATTTATGACACTTCAGGCATGCTACTCTGTCTGAACTATTACATTGTAAAAGCATGTTTTTTAAATAGGTATCCATGTGGTTTTGATAGTGGTTTTGGAACATTGGTTGAGTGTTTTGCATTATTGTTCTTTATGTGATGTTTCATGTTTACGTATGCATTTTTTATATTTGAATAACGGTTTTGAAATCAAATTGATGAATGGGTATGGTGAATAAACTAGGGGATTGTGATTTCCCCAAATTTGTGAGAATTGATAACTGAATAGGTAACAACCTCACACAACTTTGTGAAAGCGGTTTTGACTATGAAAAAATATTGTATTGAACTATTTTTGGAACAATTTCATGATATAAAAAGGTTATTGAAAGATGATTTTTTGATTTAATGAAAACAGAGAGTCGGCGTTCCCCCACCTTGTATTAATGAACTAAGGCAATTGGCCTCCCGAGTTAATAGAATTGACTGGGCATGTTGATGATACCTTCCAAGTATAGTTAATATGATGATACGAACAGTATATGCCTAAATGTATTATAGTTCAATGAAAGGGAATGTGTGATAATTGTTTTAATGGGGCTTAAAAGAGGGTTCTATAGCTGGGTCATGAAAGTGCCGGTCCCAAAGGACCCAAACTTGAAACTGCGTTTGCAGATGCAGGGGTCGAAAAGGCTTGGGATTTGAGTCCTCTTGCTTGTGACTAGATGGTTCGATTCCACCTTACTCTTTGATTTGGGAGGTTTGAGTTTCCCATATTATATTTTATGATTGGATGCTTAATCCACCTTAGTATATGCTTAGGAGGTTCGCGTCCTCCATTTATATATATGAGATTATTCTCCGATTTGTGTGGTGACACACACTTGGGCCCGACCAGGGGGTGAGAGCCGAGGGCCATATAGCCTGTGGGCACTATTAAATTTTGGTTAAGCTACACAATCCAGTATAATGTTTCAAAGTGCATGGTAAACTTTTTTCCCTATCCCAATTTCTTATATACGTATATATGTATGTACACATGTTTGTGAACTTGTACTTTGAGTTGAACTAGATTATTAAACTGTTATTACCATATCCCTGGGTTACATGCTAGTGCACAACCCACTAACCATCACCGGACGCTGTATCCCCATGCGATACAGGGTCCAAAGGCAATCCTACTTTTCTTGGGAAGTGTTAGGTGTCCCGATGTGGTTCGTTGGTCGTTGCGGTGAAGTGGTGAGCTTCGATTCTTCGAAAGACATGATTATTCCATCAGTTTACTTTTCATTAACTAGAAATAAAGAGTTCACACTAATATTGTCATTGTCATAGTCATTGTCAGGTCTAGGGAATTTCCCAACTTAGATTGTTTTAGTTCATTAGATGCTTTGTTAGATGTTACTGTAGACTCAGGTATTAATTATTGGTTATTGGATACGGGTTATCTGTTGTCGATTGTTGAAAAACCTTAAATATCTTTTAAGTTATTAAACATATTATCTTTTTATATATTCAAAATTCAACTATTGTTAGTATTTTATCCTATTTGGCTAGGCAAAAGGGGTGGTCTTCGGTCCTCAGTAGGGACTTGAGATACTCGTCATGGCCAAACCCTGGTTCGTTTAATTTATTGTCGAGCTTAACGAGCTAAATTCTCAGCTTTAGGTTCTTCTTTGTAAGGGTTGCATTAGACTAAGGGTGACTCCTTGGGGAGCTCCTATTTTGTTTGTGAAGAAGAAAGATGGTTCCATATGTATACATATGAGTATAAGAAGCTTAATAAGGTGATGGTGAATAACCAATATCCTATGCCTTGCATTGATGATTTGTTTGACTAGCTTCAGGAAGCAGTACTATTCTCAAAGCTTGACTTGAGGTCGCGTTACCATCTGTTGAGAATTCGGGCTAAGGATATTCTAAAGATAGTCTTTAGGACCGGTTACTGTAATTATGAGTTCCTCATGATGTCTTTTAGGTTGATTAACACCCCTATTTCATTAATGGACTTGATGAACTATGTGTTCAGGCCTTATGTAGATTCTCTTGTGATTGCGTTCATTGATGATATCCTTGTGTATTTGAGGAGTAGAGAAGAGCATATACAATATCTGAGGATTGTGCTCTTAACTTTTAGAGATCACGTTCTTTTTTCCATATTCTCTAAGAGTAATTTTTTCTTGAGTTGATGACATTCCTTGTAGATATGGTGTCTAAGGATAGGATTATGGTAGACCCAGAGAAGATCGAGTCTAATTGTGATTGGGACAGGCCTACATCTCTAACTGAGGTTCGTAGCTTCATTCGTTTGGTTGATAATTGTAGATGGTTCGTTAAGAGTTTTGCTACTATTGTGGCATTGATGACCAAATTGACTTAGAAAGAGGTTCCTTTTTATTGTTTGAGGAGTGTGGGTCAACCTTTGGAAATCTTAAGGGATTTCTCACTTCTTCTCACTTCAGCACCTATTTTAGACATTCCTATTAAAGGTGAGGGATTCACCATATATTATGATAGTTCTGGCATTGGTTTGTATCGTGTATTGGTGCATTAGGGCCGTGTTATTGCATATGTATCAAGGAAGCTCAACCCGCACAAGCGCAACTACCCAACTCATGACTTAGAGTTGGAGGTGGCAGTTTTTGTGCTTAGGAATATGAGGCATTATCTTTATGGTGTGGATTGTGTCATCTTCATGGATCATTGTAGTCTTCAGCATATTATGAACTAGAGAGGGGTTAATGCTTCGCAACACAGATGGATAGAGTTGCATAAGGATCATACTATCTTTATCTTATATCATCTAGGCAAGGCGAATTTAGTACTGGGTGACTTGAGTCGTAAAGGAGTGAGTATGGGTAGTTTGTCTTGTATTTCAGTTTCTCAGAGGCCGTTGGCATGGGACATTCAGTCCTTAGCCAACTTGATGGCACAACTTTATATTTCAGAACCTAGGATTATTCTTGCTAATGTTGAGGTGTGGACCTGGCTATTTCAGCAGATTTGGGATCGCCAATTTGAGGTTAAAATACTTTGCATCATTTGTGATCAGGAGTTCAGTGGTGAGTCTGTCACAACACAAGACTACCCCTAGGCGTAGCCCGGTACTTAGAACCACAAGTGATTCCAAGCTAACCCATGAACTGACATGATACTTGAGCAACTGATTTACAATGTATATAATAGCAAAATTTTCTATGCGTAAACATAATCATGAGAAAATCTGAATAAGTATTATACAGATAATGTTTACAACATGATACCACTGAATAAAGAACTTGGATTACAAATCATGACTCTGACTGACTGTCTATGAACTCTCTACTATACTGACTATAGATAGCTGGGACATGCCTCCAACTACAACAAATCAATACATATGAATAATCAAAATAAAGTAAATGAACGATAACTTACTGGAGTTTTAAAAATACGAGAACTCATCACCTACTGGATGAAAGCTAAGAACTGTCAGACCCTTGTGTATGGACTACTACTGCTACCTACATTATGAAACAATATAGCCACACTGACGTATATGTGGTCAGTGCTTATGAAATGTACTGAGAAAGTGGGGGTGTATGGAATAAGTAAAACTTAATATACACATAAAATGAAAACATGCATGCTAAGTGTAAGTAGACTCACCAAGAGACTGATATCAACTGAAAGTTGAAGTATCTTAAAACATGAGTAGAAACATAATTTGATAAGCTGGTGAATCACTACACTTAGTTTATTAAATATTTAATTTTGAAGAATGAGCGGAACTGAAGCTGGAAAGTGGTAAAATTATAAATACTGTATGTAAATCTCATGTATAGTCGAACCTGCCGTAAAACTGAATTGAGTATCATGTGTAGATACTAAGAATGAAAACATGCTCATGTAAAACTAAGATGAAAGACCAAGTATAGCATGTACTGACATGATCTGAATAACATGAATAATCAATAAAACAGACTGAATAATAACTAAAATCTAATTACTTTGTCAAGCAAACCTGACAAAGTATCATGTAACCAACATAAACAATGTGAGATATCATGGAGTATAATGTTTGACCCATATTGAGGAGGGCTGTTCTATCCTTTCCATTGAAGTAGAACTTGAACTGGAGTGATTACTAAACTAAGACCATATTCGGCAAAGGGAGACACTTTCTTGAGAGACACCTAAACATATGGTGGAACTTAGTTTCTGGGGATGTAGGATGCACTGAACACATATTTCTGACTCGGTGATAAATCCCACTCCTAATTGAAAGACAGTGAAATACTAACCAGTGCATGCAATGATGCTAATAAACTCAGGTCATGGTATTTTGAAAACATCAGTGCATACATAGTCTAAAGTAATCATAAAGATGTAAACTGATAGTGTTGGGCATGAGCATAACAAACTTAGTTTAAAAATATAATATGGGTTAACTCACTTGTATATGAAAAGTCTGAAATAACAAGTAAACACATAGATATCGGGTGTTCATAACCCGCCATCAGTTAATGATTACTAAAATATGATAACAACTCTTAAAACAGTAATATGAAGTCATAATTCAGAGACTCAAAACATTGGTCAGTTCATTACAGGAGTATAGTACATGAATTTAAGCATGGGAACACATTAAACTTAGGAGAATAACAATTTCTCATAAAAATAATGAAATTCAAGACAAAATATCAAACTTGTAGTATAAAACATGAATAAGTACAACACAACTCATACTTTTTAGTCCTTTAAATCACAAAGTAATGCTATGTTCCAATACATGAGAATTTTCTGGTGAACCCTAATTTAAAACATGTAAATTCAACTTGAAAAATCATATTTTCGGGCACAAGAATTAAAGATTAACCTTGTTCAAAACCCCACAAACCTCAATTGGATGAATTCTCGAAGAAATCTTGAAATTTGAACTTAGATTCTTTAGTTCTTAAGAGAAGAAGCTTGATTTTTTTCTTAGGAAAAGTAAGGGTTTCAACGTGAGAAATTTTGAGGGTAATGGGCAAAGAATTCCCTTATGAGTGTTATAAGTTTTGTTTTGGATAATTGCGATTTAGGTGAAAGGACCAAATTATCCCATGACCCCTTAAATTGAGAATAGTTAGGGAATAGTCTCTGTAGCACGGACCCAATTCCAGGGGAATGGCCTTCGCAACGCGACCCTATCGTAGAACCTTATTGTTTCAGATGAAAATGCTTATAACTTTTTCTTGGGTATCTGATTATGGTAAAACATGTATTGTTGGAAAGCTAATCATATTATTTATAATTTAGTAGGTATTGAGATGAAAAATCTCACATATGACAAAAGTTATACACGTTCAAATTTGACCCTAATAGAATGAAATGCAAATATTTGGAGGAATCAAAGGCTCTTAGTTCAAATTTACTCTAAATGATTCCTATGAACATTATTATTACCCAATAAGCACTATTCCCACTAGGATAATGATCATGAAACATATATTCATATACAAATTATGGGATTAGAGTTTATAGCCGTAGAAAAGACGATTCGATTTCAAGCTAAAAAATACAGTGTGTTACATTTTCTCTCCCTTGGAATCATTCATCCTGGAATGATGGATAGAAACTTGTCAAAGTCTTATTATTATGGAATGATGTAAACATGACATTTATGGCAATGAAGGATATAGCTGAGCTGAAACATTATAACTTTATCATGAAACTATTTCTGAGCTGACTTGACTCTAATGACTGTAAGGAGCTAATTCATGCTGAGAGTTTATAACTCACTTGAAATGTTCATGATACAATCATACATATAGAACTACAAAGTGATAACTGATGCCATAATATTTGAATAGTTACTAAGGATCGAATAAAGCACATAACTTCTCACAAGAGATTGTCCCTCAACAAAACACGTATAGAAATCAAAAGAAACAGGCTTCATGGAATCACCTAATACATTATGTAAGCACAAATCATGATATTATGAGACCAAGGTTGTATAAGGGGTATTACAATGTCTGAGCTAGAATACTTAGAAAACTGAGATCATGCACTAAACTTTTATGAACTGACCCATGACTAAATAGATGAATTTGAAACATGCAGCAAGTACTGAAATGTATTCACAACTAACTGTATGTGAATAAATTACCTCATGGAATATCCATATTCATGAAACTTTGGATAGTACGACTAGATGAAAATATGGAAAACCATAGGAACTTGTCTGTCTTACTACTATACTGAGTTGTTGGCTATATGGACAAAATTATACTGAAAACTTATATTCAACTAGAGTGTTTCTTCAACACTCTTTCTAAGAAATTCTAATAGCATTAGGGAGAAAAGAATCTTGGGCATGATCTGAATTGGATATCTGAATAAGGAATCTTATTATAGATATAACTCAACATAGGCCTATGAAACATAAGATGGGATAGAATTACTAGGCCTTAGGCAATGCAACTTCCTAATTCAAGATTAGCCTTGATCATTAAATACTCGCATAGGTAGATATAAAAACTCCAGCCAAAGTCTTAGTCGACCTATAAACTCTCACCATGTTCAAGCCTAACTTGAAATAATAAGGTACTTCACATGACACCATAATACTAGTGTAAACTATGAATTCAACACCCCATGCATTTTCACAACTTAACATCTCTGGAATAATTCTTCTTACAACTTTAACAACTAAATTCAACCTCTTACTAGGAATTCACTAGCACACAATGTCCCCATCAATTTATATACCAACATGACATCCAAGACTATCGGTATAACTACATATGAACTTCTAAGGAAACACCCATAAAAACAACTTTCTCATATTCTCTAAGCCTCTATGAGTAACAACTTTCTTACACTATTCTTAAGAAGACACATGTGGAATTCAACTAACCATGACATAGACCAAATGCTTTGCCTCAATCTTTCCTCACACTTGTAGCCTTAGATAAAATAAGAATACAACAATCTTTTCCCAACAAGAAATATTTACTCTCTCCTATGTAAAAAATTATTCATCACCACAACCATTTCATAAGAAGAGGTCATGAAATGGTAAGAACATGAGATCTTGGATCATGGAAAAATATTACACATAACATTGACACTTAAGTGAGGCCAAAGGAATAGAGTGTCAAAAGAAGAAAGTCATTAGAGATATCGAAACTGAGGACATACTTAGCATAATCTGAATTTCACTAGTCATTAAGAGTTCACCATGAGTACCTGAAACTGAATATTCTATAAGGCATGAGTTCATGAGTTATGAGTTGCATAACCTGAATTTGTAGTTCATAAATTCATGGAATATGATTCCTACAACCGATTGAACTAGAACTCCTCATAGTAGGTACTGAAAGCATACATGATTCTATAGAAAGTACATAAATATGAGCTATGATCATAGAGATGACATATAAGGCATGAGTAGACGTAGCGATAACTGGAGTACAAAAATTTTCACTTAGATAAGAATGGGTTTGGTATCTTTCTCCCCTACTGTTGTTTTGCAACATAATAGCTTGACTAAAAGAATCTGAGAGCCTGAATTGGTTCATTATTCTATATCTCCCCTTTAGATTTAAGCCATCATTCTATGTCTATGAAGTACTTAATAAACTTTAACTGAACTGTAACAACTTTACTAGAGTCTAAGATATAACAATACACATAAATAATAAACACACCCTAATAAACTACACCTAAAAGTTTAAAACCCATTGCTAATACTTCCTTCTAATATATAACTCTTAGATTTCTATAGCCCCAATAGTCATCATATAAATACTTAAAAAATTACTAACTTAGAATCTTCAAGAGTATCACCATATCCTGAGTTCACACCATCTAGAATTTCAACTCTTCTTTCTACTAGCTCAATCATCCAAGTTTCAAACTTAGATTCTAACACTTAACATGAATATTCCCAAACTTTGAATGAACTATACTAACTTCATTCTTGAAAATACCCATAATATATACAATCCTTAACTCTCTTTATCTTCAACAATCATCACCAAATGCTTACACCCTTCTTAAAAACATACTGGCCTCACTAAACACATAATCTGCGTGTTTTTCATCATAGCCAACTAATATAACTTCTCTAAACTTATAATTTTTCCTAAACCATAAGAATTACCATTACACCAAAATACATAACATAAATAACCTATAACCCATAATTTAGCCGGTAAGAATATTGTATACTATGTAACTAGCCTTATTCGCACTTAGCAACTCAAGGGTACTATCCCAGCACACACACTTTAAAAACATAGAAATAATACAATCCCATATAACCTTGGGTATACCTCTAGATCATACCCACACGATCATACTTAATCCTGAATTAATAAACTTAAATTCTTGCATGTACTATTTCAAGCCCACTGGTTCACCTTTCATACACTAGTCCTATGGATACATTATCTACTAAATACAGATAAACACTATCCCAAATCTACTTCTTCAAAACTTCTAGATCTATGCTTCTGACTCTAGATCACATACTATCATAGGATTCTAAAAAGGGATATAAGGGCACATCTGACTTTGCTCAATGCACAATTTTTCATGATCATGAATGAAATCTTTCATACTTTGGAACATAAAGGCACTAGTGCAATAATTTTGAGCCTGCGTGAAATCCCATAACTATTTGTGGGGACTTTCTAAGAAATAATATCAGTAGGAATTTAAGCTTTATAGTTTCTATTACCTCAAAAATAATATAGAGTTGGCATGAATAGAGTAACGTAAGAATCTATATAAGTTCCTTAGAGAACACTTCTACTACATGATCCGAGACATGAAAGAAGGGGAACATTTCTTAAATTCCCTATATCTTCTCAAAAAATGTATAGACATCTTCATACCATTCCACAAAACTCTACTAGACACAGCTTCATAGACACCCTAAGACACTTGAATCAAGGCTCTTGTACCAAGTTTGGTATGACTCAAAACTACCCCCTAGTCGTAATATGGTGCTTAGAACCATATGTGATCCCAACCTAACCCATGGACTGACATGATACTTAAGCAACTAATTTAGAATGTATATAATAGATAAATTTTCTATGAGAAAATATAATCATGAGAAAATTGAAGTAAGTATAATACTGATAAAGTATACAACATGATAAGAATGAAGAAAGAACTTAGATTACATAACATGACTCTGACTGACTATCTATGAAGCCTCTACTATACTCACTATAGATAGCTGGGACATGCCTCCAACTACCACTAATTAATACATATGAATAATCAAAAGAAAGTAAATGAATTATAACTTATCAGAGTTCTAAAAATATGAGAACTCATCACCTACTGGATAAAAGCTAAGAACTGTCAGACCCTTGTGTATGGACTACTACTGATACCTACATTATGAAATAATATAGCCACACTGACGTATATGTGGTCAGTACTTCTGAAATGTACTAAGTAAGTAGGGGTGAATGTAATAAAAAAGATAAATGTAGACATGATCTTTAAACATGCAAGCTAAGTGAAAGTAAACTCACCAAGAGACTGAAATCAACTGAAAGTTAAAGTATTATTAAAAATTACCACAAACATAATCTGATAAGCTGGTGAACCACTAAACTTGGTTTCTTAAATTTTTACTTTTGAAGATTGACTAGAATTGAGCCTGGGAAGTGATAAATCATAAATATTGTGTGTAAATCTGATGTAAAGTTTAACATGATGTAAAACTAAACTGAGCATCATGTATGGTTACTAAGAAATAAAACATGAACATGTAAAACTGAGATGCAGGACCATGTATAGCATGTACTGACATAATCTGAATAACATGAATAATCAATAAAACTGACTGAATAATTACTAAAATTGGATTACTTTGTCAAGCAAACCTGAACTGAGATAAACTGAATAATGAATGAAACTGTGAGAGCTATCATGTAACAGACATAAACCATGTGAGCTATCATGGAGTATAGCATCTGACCCACATTGACGAGGGTTGTTCTATCCTTGCCACCGAAGTAGAACCTGAACTGAAGTGATCACTAAACTGAGACATTTTTGGGAAAGGGGAGACACTCTCTGGAGAGGCACCTAAACCTACGGTGGCACTTAGTTTATAGGGATGTAGGATATGCTGAACCCACATTTCCTACTCGGTGCTAAATCCTACCCTTAACTGAAAGACACTGAAATACTAACCAGTGCATGCACTGATGCTAATAAGCTTAGGTCATGATATTTTGAAAACATCAGTGAATACATAGTCTGAAGTAATCATAAAGATATAAACTGATAGTGCTCGACATGAGCATAACAAACCGAGTTTAACAATATAATCATGGGGTTACTGACTTATAATTTGATAAGTCTAAAATAATAAGTAAACACATAGGTATCGGGTGTTCATAACCCTCCACCACTTAATGATTACTAAAATACAATAAAAACTCTTAAAATAGTAAAATAAAGTCATAATTCAGAAACCCAAAACATTGGAAAGTTCATTACAGGTGTATAATACATGAATTTTAGCATCGGGACATATTAAAATTAGGAGAACAACAATTTCTCATCAAAATAACAAAATTCATGAGAAAATATCAAACTTGTAGTTAAAAATATGAATAAGTACAAAAAAACTCATGCTTTTTAGTCCTTTAAATTATAGAGTAATGCTATGTTCCTTCAGATGAGAATTTATGGGTGAGCGCAAATTTAAAACATGTAAATTCAACTTAAAAATCATATTTTTTGGGAACAAGGATTATATATTAACCTTGCTCAAACCCCACATACCTCAATTGGATGAATTCTTGAAGAAATCTTGAAATTGGAACTTAGATTTTGTAGTTCTTAAGACAAGAATCTTGAATTTTTTTCTTGGGAAAAGAAAGGGTTTAACGTCAGAAATTTTTAGGGTAGTGGGAAAATAATGCCCTTATGAGTATTATAAGTCCTATTTTGGATGACTGGGGTTGAGAGGAAAGGACCAAATTACCCCTTGACCCCTTAAATCAAGAATAGTGGGGGAATAGCCTCCGCGGTGTGGATCCTATTCTGGGGGAATGGCCTTCACAATGTGGCCCTATCGCAGAACATTACTATTTCTGATGAAAATGCTCATAACTTTTTTCTTGGGTATCAGATTATGGCGAAATATGTATTATTGGAAATATAATTAAATTATTTATAATTTGGTGGGTATTGAGCAGAAAAATCCCATATATACCAAAAGTTATACATGTTCAACGTTGACCCTTGTAGTATCAAATACCAATATTTGGTGAAATCAAAGGCTCTTAGTTCAACTTTCCTATAAGTGATTCTTATGAACATTGTTTTTACCTAATAAGCACTATTACCACTAGGATAATGATCATTAAACATGTATTCATATACAAATTATGGGATTACAGTTTACAATCGTAGCAAAGACGATTCAATTTCTATCTTAAAAATGCGGGATGATATATTTTCTCACTCCTGAATCATTCATCCTCGAATGATGGATAGAAACTTGTTGAAGTCTTATTATTATGGAATGATTTACACATGAAATTTCTGGTGATGAAGGATATAGCTGAGCTGAAATATCATAACTTTAACATTAAGCTATTTCTGAGCTGACTTGACTCTATTGACTCTAAGGAGCTGATTCATGCTGAGAGTTTAGAACTCACTTGAAATGTTCATAATACAATCATACATATAGAACTACGAAGTGATAACTGATGCCATAATATTTGAATAGTTACTAAGGATCCAATAAAGAACATAACTTCTGATTAGGGATTGTCCCTCAATAACACACGTATAGAAATCAAAAGAAACAAACTTCATGGAATCACCAAATACATTATGTAAGCATAAATCATGATATAACGAGGCCAAGGTCGTATAAGGGGTATCACATTGTCTGAGATACATTACTTGGAAAAATGAGATCATGCACTAAACACTTATTAATTGACTCATGACTAAATAGCTAAATTTGAAACATAGTGCATGAATTGAACTGGATTCACACCAAACTATATGCGAATAAATTACCTCATAGAATAGCCATATTCATGAAACTTTGGATAATACGGCTAGATCAAAAGATGGAAAACCATTGGAACTTGTCTGTCTGACTACTACATTTAGTTGTTGTCGATACAAACTAAATTATACTAAAATCTTATACTAAACTAGAGTATTCCTTCAACACTCTTTCTAAGAAGTTCTAGTAGTATTAGGGAGAAAAGAATATTGGGCATGATCTGAATTAGATATCTGAATAAGGAATCTTAATATGGCTATAAATCAACATAGGCCTATGAAACATAAGATGGGATAGAATTATTAGGCCTTAGGCTGTAAGACCCCGTGAAATTCCCACATAGAATGAACCTTAGGGCATGTCAAGTGAGGCATGAGTCCGGCCCTAAAATATTGAGAAGTGACTTCCTAAGTGAGTATCATGTTATCCATATAGAATTTCCCTAATTTTGATAAGTTTTTTGTCGATATAAGATTCTCCCAAATCCGATACTCGAGAAGAAAGTTATGGCTAATTTAAGTCCTAGTCATAAAATAACATCATTTTTGTGCTTTGCATGTCACGGAGAGCGTCTAGTTGACAATTGTTAATTTTCAGTGGAACTCCACAATAGTGGGGTGTCGCGGAGGACCCCAATTTCCCAATAGTCAATTTCCATTGGCCTGGCGCGATTGTGACACGTCACGCTGAAGTTCTAGGTCCCAACTAGTGGGACAACATGATGGATCTGCATCGCGGTGACTACCAATTTTCTATTTTTCAATTTCCAGTTAGCCATTGGGATAGTGGTGCATTGCGGTGGTCCATGAAATCAGGTTCCCAATTCAATTTTTTTAGCTTCGTACAAAAGTTAAAAAAGGCATTTTGGACTTTTTCCAAGCCTCTTAAATCGACCAAACACCAAATCAAGGTCATTTACAAGCATTCTATGGAGTCTCTCTCAAATTTTCTCTCAACAAAAACCCTAAGTATCCAAAACCTCTTCTAAGAATCTCAAGAATCCACCATATATTTTCTAAATTGAGTCAAGATTCAAGGTTCCCAAGTCAAGGGCTTCAAGAACCCTTATTCAAGAGTATGAATAGAGTCCCAAAAGCAAGAGTTCATCAAAAGTTTCTAATTTAAGGTATGTTGGGTTTTGAACAAGGGTAATCCTTTCACCCTTGTGCCCAAAGGCTTATTTAAACTACAATTCTCTGTAATTTATGATATTTTACATGAAATTGAATTGAGGGTTTTCACCAATTGTTATTGGTTGAAAGCTTTTGATGTTTTCCTTGAATTGAGAGTCTAATGGCATAATTTTTACATGTTTTCTTGAGAAATTATAGCGGGGTCTATACCCCATAATTCTAATCTTTGAGAAGTTAATAGTTGAAATGTTTGAAACATTGAAGTACGTGAGTATGTTGAGATTTTGAGATAAATTGCTTAAATTTTTAGATTTCTACATGAGTTTTGAATCTATTTGCTATCTATTTTGCTTTTGATGAGTTTTAACTTGAGATTGAACTATGGTTTATTAACCCCTACTTGATACTTGAGATTATATGAAATATTGTGCTATGAGCACCCATGATTTGAGTATTCTAAGATTATTGAGAAATGTTTTGACCTAATGGTCATTGAGTTTTGAAATCTACTCAACTACATAGGATTAAAGATTTGATTATTTAGTTTGTGGTGAACCATGAGATTATTTCTAAAAGTGGATTTTTTTTACAAGATGAGCATAGATAATATAAAGGGAGTAGTATTTAGCATCGAGTGGTTAATTTACTATGGTTTCTTACCCTAAAACTACGTGGCACTGTAGGTTGGGCCTGAGGCCAAGTTTATGATTGTTATTGGGCCTAAGTCCGAGTTGATATTGGGCCCGAGGCTGAATTTGTTTAGTGATCTTCTTTAGGAGGACAAAACGTTGGACTCCATGTAGCTCGCATGGTTTATGTCAGCTAAGAGATCCTCCCTTGACATTTAAACTTCGAGATTAGTTACCTCCCTAAACTAAAGTATTTTCCATTGAGATAAGATATTTTCCTATAAAACTAAAATACTTTCCCTTGATATGAGTATTTTTCCATAAAGCTTGAAATGAGACATTTTCCTAACGTGAATGAAATGCCTTCAAGTATGTTCCAAAGTTATATGCTTTCGAATTCCAAGTATTTGAGTTCAAAAGAGTTATGAGTTCTTGAGCATTGAAGAAGTTTTACTCTCCATAAGATATATGAATGATTTGAAAGTATTTTTTAAAGTTTCCTTTAGCCTATGGGTAATGAGAATAAGAGAAGATTACGGATTTCAAAGTTAAACTTTGATGACTCACGAGATTTGTGTTACATGCTCCATTATACATGATTGATAAGCTTTACATTTTATACTTATTCAAGAAATGTGAGTCATTACTTATTGCATGTATGATTTGATTAAAGAGTATTGATGTTGTTTTATATAAATTCATGCACCCACACATAGTCAGTACATTCCCAAGTGCTAATCCACATATACGTCTATGTGCTACATGGCCTTATAATGTAGGTTCAGGTGCTCAGTCCCAGCCTCGTCAGTGACTTTTGAGTACCTCTGTCTATATTCCTACAGTGGTGAGTCCTCATGGCTCGAGGACCTATCTTCAGACATTTCTGCATTTGAGAGGTTATGTTTTTACTTTCAGTTCATTTTGAGTTAGTTGTCGAACTGTCCCAAAGGCTCTCTAGTTCATGGATTAGTAGAGGCTTTGTCAGACTAGTTATCAGATTGTGGTTATGTTGAGGTTGTTGGTATTACTTGGTAGTTTGGACTGAGCTATTTCTTCGTATTTACTTTCATATGATATAACTATGCTATTGTTTGAATTATTTCATCTTGAAATGAGTGTTATTTGTAGAAACAGGCTCAAAGGGTTAGCTTGAGGCTACTTGTAGCCTCAAGCACCGTGTGACATCCTGGGAGGCAATTTTGTGTCGTTACAAACTTGGTATCAGAGCCTAATTTTTTAAAGGAGTCCTAGGGAGTTTGACAAGCCGCGTTGAGTAGATTCTTGATCATCTGTGTGCATCACACCACATCTATGAGAAAGAGGCTACAAGATATTTTAGGAAAAAGTTATTTCTTTCTTTCGGATTATATATTGCCTACAGTTGTCCCTCTTATCTAATAATTCATGTTGTACTATTTCAGAAAATGCCTCTACAAAGAGCGAATGCCCGCAGGAATAATGATGAGAAACCCCCACCTATTGATCCTTTGAATGAGACTGTGTCTCATGTCAAGTTTCGAGTACCCTTTCAGGTGTTTGCCCAAGCAGTCACACTAATGTTCTAGATAATAACAAGGTCAGAGTTGTTAATCAGCAGGGAGGTGATGTAGCCACATCTAGGATCCATGTTTCATACAGATAAATCTATAGAGTTTTACGGGTCCAAGGCAGGTGAGGACCCACAGTTGTACCTGGAAGAGGTGAGAAAGATCACGTAGGTGATGCATATTTCTGTGGAAGAATATGTTGATTTGGCATTTTACAGGTTGAAGGACATAGCATATGACTGGGTTGTATCCTGGAGGAAGGGAATAGGTAAGGATGCTGCTACTATGACTTGGAAGGTGTTCGAAGATGCATTCTTGGACAAGTTCTTTCCCCTTGAGATAAGGAAGGAAAATATTGAGGAGTTTAAGAACTTGAGGTAGGGATCCATGACTGTTAAGGAGTACTTCTTGAAGTTCAACCAGTTGGCCAAGTATGCTCCTGATTTGATTTTTGACACCCGTGCTAGTATGAGCAAGTTCGTGACCGGTGTTTCTAGGTTGGTACTAAAGGAGTGTAGGACAACGATTCTGCATGGGATATAGATCTGGCTAGGTTGATGATGCATACCCAATAGATAGAGGCAGATAAGATTAGGGAGAGAGATCGAGTGAGGGGTAACAAGAGGGTTAGATCTGAGAAGCATGAGTTTAGCTATCCTAGGTTCAATGAAGAGAACCTCCCTCAATTTCAGAGGTGTACATCTATGCCAGTTCCTTCATCAGCTAATTCTCCCAGACCAAGAAGCAAGCAGGAGCAAGGGGGCAAATCTTTTATGTCTAGGTCGCAGAATATTATTGGTAACAGGTCCCGCTATCCTCCTTATGCTAAGTGTGGTAGGAGTTATCTCGGGGAGTGTTTTATAGATCTGAGGGTTTTTTTTGTTATGGTAAGAGGGTCCACAGACTTAGAGATTGTCCTTATGCTAGACCGGGGAAAAGAGATGACCGACCACAGGCACAGGCTACTAGTGTACCAGCTTCTGTACCCTATCCCACCCCTGCTCAGGGAACTTCATCTATCACTGCTGGCGGTCAGAACTAGAATAGATTCTATGCCTTACCATCCCATCAGGAGCAGAAGGACTCTCCCAATATTGTTACCGGTATGCTTCGTGTCTTTTTCGTTGATATGTATATTTTGTTGGACATCGGGTCAAGTCTCTCTTATGTGACCCCGCTTGTTGCTATGAAATTAAAAATGAGTCTTGAAAAGATTCCTGAGCCTTTCCTAGTTTCTACACTTGTCGGGGATTTAGTTATTGTTAAACAAGTGTATAGACATTGTCCTATTACTATACTTCATAGAGTCATACTTGCTGATTTGATAGAGTTAGACATGGTGGATTTTGTCCTTATTCTGAGTATGGATTTTCTTCATTCTTGTTATGCAACTATAGACTGTCGTACCTGTGTGGTCAAGTTTCAGTTTTCTGATGAACCATCTTTTGAGTGGTCCGGGAGTTCGGTATCTCCCAAGAGTCATTTTATCTCCTATCTCAGAGCCAGAAAGCTAATAGCCAAAGGTTGCATCTATCAATTAGTTAGAGTCAAAGAGACTAAGTCTGAGGCTCCAATTATTCAGTAAATTAATATTGGTAATGAGTTTCCAGATGTTTTTCTGGAAGATCTCCCAGGGGTACCTCCCGATCGAGAGATAGAATTCAAGATTTACCTTTTTCCTGATACTCGGCCTATTTCTATTCCTCTATACCATATGGAACATGTGGAGCTTAAGGAGTTGAAAGACCAACTCAAGGATCTTTTAGACAAAGGTTTTATTCGGCCCAGTATTTCTCTTTGGGGCGCGCCTATCTTATTCATGCAAAAGAAAGATGGTTCTTTGTGTATGTGCATTTACTAACTTTATCTTAACAAAGTCACAGTAAAAAATAAGTATCCTCTTTCGAGAATTGATGACCTATTTTATCAGTTGCAAGGTGCAAGTTATTTCCCCAAGATATAGCTTAGATCCGGCTATCATCAACTTAAAGTGAGAGGATGTGATATTCCAAAGACAGCCTTTCGAACCCGCTATTGTCACTTTGAGTTTCTAGTCATGTCCTTAGGGCTAACCAATACCCCAGCCGCCTTCATGGACCTCATGAATCGAGTGTTCAAGCCATATCTTGATTTGTTTGTTATTGTCTCCCATGATCTGGTTGACCCAAAAGAAGGTTAAGTTCCAGTGGTCAGATTCTTATGAGAAGAATTTTTAGGAGTTGAGGACTCGACTTACTTAAGCCCCTGTGTTGACTTTGCCTGATGGTACATATGACTTTGTGGTGTATTGTGATGCATCTAGAATTGGTTTGGGTTGTGTATTGATGAAAAGAGGTAAGTTTATAGCCTATGCCCCTAGGCAGTTGAAGCCGCATGACAGGAATTACAAAACCCATGATCTTGAGTTAGCTGTGGTTGTCTTCGCTTTGAAAATCAAGAGATACTATTTCTATGGTGTTCATGTTGATGTGTTTACTGATCATAAGATTTTGCAGTATGTGTTTACTTAGAGAGAGTTGAATCTTAGGCAGAGGAGGTGGTTGGAGTTATTAAAAGACTATGATATGAGTATGTTGTATCACCCGGGCAAGGCCAACGTAGTGGAGGATGCCCTTAGTAGATTGTCTATGGGTAGTGATGCTCATGTAGAGAAAGGGAAAAAAGAGTTACTCGCGATGTTCATTGTCTGGATAGATTGGGTTTAAGGTAACTTGATTTAGCCTAGGGGAGTATGTTGGTGCAAAGTAGTTCCAAATACTCTTTAGTTTCGGAAGTGAAGGAGAATCAAGATAAGGATCCTAGTTTGGTCGGACTGAAGGAGTCAGTTCAGGACCAAATGGTAGAGGTTTTCTCCCAAGGGAGAGATGTCGTGTTGAGAGTGAAAGGTAGATTGTGTGTTCCATGTATTGGTGATTTGAGGGAGAGGATTATGGTTAAAGCGCACGGTGTGCGGTATTCTATTCATCCAGGCACCGCTAAGATGTACCGCGACTTGTGGGAATTCTATTGGTGGAATGGTATGAAGAAGGATATAGCCAAGTTCGTAGAAAAGTGTGCAATGTTCCAATAGGTTAAGATAGAGCACCAAAGACCTGATGGTGTGATGTAAGATTTTGGTATACCCACTTGGAAGTGGAAGGTGGTGAAAATGAACCTCATGACTAAGCTGCCTCTTTCGCGTCGTCATCATGATTCGATTTGGGTTGTTGTGGATGACTGACTAAGTCCACGCATTTCTTGCCCATGCTTACATCTTATACAGCTGAGGATTATGCTAGATTGTATATCCGGGAGATTGTCAGGCTGAATGGAGTTCCCCCGTCCATCATTTCGGATAGGGGCACTCAATTTACTTCTCAGTTTTAGAGGGCATTTCAGCAGGGCCTTGGTACCCAATTTCATTTGAGTTCTGCTTTTCCTCTGCAGACAGATGGTCAGGATGAAAGGACCATTCAGACCCTGGAAGATATGTTGAGAGCATGTGCTCTTGATTTCAAAGGTAGTTGGGATGAGCATTTGCCATTGATAGAGTTTACCTATAACAATAGTTACCATGCTAGCATCGGGATGGAACCATTTAAGGCCTTGTATGGTAAGAGATGTAGGTCACCCATAGGGTGGTTTGAAGTTGGTGAAGCTACCAAAATTAGGCCTGATTCAGTGTTTGAAGCTATGGAGAAAGTTAAGTTGATTAGAGAGAGGTTGAAGACCGATCAGAGTCGCCAAAAGTCATATGCCAATATAAGGAGAAGAGATCTTAAGTTTGAGGTGGGTGATTTGGTGTACTTGAAGATTTCACCCATGAAAGGGGTGTATAGGTTTGGTAAAAAGGGAAAGCTTAGTTCCCATTATGTTGGCCCGTATAGAGTCTTGAGTCTTGTTGGTAAGGTGGCCTATGAGGTTGAGTTGCCCGTAGAGTTGTCAATTGTTCACCCTGTTTTTCATGTCTCCATGCATAAGAAGCATATTGGTGATTCTGTTGTGGTGGATCCCTCAGAGAGTGTTGATATTCAGAATAGTCTTTCCTTCGATGAGATTCCTATTGAGATCCTAGATTTTCAGATCCGTAGACTAAGGAACAAAGAAGTTCCCTTGGTTAAAGTTTTATGGCAGAATCAGTGTATTGAGGGTGCTACTTGGGAGGTAGAATCAAACATGAGAGCCAAGTACTCGCACCTGTTCTCCGTGAGTTTAGATCAAGCCGAAGGTATTATTCTTTCTTAACTTATCCCTTCAAATCTATAGTGCAGCTATGTATCTATTCTTTCATGAGTTCTTGCAATTTCTGAGGTATTCAAGAGTTTAGAGAGATTCAACTATGCGTACTCTATTTTTCCTGTGTTCCTAGTCCAACCAGCGACACTCGAGGATGAATGTTTCCAAGGGGGAGATATTGTAAGACCTTGCGAAATTATCTCATACAATGAACCTTAGGGCATGTCACGTGAGGCATGATTCTGGCCCTAAAAGATTGAAAAGTGACATCCTAAGTGAGTATCGTGTTAACCATATAGAATTTCCCCAATTTCGATATTTCATCACATGGGAAATTTGATAAGCTTTCCATCAATACAAGATTCTCCCAAATCTGATACCCGGATAGGAAGTTATGGCTAATTTAAGTCCTAGTCATAAAACAGTGTCATTTTAGTCCTTGGCGCGTCGCAGAGAGGGTCTATTTGACAATTTTCAATTTCCAGTGGAACTCAGCAATAGTGGCGCATCGCGGAGGACCCCAATTTCCCAATAGTCAATTTCCAGTGGCCTGGCACGATTTTGACGCATCGCGCTAAAGTTCCAGGTCCCAACTAGTGGGACAATGTGATGGCTCCACATCGCGGTGACTACCGATTTCCCATTTGTCAATTTTCAGTAAGCCAGCGCGATAGTGGCGCGTCACGGTGGCCCATGAAATCGGGTTCCCAGTTCAATTTTTTCCAGCTTCGTATAGAAGTTAAAAAAGGGCATTTCAGACATTTTCCAAGCCTGTTAAACCATGCAAACACCAAATCAAGGTCATTTATAAGCATTCTATAGAGTCTCTCTCAAGTTTTCTCTCAAGAAAAACCCTAAGTATCCAAAACCTCTTCCAAGAATCTCAGGAATCCACCATTGATTTTCTAAATTGAGTCAAGAATCAAGGTTCCCAAGTCAAGGGCTTCAAGAACCCTCATTCAAGAGTACGAATAGAGTCCCAAAAGTGAGAGTTCATCCAAAGCTTCTAATTAAAGGTATGTGGGGTTTTGAACAAGGGTAATCCTTTCACCCTTGTTCCCAAAGGCTTATTTAAATGACAATTATCTGCTATTTATGAGAATTCACATGAAATTGAATTGAGATTTTTCACCCATCGTTGTTGGTTGCAAGCTTTTGATGTTTCTTTTGAATTGAGAGTCTAATGTCATGATTTTTTTATGTTTTCTTGAAGAATTGCAGCTAGGTGTATACCCCATGATTTTAATCCTTGAGAAGTTAATAGTTGAAATGTTTGAAACATTAAAGTATGTGAGTATGTTGAGATTTTGAGATAAATTGCTGATATTTTCAGATTTCTACATGAGTTATGAATCTATATGCTGTCTATTATGATTTTGATGAGTTTTAACTTGATATTGAACTATGGGTTATTAAACCCTACTTGATACTTGAGATATTATGAACTATTGTGCTATAAGCACCCATGATTTGAGTATTCTGAGATTATTGAGAAATGTTTTGAACTAATGATCATTGAGTTTTGAAATCTACTATACTACATCAGATTACAGATTTGATTATTGGATTCATGGTGAACCACAAGATTATTTCTAAAAGAGGATTTTTTATGAGATGAGCGCAGATAATCTAAAGGGAGCAGTGTTTAGCACCGAGTGGGTAAGTTACTATGGTTTTTTACCCCAAAACTACGTGCCACCGTAGGTTGGGCCTGAGACAGAGTTTATTATTGTTATTGGGCCTAAGTCCGAGTTGATATTGGTACCGAGGCCAAGTTTGTTTAGTGATCACTGGAACTAGGTTATACTCCCTAGCAAGAGTATGAACCCTCTCCCCAACGTGATGTCTCTTCCTTAGGAGGACAAAACGTCGGACTCCATGTAGCTCTCATGGTTTATGTCGGTTAAGAGAACCTCCCTTTACATTTAAACTTCAAGATCAATTACCTCCCTAAACTAATGTACTTTCCATTGAGATAAGATATTTTCTTTAAAATTAAAATACTTTCCCTTGATATGAGTATTTTTCCCTAACACTTGAAATAAGATATTTTTCTAACGTGAATGTAATGCCTCCAAGTATGTTCCAAAGTTAAATGATTTCGAATTCCAAGTATTTGAGTTCAAAAGAGTTATGAGTTCTTGAGCATTGAAGAAGTTTTACTCTCCATGAGACATATGAATGAGTTGAAAGTATTGTTTAAAGTTTCCTTTAGCCTATGGGTAATGAGAATAAGAGAAGATTACCGATTTCAAAGTTAAACTATGATGACTCACGAGATTTTTCTCCATTCTACATGATTCATAAGCTTTACATTTTATACTTATTCAAGCAATGTGAGTCATTACTTATTGCATACATGATTTGATTAAAGAGTATTGATGTTGTTTTATATAAATACATGCACCCCCACATACTCAGAACATTCCGAAGTGCTCATCCACATATACATCTATGTGCTACATGGTCTTATAATGTAGGTTTAGGTGCTTGGTCCCAGCCTCGCCAGTGACTTTCGAGTACCTCTGTCTACATTCCTACAGTGGTGAGTCCTCATGGTTCGAGGACCTATCTTCAGACATTTTTGCGTTTGAGAGATTATGTTTTTACTTTCAGTTCATTTCGAGTCAGTTGGGGATCTGTTCCAATGGCTCTCTAGTTCATGGATTAGTAGAGGCTTTGTCAGACTAGTTATTAGATTGTGGTTGTGTTGAGGTTTCTGGTATTTCTTGGTCATTTATACCGAGCATTTTCTCTATATTTCCTTTTACATGATATGACTATGCTAGTGTTTGAATTATTTCATCTTGAAATGAATATTATTTGTAGAAATAGGCTCAAAGGGTTAGCTTGGGGCTACTTGTAGCCTCAAGCATCGTGTGACATCCCGGGAGGCAATTTTGGGTCGTTACATAGGCAATGCAACTTCCTAATTCAAGCTTAGCCTCGAGCCTAAAATATTCGCATGGGTACATATAACTAGTCCAGCCAAAGTCTGAGTCGAGCTACAAACTCTCACTATGTTCAAGCCTAACTCGAAATAATAAGGTAGTACACATAAAACCATAATACTAGGGTAAACTATGAATTCAATACCCCATGCATTTTCACAACTTCTCTTCTCAAGAATAATTCTTCTTACCACTTTAACAACTAAATTTAACCTCTTACTAGGGATTCACTAAAACACAATGAACCCATCCACTTATATACCAACATGATATCCAATACTATCGGTATAACCACATATGAACTTCTAGGCAACCACCCATAAAAGCATCTTTCTCATATTCTCAAAACCTCTATCAATAATAATTTTCTTGCAATATTCTTAATAAGACACACATGGAATTCTCAACTAACCATGACATATACCAAAAGCTTTGCCTCAATCTCCCCTCACACTTGTAGCCTTAGATAAAACAAGCGCACAATAATCTTTCCCCAACAAGAAATATTTACTTTGTCCTATCTAAAAAATTATTCACCACTACTACCATTTCATAAGAAGAGGTCACTAAATGGTAAAACCATGAGATCTTGGAGCATGGAAAAATATTACACATAAATTTGACTCTTAACTGAGGCTTGAGGAATAGAGTATCAAAAGCAGGAATTCATTAGAGATATGGAAACTGAGGACATACATGGAATAATCTGAATTTCACTGGTCATTAAGAGTGCACCATGAGTAACTGGAACAGAATATTCCATAAGGAATGAGTACATGAGTAATGAGTTGCATGACCTGCATTTGTAGTTCATAAGTTCAGGGAATATGATTTGTACTACCGACTGAAATAGAACTCCTCATACTAGGTACTGGAAGCATACATGATTCAATATAAAGTGCATGAATATGAGCTATGATCATAGAGATGACTTGTAAGGCATGAGTAGATGTAGAGATTACTAAAGTACAAAAATTTACATTGAGATAAGAATGGGTTAGGTATCTTCCTTCCCTACTGTTGTTTTGCAACATACTAGCATCACTACAAGAATCTGAGAGCATGAATTGGTTCCATATTCTATCATCTCTCTCTTAGTATTAAGCCATCATTCTAAGTCTATGAACCACTTAATAAACTCTAATTGAACTGCAACCACTTTACACTAGAGTCCAAGATATAACAAGACACATAAATAATAAACTTACCCTAAGAAACTACACCTAAATGTTTAAAACCCATTGCTAATACTTCCTTCTGAAATATAACTCTTAGATTTCTATTGCCCCAATAGTCATCAAATAAATACTTAAACAGTTACTAACTTAGAATCTTCAAAAGGAACACCATATCCTGAGTTCACACCATCTAGAATTTTAACTTTTCTTTCTACTAGATCAATCATCCAAGTTTCAAACTTAGACTATAACACTTAAAATGGATATTCCAAAACTTTTAATGAACTATACTAACATCATTCTTGAAAACACGCATAACATATACAATCCTTAACTTTATTTATCTTCAACAATCATAATCAAATATTTACACCCTTCTTAAAAACATACTTGCCTCACTAAACACATAATATGCCTCTTATCCATCATAACCTTCTAATATCAAATCTCTAAACTTATATTTTTCTCTAAACCATGTGAATTACCATTACACCAAAATACCCAACATCAACAACCTATAACCCATAATTTAGCTGGTAAGAATATCTTATACTGTGTAAATAACCTCATTCACACTTAGCAACTCAAGGGTACTATCCCAACACACATACTTTAAAAACATAGAAATAATGCAATCCCATATAACCTTAGGGACACCTCTAAATCACACCCACACGATCATACATAATTTTGAATTAATATACTTAAATTTTTGCATACACTATTTTAAGACTACTGGTTCAACTTTTATACAAAAGTCCTATGGATATATAATTTACTAAATCTAGATATACACTATCCTAACTCTGTTGCTTCTAAACTTCTAGATCCATGCTTCTAACTCTAGATCACATGCTATCATAGGATTGTAAAAAAGGATATAAGGGTACATCTGATTTTGGCTCAATGCATGATTTTTCATGATTATGAATAATATCTTTCATACTTTGGTACGTAAAGGCACTAATAGGATAATTTTAATCCTACGAGAAATCCCATATCTTTCTGTGGGGACTATCTGAGAAATAATATTAGTAGGAATTTAATCTTGATTGTTTCTATTACCTCAAAAATAAGGTAGAGTTGGCATGAAAAGAGTAACATAAGAATCTATATAAGTTTCTTAGAGAACACTTCTACTGAATAATCCGAGACATGAAAGAAGGGGAAGATTTCTTAAATTCCCTGTAATTTCTCAAACAAATTATAGACATCTCCGTACCATTCCATAAGACTCTACTAAACATAGCTTTATAGACACCCTAAGACACTTTAATCAAAGCTCTGGTACAAAGTTTGTAACGACCCAAGACTGCCCCTAGTATAATATGGTGCTTAGAACCACAAGTGATCCCAACCAAACCCTTGAACTGATATGATATTTCAGCAACTAATTTAGAATGTATATAATAGCTAAATTTTCTTTGCGAAAACATAATCATGAGAAAATTCAAGCAAGTATAATACTGATAAAGTTTACAACATAATAAAAATGAAGAAAAAACTTTGATTACATAACATGACTTTGACTGACTATCTATGAAGCCTTTACTATACTGACTATAGATAGCTGGGACTTGCCTCCAACTACTATTAATCAATACATATGAATAATCAAAATAAAGTACATAAACTATAACTAACTAGAGTTCTTTAAATAGGAGAACTCATCACCTGCTGGCTGAAAGCTGAGAACTATCTGAACCTGGTGTGTGGACTACTACTGATCCCTACATTATGAATCAATGTAGCCATACATATGTATATGTGGTTAGTACTTCTGAATGTACTGAGTAAGTGAGGGTGAATGCAATAAGAAAAAACTAAATATACACATGATCTTTAAACATGCAAGCTAAGTGAAAGTAGGCTCACCAGGAGACTAAAATCAACTGAAAGTTGAAGTATTATAAAAAATAAGTACAAACATAATCTGATAAGATGGTGAACCACTACACTTAGTTTCTTAACTCTCTACTTTTGAAGAATGACTAGAATTGAGTCTAGGAAGCGGTAAATCATAAATATTATATGTAAATCTCATGTAAAGTTTAACATGTTGTAAAACTGAACTAAGGATCATGTGTGGATACTAAGCATGACAACATGAACATGTGAAAATGAGATGCAATACCATGTATAGAATGTACAGACAGGATCTGAATAACATGAATAATTTGTCAAACTGACTAAATAACTACTAAAATCTTATTACTTGGTCAAGCAAATCTGAATTGAGCTAAACTGAATAATGACTAAAATCGTGGGAGCTATCATGTAACCGATATAAGCCATGTGAGCTATCAGGGATTCCAACATCTAACCCATATTGAGGAGGGTTGTTCTATCCTTATCATTAGAGTTGAACATAAATTGGAGTGATCACTAAACTGAGCCCATATTGGGCAAGGGGAGGCACTCTAGGGAGAGACCCCTAAACCTATTATGGAACATAGTTTTTGTGGAAGTAGGAAGCGCTAAACCCGCACTTCCCACTCGGATATAAATCCTAATCCCAACTGAAAACACCAAAATACCTACTGGTGCATGCACTCAAGCTAAAAAGCTCAGGTCATGGTATTTTTAAAACATCAGCTCATACAGAGTCTAAAGTAATAAGATACATGTAAACTGATATTGCTCTACATGAGCATAACAAACTAAGTTTAATAAAATTCAAGAAAAATATCAAACTTGTATTTTAAAACATGAATAAGTTTAACACAAGTCTTATGATTTTTAGTCCTTTAAATCACAAAGTAATGATATGTTTCAATACATTAGAATTTAGGGAAGAACTCTAATTTAAAACATGTAAATTCAACTTAAAAATTATACTTTTGGGCACAACGATGAAAGATTAACCTTGTTTAAAACACCACATACCTCAATTGGATGAATTCTTAAAGAAATCTAGAAATTGAAACTTAGATTCTTGAGTTCTTGAGAGAATAAGCTTGAATTATGTTCTTGGGAAAAAAGGATAGTTTCTATGTGAGAAATTTTGAGGGTAATGGGTAAATACTTCCCTTATGAGTGTTATAAGTCATATTTTGGATGACTGAGGTTGAGGAGAAAGGACAAAATTATCCCTTGACCCCTTAAATCGAGAATAGTAGGGGAATAGCCTCCATGGCGTGAACCCTATTTTGGGGGAATGTCCTCCATGATACGGACCCTATTCCGAGGGAATGGCTTTCGCAATGCGGCCCTATCGTGGAAACTTACTATTTTTGACAAAATGCTCATAACTTTTTGCTTGGGTATTAGATTAAGGAAATATTGGTATCATTGAAAAGCTAAATCAATTATGGGCTAAAAGGCGGAAATAAAAAAAGACCATGGATAATGATAGCAATAGTAATAACAAGTAACAAACAGAATGAAAACATATCTCATATACTAAAATAAGGGAAGGAAAAGGACCAAATACCCAAAAGAATCCCTTCTCAAACTAGGTATAGTCGGTAATAGAGCTATTACTAAATTATATCAAGAGTACTAGACAGGAATCAAAATGTACCCAATATATACAAGAAGTTTCGATTATAAAAGATTAAACAGGAGTAGATAGAGGAGGATTAACCTCAGACGACAATAAGCTCATCCTGCTCTGAATTAGTATTGGGAGATAGAAATCACGTTAATATCAGCTAGTACTACCTGAATCTGCATAAGGAAAAAGGTGTAAAAGTATAGTATGAGTACCAAAGCAACGAAGAATTAGTGGGCATCATCGGCGAACCGAGCTCAATATATAAAAGGTATAACTACAATATGAGGGTCTAAGAAAAATCAATAATAAAAAGGGACAGAAAGGTAAACAACTGCCAAGCTACGCCAATGAGATAAACGAATAAATGTAAGCGATACAGAAAACAAATAACATAGCAATTACAGACAAATCAAACATAACATAACTGGGCCTTCATAAGCCCGCTAGGAACACAAATTAACCTAACTGGGCCACCATAAGCTTGCTAGGCACAATGTAAAAGATAATTAACCCAATCATACCCCCATAAGCCGATAGGACACACAAGTAGTAATTAAAGAAAATAAATGCAAATAATCTGTAACTGAGAAAATCCCAAGAAATCATGATAGTCATCAAGATGTACATCGTACCGAAACTGGCATCAATGGGTAGTAACGAGAGGCCAAATAGCGGAATCAAACTAGTAGTGATGGATAATAACAAAAATACACGTGCCAGATTTAAACTAGACATAGTGGGTAATAACGATAGGCCAAATATATAATTTACATAAGAAATCATAATACGATTCTAAACTAGAGCCAAAATTCAAAGGAACCATAACCATAATAAGATACCAGACTTAAACCGGAACTCAAAGAAACCGCACCCATAATTAGATGCCAGATTCAAATCTGAACTCATAGTAACCATAATAATCAAATGTCAGACTTGAACTGAAACTCATATTAACCACACCCAACTATAATATTAAAATCCATACCATACCATAATAATGTCAATGTGGTAAAAAAGTTCACAATCAATGAAAAAAAATAAAGTATATACTAAACCTGAATAAAAGAAAAAATATGTCTAATTACCGTACGCATATCTTAATTTTAAAGGGGAAAATTCAAGGTTTTTCAATTTAATTCCACGTCCTAAAGTGATAGATACTATATTATATTGAATGAAAAATACCAAAATCTACTAGAATGGGGTCCTAATCCGGGTAAATAAGACATGTTATATGTATCAAATGATACACAACTACAAGAACTTATCCAAATCTTGCATAATAATTCATAATTTCAGTATATAAGCTCAATCTAAAAGTAGGGTAAGTCTAGCCTACATAGACGCCAAAACTAAAATATCTTTCCGCGAAGCCTCTAATTTGCATTCTACTAGAACCTGAACTTGAATAACTTGAAGTAGATGATTTAATCTTTCTTTCGATTACCAAATATAATTTAAAACATAGAACTTAAACCAATATTTATGGACAAGGTAAAAGATTTTATTTTCTCAGTATAAGGATCAAACTCATATGATTTGGTTGGTTTTAATATGCAAAATCCCACTTATGCCAATAGTTATTCATGCTCAAAGTTGACCATTATAGAATCAAATACCAATATTTGATTGAATAAAAGGCTATTAGTTCAACATTGCTTGAAGTGATTCCTATGAATAATTTTTTAACTAATAAGAACTTTCTCACTAAGTTAATGATCATGACATATGTATTCAAATATAAATCATAGGATTAGAGTTTACACACGTAGCATCAACGGTTCAATTTCTAGATAAAAAATACAAGGTGTTATAGAGTCTAAGAGGGATACTATAGATTATGAGGGTATTTTGAAGGAAAATTTGTGTTTAGATAAATGATTACTAGGTTCAATTAATTTTACATGAGGCTCACAACTCTAGGTATTATATTCACCCAAGTACAACTAAGATGTATAAAGATTTAAGATAAAATTATTAGTGGAGTGGTATAAAGGGTGATGTGGTGAACTTTATAGCTAGTTGCCAATGTTATCTGTAGGTAAAGGCTGAGCATTGGATACTTGGTGGGTTGATCAGGAGTTTTCCCATTCCTGGTTAAAATCGGAGGGATTACCATGGTCATTATTAGTTGTTTTCCTCATACATCTCATGGTTCTAATGATATTTGGGTCATTATAGATTGGTTGACCAAGTCAGTATATTGCATTCCAATTAAAATATTCTTCAATGTAGAGAGGTTCGATCATACCTATGTTAGTGAGATAGACTATTTGCATGATGTGCCTATATGTATTATTTCATACCGTGGTTCAATGTTTACTTTTAGATTTTAGAGAAACTTTCAGAAGGAGTTGGCTACTCATGTGGATCGTTGTACAACCTTTCATCCTCAGACTGATAGAAAGTTGGAGCAAACTATTCAGGTCCTCGGGGATATGCTCTATGTCTATGTTATGGATTTTTGAGGTCGGTGGGAGCAACACTTATCCTTGGCAGAGTTTGCATCTAATAATAACTATCATTCGAGTATTTAGATGGAGCCTTTTGAGGATTTATATGGTATGGGATATCATTTTACGATTGGATGGTTTGAGACTTCTGAGATTAGGCTCTATGGTACTTAGTTGCTTCATGAGTCATTGGATAGGGTTAGCGTAATTCGAGATAGGTTGAGGGCATCCAAGAAGAGGTAAAAGGCCTATGCTCATTGCAAATTTTCTTTCTAGAGATTTGGAAATGGTGATAGGGTATTCCTCTGTGTATCTCCCATGAAGGGTATTATATAGATTGTAAGGAAAGGCAAGATCTACCCAAGATATAATAGACCCTTTGATATTTTTTGCTCAATTGGTGAAGTGGCGTATAAGTTAGCATTACCCCCATATTTTGCTTCTATCCGTCAGATTTTCTATTTTTTTATGTTGCAGCAATACATTCCTGACTCATCTTATGTTCTTAGATAGGTCTTACTTTAGTTGGATGAGCGATTGACCTTTATGGAGGAACCTGTGCTTATTTTTACTTATGATGTTAGGTGGTTGTGTACTAGATAAATTCTAGTTGTTAAGATTTAGTAGATTCACCACCCAGTAGAGGAGGCTACTTAAGAGATCAAAAGAGAGATGTAGCCCAATATCCCCATAAATTCAAGGCTTCAAGTACATCCTAATCCTTTACTTTCACAGATGAAAGTTCTTTTAGTAGTGTATATTATAAGGACCCTTTATTTTATTTTCTATATTTCCGCTCATTTTTACTATTTAGAGATTTCCTTTAGCTACCTCAAGTCATTTATGACATGGTAGAACTGATAGTTTGGTACCGTCCAATTTGTTTAATTTTTAGAGCCAATTCTCTATTTTAAAGCCTTCATTGGTTCAAATTATCAACCAGGAGAAAGTTTTAGTTAAACAACCCTGTATGCTAATTCTTATAGTTCCAAAAACTTTTAAATGTCAATTTTAGGTTAGCTGGAACCTTGGTTCGGGTCTTGAGGCTTTCAGACTCATTTTGGGCAATTGGTCAAAAGTTAAGAACATGGCACATGGGCGTAGGACCTAGTTTTCAATGAAATGACCTTAGATGAAAATTTCAACTATGCTATTGAGTTTTAAACATCAAATTTGATATGGTAGCATAGTGTGTTTGTGTATATGGGATTCTGGACGAATCTCGAGGGGTTGGCGGAGACTCGATACATTCCAGGTATCCAGTTGATGAAAGGAAATATCGTTCAACCACTTGAGGGTGCTTTAGTAGAGGCCTCTTTAGTGGTTGATTAACTTGACAAGTGCTACTTTTGCATCAACCGACCGGTTTAGCGGCCTGCCATGGTAGCGAGGGACCGCTTTAGTGGTCAGCTGGGTGATTTAGTGCCGACCGCTAAAGCAACCCAGTGTCTTCTTTAGCAGCATCCGCATACCTAGTAAGGGTATAAATACCCCACTTAGCCGGATTTTCACTATTCTTCTTCTATTCCTTAGAATATTCAAACCTAATAGTTGGACTCTTGGGAGAATCAACTTTAGGTGGTTTTGGAGCTTAGGTAAAGTTTATTTATGCATTTCGATGTTGAATATTTGGTAACCTTCTATTATTTTGACGATTTAATTCTCTATTCTTATCTAAATTTCATAAAATCTTGGTGGCTTGATATATAATGATCGTATCTCATAATTCGTCTATTTGTTAGGGTAAAGGTTCCTTAAGAAAAGGGAGATGTTGTGTTAGTTTGAAAAGTGAAATTCGATAAATAGGCCCCACATGGGATTTTTATGTTATTTTGGACACAAATCATAATAGTGTAATATGAGTATCATTATTCTTATTTTTACAAATAGATTTTTATTTTGATAGCGTGGCACCCTGCAGAATCTTCTCAAAAAGGAAAATGAATGGTTAAGTGGATTATTCGGGATTTTATTTAGAGTATAGTTATGCTAGGTTTACCTTCTTCAGAGATTGAGATATCTCATAGCATGATTATGATATTATGTGAGATGTGGGTGGGATATAGGTGTTGTTATTATGAATAAAAATATTTTGAATAGTTTAACTTTTTAGGCTATCTTGAAATCATAAATTAGGAGTAATTAGCATAGTTACTCATGTCTTAGGTTAATTTTAATTTTTCACTCATGTTTAGAATGGAAAAGCTTTTGTTACCAAAGATAGGTAAAATTGCCTTAGTCATTCATATTTAGGGTGGAATTGGCTTTAGTTGCTTAAGTTAAGAGAAATTGCCATGGTTGCTATTATTTTAGGTGGGATTGACTTAGTTGTTCATATTTTGGAAGAATTATTATCTTAGGGCTATTTATGGCTTATTCAACATCTATAAATGAACTTAGATATCATAGCCTAGTCTGAGGTAGAAGTTTTCTAAAATGGATTTCGAGGATTCAAAGTGGGCCTCTCCAGCCAACCTTAGAAAAAGACTTGTGTTAGCCTTGTATACTTATTTATGCATAATATACCATTATTAATGTTTGGTTTGGGACTTAAGGATATTGAATATATTTAATGAGTATGTTAGTTGGATATTGAAAGATTAATTCTAATTTCGAGTGTTGCTAATGATATGGCTTCCGAATCGGATCAATGATATGGCTAATCGACATGCTTAATGATATAGATATCTTTGTGATTAATGGTATGGATTATGGATATGACTAACGACTTATGGACAAGATTAATAGCTTATAGATATGACCAATGGCTTATAGATATGATTAATGGCTCATAGATATGATTAACGATTCATAAATTTGACTCAAATCTTATAGGTATGATTAATTACTTATATATATGATTAATGGCACATAGATATGATTAATGGCTTACAAATATGATTATGGCTTATGTATATGATTAATGGCTAAGATATATGATTAATGGCTTATAGATATGATTAACGACTTATAGATATGATAACTGAAATAACTTATGTATATGACTATTGACATAGCCTATGGGCATGGTTATTGGCATGACTTAATAGATGCGATATTGGTATGGTTTATGGGTATGGATACTGATATGACTTATGGTTATGATTCTTGGTATGGTGTATATATATGAGTAAGAGGAATGATATATAGTTATAGTTCAATTGTATGTTATATTGAGTTTGTTTATTTGTATTTCTTATTTATATGGTTCGTTGATATGGTCTATAAATATGAGTTTTGATTTGAGTCGGATAGTTGATGATGATCTTGATAATATGAGTTCTAATTCAAGCTCGAAAAATAATGATAATGATGGTACTATTGAGTTCGAGTTCAAGTCTAGCATTGGGACTTATGTATAGGATGATATGGTTTGGATGGATTCTTAGTTATGGCATGATAATTTTTTAATTTATGACTATTCAGTTGCTTAGTTTCCTTGATTGTACCCTTAAGTCTTATGAGGGCCTACATTGGGTTATTTACTTTTCTGAACTTATTGTCTTATGGGGGGTAATCTTGTTGTTACAATTGTGTGATCCTTATGTTACTATTTTCTATGTAATTATTTATTTATATACAATAGTGTTAGAGCTTATTTCCAGGTTTGCCCCTTTTGCCTTGACTTAGCTTATTTTAAATTGTATCTTATCGTATTTATATCACGACTTAGCTCAGTCGGTAGATGATGCCTACTAAGTACCTGTGGTTTTGGTTTCATACTATACTTTTGTGCCTTTTATGTGTAGATCCGAGTACTAGTTGCCATTATTGATTTGAACACTCGTGTTGTATTGATTTCAGAGATTGGGTGAGCTCTTCTAGTCAGAGTTACCCTTTTTCCTTCTATTATCTATGTCTAGTCTTTCATCTTTAAGATGGATTGTATTTAACTATTTAGTAGTCAGAGTTCATTTGTAGTAGCTCTTGTACTGACATTACTGAGTCTTGGGATGATTGTTGATTTTCTATCTATCTATTAGACTATTACGACTATTTTATTGATACTTAAGTTGTTAATTTTTAATTATAAGATTTTAGGCCATTTTTTCTGAGTTAGCCTATTGCTTCTAGCTCTGGGATATGATTTGGCTTACCTACTGGTAGGATAAAGTAGGAATCACCATGACTCATAAATCAGGTTATAACATAAGATCTCCACCATTTCTTCACTACAGCTACCATAAGAAAAGTACTATAATCCACTCTATGAGACTCCACCAAACTTAAGTCATGCAACTTCTCCTAATAGTTGACCAAACACGTATTTGCATCTGCCTCATGTGAAATAGTGAACTTGGAAAGACCGAATCTCACAAATCTATCAACATCTTTTGCTCATCAACTATATTAAATGGTACCGCTAGTGAAGAAACAAATTTGGTTGACAAATTATCAATTCATAAATCCACAAAAATAGCTAGCTAATCCTTGGGAGTATGGATTTTATTAGTCGGTACTTGATCTAGTGGCTGAGCACCATATCTAGTTTGAGATATATAAGGATTGACTGGGAAAGCTCTTGTTTGAGCGATAACATCAAAATAATTCAAAAGTCAGCCTATAATATCTTGTAATACTAGGGTACCAATGAAACTTATGAAATTTTGGCTAGTCTCACTCCTTCTTTTTGATAAGCATCATCGTCAAACTTAATAACTATATTAAGAGATTCTTTTCTATCATATCTCTTAGGTTCGTGTAATGAACCTTTAGGTTATTTTCCATATTTTTTCTTATTTTTTCCATTAGAGCTTCTCTATAGTTACACCATGTCATTTATGACTTGCTGGAATAAACAATTTGGATATCGGGCAGTTTATTTAGTTTTCAGAGCCAATTACTATTTTGAGGTCTTTGCTAGTTCCTAACGGTTACCTAGTGAAAACTTCAACAAAAAGACCTTGAATGCAAATTCTTACTATTCTAGCAACTCTGGAATATCAATTTTAGGCTATTTTGGGTCTCGAGATACCCAACCTTATTTTGACCTATTGGTTGAAAAGTTAAGAAAATAGAAATTGGGTGCGGGACCTGCATTTTGTCAAAAAAAATTCAGATCGATATTTTGACTGAGGCATTCAATCTATATCATCAAAATGTGTATGGTTACATAGTTCATTTATGAATATGGGGTTCCAAACGAATCCTAAGAACCTGGTTGAAGTCCATTCCAGACTTGGGAAAAATAATAATTTATCAGGTTTCGGGTGTACCGCAATAGAGGCTCTTTGGACCATAATAGCAATTCTCTTGAGCAGGTCTAGATTCTGTAATTGCGTATTGATGTTCGGATCGTGACTTATGTGGCAACGGAAAAGTATCTCTATTGCAATAGCCCAGGTCGCGATAGCGAAACCCTTATTTTTAAATTTTAGCCATTTCCCATTTATTTATAGAGATATTAAACCCTAAATTGTTATATTAAGTGGGATTTAGGCTATTGGGTGATTATGAAGATTGATTAAATTGCATTCCATGAATATCTTGCGATTTGAGGTAAGAATTCACCCCTTTTTTTGTAGATTTTCTTGATCTCTTGTCCAACCCCCCCCCCCCCTCCCTAAAACCTTGAGTGCTTGACTTTAGCCCAAATTTAGATTTGATTTTACCCATTTATGAGGGTAATGATTCCTTGAGCATGTGAGAATGTTGGGTTGGATTTGGAAATATTGTTTTTGTGGGTGAGACCCGCATAGTGTTTTGTTGTGATTTTTGGACCCGATGCGCAATACTACAATATGGGTATTATTATTCTTGTATTGATAAGTAGAATCTGAATTTTATTGCTCGGCATCTTAAAGAGGCTTCTCGGAAGGGAAAATCAGTGATTTAGCTGATCTTTCGAGCTTTCTTTGGATCCTAGGTAGGCTAGGTTTCCACCTTGTTAGATTTGAGCTATTTTATAGTATTTTTACGAGATAGTGCTAGATTAAGGATGAGATTTAGGAGTTTGTATGATGAATTGAAATGTTGTGTTAGTTGGACTATTTAGGCTATTCAAAATCCGTAAATTAGGCATAATTGACCTAGTTACTTATATTTCTAGATGAATTTCCTATCTTAAGACTACTTAAGTCTTGTTTAACACCTAAAGTTGATTTAGATACCTTAAGCCTAGTTCGGGTAGAATTTACCTAAAATGGAATTTAGTAGATTTAAAGTAGGCCCTTGACCTACCTTAGGCTAACATGCATGTTATCTTGTGTAGACCATTATAAGCTTGTTAGACTCTTGGAAAAGCTTATGGAGGTAATATTGAGAAACTTTGACACTTGATAGTTATGTTGGTTTACATGACGGTTGATCTCTATAGATTATTACTTATGTTTTTTATGATACTATTGATTATGTTGATATATTGATAATTACCAGTTTGAGTCTGGAAGATGCATATGTTATTGATGATATATTCACAAGTTCAAATTTGGTTATTGATGATATATTTACCTGTTCTAGTCTAGCGATTGATGATATATTTATCGATTCAAGTTCGGCTATTAATGATATATTTACCGCTTTAAGTCCAGTTATTGATGATATTATTAACGGTCTAAGTCCGACTATTAATGAAATATTTACTGGTTCAATTCTTGATAATGAATATATATATAAATATCCATTGGAGTTCAGCTATTGAAGATATATTTACCAGTTCAAGTTCGGCCATTGACTATATATATACCGATTTGAGTATGGATATACATATTACTCTATGGTTATAAACTTATTATGACATGATGATTTTGGGGTGTGAGATTAAAAATAGTAATTTAGCTAAGTCAGAAAACAAGGAAATAGATATAATGTGGTATGATGTAAGTGGATTCTAGTGAAATAATGATTAGTTAATGAGTGTTGATTAATTGACAAATAATGAATATGGTAATCGATGTTTATGGAGAGGAATGAATTGGATGGATTTCAATGGTATTATAAGAGTTGATAAATGATGGTAGCGGAATATGCTATCTTGTTTGTAACTTCTAGCCTTATAGGGGCTAGCGATGGGTTATTGAGTCTTCTACACTAATTGGTGTATGAGCACCAATTTTGTTGTTATGTTTGTATGTGTTGATTATTTATGTTATGTTATGCTACTATTTGGGTTCATTTAACTATGAATACACAACGATGTTGGATTTAATTTTGATTGATTTTCTTACCTTGACTTAGTTAGGATATCTTGCATTCTATCATACTTATATCATGATTTATATCAGTCAACCAATGATGCCTATGAATTCCTTGTTGTTTTAATATTCATACTACACTTCTATAACTTATTGGTGCATATCCGAGTATTAGTTGTCATTGTTTATCAACATTCATACCGTGTTGATATCTGCATATAAGGTGAGCTATTAAACTTAGAGTCACCTATTTCCTTCTATCTTACTTATGTCTTATCTTTAGTTCAAGACAGATTGTATCGACTAATCTAGATACTTTGATTATACTTATAGTTGCTCTTTCACTGGCTATACTGGGTCGTAGAATAGCATTTGTGTAGTGAATACCTTTAAACTATATCTATTGCCTCGTTTATTTCTTGTATTGGATTATCTATTTAGCCCTTTTAGGTATTTCCTCCAAGTTGACCTATTAGGCCTAATATGTATTATGGTTTGGCTTACTGACTTGTCGGATTTATTAAGTTCCATCATGACTCATAAATTGGGTTGTGATAAAATGGTATCAGAGCCTAGGTTACACCGGTATTGTAGGTACAACAACAAATGTCTAGTAGAGTCCTGCGGATGGGACATTCTTAAGAGTTCTTCACTTCTTTCACTCATATCATTCTAAGTGTCTAAGTTAGTTTCTAGAACATTCATTTTATTTTTTTCTTTCATAGATATGTCTAGGCCACGAGTTACTGCTACAAGTAATGAGGGTCCTACGACTGAGCCTAGGGATCCTACTCCTATTCGTGGATGACCCAAATATTTTGGACAACCTAGAGATGTGTCGCTAGTTAGGGGATAATATAGAGGGCCTTCAACAAACACTATTCTCCCTTCTAAGCTTAAGATTCTTTTGCCCTAGCCAGCAGTGGTATAAGGACTATTCTAGGCTCCGCTAGTGTTTATTTCTTCTTCAGTACTTAGAGATTCTTTGGTTAAGATTTTGGGGATAGTTAATGGTGCACCATCTGATGGTGCATAGTCTATAGATCAGAGTGGTGTAGATATAGGGTTGTAGCCTATATCTGCGGCTCTTAGAGTTGAGGTTCCTACTGCATCAATGATAGCTCAGCCAATAGTTATGTAGACAGTGATTTCCTAGACTGCTATGTCAGTTGAGAAGCTGAAGATCTTGGGTAGACTCTTGAGATTATCTGTGCCTAGGTTTTCTAGTGCTCCAAGCGAGGATTCATATAAGTTTCTAATTACTTGTGAAGATAGGGTCCCTAATTTGGGCTTAGTTGAGACTCGTGTTGGGTATTACACCATATTTAAGTTGGATTTAGCTGCTCGACATTGGTAGAGACGTTATATGAATTCTTGACCCGCTGGATCTTCTTCCTTGTCATGGCCTCTGTTTTCTGAGATGTTATTAGAAAAGTACATACCTCGCAGCCTTTAGGATAATTTGAGGGATCAGTTCTCTAGATTAGTACAAAGCTCTATGACAATTGTGTTCTTTGATGCCCATTTTCACAAATTGGCTAGCCATGCTACTTCTATTTTGGAAACTTAGTATGAGAGAGTTTGTTGCTTTGTTGAAGGACTAAGACTTCCTCTTCGCATGTATATTAAGATTTTGGTTACAGCGGGTAGGTCTTTTGCTGAGGTTTTAGATCAGACTTTGGTGAAGGAAGAGATACATCATTAGGACCAAGGGGCCATAATAAGAGGCCTAGATATTAAGGCAATTACAATAGGAGACATAGTAGTTCCTGATTCAAAGGTAGCACTTCTTATGGTGGGTTTTCTCCGCATCCAACCTATCATCCTCAGAGCTAACCTAATCGACTGGTTTAAGTAGCTCTTCAAATTACTAACAGAGGTTAGTCTAGTGCTAGTGATTTCCTTGGTTAGGTTGGCAGTCTGTCTTTGAAGGGTTCGTCTGTTAGCTACTCTAGATGTGGTGGTTACTGTAAGTCGTACAAATTTACTGGTTCTTGTTCAACTCAGGGAGCATGCTATCATTGTGGATCATTTGGTCATTATTCTCGTGAGTGCCCTAGTAGTGGGGTGATTTTTTCTTCTGCTTAGTGTTCCCCCTATTAGAGCAGTTCATCCCTCAGCAAGAGGTAGTTCTCAGGGTCATATGGGTGGTTTATAGGGTACTCAAGGAGGTTCTTAGGTAGGCAGGAAAAGAGGTATGTTAGGAGCCCATCCAGGTGGCAGGAATAGTAGTTATATGCAGTACTTACTGTCGCACCCGGTTTTTCTCGCGGAAGGTGGAATTCGACTTGACAAACTCTCTTTAGGGATTGCATCAGGGAATGGAAGGGTGTGAGAGTCGCCACCTAACATATTAAGGTGCGTTAGGGCACCGGTCTAGGTTGCTAAGAACCTATTTTTTGTTATTTAGTCTTAGTTCACCAGAGTTCAGGTAAGGGTTCAAATTACCTCAAAAGGAAGGTGTTAGGCACCTTTCGAGGTCCATAAAGGTGGTTCCAGGACGAATTCATACTTTACATTGGGGATTCTATGTGATCAAATAAAGGTCTCTAGTTTTATAAATAATTCAATGTTTAGCTACGTAGTAACATAATTAATAAGCAAACAGATGTCATTTGTTAATGCTAATTGTCGATTATATAGGTGATAAAATTAATAAAAAACATAGAAATAAGATAAGAGAGGAGAAAGAAATGACATATAATAAAAAATGGGAATGCTTTATAATAAACTAGCTACCCCAGATAAACATGTAAAATAAATAAAAAGACTAAAAGAAATCGTCCGAGTCAAACAAAGAGATGTTTTGGTTTTATTCGGATTAGAAACCCAACTTGTTAATAATCATCTGACCCAAAGTCCGAACTCTTAGACATGTAATAAAGTCATTAGCCTCACCATTAATATTTGTTGGGATCATCATTTCCCAAAAGGGCTACCCGTCCCACCCCACCTAGGCTGGATGTCAAGTCTAAGGGAGTTCTATGACAAGGACAAAACAAATTTTTTTAGTAATACTTAACGTCCCGACTATCATCCAAGAGTCATTGGACTTTGCTATTTTGGATTTGTGTTCTAGACTAAAAGAAAACTATGTTGCCTAGGACTCGAAGCGCGAACATATTGGACAACTTGTAGCACATAATAATTCCAAGTTAGCCTCTTGATTAGTTAATATTAATTAGTGTGATGACACGCAAAGAAAAGAAAATTATATTATCATTAACCTATAGGCATAATGACTAAATGATGAACGATTCGTGATAAAAGACTGTGATTCATGTATGCAACAACCTTATATGTGTTCATAAAAGGTGTCAAAAGTGCGGTAAATATGTCAAGAAATGTGCATGTAAATTAAGTGTTGTAAACTATAATGAGAATATAAGAAACTAGCAAAGAATGCGTCAACATGTTAAGGGATTGATTACTAACATGCTGAAATTGCCCTTAGACATGCTGAAATGTTGAAAACATTATAAGACATGCTGAAAGTTAATTTGACATGCTGAACATTGATTAATCATGAGAAAGAATCAATTAGACATGCTATAAAATTAATTAAACATGCTGAACATTGACTAATCATGTGTAAGAATTAATTAGACAAGCTGTAAAATTAATTAAACATGCTGAACATATTGTTAAACATGCTGAAAATTGTATTAAACATGCTGAAAATTGTATCAAACCTGTGAAAGAATTAATTAGACATGCTAAAAGATTAATTAGACATGATAAAATATGAATTAGACATGCTATAAAATTAATTAAACATATAAACATGCCTAGTATTTAACAAGCTACCAAATATATTAATATGTTGTCATACTCAGTGTTGAATAATGTACTATTGTGCTTGACGTCAAATAATATAGTAGTATGTTTGATGTCAAATATGCTAGGATGTATTAACGTCTTCTTTAACATGTTAATATGTGAGAATATGTCTAGAATGTGATGAAAAATGACTTTGATGCTAAAAATACGTACTAAACAGTATTCACCGATTTTCATATTGCCAAAACTTAATTCAATATGTCGAAATTAATTAAAATTCCTAAAGCAGGATTTCTAGGTGGACAAGTAAGTAAATTAAATTGATTTTTTCCTAAGTATTTCATATAGCATATAAGACACGTGGGATCAATTAGATCAACGACTGATATTTGATGAAAATTAAAATTGTCTAAATTGTAATAAATTGATTCAATTAGGCCAAAATTGGGATATGCATATATAAATGTGGTTAGAATTGAAATGAACTTGGCTAAATATTGTAATGGGTCAAGTGAATTAAGTTAGAATTGTAACTATTTGGATAAGATTTGGGCTACAAGATTAAACAAACTAAGACAAACAAGCTTAACTTAGGTCGTTATTTAAATTTAGTAGGAGTAATAATACATACGATGACAATGTTAATAAATAATAATAAATAAAAATAATAATATCAATAAATAACATTAAATAATGGAAAATCAGACAATGTATTTGTAACACTATGAGTGCACAGTTACGTAAAAAATAATTTAATTAATCAAATTACGTAAAATATCGTATATGATTTAAAAATTATATATAAAAAGATAATTAAATAATTTATGCATTTTTCTAAGTTACAGATGAGACATGTTAGTATGTGTTAAAAATGGAAATAATATTCAAAAAATAATAATAATTAAGGTTAAATAATTTGGTTAAATAACAACCTAAAAGTGATATCGGGAGGTTAAAATTGGGTGTCAACAGCTGCCCCTTTGTTGTTTGAGAATGATGAAAGAATTATCAAGCAACGAAAGTTGATGTATTAGCTAATTTTGTCCTACCGAGATGATAGTTCGCTAGAAAGAAAGCACGGAAAGTATTAAAAATTGTGTGACTGAGACTTTGGCTTTAAGTCGCCTACATATCTCTGTTTTTATGAGAATCAGGCCATTTGTAGTTCTAGATTTAGGAATGAACAATATTCCTAAAGAAAATTAATGACAAAGGTTCAGGTACTAAAAAATGGTATTGTGGGTCGAATAGGATTTGTGATAGAATGAAACAATGACGTATGGAGAATTTTGAAGATGTTTGAGGTCGGTGACTTTCAGGATGAGTTCAAGTGGTGGATGAATAGATGAAGTAATGTTCCAAAACCAGAAATGAAAATTGTCTCTGTTTGTTATTCCTTTTCTAGTACCTGCGTTTTTATATCACTAAATAACAGGGTAAGAAATGAACATTTGATAAAAGTAACATAATTGTGAAGATAAAGAAAGTGTATCTATTTTATAATCAGCTGCTTGGCTTCTATCATCAGATCAACGTTTGAGCTTCTCCATCATCGGTTTAGCACTTGGGTTTCCTAATCGTCAGATTAGTATTGGAGCCTCTCTATTGTCGGATTGGCATTTCAGATTTTTCATCGTCGGTTCAGAATTTTGGCCTCCCCATCGTCGGAGCAGCATTGGAGCTTTTCCATCGTCGGATCGACCTTGGAGCTTTTCCATCGTTGGATCGACATTGAAGCTTCTCCATTGTCAGATCGACATTTGAGCTTCTCCATTATTGGCTCAGCATTTTGGCCTCCCCATCGTTGGAGTAGCATTAGAGATTCTCCATCGTTGGATCGGCCTTAGAGCTTTTCCATCTTCGGATCAGCATTTGAGTTTTTCCATTATCGGATTGGCATTTGAGCTTCTCCATTGTCGGATCGTGGCCCGTACCTGCCACTTGTAGCTTGACTCGGCAGAAAGGATTAGTAAGAATATATGTGTGTATGTAGGGGATTGTAGCAAACAAATGTAACGGTAGAGATAATAAAAGATAAGAAATTATAGCTGTCTCGAAGTTGGATTGATCGTGAAGTTCCTTTACATGATGTTCGATTGTCTATTTCTCCTTCGTGGTGGAATGGTTGTTGTTATCTGTACTTGTTAATCCTGTATCAAAGAAAAATTGTGAGTTTGTATAAATGGGAGGTTGATTTATGCTTTTTCCTTGACTAAAGTATCCTCCTCATGATGTCATCGCCTTGTTGATGAACTTTGTTCGTGCCTTCACTTGGGTAGACGGACAGTAAAAGAAAAACCATCTTTGAAAAGAAAATCATGTTTTGAAAAGAAAATTTGCCTTTTGAGAGTAGTAAGTAAAATTTGTTAGAATAAACATGAAAATTTTGTTGAATCGTTGATTGTGACATGTTTTGAGATGGTACAACATCTTGCAGATCCTTGTTCTCTTGCCCAAAAATTTGGAGGAACACTAAAAATTTTTTGCCCCAGTATAGAACTAATCTTGTTACGAGAATTCCAGTGTCTTGCTCATAGAATTTTTGAGGTCGTCTCAAAAATTCCTAAAAATTCTCAAAAATGTTTGCAATTTATGCCGACATCACGTCCACGTGGAATTTTTGAGGTCCTCTAAAAAATTCTGCCCTAGTTACCGTATTCCAAGAGAGGAGAATAGAATGTTTTATTATGAAGTGACCGAACTCCACAGGAGCGCCTACGTATCCCTCTTAAACGAGAATCAGGTCGAACGTAGTTCCAATTACAATTCAAGGGGCATAAAGATAAAATTAAACATAATATCTCTTAACAACATCTGAATTGATGGGCTTAGACCAAGCCATGCCATCCATTTCTGCAAGTATAAGTTCTCCTCCTATCAGGACTCGATGAACCATGTAAGGACCTTGCCAGTTAGGCAAAAAATTAGCTGTTTGCTTCGTTTTGATGTGAGAAAATTCATTTCCAAACCAATTGCTCAGGTGTGAGATGTCTAGATTGATCTTTCAAATTGCCAACTTTACTAAAAAATTTCTCGGGGTCTTATCCTCTCCCAAACTTGTATAATCTCATTATGTGTCACACACTCTGATTCAACAATTTTTAAAAAGTAATTTTATTGTGACAAAAAATAGAAAATATCAATAATTCAAAAGAAAGCCATTATTAATGATGCTAAAATGTCTCAAAGCATAGTTTTAGGTAATAAAGGAAAATAAGAGTTGCGAATTTGCTAGGACATTGAGCTTATTAATTAAAAATCATGCCAATAAAAAAAAAATTCAACCCAAGTGTTTGGCGAGGTCTAGACGGAGCAGTCTTTGACCCACTGTTCTCCCTAGATGGCTCCTCTCTACTCGTTAAAGATAAAAATCTTTTCCCTAGTTAGAATTGTCGTTGTTCTAAGTCCCCATGTTTATCAACATCAAGCATATTCATGTAATGGTCTGGAAGAGGGTTGTTGGCAACATTTCATTTGGGATCCTTCAGCTGAATTACCTTAGTATCGATCAATTGTTGAGTTTTTTTTTTCAAAGCAAAACATGCCTCAGTGGGATGCCCTATCATCCTGGAGTGGTAGGCGCAAGTTTGATCATGTCGGTACTATAGGGACTTTATGTCAACTTGCACGCCCGGAATGGTCGTGATATGACCTACCTTCTTGAGCCATTCATAGAGTTGAGCCATTGGCTCAACTAAAGGAGTGTACCATCTTCTTTCAATATTTTCCTTAGGCTTGGGGTCAGTAGGCTTGGTGATAGGGATATGAGTGGGTTGAGTAGTTTGAACTTGGATGGGTTGGGTGTTATATATAGGGTAGGAAGGACTTAAAAATTGAGGAGGCATTCGGTACGGAGAAGGTATCTAGTATAGTGGGGCTTGATATGACATTGGAGGTTGTGGTGGGTAGGGGGAGGTCATATATGGTGTTTGTCGATAAGATATGGAAGATGGAGCGGGGGTTTCATAACTCGAGACATTCTTCGAAGGCTGGGACGCCATCACTGACTCTAACTCTTTCTTTTTCTTGCTTGCTATTTCTCCTGCAGATTGAGTGTTTAGGTGGATAATGCTACTATTCTTGAGACACTCCTCTAACATTTCTCCTATTCATATAATTTTGGAGAAACTCTTGTCTGTGACTATTATTAGCTTATCAAGGTAATGTGGCTCTTCTTCCTTGACAAAATATTCCTTTATCTGTTGTTCTTCAACTGAAGGCCGAGCCGTTGCAGCCTTATCCCTCCATCTTATGGCGTATTCATTGAAGGATTCATTAGGCTACTTTCTTATTGCCTGCATGTAAGTCCAACTTGGAGCATTATCGATATTGTACCCAAACTGATCAACGAAGCTAGACGCCAGGTCAAGCTAGCCTACCCATTTCTTCACATCCTGCTCAAGATACCATGTAAGAGCCTCCCCCATGAGGCTTCTCATGAATAGCTTCATCCGAATTTACTTATTCTCCCCTACACCCGAAATCTTATTACAGTACACATGCAGGTGCGCATTAGGATCTCCAGTCCCCATTGTATAACTTGAACTTGGAAGGTTTGTACCCTCCAGCAGTTCGACATCGAGGTGGATGCACAAGTTTTCATAATTGAGACCCTTCATGGCTTTGTTTCCCTCCAAATATCTCAACCTTTCGACTACAACTTGCATGGTATAGTTATTTTAGGGTTCTCAAAAGTGGTTTAAGGATGGTCAAGTTGAAGTGTTTCAACATAGATGGGGTTCATATTGTGGCTTTCAGAAGGGTAGTGGTGATATATGTTTGGATGTGGAGGCTTTTGATGAGACGGATAAGCGGAGTTCCTTGGTTCTTGGGTGGGCATATATAGTGGAGTTGTGGTATTTTTGATATTTTGGATGTTGGTAGGGTTTTGGAGTTGAAGATGGAGTATTGGATGGTCTAAGGGATCTTAGGATTTCGGGATGGCAAAGGTATCAGCTTGCAGTTCTAGAGTATTCAGGTTGAGGGAGAGTTTAGCCAAATTGCGCACTTGCGCCAATTCTTCTTGCAATTCCAGGATCCTCTGTTCAATTTTCATTATCACCTCGTTCTGACCAATAATGCTATCCCCTTATGAACTAGTACCTTCTTTTTCCCCAACGATGTGATGATCACCCATTACTTCTTTTTCTCTGGATCTTGCAGATAAAGGAGGAGGAGAAGGAGAAGTCCCTTTAGATCTAGTATCATAGGCCAGAATGCACAAATCAACCTATGGGTAGGGGGAAAACAACATAAACAAAATGGTGAAAAAGTTAGTGTGTTAGTGATAAAAGAATTAACACGATTAACACATAGCACATTGTTTGACGTGTCCTACGATGGGTGCCTCTTTGAGCCAGAGGTAGGCCTATCGTTGTTTGAGAGACAATTATGCCATAAAATAATGCCATTTGCTCAAGATGAAACCCCAAAATAAAATAAAACAAACTTTATTACATTTGAATTGTTTCAATATTGCAGAGAATAAAATAAAGTAAATACAAAATGCCTAAATACTAAATTTTGAATATGTCCTCTTCTTGCTCTTCATTGTCATCTTCTAGGACCTTATCGAAGCGGTGGCGGCTTGCTAAGAGATAGGATGATGCTAATTTCCCTCCCATGCCTTCCATATTGGTACATTATTGTCCTTTCTTGTACAATTCATCTAGTAGTTCTATTATCTTTCTTTCTATTGTCAGAGTCCGATACTTCCACGACTCTAGTTGTTTCCCCATGTTGGCCATTTCATTGGCATTTTCTGCAATAATGTGGTGATAGCATGCCTCAGATACTAAATCTCTCTTCTTGAATTTTTGATTGAGGACTTATGCTTCAGTCTCCTTTTCATTGATTTGTCTGCCTCTTTTAATGCCCGGGGTCACCTTATTTTTCCAATCGGCATGCAACCACTCAATATATCCTACCATATAGCCTGTGTTGTATCTTTCTGCCGCAATACTAACCTTGTCGAGATGAGTCTTTCCTCTCCAAGAATTGTCCAGTTTGATGGCATTTGGGATTTTGTCATTTTCGTAGTCTATTCGGTATGCGTCCATGTCGACAACCTTTGGGATTATGTGTTTTCTTACGGCTTGCCTCATTACTCTATCAGGTGCATATGGTTGTATCCCGTGAAGTCTGATCAAAACCAAGTAAATGTAGTGCTATTGGTACATCACCAAGTCCGTGCTAGGAAACCATTCAAACATATATTGCACGGAGTCTTCCTTAAGAATGCCCAACATTTGCCCCTATTTTTCTGTCACGGTCAGCCGCTTAATCTTTGTGACTCCCAATGTGACTCGGGTATCATGGGAAGAGATGTTTTCAATTACAAACGACCTTGGCATGCTTTGTAGACCATGAATTTTCTGGAGATGTTCGATCAACCATAACTACAACAATAAGTTGCACCCCTCCAAATGTTTGGCCCTATTTTTGTAACTTCTAAGGGACCGGTAGATGTTTTCCACTATCATGGGTATGACTGTGTAAAGGTTCTTGTTAATCCTATTGTATAATGCGTCAACTACGGTGATCGGTCGAGTGTGCACCACTTCTTTTGATCCGATTGGAAAGACCACCATTCCCAGGAAGTAAACGATGAATGCAAAAATTCATTTTTCTTCCCAAGAAGTAGGGTCAGAGCCCTCTGCTATATATGTTGCTTTACCTTGGTGGTGGGAGAATCTGTTGGCTAAATATCTGGTGGGCATTTTTGACCTCATCATAAAGGCTACTGGTCGGCTTCCATGGAGACCCAGTTTGTTGCTCGCTTCCTCTAGAGTGACACTTTTGGGGATTATGACCTCAGCTTATTGCCATCTCATCGTTCTTGGAAAAATTTTATTTTCCACGTATCCCCTAATTTTTCCAAAAAAGGTGCCATCTCCACATCATCAAACCTGAATACCGATCTCGTTTCATTCAAGAATGCGGTGGCCGCTTCAATGAGTTCTCTACAAGGATTGATGTTCATGAGGGAGGGCAAACTTCCTAATGCTTTTTCGACCTTGCTTCGTGCAAAATACCCCAAGTCTGACCACCAATGTTCCATGTGCGGAGGCATGCACTAAAGCATGCTAAATCTTGGGTATGAAGTTAGGATGGCCAATAAATCTGCAAAACAAAGTGTTAGTCTACCCTACCCCCCAAAGAGAAAATGGTCTTTATTTTGGCATAATTGTCTCTCAAAATGCACTTAATAGTGAGGCATTCATTTTGGGATATTCATTCCTTAATAAAGGGATAAATAGTTTGGATCTAGGAATAAGAGTAGTTTTGACATGGTCCCCCCAAGTGGATAACTTAGGAGTGGGAAACGCTTATGGCTGTCAACGCACCACTGATCGACTGACCCACAAGACATTTCCCAAAGGGTCTTTTAGGAATGAACTTTCGTGTATTCATGTAACCATTCGTAAGAGAAAATAAAAGAGGTTTCCAAGTGGAAGAGAGTATGAGCGGAATGCCATATATATAAAGCAGTAACACATAGCACATAGCAACAAACAAGGGCATGCTTTAGCAATATGAAAAATAAACATTAAAGCATATAACCAAGAATAATTAAGCATGGAGAGAATGCGAATAACACATAAAAAGGGGAAGGAAAAGGGATTAACATGCATAGATTAACCACTTAAAAAGAAGGCATGGAGAAACATGAATAACACATAAACGAGGAGGAAGGAAAAGGAAATAACATGTGTAAATTAATTAACAATAAAAGAAAATGTAGACATAGGAAACATGAATAACACATAAAAATAGAAAAGGAGAACCTATGAAAATAAATCATGTCAAAAAACAACAAACGAAAACATATAGAGAGAATCCCATATAAAGCATAAATTCGTAATGGTTAGAACCTTACAAGTCCACAGCAGAGTCGCCATTTTGTTGCGCCCGTTTATCCTTGCGGAAGGCGGGATTCAACTTGACAAACTCTCTTTAGGGATTGCGTCAGTGAATGGAAGGGTGTGAGAGTCGCCAGCTAATGTATTAAGGTGTGTTAGGGCACCAGTCTAGGCTTCTAAGAACCTATTTTTTGTTATTTAGTCTTAGTTCACCAGATTTCGGGTAAGGGTTCAAATTACCTCTAAAGGAAGGTGTTAGGCACCTTTCAAGGTTCACAAATGTGGTTCTCGGCCGAATTCATACTTTACATGGGGGATTCTAAGTGATCAAATAAAGGTCTCTAGTTTTATAATTAATTTAATGTTTAGCTACGTGGTAACGTTATCAATAAGCAAACACATGTCATTTGTTAATGCTAATTGTCGATTATCTAGGTGATAAAATAAATAAAAAACATAGAAATAAGATAAGCAAGGAGAAACAAATGACATATAACAAAAAGGGGACTACTTTATAACAAACTAACTACCCCAGATAAACATGTAAAATAAATAAAAAGAATAAAAATAATTATTTGAGTCAAACAAAAAGATGTTTTGGTTTTATTCGGATCAGAAACCCAACTTGTTAATCATCTCCGACCCAAAGGCCGACCTCTTAGACAAGTAATAATGTCATTAGCCTCGCCGTTATTATTTGTTGGGATCATCATTTCAGAAAAAGGCTACCCATCCCACCCCACCTAGGCTGGATGTCAAGTCTAAGGGCGTTCTATGACAAAGACAAAAATAACATTTTTAGTAATATTTAACGTCCCGACTATCGTCCAAGAGGCACTAGACTTTGATATTTTGGATTTGTGTTCTAGACTAAAAGAAAACTATGTTGCCTAGGACTAGAAGTTCGAACATATTGGAAAATATATAGCACGTAATTATCCCACGTTAGCCTCTTGATTAGTTAATATTAATTAGTGTGATGACACGTAAAGACAAAAAAATTATATTATCATTAACCTATAGGCATAATGTCTAAATGATCAATGATTCGTGATAAAAGACTGTGATTCGTGTATGCAACAACCTTATGTGTGTTCATAAAAGGTGTCAAAAGTGTGGTAAATGTGTCAAGAAATGTGCTTGTAAATTAAGTGTTGTAAACTATAATGAGATTATAAGAAACTAGCAAAGAATGTGTTAACATGTTAAGGGATTGAATACTAACATGCTGAAATTGCCCTTAGACATGCTGAAATGTTGAAAACATTATTAGACATGCTGAAAGTTAATTAAACATGCTGAACATTGATTAATCATGGGAAAGAATTAATTAATTAGACATGCTGTAAAATTAATTAAACATACTGAGCATTGACTAATCATGTGTAAAAATTAATTAGACAAGCTTTAAAATTAATTAAACATGTTGAACGTATTGTTAAACATGCTGAAAATTGTGCTAAACATGCTGAAAATTGTATTAAACATGCTGAAAATTGTATTAAACCTATGAAAGAATTAATTAGACATGGTAAAAGATTAATTAGACATGCTGAAATATGAATTAGACATTCTGTAAAATTAATTAAACATATAAACATGCCTAGTATTTAACAAGCTACCAAATATATTAATATGTTGTCATGCTCAGTGTCGAATAATGTACTATTGTGCTTGACGTCAAATAATATAGTAATATGTTTGATGTAAAATATGCTAGGATGTCTTAACGTCTTCTTTAACATGTTAATATGTGAGAATATGTCTAGAATGTGATGAAAAATGACTTCGATGATAAAAATACGTACTAAACCGTATTCACCGATTTCCATGTTGCCAAAACTTAATTCAATATGTCGAAATTAATTAAAATTTCTAAAGCAGGATTTCTAGGAGGCCAAGTAAGTAAATTAAATAGCGTTTTGCCTAAGTGTTTCATATAGCATATAAGATACGTAAACACCTAAATTGTACCTACTACTCCGTTCATAGAGCACGCAATCCCTGCCCCCAAAAGTAGTCCCCAAATTTTTAATTACATCATTAATAGTAGTGTCTTTACAATAATATTACAAACTAAAATACGAAAATCAAGAAGAAAAATAAATAACTATCAAGAGTACATAGTTAATTAAATGTCCCGGCGACTCTTCGGAACTTGTAAGTGTATTTAGACCTGCAAGGCATTTCAGAACAAGAACAAAGGCCGAGATATTTCTACAATCATGCTTTCTAAAGGCCTTCAGAACATTATGCAGTCAACACACACATAGAATAAAGTAATTGCGTCATTCGAGAACTGACCAGTGAATAGCAGTAAGGAGAGAATAAAAAAAGTAATGAAAGCCAAGCGTACGTAATAGCACAATATGGGAGATGTTTTCAGCAGCCTCGAAAGAGAACCAAAAGCACTTGAGAAAATCCAATGATTTTTGTTAAAAGTGTTGTAGTAATTGTAATTGCAAGTGTAAAACTTGAGAGTCGTCCTTAATGAGAAGAGAGGGGTCTATTTATATAGTGGAGGGATCCAGGAAAGTAAAAGGAAAGAAAATATTTTGATGGATCAATCAAGAATGTCTTTCCTTCAAAAAATGTAATAAAATTAATTATGCAAAATTTGATCACATGATAAAAAGAGAGCGAAGGTTAAGGCATTCCTTCAACAGCCTTAATATTTACCTTATAAAAATAAGTAAAAGATGTATAACATAAATAAAAGGCATATAAATATGCATTTACCATATATAACAGCCTTATCGGTCAAGAGAGATTCATTCAATCAACATTAAATTTACCATAAATAATTGTAAAAAAAAAATAAGAATAATACATATGCTATGCACAAGAGACATGCTTACCAATTTAAATCCATCGAAAATAATCAAATTATACGAAATCTACGCAATCAGACATTTTTTACCAAATTAAAACCAGCCATCTAATTATACGTAAAATCAATCCCCGAATTTAATGTGCGATCGAACATCCCTTTACTATAACGATAAGACATCAAGCCTGTCATAATTTTGATAATCAATCACAGAATTAGAGTTATGCCCAATCTACCGAGAGAAAGAAAAGCCAAGCCACGAAAAAATTCATCGATTAATCACATAAGGATAGTCAAATTAAATTTCAATGTGTAACCAAAAATCTATCACAGCTATCAAAATGTCATAGCAACTTTTTAAGAAAAACTAAGCATGCACAGGATGATAGTTCAAGCGAAATCTATGAGTCGACCTTTGTTGATTTATGTCAAGGTAAAGGAAAAGGGGATATGAGTAGGAGAAATTCAACAAAAACAAATAATCAAACCTGTGAACGGGTTCTTGAGAACCCATCATTTTCAAAGAATGGGTTGGTAATAATGGAGAGGGGAGTTTGATGGTTATGGAGTTAGATTCGAAGCGGTTGATGGCGTGGAGGAGGCGTGCTGGTGTTGTGGTGGAGGCCGGTCGGAGGAAGGTAAGTGGAGATGGAGAACCGACACTAAGGCTATTGTGGTTCTTGAGGTTGATGGCTGGGACGCAGGTGGCAGCGACGGGGTCGTTTGGTTGGTTGTCGAAGAGGGTTCAATGGCATGGGGTGGAGGAGGAAGGCGGCGCTGGTTCGAGGTCTCACTGGAGATGGAGACGGCGGGAGAAAGAGATGAGGGGGTCTAGGCGATGGTTTCGCACCGCGAGGGAGGATGTTTCATCGCCGGAGAAGGAGGGACGACAGCAGCGATAGGGTCATTTGGTCATTGCTACCTTCATACTGATGGAGCAGTGGTTAGAGGTGAGGGGGATGGTGTCATAGTAGGAGCAACGCCGCCCTTTGTCTGAGAAAGAGAGCTCATTAGAGAGAGGGAGTTTGAGAGAGGTGGCATTTTGGAGAAATGGGGAGTTTAGAATTTTTGGTATGATTAAAATCAAAGAATGAGTTGGAGTGATATCAGCCGTTGGGATCAATTAGATCAACGGCTGAGATTTGATGGAAATTAAAATTATCTCAATTGTAATAAATTGATTCAATTAGGCCAAAATTGGGATATGCATATATAAATGTGGCAAGAATTGAAATGATCTTGGCTAAAAATTGTAATGGGTCAAGTGAATTAAGTTAGAATTGTAACGATTTGGATAAGATTTGGGCTACAAGAATAAACAAACTAAGCCAAACAAGCTTAACTGAGGCTGTTAATTAAATTTAGTAGGAATAATAATACATACGATAACAATGTTAATAAATATTAATAAATAAAAATAATAATATCAATAAATAAAATTAAATAATGAAAAATTAGACAATGTATTTGTAACTGTGAGTGCACAATTACGTGAAAAATAATTTAATTAATGAAATTACGTAAAATATCGTATCTGATTTAAAAATTATATATAAAAAGAGAATAAAATAATTTATACATTTTTCTAAGTTATAGATGAGACACGTTAGTATGTATTAAAAAAGAAAATAATATGTAAAAAATATTAATAATTACGGTTAAATAATTTTGATAAATAACAACCTAAAAGTGATATCAGGAGGTTAAAATTGGGTTTCAACTCCTACTAGGGCCATGGTTGAGTTTTCACATGCTATTATTACAGGTATAATTTTAGTGTACCATCAGTTGACCCTTGTTTTATTTAAACTAGGTTCCAGTTATTATTTTGTATCTTCTTATTTTGATACACAATTAGAGTTATCTTGGGATTTATTATATGAGCCCTTCCATGTATCAAGTACTATGGGAGATTCTTTAGTAGTGGATCGGTTGTTTAAATCTTGTGTTGTGACTGCTAATTATATTTTTACATATGCAGATCTTATTATTCTTGATATTATGGATTTTGATGTTATTCTAGACATACAATATTTATCCCACTATCATGCAATCATGTATTCTTTTTCTATGATCGTTACCTTATCCATGCTCAATATACCCCTCAGTTATGTGGCAAAGAGTGGTTAGCCGCGAACCGATGGGATTGTTTCTTCTGTTTGTGCCAGGAGACTTATTTCAAAGGGTTGCGAGTCTTATCGCACTTATACTTGTGATACTAGTATGGAGAGTCTATAGCTTTACTTTAATCATATAGTTCGTGAGTTTTCTAATGTGTTTGCTACCAACCTCCTGGTATTCTCCCCATCCATGAGATTGAGTTTGCTATTATCTTAAGCTCGGCACCCGACCAATTTCTATGGTACCTTACCGTATGGATCCTACTGAGCTTAAGGATCTGAATTCTTAAGTTTAGGATTTTCCTAGTAAGGATTTTATTAGACCGAGTGTGTCTCCTTGGGGAGCTCTTGTGTAATTTGTCATAAACAAAGATGGATCCATGCAAATGTGTATTGATTATAGGTAGCTTAATAAGGAGGCGGTGAAGAATCATTATTCTATGACTAGTATTGATGATTTGTTTGAGTGGATTTAGGGAGAAAATATATTTTCTAAGATTGATTTGAGTTCTAGTTACCATTCGTTGAGGATTCGGGCAGATTATATCCCAAAGGCAACTTTTAGTACCCTTTATGGTCATTATGAGTTCCTTGTGATGTCATTTGGCTTGACTAATGCCCCAAACATATTTATGAATCTGATAAATCAAGTGTTCAAGCCCTGTTTGGATTTTATTATAATTGTCTTCATCAATGACATCCTTTTATATTTGAGGATTAGAGAGGAGCATGCACAATATATAAAGATTGTGCTCTAAACTTTGAGATATCATGTGCTTTTCACCAAGTTCTCTAAGTGTGAGTTTTCTATTGATTTGATGACATTCCATGGATATGTGGTGTCCAAGGATAGGATTATGGTGGAGCCATCTAAGATTGAGGCGATTCGTGATTGGGCTAGACCCACATCTCTGACTGAGGTTCATAGCTTCATTTAGTTGGCCGGTTATTATACATAATTTGTCGAGGGTTTTGCTACTATTTTAGTGCCTATGACCATATTAACTTGTAAAGAGGTTCTTTTTAGATAATTTGAGGAGTGTGAGCTAAGATTTTGAAAGCAATATGATTATCTCATAGTGGTTCCTATTCTAGCTTTTCTTGTAGAGGGTGAGGGATTCACCATATTTTGTGGTGCTTCTGGTATTTGTCTAGGTTATGTTTTGGTACAACAAGGTAGTGTTAGGACCAAGTGGCCATAGTAAGAGGCCTAGATATTAAGGCAATTATAATAGGAGATGTAGTAGTTCTTAATTTAGAGGTAGCGCTTCTCATGGTGGGTTTTCTCCGCATCCATTCTATCAGCCTTAGAGCCAACCTAGTCGACTGGTTCAAGCAGCTCTTCAAATTACTAACACAGGTCAGTCTAGTGTTAGTTATTTCCCTGGTCAGGTTGGTAGTCTATCTTTGAAGGGTTATCTTTCAGCTACTCTACATATGGTGATTACTCTAGGTCATACAAATCTACTGGTTCTTGTTCAGCTTAGGGAGAATATTATCATTATGTATCATTTGGTCATTATTCTCGTGAGTTCCCTAGTAGTGGGGTGATTATTTCTTCATCTTAATGTTCCCTCTATTAGAGTTGTTCATCCCTCAGCAAGTGGTATTTCTTAGGGTCATAGAGGTGGTTTACAGGGTACTCAAGAAGGTTCTTAGGCAGGCAGGACAAGAGGTATGTTAAGAGCCCAGCCTGGTGGCAGTCATAGTCAGTTATATGCTATTATTACAGGTATAATTTTAGTTTACTGTCAGTCGACCCTTGCTTTATTTGATCTAGGATCCACTTATTCTTTTGTATCTTCTTATTATGATACACAATTAGAGTTATCTTGGGATTTATTATATGTACCCTTGCATGTATCAACTCCCGTGGGAGATTCTTTAGTAGTGGATCAGTTGTTTAAGTCTTGTGTTGTGATTGTTAATGATAATTTTACATATGCAGTTCTTATTATTCTGGACATTGTGGATTTTGATGTGATTCTCGACATTCATTTGTTATCCCACTATCATACAATCATGTATTCTTTTTTCATGATCATTACCTTGGCCATGCTCAATATACCCCTCAGTTATATGGTAAAGAGCGGTTAGCCCCGAACCGATGGGATTGTTTCTTCTATTTATGCCAGGTGTCTTATTTCAAGGGGTTGCGAGTCTTATCGCATTTATAATTGTTATAATAGTATGGAGAGGTTATCTCTTGACTTTAATCTTATAGTTTATGAGTTTCCTAATGTGTTTTCTATTGACCTCCTGGTATTCTCCCTATCCAAGAGATTGAGTTTGCTACTATCTTAAGCTCGACACTTGACCAATTTCTATGGTACCTTACCGTATGGATCCTACTGAGCTTAAGAAGATGAATTCTTAATTTTAGGAGTTTCTTAGTAATGGTTTTATTAAACCGAGTGTGTCTTCTAGGGGAGTTCTTGTGTAATTTGTGATAAAGAAAGATTGATCCATGCATATGTGTATTGATTATAGGCAGCTTAAAAAAAGACGGTGAAGAATCATTATCCTATGTCTAGCATTGATGATTTGTTTGACTGTATTTAGGGATAAAATATGATATCTAAGATTGATTCGACTTCTAGTTACCATGAGTTGAGAATTCGGGCAGAGTATATCCCAAAGACAACTTTTAGTAACCTTTATGGTCATTATGAGTTCCTTGTGATGTCATTTGGCTTGACTAATGCCCCAAACATATTTACGTATTTAATAAATCAAGTCTTCATGCCTTGTTTGGATTTTATTATGATTGTCTTCATCAATGACATCCTTTTATATTTGAGGAGTAGAGAGGACCATGCACAGTATTTAAGGATTGTGCTCCAAACTTTGAGATATCATGTGCTTTTCACCAAGTTCTCTAAGTGTGAGTTTTTGATTGAGTTGATGACATTCCATGGACATGTGGTATGCAAGGATAGGATTATGGTGGAGCCATCTAAGATTGAGTTCGTGATTGGTCTAGACCCATATCTCTGACTGAGGTTTGTAGCTTCATTGGGTTGGTTGGTTATTATAGATGATTTTTCAAGGGTTTTGCTACTATTTTAGTGCCTATGACCAGATTAACTCATAAAGTGGTTCCTTTTAGATAATTCGAGTAGTGTGAGCTGAGCTTTGCAAAGCTCAATGATTTTTTCATGGTGGTTTCTATTCTAGCTCTACTTGTAGAGGGTGGAGGATTTACCATGTTTTTTGGTGCTTCTAGTATTGGCCTAGGTGGTGTTTTTATACAACCAGGTAGTGTTAGGACCAATGGGCCATAATAAGAGTCCTAAATATTAAGGCAATTACAATAAGAGATATAGTACTTCCTGATTTAGAGGTAGCACTTCTCACGGTGGGTTTCTACGCATCTATCCTATCAGCCTCAGAGCCAACCTAGTCGAATGGTTCGAGCAACTCTTCAAATTACTAACAGAGGTCATACTAGTGCTAGTGATTGCCTTGGTCAGGTTGGTGGTCTCTCTTTGAAGGGTTCATCTTTCAGCTACTCTAGATATGGCGGTTACTCAAGGTCGTACAAATCTACTGGTTCTTGTTCAGCTTAGGGAGCATATTATCATTGTGGATCATTTGTTCATTATTCATGTAAGTGACCTAGTAGTGGGGTGATTGTTTTTTTAGCTTAGTGCTCCCCCTATTAGAGCAGTTCATCCCTTAATAAGAGGTAGTTCTTAGGGTCATAGGGGTGGTTTACAGGGTACTCAAGAAGGTTCTTAGGCAAGAAGGAAAAGAGGTATGTTAGGAGCCCAGCCAGGTGGCAGGCATAGTCAGTTATATGCAGTACCTACTAGAGCCATGTTTGAGATTTCAAATGCTATTATTGAGTTTGCTGTTATCTCAAGCTCGACACCCGACCAATTTCTATGGTACCTTACCGTATGGATCCTACTGATCTTAAGGAGCTGAATTCTTAACTTTAGTATTTTCTTAGTAAGGATTTTATTAGACCGAGTGTGTCTCCTTGGAGAGATCTTGTGTAATTTATGATAAAAAAAATGGATCCATGCATATATGTATTGATGATAGGCAGCTTAATAAAGAGGTGTTGAAGAATCATTATCCTATGCCTAGCATTGATTATTTGTTTGACTGGCTTTAGGGAGCAAATATGTTTTCTAATATTGATTTAAGTTCTAGTTACCATCAGTTGAGGATTTGGGAAGAGGATATCCCAAAGATTACTTTTAGTACCCTTTATGGTCATTATGAGTTCCTTGTGATGTCATTTGGCCTGACTTATGCCCCAAACATATTTATTGATTTGATAAATCAAGTGTTCAGACCTTTTTTGGATTTTATTATGATTGTCTTCATCAATGACATCCTTTTATATTTGAGGAGCAGACAGGAACATGCACAATATATAAAGATTGTGCTCCAAACTTTGAGATATCATATGCTTTTCACCAAGTTCTCTAAGTGTGAGTTTTTGATTGAGTTGATAACATTCCATTGACATGTGGTTTCCAAGGATAGGATTATGGTGGACTTATCTAAGATTGAGGTGATTCGTGATTGTGCTAGACCCACATATCTAATTGAGGTTCGTAGCTTCATTGGGTTTGCCGGTTATTATAGATGATTTGTCGAGGGTTTTGCTACTATTTTATTTCCTATGACTAGATTAACTCGTAAAGAGGTTCCCTTTAGATAATTTGAGGTGTGTGAGCTGAGCTTTGGAAAGCTCAATAATTTTCTCATGGTGGTTTCTAATCTAGCTCTTCTCGTAGTGGGTGACGGATTCACCATGTTTCGTGGTGCTTCTAGTATTGGTCTAGGTTGTGTGTTTAGATAGAAAGGTAGTGTTATTGCTTATTCTTTATGGCAGCTCAAGGTTCATGAGCCCAACTACCCCACTAATACTTTAGAGTTGGCAGCAATAGTTTTCATACTTAAGATTTAGAGACATTATCTTTATGGTGTGTGTTGTGAGCTTTTCACCAATCATCGCATTCTTTAGTATATTACAACCCAAAGAGAGCTTAATACTAGGTAACGTACATGGATGGAGTTGCTTATGGAATATGATATTTTTATCTTATATCATTTAGATGAGGCAACTATGGTGGCAAATGCCTTGTTTCGAAAGACTGTGAGTATGGGTAGATTGGCTTGTATTTCTGTTTCTCAGAGGCCATTGGCATGGGATATTTATTCCTTGGCCAACTTGATTGTTCGCCTTGATATTTCAGACCCTAGGAGGATTCTTACTAGTGTTGAGGCAAGGTCTTTACTTTTTGAGCATATTTGGGATCGCCAGTTTGAGGATAGTAAACTTCTCCTTTTTCGTGATCAGGTGTTGAGTGGTAAGTCTGAGAGGAATACTATAAATTCTGAGGGAGTTTATCAACTTGATGGTTGCATTTGTGTCTCATGGATTGATGACTCTATATAATTGATTCTGCATGTGGCTCATAACTCTAGATATCTATTCATCCAGGCACAATTAAGTTGTATAGAGACTTGAAACAACATTATTTATGGAGTGGCATATATAGAGATATGATAGAATTTGTAGCTCGTTTCCTTTTTTGCTAGCAGGTAAAGGCCGAGCATTAGCATCCAAGTGGCTTGGTTCAGAGATTTCCCATTCTTGAGTTGAAATAGGAGCGGATTACTATGGATTTCTTTAGTGGTTTTCCTCACACTTACTGTGGTTTTCATGGTATTTAGGTTATCATGGATAGATTGACCAAGTCAGCACATTTTCTTCCAATTCAGATGTCCTTCAGTGCTAAAAGGTTAGCTTGTATCTATGTACGTGAGATAGTCCATTTGCATGGTGTACACATATCTATTATTTCAGACCAACATTCTATGTTAACTTCTAGCTTTTTGAGAGCTTTTTCGAAGGACTTGGGTACTCAGGTAGATCTTAGTAGAACCTTTCATCCACAGATCAATATCCAGTTCGAGCAAACTATTCATGTGCTTTAGGATATGCTCCGAGTTTGTGTTATGGATTTTGGAGGACAATGAGAGGATCAATTAGCCTTGGCAAAACTTATAATAACAATTATCATTTAACTATTCATATGGCACCATTTGAGGTCTTGTATGGTAGGAGATATCATTCTTTGATTAAAGTTTTTGAGACTTTCAAGATTTGACCCTGTAGTACTGATTGCTTCATGAGTTATTGGATAGGGTTAGGGTGATTTAGGACAGGTTGAGACCAGCTTAGAGTAGGCAGAAGGCCTATGTAGATCATGCACTTCTTGCCTTGACATTCGTAGTTGGTGACCGAGTATTCCTTTGAGTGTTGCCTATGAACGGTGTGATGAGGTTCGGGAGGAAGGGAAAGCTTAATCCAAGATATATTGGACCTTTAGAAATTCTTTTCACAGTTGGTGCAGTGGCTTATGAATTAGATCTACCTCCAAATTTTTTCATTGTCCATCAAATTTTCTATGTCTCCATGCAGCAATAATACCCTTCTAATACATCTTATGTTCTTAGATGGGACTCATTCAAACTTGATGAGCGTTTGTCCTTTGTAGAGGAGCATGTGCTCATTTGGGTTAGTCATGAAAGGATGTTATGAAAAAGGGAGATTCTTGTTGTTAAGGTTCAGTGGAGGCATTGCCTAATTAAATAGGCTACATGGGAGATCGAGAGTGAGATACAAACTAAGTATCCTTACCTGTTTGAGATCTTAGGTATATCATAATCCTTAACTTTTGCGGATGAAAGTCCCTTTAGTAGTGGATATTGTATTGTCCCTTCAGGTCATTATCCATAGTTCCATTTATTTTCATCATTAGAGCTTCCTTATAGATGCCCCAAGTCATTTATGACTTGCTGGAACTGATAGTTTGGTTATTGGACAGTTGGTTTGGATTTTGGAGCCAATTCTCTATTTTGAAGTGTTCACTGATTCCAAATGGCCACCAAGCAAAACCATCAATCAAATGCATATTCTAACTCTTCCAGCAACTCTGGAATATCAATTTTAGTCTAGGAGGACTCTTGGTTCAGTTTTTGAGATACCCAAGCTCATTTCGACCTATTGGTTGGAAAGTTAAGAAAATGGAAATTGGGCGTGGGCCCTGCTTTTTTGAAATAACTTCAGATGGAAATTTAGACTGAACTAGTGAGTTTAAAATGTTGAATTATATGGTTGTGTAATTTGTTTACATATACGGGGTTCTAATTGAATCTCGAGCACCCGGTTAAAATCCATTTCGAACATGGGAAAAAAATCTAGTGCATCAAGTTTTTGGTACACTGTGATTGAGGCTCCTTGGACCACGATCCCAACTTGCTAAGAAGGTTTAGATGTTGCAATCACATACTGATGGTTATATTCATAACTCGTGTGGTAATAGAAATGCATCGTGATAGCAATAGTGGAACTCAAAATCCTGTGCTAGGTATAAACGGACCCCTTATTTCACAATTTTAGCCATTTCCTATCTATTTCTTGAAATATTTAGCCTTAAATAGTGAGATTAAGTGGGATTTAATCTTGTGGGATATTAGGCAGTTTGATTATCATTTGATTTCTCGATTATCTTTCGATATGGGTAAGAATTGACCCTTTTCTCGGTAGATTTTCTTCATTTCATGTCCAAAACCCCAAAATCCATGATGGCCTAAGTTTAAACCCAATTTAACTTTGATTTTACCTATTTAAAGGACAATGATTCTTTGAGCATGTGAGAAGGTTGGTTTGATTTTGGCATTTTTCGTGAGTAGGACCCACATGGGGTTTTGATTTGATTTTTGGATCCGAAGCACAATAATGCAATTTGGGTATCATTATTCTCTCATTAAAGAGTAGAATGCGATTATTATAGCTTGGCATCTTGAGGAGGGTTCTCGAATGGGAAAAATGGTGATTTAGCTGATCTGTTGAGCTTTCTTCAGCGCCCAGGTAGGCTAGGTTTCCCCCTTTGTTAGATTGAACTAATAAATAGAATTTTTATGATATTACGTTAGATTTGGTATGGGTTTTAGGTGTTGTTATGATGAATTGAAATGCTTTGGGTTAGTTAGACCGTTTAGGTTATTAGAAATTCATAAAATTAGGCATAATTGATCTAGTTGCTCATATTTCTAGGTGAATTTCCTCTCTTAGGACTAATTAAAGCTTATTTAACGTCTTAAAGTGGATTTAGATACCTTATGCCTAGTTCAGGGAAAATTTGCCTAAAATAAACTTTTGGAAATTACAAATGGGCCCTTGACCTACCTTAGGCTAAGATATATGTTTGCTTATGTAGACCTTTGTACGCTTGTAAGAATCTTGGAAATGCTTGTGGAGGTAATATTGAGAAACTTTGACACTTGAAGGCTATGTTAGTTGATGTGAGAGTTGATACATATACATTATGCTATTACTTATTCTATTGATGACACTATTGATTATGTTGATATATTTATAATTACTTGTTCGACTTCAGAAGTTGCATATGATATTAATGATATATTTACCGGTTCAAATCGGGCTACTAATGATGTATTTACCAATTCCTATCCGTCTATTGATTATATATTTACAAATTCAAGTTCGGATATCGATGATATATTTACCATTTTAATTCTAGCTATTGATGAAAAATTCACCGTTTCAAGTCCAGCTAGCATTGATATATTTACCGATTCAACTTCGTCTATTAATGATATATTTATCGGTTCAAGCCCAGCTATTGACTATATATACATAATAATTCGAGTACAAATATGCATATAATGCTATAATGATATACTTATTATCATATGATGATATCGGGGTGTGATATTGAATATAGCATTTTTTCTAAGTCTACAAACAAGGAAATGGTTATAATGTGGTATGATATAAGTGGATTCTACTGAAATAATGATTAATTGATATATGTTGATTAATTGACAAATGATGAATATTGTAACTAATTTATTGTGAGACATCACTTAGATGAGTTCCAATGGTATTATGAGCGATAATAAGTGATGGTGGTGGAATATGCTATCTTATTTGTACGTTCCAGGCTTATGGGTGCTTGCGATGGGTTATTTACTTTTCCGCACTAATTGGTTCATGGGCGCAAATTTTGTAGTTATGTTTGTGTGTGTTGATGCTTTATGTTGTGTTAAGCTATTATTTTGGTTTATTTACCTATGTATGCACAACGATGTTGGAGTCCATTCAAGTTTATTTCCTTACATTGACTTAGTTATGTTTTCTTGCATTCTATCATACTTATATCATGATTTAGTTCTGCCTGCCGATGATGCTTACTAACTACCCGTTGTTTTTGTATTTATACTACACTTTTGTACCTTCTTGGTCCAGATCCGAGTACTAGTTGTCGTTGTTGATTGACGTTCATGTTGTGTTAGTATCCGATGATAGGGTGAGCTCTTAGATTCAGAGTCACCCATTTTCTTCTATCTTACTTTTGTCTAGACTTTAGTTTAAGACAGATTCTATTGACTAATCTAGATAGTTGGATTGTACTTATAATAGATCTTGTACTGACTCTGCCATGTCATGAGGTGGTATTTATGTAGTGACTACCTTTAAACTATTTATATTGATTTGCTTATTTTTTGTATTGTATTGGCCCTTTTTGGGTACTTCCACCATGTTGACCAATTCGGTTCAACTCTAGGTTACAGTTCGATTTACCTACTGGAAGGATTTAGTAGGTGACATCATGAAGCATAAATTGTGTCATCACACCCAACAAAGGGCATTGAGGTACCATCCTTAGTAGTAGTTTATGTCATCCTAAACTTTTGTCAAGAAAAAAATATGCAAAAGTTTGGAACTCAAAGAATGAATGAATCCACTAGATGAGGATTCAATAAGTAGAATCTTTCCTAAGAATGTGCCATAGCTTTCCAAAAAGATATATAAAAATTATCATACCGATCTGTGAGGCTCTACTAGATTCTTGATCTTGTACTCATGAGAATGATGAACCTAGCACTCTGATACCCAAATTATAATGATACAAAAATTCTATAGGTTGTGATGGAATCTACCCCAATCCAATCATGGTAAGCAAGCTTGACTTAATATTTAAGATATCTAAAGTAAAGATTCCAATAGTGTATCCATAAAAAATTATAATAAAGATAATATTAACTTAAAATAACCTCAAAATAAAACTAAATAATATAATTCAAATCCCTAGGACTCAACTATCATAAGTACAAGAGGGACTCTAAATATAGAATACCTAATAATAAGTACAAGTATATCCACAAATAGCTAAGATAAAATAAATAATAGATAGTTGGAAGTTGAGATGACCTCTGAATATAAGGAGCTCACTTTTGTCCCAAATATCAGTGATATATATGAACTCTATCCATGTAAAATACTCATACCAGGATCTACATTAGAAGAATTAAAAAAAGTAGTAGTGAGCATGATCCACTTGTACTCAGTAGACATCATACACTGATTAAACATAGGCAAGTAACTATATCAAACAAAAACTATGTATGCATTCAAAAAAGTATTAGTAGTTCAATATTATTAAATAGCACAAATTATCTGAAGTACAACAACAATCGAAATGATAATACAATGCAATGATATGAGATGATTTGCAATAATCAATGCCCACTAATATACACTTCTCAAGTTATATGCAACAAATGAGAACCATGGAAATTTGTGAGATCCATATTTCAAACCAACTTCCATAATATATCAATGATTCAGACTCAAACTGAAACAAAATTAATTTCAATAACCAAACTCAAATTGGGATTTCCACATATATAAATCAATGATCTAGACTCAAACCAAAACTAAATAATCTTATCTTTTAAGTTATTATTTTCATGAACCATGAGATGTATGACTATGCATGAACATAGAAGTAAAATGAGGCTAGACACAACATTTATATTAAAGTATCTTGGAATCACAATCAAAATATAAATGCATTCTACAAGCCTCAATACCAAACCAACAATCTAAATTCCATATTAGCGAAAGAGTACAAGACTTAAGTTGGCAATCATAGTGATAATCCGTCTCATTAAATACTCAAATCCAAAAATTGATCCAACCTATTACATCCTTTATATACCAAGATAAATTTTGTTCACTTGTTATATTCTTGTGTGCTTATGGCACTATCCCGAGAGATAACTGAATATGATAATATACTGAGATATATTGAAAAGGGTAGAGAATAAATATATTATTCTATTATTGAGTGGCTTGAGTCCGATGTGAACTTACGGAGGAGCAATTATGTTATGAAGTGTGTACCACACTTGTACCGTATTATCTTGCAGGAAAATGGTTTGATCTTAAAAAAATCATTTCAAAACTCATTCAGATTTTGAACCAATTTTTTAAAAACGAAGAGTCGTCACTTAATTTATTAAAAGAAAATCAAGAAAACCTTTTAAGAATTTTTAAAGACATAGAATAGAAAAAATCTTCAAAAATTAAGAAATTATTGTACGTGATTCCTATTAATACTCCTGGAAGGGTGTTAAGACACAAAGTGTATCCACGAACTTGCAGTTGGCTGATCTGTATGTTTGAAACTAACTCTTGTTATGACTAATTTTAAAAATGGGGGTTTTTCTTATAGTTGAAAAGTTGAACCTTAAATACAATTTGTTTACTTTATGGAGAACAACTGTTGTAAAAGGTTGAAGCTTTAACTACTTGTGAAATTGAATGATTTTCTGCAACAAGATTCCATAAATAAAAAATTCAATTAATTAACTTAATAACTAAAATTTTGTGAAAAGAAAACAACAATCATTTAGCAGCAAAATCAACTAGATTGAATAAATGAGTTAATTAATAAATAACAAGAAAACATTAATGTTAAAGTGAAAAATCCGAAGGAATATAGGTGATAAGCTCAATTTTATTCCCATTGTTTCTGTCCTAAATCTACTGGACTTTAACCTGATTGATGTAATATTTAGGCTTTGGAGCCTTTCAATCCTGTCTACCTAATTTCTCAGGTCATGATGACACCTACTATAATCCACTAGTAGGTAATCCAACCCGTAGTCTGAAACTGCTAGTAATGGACTACCAAGAGAAATGAAACAAAAATGTGGAATTAATATAATATATGACTAATACATATAATAGAGTCCCAAAATATGGTGGAATTAGTACAAAAGCTTCTAGTATAATAAAAACACAAAATGAAGTAACAAATAAATATAAAAGTACAATTCATCTCTTAATACAACATACAAATATGTCTAATCCATTAGAGAAAGAAGATTAATACTCTAAATGCCAGAAGCTCACCCCAAATCTCTGATCCATAGTTGCATCGCATGATAAACACAACAATGATGAGAACCTATACTATGATCTTCAGCATGCAGAACTGTAGTATGATTACAAAATATATGGTACATAGTAGAAAAATACCGGTTGATAGCTAAATTTAATGCAACTATAGATAACGTACAAGAAACGTATTGTCCTATCCTAGCCGTACTCAAGAACAATAAACCTAGGGAGGAACAAAGAATGAACTATCCTATCCTAGCCGTACTCAAGAACTAAAAAATATATCCTTTATCATTAACCAAAATACAAATTAAGGGTAGAAAAAGGATATATATAGTAGTATACAAGTCTAAGGAATGAATATACAACATGAATACTAAAGAAAGAGAGGGATACACGGAAATATCATAGCTAGATATATTATATAAATATCAGTATAGATGTCTAACTCAAAGGTATCAACCTAAGTTAGTCAATATTGCATCTCAAGTCATCCTAATCAAGTAGGAAATATAATACTATAATAATCTAAGCCTACAGTCACAATGTCTAAACACGAGATAATTATTCATAATAAAATAACCATAAGAGAAAGGAATTAGAACCATACCTCAAATCTCAGTACTAGTCCATTATCAACTTGCCACCAACTAATAATAATAATAACAATAATGTAACTAGCTAGTTCAGACAAATAACACCTTAACCGGGCCCCATAAGCCAGAAGGTTCAATCAACACACAATACACAACAAACAACACTCATAACCTATGCCTAAGAAACCCATATAAAGTTGATAGATATATAGATAAAAAAAAATATGGGTGATAGGCAATGCACATGCATTAATGTATTTAATGTCAATCCATGATACCATAATCAATGCATGTGTCATAATGTAATCCATTGTATACACCTCTTAAAGTTATATATCCTATAAAGGCAGGACCTTCGGCGAACTCTCTTTTGCAGCGCGACACCTCATAGACGAATGGGCCTCTAGCGGATTTGAGAGTAGATATATAAACGGACATGGTCCTGATCTAGGATCTCTAATAATCATCCTTGTCATTAATCTCCTATGCCAAATATCAAAGATATATATATAATTAATGTACAGACTCAAACCATGGCTAAAATAGTGTAAGTATAAGTCTATTGCTCAAAACCAACTCTCGAACGAAATCAGTATAAAAGAGTAGAATGGGTCACAATCTCTCTCGATCAAAGTAAATAGCAGTAGTAAAACCATGGACAAGAATCTATCTCGATCAATTATCTAAAATATTATTGTAGCATCAAAAGCTCAGAAATCTTTCACCAAGATGGTTTGATTCCCATTATGAAAGAATATGTTTTAACAAAAAAAGTAGGAATAAATCCCTTTTTAGGAAAATAGTAGTATAACTATATATTTTAGTTGGAATCATATAATTAATTGAACATGAATGTACTTAACCTATAAATGAAATCACCAATATCCACACAATATAATAATAAGCATCTAAACGTCCATAGATTATGGATATATCATTTGCAAGGATAAATCACTCATTCGGAGTCCAACTAATATTGCATCACGACCTTAGGCCCAATAATATATAACCAACACACCCATAATACCATATTCTGGGAAATCATAAGAATCCACTGTGTCAAGTAGTAAACCTTATACTAAAGGTTCATTAGCCTCAACTATGTCTAACCTGCTAGAAACTTAGGATAATAAGATCCTATAAGCATAACAAGTATTTTATCTTAAGGGTCAATTTTAACCTTCTATCCCTAACTCATAATTTAGGATAAGTAATGTGTTCTATCCATAATCACATTCTATCATTCTTACATAATTGAAATATATATAATACACTATCTCGTGAAGAAGACTAGACAGAAGCTTACCTTGATGCCAAAATGTAAATCCTTTAATTTCCCACAAATTCTCTGCCTTTTCTCCACGCTACCAAAATGTCACCACTCTATTAAAGTAGTAACCTACATCTCATTATGAGTAAAACAAGACCCATCTTTCTATGTAAAGGGTTTGATCTAAATTTGGGTCAAGAATGAGATCGAGGGGCCAATAAAAAAAATCTAAAATTGACTCTGTTATGAGGTCCCTAGAAGGACAAGGAATGATTACGAAAATATTAAGCTCAAATGGTGCATAATTGGAGACCAAATCATTCCCTAATATTTAGGAATTTAATGACCTAATTTCTAAGAATTTAGCATGAAATACGATGGATAATGATGGAAAAAATAATAGAAAATGGCCAAGGAGTGTTAAGGTATCTTACCTGAGATACAATAGATGATTCCCTAAATTTTACTCCTTCAAGATATCAAAATAGTGTAAAAATAGAGAAGGAAATAATGGAAAATCCTGTGAAAAAAGAGAATTTAGCATGCTCAGGTGCCACTAAAGAGGCTACTTTTCAGGTTAAGCGGCTACCACTTAAGTGATACAAGTTGGATAAAACCTTCATTCACAGTGTCAGGGTATCGCTAAAGCGGTCACCTGGCTTCTAAAGTTGTGCCCGTATAAGCAGACCCATTACCGCTAAAGTGATCCTTAGCTAAATAGCCATGGCCTCTTAAGCGGCTATATGGGAGGTAAAGTAGCTCCATAACTGCTAAGGGGTCATACCATATATTAGGCATCAGATTTTCCTTAGTCTAAAAATAGAATTTGATTGATTCTCGAAATTTGTTTGTAACCCCCGTCTGCACAAATGCACTATGCTATCATATCAAATTAGATATTTTAGATTTAATTAAACCATCAAAACTTTCATTAGAGGTTATTTTGACTAAATATGAGGCCCATACCTTTAGTTTATTTTTCATATAATACACCCAATATCCCAAAAAGAGTCCTGAATTCTTGAGACCTGAAACAAGGATATCCGTAACCTAAATCAATGTTCAAGGGCTGATGATGCTATCAGAATTCTCATCTGAGTTCATCTACTAAGGGTTATGGTCCGAGACCTATTCCATAAAAGTTAACTCTCTAAAAAAGAAAATAAGCCTAAAACCCAAATGAAATTTCTATTAACCAAACTGACAAGTCACAAATGAACCATAGCCACCATGGAAAGACTCAGAGCACCAAAAATTCAAATAAATTTAGGAAATAACCTAGAGGGTCATTACGACTACCCATCCACTGTTGTCCACATTTACTTGGACATATGCCTAAATAGTGTTATTTTTGTCTCCTTAGTCCACTGTTGAGAACTCATTGAGGTTCAACCCATTTTGCATTCTTCAATTTGTATGTTAGCTTTCTCAGATTGCATGGGGGTTAACTCAGATATGTTGAGGTGTTGGGATTATTGGACCAATGAAATGTAGAGAAGATTCCAAGTGAACTCAGGCGAGGAGTATCATGTATAAAAGAAAATATAGATTAGACGCATTCTAAATGCAAATGAAGATCCCAATTCTCAAATAAATTAATGAATGTCATAAATTCATAAATAAAACTGGTTGACGACATAGAAATTATTTTATTATAATAATAAAGAAAATGTGAGACATTCCACACCTTACAGAGCAATGAGTCTGATTCATTCACAGTTGACAATAATAGTTTTTAGAGATATATCTCATTAAGAAAATTTAGAGTCAATGATTTTAGTTAGAGAGGGAAGAAATGCTTTCATGAATAACTGAATAAATAAGTTGCTAATTAAATTAGATTATACTTATTCTCTTAAACTATAGATTAAACTAAATAATTTTAAGAAAAATTCCATCATGTGTGGACTAGATACTATGTAAAATAAAAAGTAACACTTTGTAAAACCAAATGTAAAAGAGATAAAACAATTCAATAACAAGTATTTATGATTTTTAACCACAAATCAATGTAACAACTAATTTGCAAAAAAAAGGGCGGCACGTTTGCTGCCTAGTAAGGAGAAAATGTTACAACCATTTTCTAAACAAGAAAATTAGAAGAAATTGTACATATTTAAAATTGGAATATAATAATGAACTTGGATGAAGAGAGGGAGTAGTTCCAATTTATTTTGAATGCCACAACGGTAAAGGGATCCTCGAAAAGAAGAAACACAATCAACAAGTTGGCATAAATCACAATAAAATGACTATTTTAAAGGTTGTGATGAAGATACAAAGTATAGTATTATTTTGGGAATCGAAACCCGTTTGTTCTAGATTTTCAAGAGGCAAACTATCCTTTTCTGTCAACTCATCATCCTTTTGAAGGCATTCTATGATTGAATAAAGAAAAGTCGACACCTTAAAAGCATAAGAAATAAAGAATTTGAGTAAAAATAAAAGACATGCCATCCTAAACATATTTTTTGGACTAATTAGAACTAATCACAAATTCAAACAAGATAGATGTTACAACATACGTTCATTCTAGGTGTGATAGGACTTAAAGATTTAAGGATATTACCTTCCTAAACATTCTACTAGAAAGCAAGAAGATAGACAACAACTAACTCTACAATATCAATATTGTACAAGATAATAAAAAACTTTAATTTCACACCAATATCTATCTCTATTTAATCATAGCAAAGTTATAAAAAATTATCTCATAGGTAAAATAATTTGCAGTGTTGTTAAACATGAAAAATAATCATGAAATTGTCTAATCCAAGTATACAAAAGTAAACTCAATATTCCAAAATCGATTATCTCTAATAAATTCGAATGAAAATAAATGAGAACATGGTATTTAACTTTCTCCAAGAAGCCATTAAGACGATGAATCTTGGGGATGGCGTCTCTAATAGCTTTGACTTAAAATAACACTGTATATCTCAAGTTGCAGATAAGAATCTAAAATCCTAGCCCCGGAGGAGGATTATCACCCCTAATATTAAGAAAAACCTATCTAAACCATTTTATCTAAATCCGTTTCATTAAGGGTATTTTGTTGTTCGCCTCTTGACTTAATCAACAAAACTAAGGAGGTAATTATAGGGACATTTTAAAGATTTTTTTTTTTTGAAATTTGTGATAAAAAATTACCAAAATTTTATTGGATAGGGTTTAAGAGCTAGATTTTGTACGAAGATAGTACAAAGAGATAGCATTGGTCACATGAGGCTTGTAGATAGATGAGGGTGATGAATCAACCAGGTGATGTTATTTTTCAAGTTGATTGTCGTTTAGTGTTGATGTTGCAAATTTTTTTAGTTGAAAATTTAGGGGTTGTTTTTAGGATATGTTTTTGTTTTGTTTGATAGTTGAAAGAGAAGAAGAGTATTAAAGGGTGGTGGGTTGAGCTATAAAGGATGGGCTAGATAGGTTTTAGAAAATAGTCTGATGGTTTAATGGATGGAAGGTCAAATTTAGGCTTGAACAAATTAAGAAACTTGGCCAAATACTTGAAACTAAAATAAAATTGAAATAAATTAAATCCCAAATTCAAGTTTCTTAATTTTAACAAAAAGTTAAAATAATTATTTTGACACCAATTTTGATTTTCTTTGGAAATAAAATCAACTAATTCTCAATTTAACTGATTTTTAAATAAAATTAAATGTCATTTTCAATAGAAATACTTCTCAAAATATTTTGTTAAATGAAATTGATAAAACTCTAGACATTTTAATATGGAAATATATGTTTTACTTAAGAATGACTGGAAATAGTTTGTAATGGATTTTTAAGGTTTCTTAATTTTATCTTGAAAATGATTTCAAAATTATTTAAAATTGAAGAATCTCAAAATTAATTCGAAATGTGGTAGGCAAAAATTGGGTGTCAACATATGTCCCTTACTTTTTATAGGGTAAATTAAAGTAACCCTGGGTAATTGTCCAACCATAAATTCATCTCTTGAAAGTGATTGGATTTCACATAAATTTTAGGGAATTACGGTTAGACCTTGTTATCAAGTTTCCTAAATATCTCTGGTTATATGAGTTTCTAGGCTAGTTAGATCTCAAATGCATGATTTCAAGCATGATTTTTCAAGGAATTCAAAAGTTATTCCAGTTTCTTATTATGGACAGAGCAGAAAATATGGAAATAAGAAGATTTAGGAGGAAAGTTTAGAAAGAAATCAAGTATTCAATCGGTTGAAAATGTGATGTTGTATGCTAAGTTGACTTTTACATTTGGACAAGTGACAAGCTAGTCACGTCATGAAAAAGAGCCTTATAAACATTTCAATTATGAATATGGGGACCTTACATCCATAACTAAATCGCTACAAAGACATAATTCAAAATATTTATGAGTATCATCACCTGGATTTAAAGAAAAGGGATATGATACTTCTAGTGTGAGTTTAGAAAAGTATTTGGATGTGAAACTAAAATAAAAAATGACAACATTACCTAAATATATTTTGATAGAAATGTGGTTAGATGGAGTTGAATGTCGTCTTTTAGCTTGAATCCAAATAGTTTGATATTTCATTTTGGGTTATGTCCTAGTTTGCTACTAAGAAAAGTTTCACATTTTGTTGCATCCTTTTTGGAGTCATTTGAACCTATATCTTTAGTTTGACATTTCTATCCATATCAAATTCTCTAAATAATATTTTGGAACAGGATTGTTAGCATTAAAATAATTCAATGTGGAGAGATATTTCTTTACCTAAATTACACGTTATGATATATCTCTTTTGGAGCATCTTGCATCATACTTTGTTTATGTTATTTCCTTTAATAATTTTTATTCAATTCATCTTCTTGAATGATCTCGTCTTTGATTAACCTGAGAATTTCATCAGCTCAAATGCTCATATAAAATATGAAATAAGAACATTTGTATAAAATTTAATTAACCATGGACAGATAGTTCTTTCAACATACCTTTGCATTGGTTTATTTCTAAAGAGTAACGCCACTTTTTATTTCCATACCTTTGGAAATAACCATTTCCATAATAGTGCAGATATGACAATCCTCTCATTTATCAGATAGGATGGTTACTATGATGGTTGAACACTTTTTAAGATAGGATGGACTTTATAACCAAGTGCAATCCTACAACCATCTATATAGATTTCTTTTGTATGATATGATAGACCTCTTCGCTATGTGTATTAACCAAATATGATGAACTTATAACAACCAATAATAACCAAATGTGATGACCTTTTCAACTATCTCTTGATGTTTTTTTAATGCATATTTTTACAAATCTTGACTCCTCTATATATACATTATAAAGGCATATAAATTATTATATCCTTAAACTTAGACTCCACCATGTTTACATGATTCACGGATATGGAAGATCATGGGTTGATTATTAGTTGAATATAATGGCTCTCTCAGTGATTGAACATCAATTTTTTATGGTTTTGATACGGCGTAATGATACTCTTTATATGTTAGCCTCCTCTGGGTTTGACATGAAAGTAGATATCATGGCCTTATCTATGGTTTCACATCAGCTGCCTCAAATTTTAATGTGGTTTGAAGATATTCTTCGAATATCAGTCTCCTATGATTTTAATGCAATAAATATATCATAGTCCTCTCAACAACTGCACATTGACCCTGTTCGATTTTTATGTGACTTTAGATATCTTTTAGACGTTAGCCTCCTCAAATTTTTATACAACTTATGGATATCCTTTAAATGCTAGTTTTCTTCAAATATCATAGCCTTCTTAGTAGATGTACATTAACCTCTTTTAATTTTTATATGACTTACGGATATTCTTTAGACGTCTTTCTCTTTTGGTATTGACATGGTTTGGATATCATAACACTCCCAGCAAAATAAGTATGTAATAGACCTCTTGATAAAATAAATATACAATGGACCTCTTGGAAAAATTATATTCATCAACCCTCTCGAAAAAATGAATATAATGTATTTTGTGTGTATCTATTCATGGAGCATAGAGTTAGTAGAAACATAGTTACTTTAGTCAAAATCAAAGACAGGACTTTAGAGAGTCCAGTCAAGGATTAATAACATCCCTTTGGAGAATTGTTGTGGATATACCACTCTCTTGGAGCAACCATTCTATTCTTACTACATGATTGATAAAATTTCTACATTTGATATCTACTTTTTTGGAAAAATAAAAGTAAATCCATCGATATGACAAACAAGAATCCATTTGTAGTATATGCTGGTCCATCGGTAGGACAAAGATTAAGTGGAATTTTTGAGGTCCTTCGCACAAATTCTTCCTCAGTTACATGCTTAAACTCAAGTTTTATGTGTTGATGTGGGAAAAATATCATCTTATAGAATCTTTGAGACTTGAAAAGGTTCGCCCCAATTGTGTGTTTTAATATCATTTTTGATCTTGGATAGCTGGAGAAAATAATCTTTTTGTTAATTTTTCATATCTTATGAAGAACACTTCCTAGATCCCATTACAAAGTGAAACAAAAATTTCATGGGGCGGGTGATCAAGCCATTATGATGCCCATATATACTGTTAAGCAAGGAATTAGGTCAAGCATAGTTCTAAATTCTGGTGGAAGAACCTAAAATACAACTATTATTAGAAAATGAGGTATAAACATGAATCCAAAAGAAGAGTAAAAAATTATTCTTTACATCACATATTTAGGGAGGATGGCCCAATTCAATAGGACAAGTATCATACTCACAAATATGAGCCTATTGGTCACATATTTAGCTAGTATTAAGTTAGTTTAAAAGAAAGGTAACCTTTATGGGGAATGAAAAATATCAAAGGTGGGTGTCTACCTATTTTCATAAAATGAAAGAAGAGTAATTGGTATAAAATATTAGTATTAGATAGAAATTCTTCTTATTTACTTTTCTTTTAACTGAGACTGTTTTAAAACAATTCCTATCGCTTTCGAAAGTATCTCAACCATACCTAAGTATAAATAAGATTTATTCATCTTGCTTTAAACAAAGGTTTTGAAGTAAACATAAGAAAAATAGGTATGAACCCTAGAAAATCAATTCTTTAAATTTATGGAAAATTCAAAATTTTGGGAACAAGGATAGAATAATATCCTTTATGAAACCCCATATACCTGAACTTAATAATTTTATCTAAATAAAGCCTAAACTTGAGTGTTGGGAGCTCAAATTTTGAAGAAGAACCCTTACTTGATGTTCTTGAGAATTTAGGGAGGAGATAAATTCTGTATTTTGAATAATGAGGGTAGGAATCATGTTTGTTAGGGTTAAGGTATTTTTTTATAGGTAAAATAATCAAAAACCCTAAAATATTCTTAAGAAAAACTAAATCTAGTATTTTTCTCCCTTAGGCGTGGCACACCCTTATCACGCCACACCAAGGGCATGGTATGCTCTTATTACACTAGGCCACTAGTTTTTCATGTAAGGGTATGTCATACCTCTATGTCATACCCTAAATACGGTCTTGAAATGCGGATGAAAAATTCAAAATCACTTTCAAATGGTCCCATTATAATTCCTTGTCATTATTCAAGTCAGAAATCACAATAAAATATGAAGGAGATATCAAAATAAAATATTTCAAATATTGTGATCTTACACTTTCCCATGTCAATTACCTAGGATTTCAGCTCAAAAAACATTGAGGACATGTTCTAGATAAACAATTCAATGTAATTAACTTAAATCTAAAACTCAACCACAATGCTCACTAAACAATGAGTTTGATTTCATTCTTTACTCATATACATGTAATGAACATTTTTAAGTGTCCCAAATTTATGATGAGAGGTACCAAAAGAACCTATAGTTCTCAACAAAGTTAGTCCTTTGTCTCAAATTAATTATCTTTAGTTTTATACATATATGTTCCAAACAACGTTGTCACCAACCATGTCAAATACTTGACCCTAAAATTTTTTGATTTGGTTTGTCTAGGAATAAGAGGTACCAAACCCAAGGAGGGATGCTTGCATATCTCAACTAGAGGGATGAGAATCAGATGTCCATACTCTTTGTAGATATTATATAAAATATATGCATTAAAATAATGCAACTTTATAGACAAACTTAGAGTGGTGCCACCTAAACTTCATGTTTTAAATCAAGAAATGTCTTCTATCCATTTTACAAGGACTATTTTAGTCTCCCACGTTATCTTATAGATATTTTTTATTCTCGTGATAGTCACCCATTATTTTTTGGATGATATTTTTGCATCCTCTCTGTTATCTGCGATGACACTTGTTTGTGGTTTCATAATTTCCTACAAAAATTACTTGTTATTATGTTCTCTCTCAAAATATTATCATAGATTAAGTGGTTTCTCAAATATCTATGGGGACTGTGTACCTGATAACGCTCAATCTACAGCTCTCGTCGGAGTGTAAAGAGGTCGTTTGCCAAATATTGAACCCAACTGGGTTGGGTATCGATCCTATAGGGAATAGCTTGGTCAACAAGTAAGAAAAGATTACTAGACTTTTAGTGCAAGTCTCGTAAAAAAGGGGGGAGTTTTGTTGTGCAAGTAATGTAACCAAACTATTAAAGTAAAAACGGAAAATAGCAAAGCAAAAAGAAAGAATGTTTAGTAGGATGTAAAACAATGAGAATTGAGAAGTTGGGGTTATGTCCACCTTATGAGTTATACGTCTCCATTGGCTATGAGTTGTGCGGAATTTAGACATGCGTGTGCTTATAGAGAATTGTATTCGATGGTAAATCCAAGCGTCTTTCAACCTAAACAAGGACTATTTCACTTTAACTCTTTCGAGCTTAGAGTGTATCTAGCGGTACAAATTCTCCAAGAGGTTAATCCAGTTACGGCACTAACTTTTTAATAGGGGATGGGACCCTATTACCTTGACATTATCTCTTTTCCAGACATATAACCTTTCTTTCGAACAAGTTAATGCTATACTGGCATATTCTATGCGTCTGCAGCCACAAGAATTTGCATTAAGATGAAGATAATAATGATATAAGCAACACACGTGTCATGAATTCACAAACTCATAGCAATAGATAGTATCTCATAAGGCTTCCATAACTCCAACAGAGAAGTTTAGTTACCCATGAGTGCGAAGGAAATCACAATAAACATTATTATTATACCACAATAAAGATATCGTGTAGTAAGGTGTGGTAGGCGTTAGGCGTGACTTCTTTGCAAAGTAACATTTCTCTTGTTGCGGAAATTAAGAATTGAATAGATGAATAGAAGAAGAATAAAAAGTAGAATTATTAGAATGGTTGGAAGAGTAGAGGAATCAATAATAGCAGAATGAATTAAAAGTAGAATGAGAATTCTTAAAATCTCTAGCAAAATTGGGTATTTATAATACCCATATCCTATTCCTACTAAGCTAATGAATTACTTAACCCAATCCTACTAGGTGAAGGTATCATTATCCTAATCCTAATAAGTTACTGCTAGTCCCCAAAGTCTTCAGAATTGTTGTTTTTGTCCGGGACAGATTTTCCATGCGCCACTTTGGGTCCTTGGCGTCCAAGTTTTGCTTTTCTCCTTTCGTGAAGCTTTCTTTGGCGTCAAGTTATCCATAAAATGCTGAATTCTGCAACATTTATACCTGAAAACTTGCTAATCATATTCGTTAGCTCACTTACAGGAAAAAGGACTAAAAGTGCATGAATTATATATTTTGTCCTCAAAACATCGCTAAAATATGGGTAAAATATAGCACTTTAGGCGTGTAAATTCGCCTATCATCAACACTCCACACTTGAAGCTTTGTTCGTCCTCGAACAAAATATCATGTCCCTCTCAACATTTACTTAGGGTTTCACAGCAACAACACAAAATATTCGTCAAGACAAGCACAACAATTATCAACAAAGAGTAGTTTTCTGATCATTAGTAGAAACAATTCAGCCTCCAACATAGACTCGTGATGGTGGTTAATTCGTGTTCACAAGTTGAGGTACAAAGAATCATATATGACTTCCTAAAACTCATCAACCATGTGTGTATCACAGTATATTACCCATAATCTCTCACAAGTATAGTATATTTATCGAAACATGGGTATAAAATTATCCTTGCTCTCACTCTCACAAAGAATTCATATGCTGCAACTGATGACCATAGGCTTTCCCTTAGTGTAGTGCTCCACTAAATATCAGAATGCTAAGCTTAGGATCAAATAGGTCTTTTGCTGGTTGTAATGTAGGCTAAGGGACGGGTAGGACTATTTTGGCCAGAAATAGTGACTATGTTCCTAAGCGCATTAATACATCACATTATATCATTAACACTTTTCTTTCAAACAACCTCTCTACTTTCTTTTAATCTACCACCCTTTTTCTCCTCTTTTGTTTTTCAATTTTAAACATAACCAACTTTTTAGTTTTCTTTTTTTTTTCCATAACATACCTCTTATGATAGCTCTTCTTTTTCATAATGAATTCAAGCACCCATACATTCTAAAGCATCATATTCACCCAATCTCCTCTTATTTTGTCACATGACTTTATACTTTAAAGAACTTAGGAATTTGGATCAAATTATGGTCTTGAAAAAAATGGATTAGTCTTTCATATGAGGTTGTCAAAGAAAATAGGCTAAAGGCTCAAAAGGGGTTGACTAGGATAATGTCCATGGGTAGGTAAAAAGAAGGTAAATAATCATAGGTTGCCAAAGAAATGCCTAAATCATCTCCTAGACTTGCACTCTTTATTTTTGCTTTACATACATACCAGGCAAGTTCTAGCATCAGCCACAAGCACAGAATATACTATTATCTCACACACACAAGGCACATGGTCGACTTTATTGGGAGTAGTATAGACTCTTGACCCAACAGATGAAGGAATTAAACCAAAAAATATCACATAGTGAGTCACAATTAGAGCCTAAACGTCTCAATAGTCATGATTTTAGCACAAACTCTTGTCATAATCTCATGCTGCCTATTAGAATAATTTCATGCGAAGCTAAGTTAAAAAAAAATTAACTACTAAAAAAAACAATTAACTACTAACAAAACAAACAAACATAAATAAATTCAAAAGTGGATAGAGAAGTATAACATGCAAATACCAGCACCCCACACTTAGACGGAACACACTGTCCTCAGTGGAAAATAAATAAGAAGAACCTGGTTAGTCGGACTCATCCTCTATGACTGGGGTCATACCCCTTTCGTCGGAATCATCATCAGATTCGTCATCCTCAGAAGTTCCTCATAAGTATCCCACTTAATTCTAAGAGTGAGTCGAGGTATTTGCAGCGAGGAGGGTTCTCCTTGCTCTTTTCGGCCTCTGTTTTTGCCTTTTTGTGAAGTGGTAGCCTTATCTTTGCCTTGTCTTGCTTTGGGTGCCATTGTACCTGAGACATAAAACAATGTTCATGTTAGCATCATCTCAATGGATATAATCTATAAACAAGCAGTAGTGGCACCACCCCACACTTAGTTTGTTGGTACAGACTAGTGAAGTGAAAGTGGTCGATTACTCAGACTTCATCGACATACGTTTTAGGTGCTCTATTCCAACAATAAAATAAGTGCAGTCATACTTCTTGTAATCTTGGCAATACTTGCATGTGTGAGATATCAAGACTACTACATAGAGATTGAATCAAGGTATAACATCTAGAAATAATCACAACCTTCTATGTCGGTAGGCATCTATAATTCTTATCCCGATGAACAAGTCATTCCAACATGTAAGTATTCAAGTGACAATATTATGCAATTTTTTTGACCATATCAATTCCGCAAAAGTAAGATAGTGCATCAAATTCAAGTTGGAAATAAGTTACGATCATCCTTACGTATTCATTCACTCACTTGGTTGTATCATAACAATTCAATCACTTTCAAATCATCAATACTACTTCAATATTTAGCAATTCATAATATGCGTAGTAATGTAGTACTTATGGAATATAAATGAAGAACAAAAAAACACTTACTTGATTGATGACTTTGGATGCTGTTTTTGTGAAGTAAGAGAGCAAAAGGAAATTTTTTTAGAGGATTTGGGGACTCTAGGCGGCGCTTAAGCTAGGTTTCCAAAGTGTTTTTGGTTCAAGACTAAGTCTCATATTTATAGGAGAAGGATGGATCGGTTTTTGACCCATTTAAAATCGGATTTGGAGACAATAAGTGACCATAGGTGGCGTCTTTTGCTTTGCCTATGCTTGGCATAGACGGCGCCTTTTGCAAAGCATTATTTAGCATAGGTGGAGCCTATGCCATGGAATTCCTAGGAATAGGCGGCGCCTTTCACTTAGCATATGAGATTCAGAGACAAAAGGCATTAGCATAGGCGGCGCCTATGCTATAGCATACTTAGGCATGGGCGGCGCCTATGCTATGGCACACTAGATTCCGAGACCTTAGGCCATAGTATAGGCCTTTCCTTGTTCGTGGCCTAGTTTTACCTAGGCTTAGCCTTGTTCGATGCCTATATTTTCATGAGCAATGCTCAATCCATAGCCTTTTGCTTCTTCATTCCTAACTTACCACCTTTAACATGCAATACGTCCAAATTGAAATTTGAAACCAATCTCCTCGTTTTACACCTCTTGCACCTACATTTGCTCAAAAACAATAAAAAAGATTAGAACGATGGGTTGTCTCCCATCAAGCGCCTTAGTTTTGGTCGTAGCACGACTCTTATTTTTGGATTTTTATTTATCAAAAACAAACACGTAATAGAACGAAAGAAAAATGAAAAACGATAAACGATGGGTTGCCTCCCATCTAGCGCTTGATTTATTGTCGCGGCATGACATAGTTACCTCGAGTACTTAGAATTCGTTGAGATAGATGGTGGATCATTTTCTGAATGGATTCAGACGATAATGAGGCTTACTTGTAGGCATGCAATCTTCTTCGAGATGACCCTTGTGCATGCCTATCCCAGGAGGGATACAAATTATATCATCAATAGTCCAACCCATAGCTCTCATGTATCTCTTCAGAGCAGAGATGAGAGCCTCTACGTGCTGTTTACTTAAATCATCCACACTCATCGGAAGTATATTTATACTTTCCAAGAACACATACCTTAGATAATCGGGGAGCTCTTTCGATTCTAGCATTTGTGGCTCTTCAAGGGAAGTCTTCGCTGTTGGTGACGGTTGATTCTTAAGATCACGGTTCGATTGCTTAGGAGTATGGGAATAGGACTCTATTTCTGTTAGAGCACCCATAAGTTCTTCATAATCTTCATCGTCCTCATGCTCAACATTCAGTGGCCCAGCAGACAATGGCTCAACAGTAATCTGTTTCTCTACAGATAATGCTTTCTTATCCTCATGATGAACATCAGCTACATAGAACTCATTCATATCGCTGGGCTGCTTCATTGCTTTGCATATATCAAAGAGGAACACTTCGTCATTCAACTGAAATAAAAGCTCATTAGCTCTCATGTCAATAAGAACACTTCCCGTTGCAAGGAAAGGACATCCCAAGATTATGGGTACTTCAGAATCCACCTCGCAATCCAAAATCACAAAGTCTGTAGGAAAAATGAAGGTAGACACCTTCACCAACACATCATTCAAGATACCCACAGGTCGTTTTACTGACCTATCCGCCATCACGAGCCGCATATTGGTTGGTGTAGGGTCGCCCAACCCCAACTTTCTGTAGATGGATAGTGGCATCAAATTGATGCTAGTTCCTAAATCACACAATTCTTTGGCAAAATTCATAGATCCAACCGTGAAAGGAATAGTGAAAGCACCGGGGTCGGCCTTTTCTGAACTAGTGATCGGGTGGCAATAGCACCGCAATGATGAACAGTATCTTTCAACTCATAGATTGCTGCCCACTTCTTTGTCAAAATATCCTTCATAAATTTTGCATACCCAGGCATTTGTTCTAGTTCCTCCACCAACGGAACATTAATGGTCAGCTGCTTTAACATAGTCATGAATTTGCCGAATTTTGTATCATCTGCATGCTTCTTCAATCTTTGAGGAAAAGGTAGTGGTGGATATGGAATTGTTTTCTCCACAGCTTTCTTCTCCTCTTGCTTCCGAGTTTTGGTAGTTTCAGGTTGCAACCTACTAGGGGTGACGTCATGTACGTCTTGGTCAGCTTCCATGGCTTTTCTTCATTAGCCTTATCATCGTTGTCTGCTACATCATCGACCACTTGTTTGCCCTTAGATGAAGTTTCCAGCGCCTTACCACTTTGAGTAGTAATAGCCATGCATGATCTATCATTCCTTGGATTTTGCACAGTGTCGCTAGGTAAAGTGCCAGCCTTTCTTTGATTGAGTGTTGTTGAAAGTTGGCTCAATTGCTGCTCTATTTGCTTGATTGAAGTGGAATGTGAATCAACTAATTTCTTCATGGCGGACAAATCATTTATTACCTCTGTTACTCCCGTTCTAGTTTCTTCCACTCCTTTCAATAGTTTAGCCATCATGTCTTCCATACTTCCAGAACTAGATGTGGTGGCGTCACGTCTTCCAGGGGGAACATACAAACCACTACTGTCATTCTTGTTCTTCCAACTACCTTGGTCCATGTTTCCAGATTTACCATTATAGTTCCGACCTTGGTTTCCTTGGGCATTGTCTTGGAAACCCCCCTGATTGTTCAAGTAGTTGGCCTCTTCATCCGAATCAGATTCGTCTCTTCCTTTTGACGCAATGGCTTTGACTTTTTTGGTCTTCCCTGATAATAGATGCTTTGTAAGAAGATCCACTTGTGTCTTCATGTGAGCTATATCTTGATCACGTTCTTCTTCTCTTCTCCTTTGGTCTGCAGTCATGCCTATAGATAAAGTGGGGCTTGCTACATCAGAATCCCTGGTATGCCAATCTCTACTTTTCTTCATCATACGATCTAGCATATTGCTTGCCTGACCAAAGGTGAGATCCATAAATAATCCTCCAGCTGCATTATCCACAACTGGTTTAGTTATTGAATTCAAGGCTCTGTAAAGTATCTCCATTAGGTGAACATTATTCATGTGATGGTTTGGGCACCTCATTAGCTTCGTCTTGAACCTCTCCCATGTTTCATGAAGGGCTTCAGTTGGAAGCTGACGAAAGTTGCTGATTTCATCTCTCATTTGTGCTCTTTTGGATGGCGAAAAGAATCTTTCTAGGAAAGCGTCTCTCAATTGCCTCCAATTTGTAATAGAATTAGGAGTCAACCCATTCAACCATAGAGTTGCCTCCCCAGACAAAGACAATGGAAATAAGCGTAACCGAATTGCATTCTGACCAACTCCAGTATTGTCAAACGACTTGCATGTAGAAATAAAGTTGATGAGATGCATATTCGGATCATCGCCTGCTAGTCCACCAAATAATCCCTTGAGTTGCAATAACTGAATCATGGTGCTCGTGATGTTGAACTTGGCTCCGGGTGCCAATGGTGGAGGAATAATGGATCCTGTGGCTCCGGCTCCATCAAGATCATCATCATCATTGTCGAAAGTTGGCTGCATAGCTTGGCGTTCAGGCCTAAACCTAGCTTGACGATCTCTTCTGTTGGCAGGTGTTGCGATCTCAGCGACATGCCTAGGGTTTAGTAGCTCGTCATCACCTAGATCTTCATCGTCAGGATTTGTTGCTCGCCCAGGGTTATCAATATTCTGTTGATGGACTTGAACGGCGGCTAGCGCAGCTAGTCTCGCCAGTTCCTGTTGAGCAGCCATCCTTTCAATTGCGTGTTGTGCCTCCATTCTGCGAATACTTTGTGGTTAAGGATTGATAGGTAATAACGGTTGACCAGAACTTCGGGTATAGGGCATGCAATGAATAAAAACCTGCAGTAAACAAAAACAAAAACTAAAAGTAAAAGTACGAGAATCTTTGACCAAAGGGTCTAGTAATTATTACAAACTTAATTGACACTTGTACTCCCCGGCAACGGCGCCAATTTTTGATAACGCTCAATCTACAGCTCTCGTCGGAGTGTAAAATGGTCGTTTGTCAAATATAGAACCCAACTGGGTTGGGTATCGATCCCACAGGGAATAGCTTGGTCAACAAGTAAGAAAAGATTACTAGACTTTTAGTGCAAGTCACGTAAAAAAGGGGGGAGTTTTGTTGTGCAAGTAATGTAACCAAACTATTAAAGTAAAAACGGAAAATAGCAAAGCAAAAAGAAAGAATGTTTAGTAGGATGTAAAACAATGAGAATTGAGAAGTTGGGTTTATGTCCACCTCATGAGTTGTACGTCTCCATTGGCTATGAGTTGTGCGGAATTCAGACATGCGTGTGCTTATAGAGAATTGTATTCGATGGTAAATCCAAGCGTCTTTCGACCTAAACAAGGACTATTTCACTTTAACTCTTTCAAGCTTAAAGCGTATCTAGCGGTACAAATTCTCCAAGAGGTTAATCCAGTTACGGCACTAACTTTTTAATAGGGGATGGGACCCTATTACCTTGACATTATCTCTTTTCCAGACATATAACCTTTCTTTCGAACAAGTTAATGCTATACTAGCGTATTCTATGCGTCTGCAGCCACAAGAATTTGCATTAAGATGAAGATAATAATGATATAAGCAACACACGTGTCACGAATTCACAAACTCATAGCAATAGATAGTATCTCATAAGGCTTCTATAACCCCAAAGAGAAGTTTAGTTACCCATGAGTGCGAAGGAAATCACAATAAACATTATTATTATACCACAATAAAGATCTCGTGTAGTAAGGTGTGGTAGGCGTTAGGCGTGACTTCTTTGCAAAGTAACGTTTCTCTTGTTGCGGAAATTAAGAATTGAATAGATGAATAGAAGAAGAATAAAAAGTAGAATTATTAGAATGGTTGGAAGAGTAGAGGAATCAATAATAGAAGAATGAATTAAAAGTATAATGAGAATTCTTAAAAGCTCTAGCAAAATAGAGTATTTATAATACCCATATCCTATTCCTACTAAGCTAATGAATTACTTAACCCAATCCTACTAGGTTAAGGTATCATTATCCTAATCCTAATAAGTTACTGCTAGTCCCCAAAGTCTTCAGAATTGTTGTTTTTGTCCGGGACAGATTTTCCATGCGCCACTTTTGGTCCTTGGCGTCCAAGCTTTGCTTTCCTCCTTTCGTGAAGCTTTCTTTGGCGTCAAGTTATCCATAAAATGCTGAATTCTGCATCATTTATACCTGAAAACTTGCTAATCATATTCGTTAGCTTACTTACAGGAAAAAGGACTAAAAGTGCATGAATTATATATTTTGTCCTCAAAACATCGCTAAAATATGGGTAAAATATAGCACTTTAGGCTTGTAAATTCGCCTATCATCAGTACCATTGTAACTATCCTTGATCATTGATGAGGATTACCCTCATACAAAGAGACAAGAAATAAGTGAATATAGGAAAGTTATAAAATAATATAATGTAGGGGAATAGTCAAAGACCTCCCGAATTTGCTTCAAAACTAGACATCAAAGTTTTGCAGAGTCTAGGAAAAAAGGCATCTCCCATGAAGTCCAAGGATCATATCCTACAAACTCTAAAGGAAAAAATGTGAAGGTGCTTATTAGATAGTAAAAAATAAAAGGGATCAGAGTTAGTCTTGAGGCTAAGATATTCATCCGATATGAGATCCTTATGATTCTCCTGCAAGTCTCGAGGATGATATTGCTATTCCTACATCCAATTAAAATTTATTAGTCTAGTAAGGGAAGATTTGACTTCTATAGACATTGAGATTGAACTTAATCTAAACTTTTCGCATGTAAAGAAATTTTTTTGCTTTCATTAAACCTTGTGTTTTACAGAAAACTTTTTAGTTTGAGAGACTGATTATGTTGTCCTTTCCTTGTTATTCTATTGTTCTTTCCATCGCTTGGTTTGCTAACACATCTTATATTGAAGCATAATATTGGCGTAAATTTTGAGGACCCTCCAAAAAATTATATCCCTAATTTATAACACAACAGAACCCTTGAACTTTCTTATATCTCATAAAGTTATCATGTATGGAATTTTTGAGTTCCTATTAGAAATTCTTCCTTAGTCCAATCTTTATTAGGATCTTCTGTTCAAAACTTATATAAACTGTTATTTATTGTGGAATTTTTAAGATACTATCAAAAAAAAATTCCCAGTGTCCATATCTCCATTTATGATAAGAGATAGAAATCTTATATGAAGTATAACCTATCCCTTGTGGTGCCTACATATCCCGTTGAGGTAGGAATCGAGTCAAACATAGTTCAAGTTCAAAATAAAAGTATGCTTATAAGGATATTAAACCATAACATGTGATTATAAATGATTGTAATAATCAAGTATGATTACAAGGAAAGCAAGCCATAAATTGTGATCATAAGAAAAGAAAGCAATAATATTTAAATACAAGATTGAAAGACTCCAAAAGTGATTTCAACAAACCTTCATTCTTCTTTGACATAGTTATGCCAAAGGTATACTTCCCTTGATAAGGCTGCAGGTTGTTGATCACACATCATAGAGTTACTACAAGTGATTTGATTTTGATATCAATAAAATCTTGGAAATTATTTCTAAGGGTGACACACTTCTCCGTATCATATCCTACTACTCCTAAGTGGTAGTCACATTGTTTGTTAGGATCATAATATTTGAATAAAGTATTCATAGACTTTTCTTTTACTTGATGAAGGATTCCTAATATTTTTAGCCTTTCATAAAGTTGAGTCAATGGCTCTGCTAGTGGTGTGTAGGTTCTAGAAGGCTTTCTTTCATCGTTAGGATAAAGAGCGTTATTTAGGAGATTCTTTAATGATCTCATAGAATGACATACGGATGATATTTGTTGATAGAGCATCACATTTTGGGAGCTTAAGACTAATTTGAAGACTAAGAAAGGAAATATGGGCATGGAGAAGACTAAGCATTTTGAACATTAGGTTGGTATTGTGATGGTTTTTGGCAAAATAATGTACCTCTTTGTGTTATCGATCCCACAAGGAGGTAATATCAATTTGAAACACCTTAGTGGGATATAATGCTCCCAATTTATTGATTTAGGAGTCCTAAGGTCTACTTTAATTATTTCTCATACTTTTATATCTTCATATAAGGTTTTCATACCTAACACCTCTATTATTTCATAGTAATATTTGTCTTATGCTAGAGTAAAGTGAGTGATCATAGCTTATTCATCTATGGGCAGTTGTACTTTGGAGGATACTTTCTTCCACCATATATTATATGATCAAAAGGGTTAAGAGGAATTTTATTTAAGCTTTCTAATGGATATTTGTCATATATGATCTCAACACGGAACCTGTTTTGGTCCACAAAAGCTTTTTCCAACTCATCTTACGCACACTATTTGGTTGCATGTTGCACAATGTCCAATTTGTTCAGCTCTCTCAGCAATCATTAATGGACTCAAATGTATCCTTAGTCTTAACACCAGGAAATGAAGAAGGTTTCATTTTTATTAATTTAGTCAATAACTCATGTTCAGTAGTAGTCATAACAGGACCTAACACTAGAGGAGGGAATACATCTGTCGCTGAAGACTCCTCTACTCTTGGAGATATGGTGGTAGTGGGATAAGTACCCAAAATGTCTAAAGTCAATATAGTTGGAGTGGATCAAGTACCAACCAATCTAATAAAAAAATTAAAACTTACTAATAACCTCAGATGATACCAAAAGAATAACTACACCTACATCTGGTGATGCCACCTCTGGTTCAAAACCATCCTCATCCATTTCCTAAGCCTCCTAAAAATGATCCAAGGGTAGGAGAGGTGATACTGACCTTCGACGGTCCTGGTCATCTAATTCTTGAGCTTCACCCCTGGCGGGAGATGCCCCTATTTCCCCTTTCCTTATCATTATGTCATTCACAAACAACCAGTGTTTGTAGTTGGAGCTATTGGTGCTGGGGCTACTACTGATACTCCATTTAATCTATTGTCACTATTTGTTGACAAAAGAGTGAAAAAGATGAGATACCAATTTGGATCACCAAATATCAATTGGAATCAAGTTAGAACACAAAAGAAAGGACAGTTTTCGAAAGTCATATATCCTATCAAAGAAAAATGCAGACATCTGTACCATTTTGAAAGAATCCACTTGATCCATTTTGGTACAATGAGATCAATGAACCTAGCACTCTGATACCAACTTTTTCATAACCGAAACCCTTCATGAGTGATACCCATTCTAACTTTATGATGGGAGAACCAACTAGCCCAAACCATCAACCCAACACTTAAACAACAAATAGGCAAGTAAACCAATTTCATTAGCAAACCAGTATTTAATATCTTAAAACATAGATAAATTTTGAAACACAAAATCTTATTAATCCTCTAGAACCTAAATGTAATTGTACCAAAACTCTAATAATTGTCAAAAAGGAAATGCAACCCCAAAACAAAAGATATATTTAATTTCGAGCAAAGGACTACAAAAATAAGTAAATAACTTATGGCCAAAAAGATGTTGCTCACCCTGGGGTTTGAATATGGTTTAAATCTCAACAGAGGTCTTGAAATAGTCACTAGAATATGCTCTTCACTCAGCAAAAAGAAGAGAACATCTTGTATAAACACACAAGAAACACCGGTGTGCTAGTAGGTTCATGGGCGAGCCCAAAATAAGAAATATGTACACATAACTATAACATAGTACAAAAAGACAACCATGAACCCTATTATGCAACTCTATTTCAAGTTCATAACACTTAACCTTGCAAATAAGTACAACCTAATATTTATTCAAATGAGTAAGTAAGGATAAAAAGTCAAGTCAATCAATAACCACCAGTACTACTCCAAATCAACACCTATGACATGACTATAAAATAATCATGCCCTAATACCCAAGTAATAGGAAACACAGAGGAATGTCATAATTTATAATTAACCTAGACCACTCAAAGATCTATAGAAATAATAACAATGGCAATTATCATGCATACTGGTTTATATAAGGAAACAAACTTTAGAAATTAATCACATAACCCCAGTTCACTCAAGGAACCAATATAATTATGAAAACACCAATCCAGTTCAATCAACTATCCAAGCAAAGTCAAGAAACATGTCATCCCTAGGTCATTAAAGGAAGCACCACCCTCACCTATATCCTTATCACTACACAAACCAGGGCCTAGTGACGGGTATCTCGATCCCACCGTAGGCCAGAGGCTACCACCTTTACCTAACCTACAGAGCCCAATAAAAGTAAATATCAGAAGCCAAAAAAAATATATAATATAGATAGATAAGTCTACTCAATTTCTAGGGGTAAAAAAATAGTAATCCAAATATCCCAACACTGTCCACAAAATCCTCTGAACTCGAAATATCAAACAAGGTCGAGACATGCCCTTGACCTTGACAAAAAGAAGTTCATAATTCCAAAAATCTAAAAACAAACCTAATGAATTGATAGGGCTTTTCGAAAGAGAGAGGCTCATCACTTCACAACAACTCGACCAACATACCACACAACCTAACACTACATAAGAGTAACATAAAAGCCCTCAGACCCTAAATTATGAAATAATATAGCAAAAGAGATGTTCAGTAGGGCGAACACTGGCATGAAACTCAGGAGATAGGGATAAAATAATGCAATTACCAAATTCTAGTCATCAACCATATGCACCATATTCAAATAAATATTTATAGGATGCTGGGATACAAAGAAGGGACATGAACATAATATTTCAAACCATTAACCTGGACTATTTAGCTCGCTCTATCCTAAAGGTACCCACAAGCTGTATGGGTTCATCTTTTTCTGCTGAAAGGGCCCAGTGTGTGTTAGCAGCATGAACTGAGAAAATTAAGAAAAGGCTACATATAGAAAGGTGATATGCATCCAAAATATAATGTGGCACCGAGCACACGGTCTCATGGACCTCCATGCTGCAAAACATGGTTTCTAGTGTTTGTCACTCTCGGGACCTACACTTTCACGATGAGATGCACAATTCCCTTTAAGCCCAAGTAAAAATAGTTTGAACATAAACCCAACCATTAACCCATAAGTCATCTATTAAGGAATTTACCGACTTGGTATTATTATACCAGTTTGCTTACAAGATTATATAGTTATGCCATACCCATCAAATCAACTATTGTACTCCCAAGTTCCATTTAAAAATCTTAACATTACGACCAATGGCATTCCAAAACCATTTTTCACTATCTATTATCATTTAGTACAATGCAAGGTTCTAAAAGTAAATTAAGTTATGAAAATTACAAATTCAAATCAATGTTATGAAGGCGAGTTGAGGTTTATTCCATAACCAAGCTAAGAATCTAGCAATTTGGGGAAACCCATGTTCCCCATTCAAATTCCAATAATAATGCACCCATTCAACCCTAAAAACTATTAATTAAAGCACGAATGACATACTTAAATCATGGGGAAACAATTGAAGCAAAAATCAATCAAAATCCCTCAACCAATTTTAAAACCAAAAAATTAAATCACATAAATGTTAAGTTAATTTATGCCATAATTTAAAATACAAGTTTAGGGTTGAGAGACATTCCTTAAATATACTAGGAATTGAAAGGAATTCAAAGTTTGAAGCTTGAATGCTAGATTTCCTTGTAATACCCTATTATTTTTTTCCTTAAGAGTTTAAGAGGAAAAAGTAATGTTAGATTTTTGAAAACTAATGATAGAGGGGTCATTTGAGTATTTTTTAGTCATGGGAAAAGTTTAAAGGGAGGAAAAGACCAAAAGGACCTTAGTTAAAATGTATAGGAAAATAGTAAGTACAGTCATCACGTCTTGGATAACAACTTGTGAGGCCTAACCATGAGTCATGGCCCAAGTTGTTAGATGAGGATCAAAAGTTTGGTCAGTCACTGGTATGACGATGACTCACTCTTAACGAATCACTTTATGGCATCACGAGTCATAAAAGGGACTCATGGTCAAGGAATGAATACCTGGGTAACTCTCTTTTGTGATAATAAGTCTCTCCAAACAACCCATTATGTCATATCATGAGTCGTACCTTGGATCGTTATCACTAGATATTTTTTACATTATTTTAGAAACTTGGATAAATAAATTAATCAACTCTTGGAGGGTCTAAAGTTAAAAAACTTGAGGTGTCACATTACCTCACCTCCCCCAGAGATTATTCTTCTCGGATAAGGAGTTAGGGCACTCTTAGCACGATAATGGAAAGAATATGAACAAAATCCAAAAAAAAATTTGAAATACAAAAAAGGTAAACAAAACTCATACCTAAAGAATTTTAATCCAACAAAGGGAACAAGAATGGGAACTTAGTTATCATATATCCCTCAGCTTCCCATGTAGCTTCTCCCAGCTTTTGGTTTCTCCAAAGAACTTTCATTGAACTCGCATCCTTTGTCCTCAACCTACAAACTTGTCTTTCTAATACCTTCACTAGGACTTCCTCAAAAGATAACAAATCTGAAACACCAACGTCCTCAATTGGAACTATCAAGGAAAGGTTTCCTACACACTTTTTTCTGCATAGACACTTGGAAAAAAAATAAATAAAGGCCAAGCTTGCTGGTAAATCCAAATTATAAGTGATATTTCTAATTCTTCTCATAATATGATATAAACTAATGTAATGGGTAATGAGTCTCCTCTTCTTCCAAAATCTCATGACTTCATTCATAGGAGAAACCATCAAGAACACCCAGTTATTTACTCTAAACTCCAACTCTCTTTGCCTCAATCTGGATAAGACTTTTGGAGACTTTGAGTAATCTTAACTCTTTATCTAGTCACTTTAACCTACTCTATGTCTTGTTGAACCAAGTAAGGTCCAAACAACCTAGTCTAACATAATACAAACCACCCAATAGGAGAACTATACCTCTTACCATAGAGAGTCTCAAAAGGATCCATTTGAATGCTAAAATGATATTGTTGTTGTAAGCAAACTCAATATGAGGAAAATCATAAACCCAACTTCCCTTAAAATGAATGAAACAGGTCCTTAGAATATCCTCTAAAGTCTGGATAGTATGTTTTACATACCCATCTATTTGAGTGTGGAAAGCGGTGATAACGTTCACCTGAGTACCCAGACCTTTTTGAAATGAGTGCAAAAAATAAGAAGAGAATTATGTACCTAAATATTAAATAAGGGACATCAATACTCTATGAAACTTAACAATCTCCTGAATGTACAACTTAACATAGATCTCTCCTGAGTAGTTAGTCCTCATGGGAAAGAAGTGAGTAGATTTAGTCATTCTATTCATAATAACCCAAATAGAATCTTACTGATCATGAGACCGTGGAAAACCTATAATGAAATATCTATTAATCATCTCCCACTTCCACATGGGAAAATTTATCTCTTAGAAAAAGCCACCAGGCCTCAAATATTCTACTTTGACTTGCTAATAAACCATACACTTAGCCATAAAGTTCTCCATAACTCTCTTCATATTATTCCCATGGTATATTTTATTCAAGTCATGGTACATTTTATTCAGATGCGGATGAACTATATATTTAGAGTCGTGAGCCTCATTCAAAATCCTTTCCCGTAACCTATCAACATTATGAAGAAAAATTTTCCTTGGTACCTCAGAATACCATCTCTCCAAATCTCAAAAGTCATAACCTTTTACTGACCCACATCATTCTTAATAATGTAAGTATGGGATCCACAACATGCTTCTCCTTTACCTCAACACCAATAGATGATTTAACCACTTCTTGAACAATTACTCCCTCATCCATAAAAGTCCACAAGATGAACTCCCAAGTTAGCCAAAATGTGAATATCCTTCACCAACCCTATTTTCTCCTTATAAATATGAGACCAGATTCCCTTAGACAACGTGCTAAGAGCAGTAGTGACCATAATAGCATTACCAGGATGGTAGTAAACGCTGATGTCACAGTCCTTAAGAATTTTAGCAACCACTGCCACTACCTAAGGTTTAATAGCTTCTTTGTAAATGCATACTACAAGTTCTTATGGTATGAATAAATATCCACATGCACCCCACATAGATAATGACACCAAATTTTCAAAGCAAAGACCATAACTACCAACTCTAACTATTGAGTCGGGTAAATCCTCTCATAAATGTAAAGTTGCCTGGAAGCATAGGCTACAACTTTACCATGCCATATCAAAACACAAATCAGTCCCGTACGGGACATATAATAATATACAGAAACCCATTAGTACCCTCAGGATGGGTCTTCAACTTCTAAAAATTACCCTCACAATCATTAGACCATAAAACATTAACTATTTTTAGAGTTAACTTTGTCAGCAGATCAACAATAGATGAAAAAATCTCCTCAAATCCCTTATAATGCCCAACCAAGCCTAAAAACCTCCTAATATCGATTGGAGTCATGGGTCTAGGCGATTTCATAACTACCTTAACTTTTTGTGGATCCATCTTGAACCATTCAATAGAAATAATATGCCGAAGAAAGGTTAAAAAACTTATCCAAAACTCACACATAGAAAACTTTGCATACAATTTTTAGTCCGTAAAAGTCTGTAACACAATTTAGAGGTAACTGGCATAATCCTCCACACTCTTTGAGTACACTAGGATGACATTAGTAAAGACTATAAAAAAGAAGTCCAGAAACTTTTGGAACACTGGATTTATGATTTTCATGAAAAAAGTCAGAGCATTAGTGTAATACCCCATATTTCCAAAGCATAATTTAAGTCTCAATACATGATTATTCATGTACATAAAATTTTCGAAATACTTATTATTTCTCAGTTAAGATGACCCCAAGTTGTTGGAAATTCAACTAGCTTTCCAATGATATAAGATTTGCCTTAATTAGATAATCGAGTAAGAAGTTATGACAATTTTAAGTTTCAGTTGTAAAACACCGTGATTTGGGCCCGTAGCACACGTTGAGAAGTGTAAAATAACAATTATAAAATGACAGTGAGACTCTGCAATTTGAACGCATTATGGTGATGTTCCATCTCACAATTATCCCTTTCCAGTGAAGGTTCGTGATCACGGCGCGTCGCAGAGGTGGCTTAAATGGCATTCCAAAAGCATACCGCGATTTCATCGGGTCGCACCAAATTTCCAGATCCCAGTTGTCAATTTCTAGTGGCCCGACATGATAGAAGTGAATCGCACTGGAGCCAAATTGGGATTTCCTAGTTTTAGTTCTGAGTTTTTAAATCCCTTTAAGGGTATTTGGGTCTTTTCCCATGACCCTAATTAGCCTAAAACATGAGATTTAACCCATTAGTGACCCAAATAATCATCATTATTCTATTCCTCTTAAAATTAAGATACTTTTGTCAAGAAAAAAAACCCTAGCTCTCAAATTCAAGGTCAAATCACAAGAACTCTCCATCAATCCTCTTAAATTCATTAACTCATGTATGTTAAATGTTCATTCATGGGTTCCTTTCACCCATGGAGTCCAAGTATCTAATTTTAATTACAAATTTATGATCTTTTCAAGTTACTCTATTTTATAAATTAAGTTTTCAACCATTAATGTCCATGAACTGTGATTCTACACCATGTATGAATGGAATTGTTGTTTTTATTCTATTCCCCATTTTTTAATGTTATCATTCATTGAATTAAATCATGATTTAGTGCTAGTCATGTTAAATCCATGCTATTACTAGAAGCTCCATAACATTCTTATGAGTTGATTAAACTATGAACTACAAGTGTTTGATAAAATGCTTATAAGAATAAGTAGTTGATAAAGGTTTTCTTGCTAAGTTCTCTAAGTTTAATATTGTGTTACTATTTTTTCTTTTAAGTCCAGGGGGTATTGATTACTCAAAAATCATAGTTGTTTACTTAATCTCGTCTCAGTAATTTTATAATAACTTTAGAATACATCATGAGCTTTACTAGATTAGTCAGTTAAACTCAGAAATAGTCAGTAACTCAGTGTCATTCAGATGTGGGTAGGATTTAGCACCGAGTGAGTGTAAGGATAGTGGATTTCCCCTTAGATAGGCAGAGTCGTTAGTATCAGTACTTATACAATAGAACTACGTAGCCAACATAGGATATGAGAAGTCACCCGTCGGTATAGGCTTGACTATCTCGCAGGGGTCACCCATCAGATTAGGCTTGACACCCTTCATCCTTCAAAAAATACACATACCAGACTAGTGGATCCGCATATCCAGCATTAGTACCCGTGGCTCGGTATTAACCCTCTTCCAACTGGGTTTACTGGTTGGACCTCAATTAGCTCAGATTGGGGAATGTCCGTTAGATGATAGCTCTCACAGTCTCAGTCCAATAATTAGCCCAGTAGATCAGTCTTAGTATTGTTTGACCAAGGCATATAGATAGCAGTTATTTCAGTATTTCAGTTTATACACTTTTATTATGTTCATGTTATATGCTTGGTCATATATCCCTAGATCTATATATTTCATGTACCTTTAGTATTTATAGACTTTTATGTATAAATAATATTTACATATTTCACATATTTTCAGTATTTATAAATTTCATGCTCTCAATTCGGTACTCCATGTTTTATATGTATATTTAGATAGTTTTTATTCCTATTCATGAAACCATGCATGTCAGCCTACCTCATTTAGCATACCAGTACATTTAAAGTACTAATCACATACCTTTCTTTGGATCTATGATGTATTATATCATAGGTTATGATGCTCAGTTCTCAGATCGTGCTTAGACTTCTAAAACTCTCAGTAGTAGCAGCGGTGAGTCCTCATATTTTGACAGATTATTTTACTTTATATATTTAGTTCAGTAGTTAGTGGAGTTAGTTGGGTCCTATCCCATCAACTCACAGTCAGTCAGTTTAAGGGCTTCCAGACATTACAGATAGTTATTTAGTACTCAAACTTCAGTTGACATTACAATTAGTTATTTAGATTTTCTTTATCTTACCTGATTCAGATAGTTTTTTTCTAGATTTATTGCACAATATTGATTTTAGTTATTAAAACATTATGACAGATTAGTTTTCTTCCGCATTTATGATTGTATTATTCAGTTCTCTCAGTAGGTACCAGCTCATGGGTTAGCTTGTGGTCCTTCGGGATTGTAATCACTGTGTGACGCCCAGGATGTACTCTTAGGGCATTACAAACTTTGTATCATAGTCTAAGGTTTTAAAGAGTCCTAGGAAGCCTAAAAGCCATGTCATGTAGTGTCTTGTACATAGGTGTGTAGCATGCCACCCTTATGGAAGGAGGATACAAGGCGTTTAGGAAAAGTTTCCCTTCTTTCAGTATTCATGCCGTACAAGTGATCATGAGATCAAGTTAAACTCTTGGTCTAATTCATTTCTTTCTTCCATTTACTGAACATGCCTCCCAAAAAGAATAACAAAAGAGGAGCAGGAAACTAGCCAGCACCTCCACCCGTCCAGGAAGATCCTCTAGACAAGTATGTCTCTCATGCAGAATTTAGGGTTGCATTCACTACTCTCACCAACTCCGTAGCAGCTTAGAATGAATGGCCAATTGTTGTTCAGGCCAACCCAGTGGCCAATACTGCTGCAGTCAGGATTCGAGACTTCACCTGAATGAATCCTTCTTCCTTCACGGGATCTAAGTCTAAAGAGAAACCATAGAAATTATTAGGTATGTACAGAAGATGACAAATATTATGGGGGTAACATCTAGTAAGAGTGCTGAGTTGGCTGCCTAACAGTTATAGGATATGGCTGATTCATAGTTTAAGTAGTGGAAGGTAGATAAGGGTATTGATGCAGGTCCTGCAGAATGGGAAAATTTTTCTACAACTTTATAAGAAAAATTCTTCTTATTGAAGTTGAGGGAGGCCAAGGTGTTAGAATTTATTAACTTGAGTCAGGGAAGCATGACTGTGAAGGAATATTCCCTCAAGTTTACTCAGTTAGCTAGATATGCTCCCCATGTAGTAGCTGACAACATGTCCAAGATGAGTAAGTTTCTGTCTGGTGTATCTGATAGTATGGTCAAAGAATATAGGACTGCAATGCTTATTAGCGAGATGGACTTATCTAAAATGATGGTCCATACTCAACAGATTGAGGAGTAGAAGATTAAGGAGAGAGAGATAGAGAAAACAAGAGGGCTAGGATAGGTAGTTTTAATTTCAGTCAGCCAAGGTTAAAAGGTGGTAACCATCCCCAATTCCATCAAAGGTTTTCAACTTCAGCACCCTCTTCAGCTAGTGCCACAGTACCAAAATTCAAGAATGATAATCGGGATAGGGCAGCAGGCCCTAAGTCCTAATGCAGTGTTAACAGTGCTCGCCTAAATCAACCATGTTATAAATGTAGTAGACACTATCAGGGTGAGTGTAGAGCTACTAGTGATTTGTTTTTTGTATGTGGCAAGCCAGGCCATCATATTTGGGAGTATCGTCTAGTTGCTCAGAGAGGTAGGGAGTTGCACCAACAGGGCCAGTCCAATCAGTTGTCAGTTCTATTCGTTTGCCCAACTCAGCAGGTTGCTTCTTCAAGTACTACCTGTGGTTAGTGTCTGAATAGATTATATGCTCTTTAGTCCTGCCAAGATCAGGAAAATTCTCCTGACATAGTTCCTGGTATGTTGCAATTTTTTCACTTACATGTTTATGCCTTACTAGAACTTGCATCTTCTCTTTCTTTTGTAACTCCATATATAGCCATGAATTTTGGACTCCATCCCGAAACTCTAGTAGAGCCCTTTTAAGTGTCTACCATATTAGTTATTTCCATTATAGCCAGACAGGTATAAAAGAACAGTCTGGTCGTAATATCTTAGAAAGTTACTTCAGTTGATCTCATAGAGTTAAAGATGATGGATTTTGATGTCATTGTCAGCATGGATTGGCTCAACTCATGCTATGCCTCAGTTAATTGTAGAAATAGAATAGTTCATTTTCAGTTCCCAAATGAATCACTCCTTGAATGGAAGGGTAGTACTAGAACTCTTAGGGTTTAGTTTGTTTCGTACCTTAGAGCGAGAAAGATGATATCCAAGAGGAGTATTTACCATCTTATTTGAGTCAAAGACTCAAATTTAGAGACATCAAACCTTGATCTAGTTTCAGTAGTCAGTAAATTTCCAGATGTGTTCTTTGAAGATCTTCCCAGATTTCCTCCCAAAAAGGAAATCGACTTCTGAATAGACCGTCTCCCAGACACTCAGCCCCTATCTATTCCACCATATAAAATGGCTCCAGATGAACTCAAAGATCTAAAAGAATAGTTGAAGGATTTCCTAAATAAGGGATTCATCAGACCCAGTGTCTCCCTGTACGGCACACCAGTTTTATTCGTGCATAAGAAAGATGGTTCTCTTAGAATGTGTATTGACTACCGTTAGTTGAACAAATTCACCATCAAGAATAAGTATCCACTTCCTATAATTGACCTGTTTTTTACCAACTTCAGGGCTCCAATTATTTTTCTAAAATAGACCTCAGATCAGGCTATCACCAGCTCTAAGTAAGAAAATATGACATTCCGAAAACAACTCTATGAACTCGGTATGGTCACTTTGAATTTCTAGTCATGTCCTTTGGTCTTAAAAATGCCCCAGTATCTTTCATGGACTTGATGAACCTAGTGTTCAAGTAGTACTTGGAAATGTTCGTTATAGTCTTCATTGATGATATTCGTGTTTACTCCCATAGCGAAAATGATCGTGAGACCATCTCAGGATAGTATTGTAGAATCATAGATCCCATCAGTTGTTTGCTAAATTCAGTAAGTGTGAATTTTTTCTAAGATTAGTATTTTTCCTTGTCCATATTATTTTCAGTGATGGCATTAGAGCTGATCTTCAAAATACCGAAACGGTGATAAACTGGCCCAGACCCCTTTCTCCTTCAGACATCAGGAGTTTCTTGGGTTTGGCTGCCTATTAGCGTTGGTTTTTTGAAAAAATTTCATATATTGAATCACTCATGTCCATATTAACTCAGAATAAAGCCAAGTTTCAGTGGTCATATTCCTGCAAGAGTAGTTTTCAGGAGTTGAAGACTCGACTCACCTTAACCCCTGTTCTTACTTTGCCAGATAGTTCAGATGGGTTTGTTATGTACTGTGATGCACCTAGAGTAGGATTGGGTTGTGTCCTAATGCAGAGAGGTAAGTTAATAGTCTATTCCTCTAGACAACTTAAGCCCCATAAGAAGAATTATCAGACTCATGATATTGAGTTAGAAGATGTAGTGTTTGCCTTAAATATTTGGAGGCATTACTTGAATGAGGTGCATGTTGATATGTTCATAGATCACAAGAGTTTTCAGTATGTATTCTTCCAAAAAGATTTGAATTTGCATCAGAGAAGGTGGTTAGATTTATTTAAAGATTAATACATGAGTATTTTGTATCATCCGGGAAAAGCCAACATAGTGGCAGAGGCCCTCAATAGACTGCCTATGGGTAGTGCTGCTCATGTTGAAAATAATAAAAAAAAGTTAGTTTAGGAAGTTCATCAGCTTGCCTTACTAGGTGTCTACCTATTTTATTCAGCAGAAGGTAGTGTATGGGTGTAGAGTAGGTCAGAATCCTCTCTAGTTTCTGAAGTGAAGGAAAAGCAGAATAGAGATCCCAGTCTAGTTAAGAAGAAAGAATCAGTCATAGATTAGAAGGTGGAGGTTTTCTCCTGAGATAGTGCACTGCTTTATTAGGGTCGGCTATGTGTACCTGGTGTAGATAACTTGAGGCAAAGAATTCTTGCAGAAGCGCATGGTGCGCGCTGCTCTATCCATCCAGGAGCCACTATGATATACTATGATTGGTGGGAGATCTATTTGTGGAGTGGGATGAAGAGAGATATTGCAGAGTTTGTAGCTAAGTTCTTTACATGTCAGTAGGTTAAGATTGAGCGCCAGAATCCTAGTAGGTCTATACAGGAGTTCATCATTCCTATGTGAAAATGGGAAGAAGTGAATATGTACTTTGTGATGAGTCTTCCACATACTCGTTATCAGCACGATTCTAATTGGGTTATTATAGATAGGATGAACAAATTAACTCATATCTTGCTAGTCCATACCTCTTATTTTGTCGAGGACTATCCTAAAATTTATCTTAGAGAGTTGGTTAGGTTGCACGGTGTTTCCTTATCCATTATCTCAGATAGAGGTACTCAGTTTACCTCTTACTTTTGAAAGGCATTCCAAAAGGGTCTTGGTACCCAAGTCCACCTAAGTACAGTCTTCCACCCTCAGATAGATGGTCAAGTAAAAAGGACTATTTAGACTCGTGAAGATATGCTGAGATTATACGTAGTTGATTTTAAAGGTAGTTGGGATGACCACTTTCCTTTGATTGAGTTCGCATAAAATAACAACTATTATTCCAGTATCCAGATGGCTTCGTTTGAGGTTCTTTATTTTAGGAGATGTAGATCTCTGATTGGTTGGTTTGAAGTAGGTGAGGCTATGGTAGTAGGGCTTGACTTTGTTTTTTATGTGTTAGGGAAGGTCCAGTTGATCAATAAAAGACTTAAGGCAGCCCAAAGCTGATAAAAATCATATGCATATGTGAGGAAAAAGGATCTCGAGTTTGAGGTCGGTGATTTTAGGTACTTTAAAATCTTTCCTATGAAGGGAGTGGAGAAGTTCGGCAAGAAAGGGAAACTCAGTCCCCTATATGTCGGTCCTTAAAAAATTATCAGTCGTTTTGCAAAGGTAGCGTACGAGATTGACCTGCCTTCAAAAATAGCCTCAGTACACCCAGTGTTCCATGTCTCTTTATTGAAAAAGTGTATTGGTGATCCAACAGTAGTTGTTCCCTTAGAAAGTGTGAATATTTAGAACAGTCTTTCCTATGAGGAAGTTCCAGTCAAAATTCTTGATCGTCAAATTCGTTGCCTAAGGAACAATGAATTTCCACTAGTCAAGGTTCTTTGGCAGAATCAGTACGTTGAGGGAGAATCTTAGGAAGCAGAAGAAAATATACGAGCTAAGTACCCTGATCTTTTCTCTGCAAATTCAGATTTTGTTTAAGGTATTAACCTTCTTAAGATTCCTCTCTATCATGCTCAGGATCAGTTGTACATCATGCTCATGTCAGTCATGCATTTATGAATTAGTTCAATCATGCACTCCATGCATCAGATATGCATGTTCAGTTTGTAATTTATTCCATAATTTCCTCAGCTTAACCAGTCACATTCGTGGACAAATTATATGAAGGAGGAGATATTGTAATACCCCGTATTTCCCTAGCATAATTTAAGTTTAAATACATAAGTATTCTTGTACATAAAATTTGTAAAATACTCATTATTTCTAATTTAATATCCCACCAAATTGTGGGAAATTGAACTATCTTTCCAATGATATAAGATTCGCCTTAATCCTATAACCGAATAAGAAGTTATGACAATTTTATGTTTCAGTCATAAAACACCATGATTTGGGAAAGTAGTGCATCGCGGAGGAGTGTAAAATCACATTTTTCAAATTCAAGTGAGACTCTGTGATTCCACAGCATTGCAGGAATCTCTCATCTCATAATTGTCCCTTTCCAGTGGAGCTCCACAATCATGGCGCATCGTGGAGGTGGCCAAAATGGCATTCCAAAGGCTTACCGCGATTTCACCGCATCGCGCCAAACTTCCAGTTCGTAGTTGTCAAGTTCTAGTGGTCTGACATGATAGCACTGCGTCATGACAGAGCCAAAAATCAAGATTTCCAGCTTTCAGTTCTGAGTTTTTAAATCCCTTTAAGGGTATTTGGGTCTTTTCCCACAACCTTAATCAACCTAAAATACGAGATTTAACCCATTAGTGACCTAAATAATCATCATTATTCAATTCCTCTTAAATTGAAGATTTTTTTCTCAAGACAAAAACCCTAGCTCTGAAATTCAAGGTCAAATCTCAAGAACTCTCTATCAATCCTCTCAAATTCATTAACTCAGGTATATTAAATGTTCATTCATGGGTTCCTTTCACTCATGGAGTCCAAGTATCTGATTTTAATTACAAAATTATGATTCTTTCAAGTTACTCTATTTTATAAATTATGTTTTCTACCATGAATCTCCATGAACTATGATTCTAAACCATGTATGAATGGAATTGTTGTTGTTATTCAATTCATCGTGGTTTATTGTTATCATTCACTGAATTAAATCATGATTTTGTGATATTTATGTTGAATCCAATCTATTACAACAAGCTCCATAATATTCCTATGACTTGATTAAACTATGAACTACAAGTGTTTGATAAAATGCCTACAAGAATGAGTAGTTGATAAAGGTTTTCATGCTATGTCCTCTAAGATTAATATTATATTACTATCTTTTCTTTTGAGTGCTGGGGGTATTGAATACCGAAAATCATAGTTGTTTGCTTAATTTCTACTCAGTATTTTCAGTTAAACTTCAGAATACATCATGAGCATTACTAGATAAGTCAGTTAAACTCAGAAATAGTCAGTAACTCAGTGTCATTCAGATGGGAGTAGGATTTAGCGCTGAGCGAGTGTAAGGATGGTGGCTTCCCCGTCAGATAGGCAGAGTCATTAGTAGCAGTCCCTATACTCAAAAACTACATAGCCAGCGTAGGATATTAGAAGTCACTCATAAGTATCGGCTTGACTATCTCGTAGGGGTGACCCATCAGATTAGGATTGACATCCTTCGTCTTTCAGGACAATATAGTATACTAGACTAGTGATACATATAGCCAACGTTAGTACCCGTGCCATGGTATTAACACCCTTCCAACTGGGGTTACAGGTTGGATCCCAATTAGCTCAGATTGGGGTATGTCAGTTAGATGATAGCTCCCAGAGTCTCAGTCCAATAATCAGACTAGTAGTTCAGCCTCAGTGTTGTTTGACCAAGGCATACAAATATTAGTTAGTTCAGTATTTCAGTTTACACACTTTTATACAGTTAGTTATTCAGTACTAAGACTTAAGTTGACATTATAGTTAGTTATTCAAATTTTCTTTATCTTACCAGATTCAGATAGTTGTTTTCATGATTTATGGAACAGTGTTGATTTCAGTTATTAAAACCTTACGGCCCTTTCAATTTTCTTCTACATTTATGATTGTGTTATTCAATGCTCTCAGTAGGTACCAGCTCATGGGTTAGCTTGTGGTCCTTCGGGATTGTAAGCACCATGTGACGTCCAGGGTGTACTCTTAGGGTGTTATAATTAGTAACCCCAAATGACATAACCAAGAACTCATAATGGCTAAACCAGGATCGAAAAATAGTGCTGGGAATATCAGCCTACATAATTTTTAGTTTATGGTAGCCCGAACGAAGATTAATCTTAGAGAAACATCTAACACCCTGAAGATGGTAGTAAAAATCATCAATCCAAGAAATAGGGTACTTATTTTTCTATGTAGCCTTATTCAATTGATGATAGACTATACATATTCAAAGAGACCTTTCTTTCTTTCGCACAGAAAGTATAGGATTACCCTATGGAGATACAATAGGTAAAATGAAACCCTTATGTCATGATTCGAGACTACCCCATAATCATAACACAGTGCGTAGAACCACAAGTGTTCCCAAGATAACCCATGTAGTGGAATACTGCTTGAGCAACTGAATTAAATGTATACAAATGCTAAACAACTAAGTAGAAACATAATCATCATAAGATAAGATATTTCAATACATAATTAGTAAAAGATTATAAGACTACAATTTGAGAGAGAATGAAACTTAAATTACGAATTTTAACTCTAATTATACATCTATGAAGCCTCTACTATACTAATTAAAGGTAGTTGGACATGCCTCTAACTATCGTAATTCGATACATATGAACAAAATAAAAAATATATAATACAAGAACTGCATCTGACTCTAGTCCTTAAAATAATAGAACTTATCATATGCTGGTGGAATACTATGAACTATTTGACCCTTATGTGTGGGATACCTCTGGCACCTACATTATGAATGAATGTAGCTACAAATGCATATATGCAGTCATTACATTGGAATGTATTGAGTATGTGAGTCATGCACTAAATCATGGAAATACTTAATGTATACTTTAAACGAAGGACATAATCTATTTGTTGAAATATCCATTTAAATCATGGTTGTATGTAAAAGCTGTAACACTTATTAAAATTTCTATATCGTAAGGTAAAAATGTTTCTGTAAACTAGGAAGCAGTAGAGACATGAGTACCACATGTAAATCTAAAATTGAAGCTAATAGGTTACAAAATCGTACTGAGGATCATGTATGAACACTGAGCATGAATGCATGAATATTTAAAATGAATGCAAGACCAAGTAAAACATGTGCTGAAAAAATCTATAAAACTGAATATTTCAATAACTGATAAACTGGACATTTGGTCATGCAAACCTGAGCTTATATGGTCAAAATACTGAACTGAGACCATGGGAGATAATATTTAACCAACATACACCAATCTGAGCTAATCGGGGTCTAACCTATAACCCCAGTTGGAAGGGTGTCAAAACCTTGCCATGGGTACTGGCACAAAAAGTGAGAAACGACAAATCTTATGTCCCAAAGAACGAGGGTGTCACCCTAAACTGGAAGGTGCCCCTAAGAGTGTATTAAGAAATATATAAGAACCAATGTTATGGGGATTGAGATTCCCTTTCTTTGCAAAATGCATCAGTCCCTTCATAGGAAATACTAAATCACCCTCATCGAACTTCAACTCTATTTGCCTCATGTCCGCATAGGACTTTTGCCAACTTTGGGTAGTCATACACCTATCCTGAATCACCTTCACCTTTTCCATAGCTTTATGAACTAAATCAGGACTGAAAAACCTCGCCTCACCAACTTTGAACCACCCAATAGGGGATCTATACCTCATACCATACAAAGCCTTAAATGGTGCCACACCAATGCTAGAGTTATCGTTATTATTGTACTCAAACTCTACAATAGGTAAGTAGTAAATCCAACTACCACCAAAGTCAATTACATAGGCTCGAAACATATCCTTTAAAGTATGAACGGTCCTTTCCTCTTGTCTATCCATTTGCGGGTAGAAAGCGATACTAAGGGTCACTTTAGTCCCCAAACCTCGCTGAAATGGCCACCAAAAATGAGATGAGAACTGAGTACCATGATTTGAATGGAAATAGGAGTACCATGCAACTTCACAAATTCTTGAATATACAACTTAGCATAATCCAAAATAGAATTATTAGTCTTCACCGGCAAGAAGTAAGCAGACTTAGTCATCTTATCAATGATGACACAAATGGAATCAAATTGGTTTCAAGACCATGGAATACTGGACATAAAATTCATATCTATTAATTCCCATTTCCATAAAGCAACATAATTTCTTGAGAAAACCCACCAGGCCTCAAGTGTTCCACTTTCACTTGTTGACACATCATACACTTAGCAAAAAAATTATCTATATCCCTTTTCATGTTGTTCAACCAATAAATCTCCTTAAGGTCATGATATATCTTCATCAAATGAGGATGAATCAAATTAAGTGACTCATGAGATTCGGCCAAAATTTTACCTTGCAACCCATCAACATCGGGAACACACAACCTCCCTTGGTACCTCAAGGTACCATTTCCACCAATATCGAAAGACATCAATTTTTGCCTACCCATATTATCCTTGTATTTGGATCAAGATAGGAAAAAAGACTTGTTTCTCCTTTATCTCAGCACCACGAGATGACCTCGCCACCTCTTGCATGAACACACCATAGTCATCAAAATCTAAGAGACGAACTTCAAGATTAACTAAGTGGTGAATATCCTTCACTAAGTGGTGAATATCCTTCACTAAGTCCTGTTTTTCCTTCTCCACATGAAATAAGATCCCCATAGATAACCTACTAAGAGCATCAACATGTATGTTAGCCTTTCCTGGATCATAGTGCAGACACATGTCATAGTTTTTTAGAAACTCAAGCCATCTTCTCTGCCTAAGATTCAACTCTTTCAGGGTGAAAACACAAAAACCATACAGCCAAATCTTCAATGCGAACACCACAACCAAAAATTCCAAATCATGAGTTGGATAATTCTTCTAATGAAATTTAAACTGCCTAGAATCATATGATACCAGCTTTCCATGCTACATCAAAATATAACCAAGTCCCATATGACATGCATCACAATAAACCACAAAACCATCACTACCCTCAGGGAAAGTCAAAACTATAATAGAAGTCAATTTATCTTTCAGCTTCTAAAAACTTCCTTCACAATTATTAGACCAGAGAAACATCACCTTCTTGTGAATGAACACACTCAAAGGTGTGGCAATCGATGAAAATCACTTCATAAACCTTGTATAATAACCTGCTAAACACAAGAACCTCCAAATATTTGTTGGAGTTATGTGTCTAGGCCACTACTTAACCACTACAACCTTATATGGATCCATCATGATCCCTTCACTAGAGACAACATGACCCAAAAAAGTAACAACATTTAACCATAACTCAACATAAAAAACTTAGAATACAATTGCTAATCATTTAGGGTCTACATAAAAACACGAACGTGATTTTTATGACCCACCTCACTCTTTGAGTATACCAAAATGTCATCCATAAAGACAATCACGAACAAATCCAAAACCTGATGGAATACTTTGTCCATGAGATCCATAAATACCATTGGGGCATTGGCCAACCCAAAAGACGTAACAAAGAACTCAAAATTCCATATCAGGTATGAAAGGCACTATTAGGGATATCCTCCTCCCTAATCTTAAGCTTATGATAGCTCAAATAAAGGTCAATATTACAGAAACACTTAGAACCCTAAAGTTTGCAAAATAAATCATCAATCCTGGAAAAAGGTTACTTATTCTTCATAGTTACGTTATTCAACTGACGGTAATCTATATACATCCTAAGACATCTATCCTTATGATGCACAAAAAGAATGGGAGCACCCGACGGAGACACACTAGGGCAAACAAAACCCTTGTGAAGAAGATCCCTTAACTACTCTTTGACTTTCTTTAACTCAGTTGGAGACATTCTATAAGGAGAGATAGAGATAGGATTAGCATCCGCAGTAAGATCGATCCTAAAACCAATGTCCCTATTAGGAGTGACAACAGAAAGATTATCAGGGAAAACCTCAGGAAATTCACTAACCACAGGCACATATTATAAAGAAGGATCCTCTGAGTTAGAATCTTTAACCGAAACCAAATCATAAAGACACCCCTTGGATATCATTTTTCAGAATCTAAGATACGATATAAACCTTCCCTTAGGTGCTAAAGAACTCCTTTCCCACTTAACAACCAGCTCATTAGGAAATTTAAAGATGACCTTATGGGCCCGATAGTGTAAAAAGGCATAGAATGAGTGAAACCGATCTATCCCCATAAAGTCATTAAAATCTAACATGTCTAGTTCAAATAGATCCACCAAGGTTTCATTACAATGAATAGATACATCACAACCCCTATAGATCCTCCTACACCCCATAGAGTCATCCACTAGGGTAGAACTAAAATAGAAGTTCGAAAAATACTCAGGACCAAAACCAAAATGCACAGCCACAAATGGGGTCATATAAAAAAAGTAGACCCCAGATTAAGTAAACAATATACAACTCAAAAGAAATGTTTTAACATACTAATAATGACATTAGGGGATGTCTTAGACTCCTGATGGGTAGTAATAGCAAACAAGCGATTCTAACCTTTGTTGGTACTAGAAGTGACATCCCGTGGTGCAGGATCTGACGACATTGTAATAGGAACCTTATTGGCCTACGAAGCATCCTTGCACCCAAGATAATCCCCTAGTATATGATCCATTTGTCCATAATTCAAACATCAATTCTTCCCTTCATCACAGAAAACACAATGCAACCAACCACATAGTCTACTAGGAGAATATAATGAAGCAGATTTGGCCCCACTTGCCTGAGATTTGGCACCCTGTTCCTAAAAACAATCACCACTCTAAAAATGATGATCTTTGGACAACTTTGGATAAGGAGCACTAGCCATTGAACATGAACTCGAGTTGCCCCACCTCTTCTTTGACCATTTCCCACAATCTCTTCTACTCTGCTACTAACCTCTACCCTTATCTGAATCCTAAAGATTCTTACTCTAGTTCTCCATTATATACGCTTACTTCTTTATTTCCTTCCTAACCTGCTGCATATACACCTTAAGTCTAGAGATGTCCATATCTTTGTTCAACAAGGAAGCCTTACTTTCTATAATCATCTCAAGAGAAAAAACGAATGAAATTTCCTCATTCTAGCCCTTAAGTTGGACACTAGCTCATGAGCATATCACGATGACCGATGGAGATTCATGGCATACACCTTTACTATCATCCTTCCTTGTTTTAATTCATAAATTCTTCAGTTTTTACCTCCCTCAGCTCTTAAAGAATAAAGTAATCTACAAAGTAAATAGAGAAATCATCCCACACAGCAGACTCAACATCATCACCCCTATGTCCCCCCTACTCGTCATACCATTGGTACGCTACATCCTTCAACTAATAAGCAACAAAATCCACACCCTCTACTTTAGTAGCACGGATAACCAACAAAACATTGTCTATCTCATCTATACAAATTTATGGATCCTCAAAAACCCTAGCACTAGTGAAAGTAGAAGGATCAATCTCAAAAATTGGCCAACTCTAGTGGCCTCAAAAGAACACACAACAATACCAATAGAACTTATCTGACATGACTGAGATGTCACTAATTGTGTCAATAGATGAATGGAATAGAGAAACTCAACAATAGTAATATCTCCCTAAGATGGCTAAGTATGAGCACCATCGACTGGAGAAGGATCAATGGAGATAGGTGGAACTTCTCTAGTACAATTAGAAGCAACGACTCTAGCCTGATTTCGTACCCCATAAGTTAGATGAGATCCACCAAAATTGTCCACCAGCAGGAAGAATTAGTTTCCATTAGATTCATATCGTATGGGAGGCATAATCTGAAATGTGAATAAATAGAAGTTTGAGGAATCTAAGACCTTATACTCTATAGCTCAAAGATAAGACAAACAAGAAAGGGAAATATTTCTAGAAGCCTCGTTGCCTCTCTCTTATAATTTTGGCATTCCACACACCCATAAAAGAGACTCTACATGACACAGCTTTGTGGACAACCCCATGAAACTTAAACCTAGGCTCTGATATAAAGTTTTTCATAACCTAAACAAGGTCCTGGCCGTGAAAGGTATCTCAAGTCAACCAAGGTCTGGAGACCACCTTGTTAGCCTATTCCAATGTAATATATATATAATATAGGAAAGAGAAACCCAAAAGTCTATATAAGATCAATATCAAAAATCCATCCATAATATAAAAACTAAAATTATGCTGCAACCATAATACCCATATCCACAAAAGTCCAACAAAGCCTTGAACAAAACCGAATACCAGTAAAGTGTCGGGACATGGCCTGGATCATAGTCAAAACTAATCTAAAATAATGTCCAAGACAAGGGAAACCAAAAATTAAATGAAGCCTTCCGAAAGATGGAAGATCACAACTTTAAGTAAAATCTTGGTATAAGCATGAACAATTGATCACTGAGTAGGAAAGGTAGAAGTATGGCAAGTTCCTGAATTTCATAGGGATACAACATCTGATGACGGTTTGCAGTTAGAGCGCTAACATTTAACTCAGGGATAAAAGATAAAATAATTCCATAATCCATGACATAAAAACCATTCAAACCCAATATATAATATATGTGTATGTATATATATATATTACATGTTGGTAAAGGGAAAAAGGCTAAGCATGAGAGTAAAAACTTAACCTGGACTGTGTAGATCATCCATACTAAAGGTAACCATGGGTTATATAGGTTTGGATACCCCTACTGAAAGAGAGCTAGTGCATGTTAGACTCACGTACTGGAGAAAACTAAAGAAGGCTAATGCCATCCCTAAAATACAAAATGTGTCTCACGCACATGATCAGCATGATAAAACCTCACATTGGCAAACATGAGTTTCTAGTATCGGTCCCCCCGAGACATCCACCTTTCACAACTATGCTAGATATTCCCCTTTAAGCCAATATTAAAACCGTTTACATATTCCCAACCATTTACCAAGGAGTCTTTTAATTAGGAAATTCCCATTGGTATCGTCATACAAAAATTAGAACTTGCAAGTCAATCCCTTTATACCATATGAAACTATTAAACCAAATTTTACTCCATAGTTTCCAATTAAACCAAAATCCTTGCAACCAAGGCCTTTCTGAAACCATTTAAAAACCAAAAAAAAACAATTCAAGTTCCATTTACCATTTATGCAATGCCAGGATTCCAAGAGTATTCACACTATCAGTCAAAATTATATTCATTGTCAATTGCACAAATAAGTTAAGGGCACATAATTTGAAACATCATATTTCAAAGTAAAATCTTAAAATTGTGGATTATTGAAGAACCCTTAGTTTAACTACCTTTACCATGTATCCCACAATGTTTAAAATCATAAATAAAGCATAATTATTGCATGATAAATGCTGGAATAACATTTAAACCAAACACATTCAAAACCCTCAACCCATAGTTCAAAACCCATTATCAAAACCATGAATAATATCTAAATTCATTCCAATAATAAAATACAAGTATAGGGGAAACACATACATTCCTTAACTACCAAGAATTTTGAAGAAAGACACACCCTTATGACCCTAGATGATCAACTCCTTGAACCTTAAGCTTAAATTTATAAAGAAATTTTGAGAGAGGATGTTTTAGAGTTAATAATGACCTTGGTATGTTGAAAACTAATGTGAATTTTTCCTTATCTATTTAAAATTTGTGTGTAGGTAAAAATACCTCACTACCCCTTTTCCCCTATTTAATTAAACAAAATAGCCTGGAAATGACACATATACGTGGCATAGACCTTATTATAAAGTCGATCCTCTATTCCGTGGTCCCTATTATGGACATCCAACCTCCATGACATGGAGGTTATCATAGAGAGTAGCCACAATTACACGAGGCTATCATGGAGGCTCACTATATCCATGACCCAAACTTGTTGCGTACAACAACCAAAAATTCCAAAATTCTTCTAGGTTATCCTTTTAATATCCCCTAACATAATTTAGTCATAAATTGATATTTTGAGCATGGGAAGACGAAAAATGAAATGCCTCAAATTTTGAGGGTGTTACAACATATTAAGCCTTGTTTCCCGATCCTGGCATGTGATATATATGTGTGTATATATATATGTATTTGATCATGTGCATTGGTTTTGAATGATTTTGAATTATTGAGCGAGACATTAAGTTATCCTTATTCCTGAGTTACATGCTAGTGTTTACCCTACTAACTATCTCGACACTATTTATCACTATGTGATGTAGGTACTAGAGATACCTCTAGTTTTCCTGCATAGAGCTATGTAGATTGGCTTTTTTTTTGATTCGTTGTGGTGAAGTCGTGAGCATCCATTCTCCAAAGGACATAGACATTTCATAAAGTATTTTCATAGAATGGAATTAAGAGTTTTCATTGTTATTAACATTATCATTTTCATTGTCATATGTGAGAGTCGGGGACATGTTGTGGCCAAGACTAGTTTTGGATCTTGCGTTAGAAAGCTTTACTGGATTACTGTGGACTTGGGCAATGTTGGTCGATTGTTTTATCCAGTTGATGGTTATTTGTTATAGACATACCCTTCATTCTTTAACTCTTATCTTGTGCTATATTGTTATATCTTTGTATTCATCTGACATTGGGGATATTGTGTTGTTTGGATAGGTACAAAGGGATGGTCACTGGTCCTCAATGGACTTGAGATACCCATCACTGCCAGGCCCTGGTTAGGGTCATGACACCTTCCGTCCTCATAATAACCATAGTGAAGCTGCCCCAAAAATTGAAAGAAGGTTAATGTGGGGCTAATCAAGCTCCACTAGCCTGAGATTTGGAACCCTGTGTCTTAGGATCACTACTAGACTGAAAACAACAACTACTCGAAGTCCTAGGATAAGGAAAACTAAACGACAAATAAGAACTTCACCAATGTTTCTTCTTGGTCCACTTCTACCATCTCTCCCAATATTCTGTTGACTTGCACCCTGCTCTAAATAGCTAAACTTTTTGTTCTGACTCTCTCTCATCTCTACTTGCTTTTTCTTTTTATCCTTCTCTTGTTGTATATAAACCACCAAAAAGGATATGTACATATCATTATTCAACATAGCTCCCTTACACTCTAATAACATGTCACAGGACAAACCTAAAGCAAACTTCCTTATTCTTGATCTCATGTCTGACACTTACTCTAGATCACAATAGGACAATTGCTTGAAATTTAATGTATACTCCTTTATACTCATCTTACCCTGCTTTAGATTAACAAACTTTTCAGCCTTATCCTCTAAAAAATCCTAAGGGAAGAAATAATAAAGAAGAGCACCTAAAAACTCCTCCCATACTACAGACTCAACATCATCACCCTTTATAGATTATGACTCCTTATACCACTAGTAGGATACATCTTTTAACGGATAAGTATCAAACTCTACACTCTTAGAATCAATGGCATACATAACCCTAAAAATCTTTCCCATATCATCAATAATCCCTTGAAGATCCTACTCAATCTTAGAAACTATAAAGGTTCAGGGGTTCAACCTCATAAACTATCCAACTCAAGTGACATCAGATAAACTAACAGTAGGACCAACATGATCAGACCGATGAGACTGCATTGCTATCGATTAAGAAAGCATATGAATAGACTTATAAAACTTTGAATTGGAGATGTCTCTCTGAGGTGGTTGAGTATATGTATCACCAACTTGAGAAGACCGAGAAGGACTTGTAGGGGCTGGTGGAACCCTATGTAGAGCAATATAGTCAAGAGCAGGGACCCTAGCCTGGATTTTCATTCAATAAACAAAGAAAGTTACCTCCATAGTTTTCTATGGTGGGAAAGAGGTTCCAACAAACTTTCTACGACCATTAGATCTTCAGGGAGGTATGATCAGAAATACGAATAAGCTAGGAGTTAGAAATTTTTTTGATATAACTAGACTCTATAGCATGAAATAGAACACAAGAAAGGAAAATATTCCTAAATGCTTCATAGCCTCCCCTTTAGAAGTGTGGTGATCTACAAATCCATAAAATGCACTCTACTCGACATGGATTTATGCATACCCAAAGCCCCTAAATCATGATCAGATACCAAACTTGTTATGACCCAAACCAGGATCTAGTCGTGATGGGTATCTCGAGTCAATTGTGGGCAAAAAACCAATCCCCTTAACCTATCCTCTATATCAAATAAAATTAAATAGTAGAATCCAAAAAAAATATATAATGAAGATAGATAAGTCTAATCAAGTTCTAGGAATCAAAACACAATGACCGAAATATCCCAACAATATTTACAGAAACCTCAAAACTATAAATACCAAACTATGTTAGGAAATGCCCCCGACCATGAAAAATAAGAATTCATAATTCCCAAAATATGAAAATTAACCTAATTAAATAGTTGGTCTTTCCAAAAGAAGGAGGCTCACCACTTCACAGTAACTCAACCAATGTACCACATGTAATTACCCTTCAAGTTATTTTTTATATTTCCATTTATTTATTAGGTATTTCATATATCTAACCCGAGTCATTTATTACTTTCTAGGATTAAAAGTCCAGTTACCAGATAGTTTACTTGGCTTATAGAGTCAATTCCCTATTTAAAAGTCTTCGCACGTTCAAAATGGCCACTAGGTGAAATATTTAGTAAAATAACCTTAGATACCGATTTTGACTATTCCACCAGCTCCAAAATATTTATTTAATATGTGTTTACCCTTGATTTGGGTCACAATGAACCTGAATGCATTTCGACACTTTGATAAAAAAGTTGGAAAATTGAAAATTTGGGTGTGGGAATCATATTTGGTCGAATGACCTCTAATGGAAAATCTGATTTTTTCATCGCATCTAAAAATAAAATCTATTGTGGAAACATAGTTCATTTGTGTAAACTGGATTCTGAATAAATCCCAAGGTATTAGAAGAAACTTTGAAAATTTCTAAGTTTCAGCTCATATCTGGTGTTAGAGAGGATGTTGCAATTGCACAAACAAGGATGTAAATCTCCATACTTACTCCTACACTCAATTAGTGCGATTGTAACCTGTGGATGTGCGATAGAAACACTTGGATAACATAAGGGGATCTAAAATGGCACCTTAGGCAGCGTTTTGGCTTATTTCCACTAACTCTTGAGACCCAAGAACCCTAAAACGGCGAGATATCTAAAAAATGAGTCTTGTGGGGGTCCTAGGAGCTTAATTAACATATATTATCGTGAATATATTTAGATTTAAGGTAATATTTCATCCTTTTCTTGGTGAAATTCTTGCTCTTGACCCAAATCCACAAATAGCTTGAGGGCTTTATTTTAGCTCCAAATTAGCTTGATTTTCACCCATTTCTTGAGGGTTATGATTCCTTGATCATGTACGAATATTGGGCTAACCTCAAAAATATGATTTTTAATAGTGGGACCCACTTGGGGTTTTGATGTCGTGTGTTGACTCAAAGCACAATGGTGCAATATGGGTATCGTGATTCTCGTATTGATGAGTAGATTATGATTTTAATAGTGTGATGGGATTTTTAGATTTTAAGTGAAGATGGATGTTTGGTGAATGATGTAAGGATTTGTTGTTTGGCTTTGAGGGAGGCTTTTTTCTACTCTTCTTCATATGATGATCCATGTTGTATATTGCATAGAATGACATAGTATTGCATATTGAAATTTGGGTATTCGATGATGGTTTTGACCCATAAGTTGAATTTCTTCATATCATTTTAAAGCCTATTTTCTTCTCCCTAGAATGAGTTAATTTGTATCATTGATATGATATAATGCTAGGTTTGGAATCTAATTTTAGCATTTGAAGTGTGGTAAGTATATTTAATTTTATTTGGGATATTGTTGTCAACTTGGAACCATAATTTTGGTGGAATTAACTTAAATAACCATGTTTCTGGTGAATTTGTTATCATAGGTTTGGTTATGGCTTACTTGACATCTAGAAGTTGAACAAGATACCTTAGCCTTGTTTTGGGTATCAAAGTCCTAAATATGGAATTTGAGGATTAGAAGTAAGTTCATCCGGCCTAACTTAGGATAACACTTGTGTTAGCCCTTGTGGACTTTGTAGTGGAGGTTAGGCATAATTGATAACATTTAAACTTTAGAATAAGTTTAATTTGTGGCTTGGTAAATTATGATAATTTTCCCCACATTTTGATTAACTACCTATGGCCATGATATTGGGCCTTTAGAGATGAAATTTCCTCTTAGAAGTGATATTAGGCCTTTAGAGTTGTTATTTCCTCTTAGATATAATATTGGGCCTTCAGAGATGCTATTCCTCTTAGATATGATAATTGGCCTATAGAGATGATATTCCTCATAGTAATGATATATGACCTATAGATATGAGATATCATATAAATATGACATGACTTATAGTTATGAGTTATTCCTTATATAATTGAGATTCCTCATAGATGTGAGACGCTTATTGATATTATGCCTCATAGATGTATAATTTCTCCTATATGTGAGATGAATATAGATATGCTTTATGGCTTATAGAGGTTTTATGCCTCGTTAATACTCTATGACTTTTAGATATGAGATGAATTATAAATATGATTACTCATATGGGTTTCAGATATGTATGGGTTGAAGGACGTGATTATGATGTTGTAATTATTTTGGATATATTATTGGGCCCATGGTTGTGTTATGATATAAATTGACCATCCAGGAAGTGTTTATCCATGTAAAAGATGTGATTGTAGTTTATTGATATGTTAATGCTTATGATTCAATTTTATGAATACCTGTGATGGCATGGATAGATTTAGTACATTCATGATCATTACTTCGATGATTGATATGATTCTAATTAGATTATAATCATATTACTATTGTCATAAATTAAGGGTTAAAGTCAAATTTTTACCTTAAAATGGATTTCTTCATAATAATGAATACCTGTTTTAATGAATAACTTATATGTAAAAGAGATTAATTATGAAGTTTTCCATAACTTGACCAAGATATATTTTCAATTATGATTTGATACTACTAATTACTCCAGTCATGAGAGATTCTTACCCTTTCTACACTTTTATAATGATTTTGTCCCAAAGTTCACTCTAGGCAATAGACATAGAAATTTACACCTTTTTTTACCATGGCTTAGGTCTGTTATACTACTATATATCTATATACATATATTTACTATAAGGAACGGAGGAAGATGTTATATTAATTATATAAATTTTAGTTAAACCTGATGATAGTTATAATATTCATATTATGTATACATATATGCTTATTAATTATGTGACATTGATGATGAACAATGAATTGTGTAAATATACTCTACCTTGCTTATCTTTTCATGATTATTTACTTTATCCCTCGTGGATCTTGCTCTTTACTATATCCCTCGTGGGACTTGCTATTTACTTTATCCCTCATAGGGCATTCTCTTTATTATTGACATTGATTTGGATATTATGATGATGCGATGATACCCCATAAAGTTGGAGGATATTATGATGATGCATTGATACTCAAAAAGGCTAGAGGATAGTTGTGATAAAGTATTGATACCTGACAAATCCAGGGGGTGATTATATTAATATGACTATATTTAGATCTACTGGTTAGAGTCCGACTAGCCCTATATATGGAAGTTATATATATAGTTATATATATACATACACGACAATGTTGGAGGATGGTTATGATGATAATGGTTATGAAGGTGATGATTATAATGATGATATCATTTTATTGATTATACTTACCGGTTATGGTATTATGGATTCTGTTGGATTCATCCTTGCATGTACATTGCCTGTCACCAGTATATGACTATATCTTTCAGCTCATATAGGTGGTTGCATACGTATGGGTGATTACATTGCCTTTTGGTATGTTATTTATTAATTAAACCTTTCGAGCCTCGGGTATGGGGTGGGGGTGGGGGGAATAGGATAGGTTTTTTAGGTAATTGGTTATCCAAACTAGCAAGTTATTCATGTCGTTATTGACTATGTTATTATTATTATTATTATCATTGTTATGATCATTGTTATGGCTTTTTTGTGGCAGATTGATTATTGATTTGATATTGAGACTTGAGGAATGTTTTTGGCCATTTCTATCTTAAGATTTCCTTACTCTGCATGATTATTTTATGTTTAGACAGTTAGCTTGAAACCTTGAGTATATTAGTAATCTATCCTACTATATTATGAGGTCCCATAATGCCAGCCTAATGACTTAGGCTATATCTTATGTTGATCTTTATATATATATATATATATATATATTTATTTAGATATATGAAGATATGGTATTATCGTATATACCTTCTTTCCTTTACTTAAACAGATTATATATTAATTTCTTAGACTTGTATATTATTGTATATCCTTCTTTCATCTTTTATGTGAATATGGGTTGGTGATATATGGTATAGTGTTGAGATTCCTTATTATGGATGGAATGAGATAGTGCATCTTTGTTACCTCCTTAGCGTTATTATGTTGTATATTGGACATGAATATGATAGTTGGTCCTTTGTACTTCATTGGATTTCTTACGTGGTTTTTGGACAATTGAGTGTAGTTTTCATTCTTTTTATATGTTGTATATATCTATATTATCTTTGGATCTCACTCGACAGTTGGCTACTGAGTACCACGTGTTTGTTACTTATACTACACATCTGTAGCCTACAGATCATTGTACAGGTTATCTCCATTGATGTGTGTGTCGTGTAGACAAGCCATAGTTCATAGATATAGAGTGATCTCCTGACATTCGAAGTATTACTTACCTCCCTCTAATGTACTAAAATAGTCTCTATGTTCTATTCAGAGATAAGTTGTATTAGTATATTCATTTATATTTCACTTTGGATTCATGTTATCTAGAATCACTTGTACTGATACCACCATGTTTTGGGGACTATATTATATTTTGATCTTGTATTTAAGATATTCTGCATTCTTTCCTGTATCTTGTTGTGTAGTTCTTTACTATCCATTCCAGACTACAGGTTTGGTTTGCCTACTGGTGGGTTATAGTAGGTGATATCATGATCCAAGAAATTGGGTCATGACACCACACCACATAATTTTGCATAGGAGTAACAAAAAAACCCTCGAACTCTACATCATGAAAAGATATAGAATCTAGGTATGGTCACTAGGGAGAGAACTAGCATGTAACGTAGGGGATAGAGATAAAATAATGCAATTACTAAAAACCAATAATCAACTATACACTATGTTCATATACAAATATAAAGAATGTTGGGATAGGGATAAAGGCGATGAACATGATATTTCAAACCATTAACCTAAACTATGTAGCTCGCTCCATCCTAAAGGAACACACAATCTATAAGCGTTTATCTCCCCTTGATAAAAAGGCCATAGTATATGTTAGATGCACACACTTAGGAAATCGAGGGAAGGATAAAGAAACCAAGGCAATAGCAATCAAAAATATATTGTGTGCACCGAGTAGACGGTCCCATGAACCCCATGCTAGCAACATGGTTTCTAGTGTTGGTTCCCCTGGGACCTACACCTTAAGGGTGAGCTACACAATTCCATTTAAGTCCAAGGTAAAATATTTTGCACATTAACCCAACCATTATCCCAGGAGTCATCTATTAAGGCTTTTACCGACTTTGTATCGTCATATCAATATGCTTGCAACCTTATATAATTATGCCAAATCAATCCAATTGGCCATTAGAATCCCAAGTTCAATTTAAAAATCCTAACCATTTCCACCAAGGGAATTCCAAAATCATTTTTCATTATCCATTATCCTTTAGTGCAATGCAAGGTTCCAAAAATAATTTATCTTATGCAAATTCCATATTCAAAATGAAAGTTATGAAGGTGGGTTGAGGTTAATGCCATTACCAAGAAAAAATCAACCAATTTAGGGAAACCCATGATCCTCTTTCAAATACCCATAATAATGGACTCATTCATCCCTAAAACAATTAATCATAACATGAATGACATACTTAAATCATGGGGAAACAATTCATGTAGACACTTATCAAAATCCCTCAACCAAATTTTAAACCCAATAATTTAATCATATAAATTTTGAATCAATTTATGCCAGAATGTAAAATACAAGTTTAGGGATGCGAGGCATGCTTAAATATATACAAGGAATATAAAGGAATTTGAAATTTGGATCTTGAATCTTAGATTTCCTTGTTAAACCCTAGTATCTTTTTCCATGGGAGTTAAAGAAGAAAAACTAATGACTGATTTTTTATAACTGATGTTAGAGGGGTCATTAGAATATTTTTAAGTCATGGGAAAAGTGTAAAGGGAGGAAAAAACCCAAAAGACCTTAATTAAAAGGTGCAAGAAAATAGTAAGTACAATCGTTCCATCTTGGATAACAACTCGTGATGCATGACCACAAGTCGTTTCCCAAGTCATTACTTGAGGATAAAATATCTAGTCCCTCACTATTATGACAATGATTCACTCATCACGACTCATTGTCTTACATCACGAGTCGTAATGAGGGCTCATTGTCAAGGACTGAATACCTAGGTCACTCTGTATTGTTATAACGAGTCCCATCTAATGACCCATTACGTCCTATCATACGTCGTACCCCAAACTGTTATCGCTGGAAATTTTTGACATTATTTTACAAACATGGCTAATTCAATTACTCAACTCTTAGAGTGTCTAAAACCAAAAATATGAGGTTTCACAACCTTTAACATATATGCTAAGGGTCTTATGGTAGCCCATAAGTCATGACCTGTGAGCTCTTGTCCGTGTTCCAAAATTATAGTCATCAAGTTCCTGCCAACCTTATAAGAACCATCCCATGGCTATGTCTAAATATTCTTACATTCCACAATAATGAAAAATATCACAACAATCATAACTACAATGATAATGAAAAAACAGATGTAAAAAACTACAAGTTTTTATATAAGTTCATTACATATGATTAACTCTTAGGATATCATACAATCATTCACTTTCTTAAACATGCATTGTACAACCAATACTAAGAAATAGTTATCATACACACATAGCACAAATTGGGTTTCTACTACATTAAAACTAGCATTCTCTCAATTCAATCTTGCACCACACTATTAAACTTAAGCCTTGCATTTCCGTTCAATTCTTATGCTATTTCAAAACCCCAAGGATAATTCATTATTATTCGCCCAATTCTACGGATTTCCCACCATATATTCATCTTAAAACTAAAAATTTCATGGTTACTTTAGCGAATAATAGTCATGGAAGAGTTAAAACTCCATATTTAACTAAAACTCAAAGGTCTTAAACCCAATTTGCTCCTTTGCACCAGAAAATATAGACAGGTCATGTTAAACGCTTCTTAAGATCCATAAACTAGTGATACTAAGATTAAGGAATTGAGAAACTAGTTAATGGAGATAAATAATTTACCTTTATGATGATTTATGGTGGAAAATATGTGAAAATTTCCCCAAATTGCTGAAGCTTTCCTAAAATATTTTTAGCATTACTAAGTATATTTTGGGAAAGAGTTTACATATATGGTGTTACCCTGCTATTGAAATCCTATCCTACTATAGGGATATATCTATAGAAGAATCCGCCCACTATAACAAGATTGAAAACCACTAACTTACCCTATAGCATAAAATTCTTTGTTATAACGGTCGCCCTTTAGTGGCCTTTTACCCACTATAATGGGTGTGGTGAGGTAGAAACTCAAAAAAGCTCCCAATTTTATTTTTCTAACTATGCACCCTCAAACCATGACATACAAGACTAACCTAATTTCAATAATTAAAATATTAGGAGTTCTATCCAACCAATTTCAGTTTCTAAAAGTCCTATGGCTTCCTTATCATCTTAGCTACATAAAATCAAGACAATCTTGATAACATTTACCCAATCCACTCCCAAATTTCCCTAAACCTTACCTCGCTCAAATTTCATCTAATACTAACCTAGCTTGAAATTTTTAACTTCAATTTAGGGGAAAGCATAACCCAATTTTTTTCAAGATTGACTCACCTATAACAACGGAAGGGGCTTTACCATATAACCAATTTTTCTGTAGTTCGTTACCAAATGATCAAAATATGGAAATGGTACAAGTCAAGAAGAGAAATAGTACATTTATCCTAAAGAAGTAAGGTTACTTGTCCTGTAAGTCCTCAATTTCTCAAGTAACTTCTTTAGCCAGATTATGATTTTCTGAACCTTTACCGATAGAATCTTTATTGTCCTCATCTTCAGGACATACCAATCAAGAGTGGAAACCACTCCTCCTCATAAGTAAGATCCTTATATAAAAAAACTAAATCCCACCTAATAATATAGTCCCTATGCCGGAGGTATATTTTAAGCATGGTTACATGAAATATCAGATGGACTCCCAAAGAATTTGGTGGTAATTCCAACTTGTATTTTACCGAACGTACATCATCCAGAAACTTAAATAGACTGATATACTAAGGTCTAAGCTTGACTTTCTATCCAAACCTCATTTCTCCTTTTATGGGATTCCCTTTTAACAAAATTTGTTCACCAACCTTGAATGACATATCTATGACCTTACGATTTGCTTACTGTTTTTGCCTACTCTGAGCTGGCAATAACTTGATTTCAATGAATCTCACCATTTAATGAGATTTCTTCACCAATGCAGTCCTTAGAGGTTCCAAATCACTAGTATCAAACCATCCTATAGGTGTGATAATGCTCAACATACACATCCACTTTAGTGCAAGACGGTCGTCGTTAATATAATTACCCAACTTTGGAGTCGGGGTCGAATCCATGAGGAGCAATATGAGTGGAAATCAAGGTACACAAAGATAAAAATAGGGGAGATAGATATCTACACTATTATTTCTTTTTTGTATTTTCTAGTACAAATTTGAGTCTACGAATAATTAGAGAATGTAATAGACAAAAATCCTTCAATAAACCATTGGTAATAGCCAGCCAAACCCAAGAAAGTCCTAATATCTGACGGAGAGATGTTTCTAAGAATGTTTCTCACTGCTTTAGTCATTTGAGGATCAACTCTAATGGCATCTCCGACAACTATATGACCAAGGAAAGCTACAGACGTTAGCCAAAATTTGCATTTACTGAATTTGGCAATCAAATAATGATCTCTGAGGGTCTGTAATACTATTTTGAGGTAGTCTGCATAATCATGTTCACTGCAGGATTAGACAAGAATGTCATTTATGAAGACTATGACGAACATGTCCAAGTACTGCTTAAACACGCGGTTCGTCAAGTCCATGAAAGATGCTGGGGCATTGGTAAGACCAAATGACATGACTAGAAATTCAAATTGACCATATTGAGTTTTGAAGCTATTTTTGAAATGTTACATTCTCTGACTTTGAGTTGATGATAGCCTGAGCTGAGGTCTATCTTAGAAAAGTAAATGGCACCCTGAAGTTGTTCAAAAAAGTCATCGATTCTCGAACGTGGGTACTTGTTCTTGACTGTGACTTTGTTTAACAAATGGTAGTCAATACACATTCTGAGAGAATCGTCTTTCTTATGCATGAATAGAACTGGTATGACCTATGGGGAGACACTAGGTCTGATGAATCCGTTATCTAAGAAATCCTTTAACTGCTCTTTTAGATCTTTAAATTCTGCTGGAGCTATTCTGCAGGGCAGAATAAATATAGGTTTAGTATCTGGAAGAAGGTCTATTTCGAAGTCAATTTCCCTCTCGAGAGAAACTCTGCGAAGTTCTTCGAGAAACACATCTAGAAATTCACATGCTACTAAAACTGACTTAAGGTTAGGGGTCTTAGAATTAAAGTCTTTAACTTGAACGAGATGATAGACACACCCTTTGGATATCATTTTTCTCTCTCTAAAGTAGTAAATAAGCTGACCATTAAGTGCCAAAGTACTACCAAATCATTTTAGGATAGGTTCATTTAGGAAATAAAAATAGACTACTATATTTCTATAGTTAACTGAAGCATAGCATGAATGAATCCAATCCATGCCAAGAATAACGTCCAATTTGTCATCTCTAATTCTACTAAGTCTGTTGAAGTAACTTTCTGAGATACCATAACCGAAGAGTTATTGTGTACCCGTTGGGCCATGATATTTTTATCCACTAGGGTAGAGACTGAGAAGGGATCTTCTAGGATTTTGTGACTAACTTCGAAGTCAACATTTATATAATGAGTTACAAAAGCACAAAGAAGCTCCTAGATCTAGCAAAGCATAAATATGTAAATGATAAACTTGTAACGTACCATTGACCACATCAGAAGAACTTTCCTGATCATATTAGGACTAAAGTTCATAGAGTCTATTTGGGTGTTGCCTACTGGTGCCACTGGAAATAGGACCCTACTGATTCGGGCGATCAGACTGAGCTGGGGAACAATTGTACTGACACTGTGAACCTAACTAAGGACAAATCTCTAATTCTATGACCTGGCTTGATGCACCCGAAAAACATATCGCTTCCAGCTCTGCAGACACCATGATGGTTTCTACCACACTTCTAGAAAAAAAGGTTTTGTTCGAGCACAGCTAATATTACCCTGTGACTTAGAGCCTAGTGCCTTACCCTTATTACCATTTCTGAACTTAACCACTGCTGCACTGGCTGAGAATGGGGATGTAACTAAAGATTTTAAGCAAAACTGAGGATGATTCCTACCGTCTGACTTAGGCTGAGTGAAGTTGAAGATACCTGTTCTATCCCTCTTGTTATCCCTCTCTTTTTTCTTAGTCTTTTTCTCCTCTATCTACTGAGAATAGACTATCAACTTAGCAAAGTCCATCTCCTTAATTAGCATCACCGTCCTGCACTGCTTAACCACTCTGTCGAATACCTAAACACAAACTTACTTATCTAAGATCTACTATCAACTTCCACATGAGGAGCATATCTAGATAACTAAGTAAACTTTAGAGAGTAATTCTTAACTATCATGATGCCCTACTTCAAGTTAATAAATTCTAACACCTTAGCTTCCCTCAACTCCAATGGAAATAACCTATCTAAAGAGGCAGTAGCAAACTCCTTCTATTATATAGGCCCTGCATCTGCGGCCCTATATGCCCTCCACTGTTTAAACCATATTTGAGCCACATTATGCAACTGATATGTAGCTAACTTAGCACTCTCACTGGAAGTTACCCTAATAATATCTATGACCTTTTGCACCATATCAAGGAATTCCTGTGGGTACTCTTCACACTAGACACTAAAAATGAAGGAATGTTTATTCGGGTGAAATCCTAAATTCTAGTTACTGCAGTATTTGACCCTGAGTTGTCCTAAATAGAAGCTGTGCATTCATTCTGTATTTCTACAAAATAGGATAAAGTGGTGAAAGATTCTCTGAATTCTGTAAGAAACATGCTCATCCAGGAGATCTGCCTGAACAAGTGGAGGTGCTGGTTGGTTTTAAGTTTTTCTTTCATTAGTATTTCTGGGAGGAATATTATATAAACAAAAGGAATTCTTGGATTAGATAGAGATGTTAACTTGATCTCATGCTCACTCGCACGATATGAATACTGAAAGAAGGGAAACTTTTCCTAAAAATGCCTCATATATTTTTGTGCATAAGTATGGGGTGCTACAAACCATGCACAAGACTCTACTTGATGCGGCTTCCAAACTCCCTAGGACCCTGTTGAACCATAGGCTCTGATAACATGTTTGTAACTCCCCGAGTCTACACCCTGGACGTTACACAATGCTTATAATCCTGAAGGACCATAAGCTAACCCATGACAGGTTCCTACTGTGAGCACAGAAAATAATCCTGATAACATATGTGGAAATATAACTTAAATTCCATAAGATTCTCAAAAAATTGAAATAAATACTGAATACTGATCACAATACTAAATAACTGAACATCTGTCTAAACTATTCTTTTCAAAAAGACTCTAACTATCTGAATAGGGAGTTGATAGGATAATCCCCTAACTTACTTTGACTAATGAACATGCGGAACTAATGGAATACTAAAATAAATAACTCTGTCCTTGAAATATGAGGACTCACCACTACAAGTGTTGTTGATAACCTGGGCTGCTATGTACATCCAGGAGTCCATGCGTATGAACCTATGATATGAGACATCATAGCGCAAAAGAAAGAGTATGCGTTAGTACTTTGAATGTACTGGTATACTATGTCAGGTAGGCTGATATACTTAGGTTCATAGGTATGAGATGATAACTAACTAAATGAACATCATGAAATAACAAAATAAGGGTACATAAATAACTAAAACTGCTGTAAATGCTGATTATGTAATAATATGCATGTACATAAATATATATATATATTACTGTATCTGAGATCATAGCAAAACTGAATATTGAGTTCTGTTTATTGAGTGGATGATATATAGGATTACTCATAACTGTATTACTGATAACTATATTACTGATAAGTGGGTGAGTATTTTTGACAGTCATGATTCTGTAGAACTTAACTGAATTCTATACTTACTTTGAAACTAAATCTGTAACTGTAGGAGTGTTCATCTAACTGACATACCCCTATTATAAACTGTGTTGGGGTGTAACTTGTTATACCCAGTTGGAATTGTGTTAGCACCGTGCCATGGGTACTAATAATGGCTATGTGGATCCACTAAAGAATCATCCTCATCTGGCAGGTGAGATATGTGTTACCCTCAACTGGTAAGTGAACAATCTACCAACCATCAACTAGAAGGTTGATATTTCAAGATACGCTGGCTACATAATTATGGAATTAAGGGACTACTACAAAAGATCACACCCACAAAAAGCAGGTGAGCCCCCATCTTTAGGTTATCTCGGTGCTTACTCCTACTCCCACCAAAATAGACACTGAACTTATCACTAGACTATACTAGGCTTGACTGAAGTATTACTTATCTTGTTAACTAACTGAACAGAATTCAGTTTATTGAGTTCTGTAACTGACTGAGTACTACTATTTTTGACATTACTGAGACTATTCTATAACTACTATAATTCTGGGTAAACAACTAGATTTTTTGGGTATTGAATACCCCCATGACTAGATAGTATTTTTAGCTAAACATGGCAAAATTTTGAAAACATTACATTAACTACTTATTCACCATGCATTCATTTAGAGATTTTGTCAAACACTTGATAAGCATGAACTTGTACATGAATGGGACCACATGATAACATGTCCTGAATTCACTACTCAATTTACATAGACAATCTATCAAACACCTGGGGAGCTTAAAAAATGCACATGGTTCATCAAAATATAAACATCAGGGCTACAATATTAAACTTGCAATTTAAGTGTTTAACATGAGAATCACATAACTCTACACACATGATAATTAGTTCACTTGAAACTTGTAAAGAATCTTGATTTGAAAACCAACATCAATACATACATGAACACAATCCAAACTCAAACATGTAAATCATGAAATCAATAATCTTGTAGTTAAAAAAGGGTTCTTGAACTCCAAAGGTGAATGGAAACCCAAGGATGAACCCCTAACATACCTTAGTAATTAAATTCGTGAACATCGTTTGTGTGTTCGTGAATCTTGGACTTCAAATTGAATGATCTAGGATTTTGTTCTTAAGAGGATTTGAGAGAAAGTGAGTGATTTTGCCCTTAGGATAGCTAAATTTGCTGCTTAGGGTTGAATAAAAGTAGGAAAATTGACTTAATTACCCCTCTATATGTGGATTTAATTACAAAAAAATGTACCCTGTGTTGCACAGACCAACGCAATGCCTCGATGGGGTCGACGTGATGACCGGCGTGACGCGTTGAGATCGTGATGACTCACTAAAAATTACATTCTTGAGTTTGTGATGATACTGTTGACGCGACGGATGATGCAACGCATTGAGATCGAATCTATCAACTATTTTGGACATCCAATTAGGATTCTAACGACGTCCAAAAAATCCAAAACTCACCTGAGGTGACGGAGTGACATCCTTAATCGTGAATCAACTTAAAAATCAATATTTTAAGATTGTAAGGATCGAAAATAAATTCATTAAAATATAAAGGCCAAAATGAGACTAAGTATCAATACTTAGCTAAAATTTTCTAAGTTTGGGACCTCTTTTGGCATGCTATCTATGACTAGAACGAATAGGATTTTGTGGGGTGTTACATTGAATTTAAGCAAGTAACTAAAATTCCAAACTAACTTCATATGCTCAATTTTTTGCCGACAACGATGCCATTTTTTGATAAGGCTCAACTTGCATATCCACTTTAGTGCAAGGCGGTCGTCGTCAATATATTTACCCAACTTTGGTGTTGGGGTCGAATCCACAATGAAAAATGTGACTGGAAATCAAGTTAATTTGATGTAATAGACATGAGTTAAATTCAAACCAAGGTTACACGAAGATAAAAATAGGGGAGATAGATATCTACACTAATATTTCTTTTTGGGATTTTATTGTATAAATTCGGTGCTACGAACAATTAGAGTTTAAACAATTATACACGGATATTGGGATTATTCATTACTAAGGAAGTGACATATGGGAGTAAATCATCAACATAAATTTAGTAAGTCAAATATGGGTAGTCTTGGTTATAGATTTTGATGCTAGATTTTCAACAAAACACCAAACTTTCACACATTAATTATTTTAAATACCTAATGGGCGTGTTTGACAATTGGTAACCACAACCTCAATCAAAGCATCCCTATTTCTAGGATGATACCCATGGTATAGTTAATTTCATAATCACCCTTATGTCTAAGATAGTGAAAATTTAGCAAACTACGAAAATAATTGTTTGTTATTGCTTTGGTTTTCAAATCCCTCTTTTAAGGATTATATGAATTCTTAAATTTTACCCAAAAACCCTTCATTCAAAGATGGACTTGATCTTTATAGAGCTTGGAGCTTTCACTCATCAAACCAATATGGGTATTTGGGGCTTTCACCCATCAAACCCCAACCAAATTAGCATAGCAATGATATAACCCATAAACATGAATTACCAAATAGATGCTACAAATAACAACCCACACACACTTTAAGTCTTATTCACACATAACCCAACGAGGGAGATTTAGCTACACATAAGATAAATAAGTATAGATATACCCATAATCTTCCTTGAAGTGGCTTATTGAAGCTTTAAGTAAATGTTACTTCAAACTTGATTCTCCAACAACCTCAACAATGGAAGTGAGCAAATCTTCCACTTAGATAGTCTCCAATGTATTCTTCACCTCCAAAAATAGAGGCTATAAAGTCTACAGCTAAAAACTAAGAGAAATGGGGAAGATGATTCTTAATTACAAAAAGCAAGGGTTTGGGTCATTTTGTTCAATTTGGGATCAACACGTGCAATTATAGATTTTCCCCAAGGCAGATTTCCTCTGCTAGGTTGCAATCACACAAGTATGGCTGTGACCGTAGGTAATCCGCCATGGTTAACATCTGGGATCGCGGTTGGAAGACTTTTTCTTAACTTCCGCGATCGCGGTCGACATACCATGACTGTGGTACCTAAGGCTCTTCTTCTCCAAGTCTTTATCTGTACTTTTCTTGTTCCCTTTTGATCATTTTATGCTCCATTCCACATCTTTTGATCTCCTCAATGTTATGCCTGCAAAAAGTGGGTATTAGTGTATCTAACCTTAACTTTTTCTCATTTATTCATTCAAAACAAGGAAATATGCACGAATAATGATTGCGAATGAGTTGTGATACGAGTGTAAAAAGTATAAGATCTTCTTCAAAGGACCAAGCTCGAGATTACAAGTGGTTGAAGACCTTTTGAAAAATTTCAAAGTCTTGGCTCAATTTTAAGAGACAAGAAGGGTCCATGCATTCCAAAGCATCCCTTTCCTTTTCGTTAAGGGCATTGTGGTCTTTTGAAGCCTTTCTTTTACACTCCATAGGAGCCCCCTTCATTAAGGGTATTTTAGTATTTGATTGTAATAACTATAAATAGATAATTAGGCTTCTATTTTTCATTAACTTTTATGAATTATTGAGTGAACTCATACTATAGATTTCTTTCTTTTCCTTAAGAATGGAAAACCATAACTAGGGTTAGCTAGAGTGTGGAATTACTTTGGTTGAGAATTTGGCTTAGAAAGGGTGGTGCTTGAGGTGTTTGAATCCCTTTTGTGTCAATATAATATTGTGGTGTTTACTTTGTGGATTGTAGTGGGTTTTGATGTTTGATACACACCTTGGTTCCTACAATTTGTAAAGGTTTATGTATCACTAATTATCCTATACTTTTATGCAAATTTCTCTTGTATTTGTGTTGAATCCATATCTTATCTTTACATCTCTACTTCATCTCATCTTCTTTAGAGTTATTTTCGGATTTCATTGTCAGATCTTTATCATTTGGTATCAAAGTCATGTATTATAGTGGTTCCCACAACTCTAAGTCTTGGATTGTTGTTACATTAAAGAAAATCTCCACAAAAAAAGAGTCAAAGCCCTAAAAATCACAAAAAAAAGTCTTGAATCTTGTGTTTGGTTCTAGATCCGAATCTTAGCACTTAGATTTACTAGGTTTTTGTTTGTTTTGATAGTTTCTAGTGCTAGATACTTGTTAACTAGCACTAATAGAGTCTAGATCTAAGTTTTGAGAAAGATCCGGGTTGTTTTGAGCATTCCACCATTGTCGAAGTTGTGTTTGAAAGCTTTTGGAGGTGGGATCTTGTGTGGTTTCGGGTGCTTGTGACGTTTTGTTGTTGATTTTGTATTATTTGTGCATGGTTTGGCAAAGGGACCCTAGATCTAAAAGAAAAATTAAATTTGGAGGTCAAGAATATTCAAAAAAAGTGTTTGATCTACAAAAAGAAAGAAAGAGAGTGTAAAATTTCTTTGTACAAATGAATATTCAAAGCATTTTCAAGTCATCCAAAAGAAGAAGGGACAAAGGGAATATTCAAACAATTAAAAGTACGGGGGGGGGGGGGATATCATTTAAAATCCATTTTGAAGCATCAAAGTCCTCCAAACAATTAATTTCCCCCCCTCAAAATCTTCACTCTCTCTCTTAAGTTGAAACTTAGCCGAGACACAAATTTTTGAAGAATAAAAAAATTACAAAAGTTGATGTCCAATCACAAGGTGCCACATCACCATTTGTGGTCAACAAAAATTTTGCTCAAACTTTAGTTTCTTATTTTCAATTTTGATGATTCTACCACTAATTAGACGACTAGTAACTATCTACTAGGTTGAAAATTATTTTAGAGTCATTTCTTTCGTGTTATTGTTCATTGTGTGCTTTTTTCATTTTCAATTCGTTGTAATTTGTTGGTTCAAATCTGAAAGAGAATTCCTTTAGTCTTTCAAGAAAAAATCTATTCCAGGTAAAAGTAGACTCATCCCTCAATCACTCACGAATTACAAAACAAATTTTCAATATTTGTGAAACCAAGTGTTAGGTAAAACTAAGGGTGAGAGTGTGTAAGGATCTTTTGGACTAACTTGTTTACTATTTTGTAGCTATTTTCTTTCAGTTTAGGTACATTGACAATCGTAACCGAGGGTATAACCTCCCAAACCATGGATAAAAATATTCATGGACCTATCATAGACGGTATTGAGGCTCTCAATCAAAAAGTGGTCAAGGGGCAATCGGATGTGTCCTCTTTCAGTGAAAGGGTAGAGAAAGTTGAGAGTCAAAGGAACTCCCAACCCTCTACTCCTTAGCTCTACAATGAGTCTTTGATTGGACAAGCCTAAAATACCTCTACTACTATCATACCAGAGACCCTCCACCAAATTCTCTATCAACCAAAACCTCCATAAAATCATACTCATACACCTACTCACTCAAAAACTCAAAACCCTACAAGACCCCTTGAACATTAATTCTCTCAAGTTCAATAAGAATGACTTGGTAACCAAATACCAATCCCAAACACGAATGCCCCACTACAATAACCACTTAACTAAAGAAGCTATCATCTACAAAATCCTATACCTCCCATATAATCTCCACTTAATCAAAGGCCTTACAATTTATTAAATCCTCCATATCGCACTACACTTAACCAAAATAAACCCATCCATGTAGAAGACTATGGTAGAAGGGAACAAGAGGGTTATGGAGTTTATAATGATGACTACATGATTGATGAGGAGATGAGAGGTAGATATGATCAAGGAGTGTATTATTGTAGATACCGAGGGCATGAAGGGAGGCAAGGTCATGGAAATGCCCAAGAAACCCATGAGGTTGGCATAAACTCCATCAAGGTTGGCATTCCTATTTTTAAAGGTGAAATTGATCCCAAAGGGTACCTATCTTGGGTGTCTTTTTATGAAAAGTTATTTCAAGTTAATGATCTATCTGAATAGAATAAAAGTTTCTATGCTATAGCTCACTTTGAGGGATATGCTAACACTTGTTGGGATTACACAAAGATATTTAGGAATGTGATGATTTGTGGTCAACCTGCTCCTTGGGAAATACTGAAGAGACTTATGAGTTAAAGGTATATACCTGAGGTATATAGTCATGAGCTTCTTTAAAAACTATACAACTTGAGGCAAGGAAGTAAGAGTGTTATAGCCTATTAGGATGAGATTCAATAATTGATTTTGAAGCTTGATCATCGGGGAGAACAAGAACATCATGACATCATACGCTTCAAAGTCGGGTTGAACAAATGGATCTCTTCTCGCATGACTCAACTATGGATGGAATCTTCCAAGCAATACTAGAAGTGGAAAGAGAGATCAAGGAGATGTCTTCCTATAAATCCAAGAATCATCCATCATCTTTGGGTTGGTCTAAGTACATGTAATTGACTCAATTTAATGATAAGGGACCTGACCCAAAGGTTGCCCCAAAGAATCTTTCATAGCCTGAAGGTAATAAGATTTATACTCCTAATTCTAATGGTTTTCAATGTTTTTAGTGTCAAAGGTGGGGGCAAAAGGCTAGTGACTGCCTATACTTGAGAAATATGATTCTAAGGGAGGGAAAATTACATTACCTTGGAGAAGAGATGGAGTTTGAAACTGAGGGGATGAGGCTGAGCCTCAAGATGGAGAGAAAGTGATTGATGAGGTACAAAATAAAAAAGATGAAAAAGATATTTTTCCATGTGAGGGTGAATGTGAAATACCTAGCTATGTGGTTAGTAGATACATGTTTAGTAAGGACTTGGATGATCCAAGTCAAAGAGAGAATCTCTTTCACACCAAGTGCCTTATTAAGGAAAGTGTGTTCTCCATGATCATAGATAGTGGGAGTTGTGTTAAAATTGCTAGTTTCACCATGTCTTACTACTTCAAACTACCCACTACCCCTCACCCGAATCCTTATAAGCTTTAATGGTTGAATATTTGTGGTCAGTTAAAGGTCATTCGACAATGTGTTATTAGGTTTAAAGTAGGGAATTATCATGATGAAGTATTATGTGATGTAATCCCTATGCACGCATGTCACTTATTGTTGGGTAGACCATCGAAATTTATAGATCCACTAAGCATAATTGGAGGGCTAATAGATACACTTTTGAAATCAAAGGCCGAAGGTTCACTCTTAATACTTTTTCACCATCTAAAGTGAATGAAATCAACCAACAAGTGAGGGAGTTAAGGGAAAAAGGTAAGAGGAAAAGGGAAGGGGAATCTGAGAGTATGGAAGGTGAAGAAAGGGAGAAAATAATACAACAAGAGGGAAAGAAGCACTTGATTGTGGCACTTTCCCACTAAGGGACTTTGTTACTCACTAACCTAAATACTAGCATTTTACCTAGTATTTTCTCTTCTTATGTGTAGGTTCAAGGTAATAAATGTCCCAAGGATAATCCTAATAAAGTTCCTCCCAAACCCATGAATGATGATCTAATGAAATCCTTAGCCGAAAGTTCTAATCTTGGGATGAGTGATGAAGAAATGAATACAAGGGAAAATCTTGACATATTCCTTTGTGATGTGGAGAAAGAAATCTTACATAATGCAAAACAAGGTGAAGAACACACTTCCTATTATCTACAAGCTAACAATACTATTTTCTACACACCTAGAAGCTTGAGTTGTTGTGATATGGCTAGTTATGGCCAAATTGATGGAGTTTCAAGTTTGCTTAGTGTAGAAGTGCATAAACCTTTCTTTGGTAGTACTATTTATATGTATGGTGATTCATTCACTACTTGATCATATTTATAGTGTTCTTGTATAGTCTAAAGTTAGTGATGGCATCAATATAGTTGATCTTGATAAAGAAAATGACTCTTTGAACATATGGTGTGGTGAAATCTTTGTTACTAAATTTGTTCATAGAGATCACGTGCATGGAAATGTTGTGAATAATGGCATATATGTTTTTGAAGGGCTACTTCTATGTCGTTACTCATTAATCTTGAATGTTAGTCTTCTCTTAAAGAAAAATGTCTTGTGTGATTATAGGGATGACATTTTAGTAAAAGAAGAGAGTAGACTCGGTTTGTGTCCTTTTCTAGTTCTACCATTTGATCTCGATGCACCTTTGGGGTGTGAGAGGGATAGTCTTAGCTTATGTGTATTACCTCTTGGTGTTTTTCCTAGTCTCTTCCTTTGTGCTATTTATGCTAAGATTTTCATGTCACACCAAAAGGACCCATGGATGTATTTCAAGTATCAAGAACCTTAGTTTGATGATATTTATGGTAATATTGCTAACCCTTATACCATGAGGATTGTGTTCTTGTTTTCCCTCTATTTGGTTTTGCAAGGTGTGAATTTGACATCAACTTCCTTTAAAAATAGAGAGGATGATACGAGTGCAAAGAGTACAAGATCATCCTCAAAGGACCAAGATCAATATTACAAGTGGGTACAGACCTTTCAAACAATTTCAAAGTCCTAGCTCAAGTTGAAGAGAGAAGAAGGGTCCATGCATTCCAAATCCACCCTTGCCTTCTCATTAAGGTCATTATGATCTTTTGAAGCCTTTCTTTTACACTCCATAGGAGCCCACTTCATTAAGGGTATTTTATTCTCTGATTGTAATAACTATAAATAGACAATTAGGCTTTTATTTTTCATTAGCTTTGATGAATTATTGAGTGAACTCTTATTGTAGATCTCTTTGTTCTCCTTAAGAGTGAAAAACTGTAACTAAGGTTAGCTAGAGTATGGAATCACTTTTGTTGACAATTTGGCTTAGAAAGGTTGGTGCTTGAGGTGTTTGAATCACTTTTATGTTAACATAAGAGTGTGGTGTTCCCTTTGTGGATTTTAGAGGGTTTTGGTGTTTGAGACACACCTTGGTTCTTACAATTTGTAAAGGTTTATGTCTCACTTACTATCCTTTACTTTCATTCAAATTTCTCTTGTGTTTGTGATGAATTCGTGTCTTATCTTTGAATTCTCTACTTTATCTCATATTCTTTAGTGTTATTTTCAGTTTTCATTGATATATATTTATCAGGTGGTAAAATCACCAATCATCAGGGTGATGTATTAAAAACTCATACATCGGCAAGAACTTATCCCAATATGGTCACGCCTCGAATTTGGTACCCGGAACGCTACACGGTGCCCATGACCCCGAAGGACCACAAGCTAACCCATGACTGATATCTGTACACTGAGCAGTGAATAATAGTAATAATATCGTAAATGCGGAAACATGATCTGAAAGGCCATAATGTTCAATACTAGTACCTAACTAAAAAATATGGTATAATAATACCAAAACAACTGAGATAATTGTCTAAACATAATGTAGTCTGAAAGCCTCTAAACTGTCTGAATAAGGAGTTGATGGGACACGTCACCAACTAACTCCAACTATTGAAATAAACTAAAAACTTAAATAGTAATGTGATCATCATGTCCTCGAAGGATGAGGACTCACTGCTAACTCTGATCACTGAACTGGGATGTTACTAGTTCTCTGGAGCTCGTGCTTCTAAATCGATGGTATAATATACCATAGCGTAAATGCGTCAGTACTTTGAATATATTGTTATGTAAGTGAGGTAGGCTGAATGAAATAGGTTCATTTGCATGAACAATACTAACTGACTGACTAACATGAATGTTGGAATACATGAATGACTACGTAACTATAATTGAGATCATGATAGGACTGGATGCTGAGTCTACGGATATTGACCCCTGGGTCGCTGATAAGTGAGAAAGACTGATACTGTATTACTAAATACTAAGGGTCTGATACTATGTTACTGATACATGAATAACAATTTCTGACAGTTCTGATAAAGAAAAACTGGTCTGGTTGATTGTATCTGACAGTCCTAAAGTTGAATACTAATAACATAAGTTCTGAGAACTAATATATCTAATAACATGAGTGATTGCATTTAACAATCCTGAATCTGATGGAACTAGATGAGTTCCATACTGTATTTGAATTTGACTGACTCTGACAGTCTTAAAATCTGAAGAACAATCTGAGTTCTTTTACTGAGACTGAGACTATAACTGTGACTGTTGGAGGTAATCATCTAACCGACATTCCCCAAAACTGAACTGGTGGGTTCCAACCTGCAACCCCAGTTGGAAGGGTATCAATATCGTGTCATGGGTAAAGACCTTCTGTGAGTATACCCTCACTGAGAAGAAGCTTTTCCGTTAACCCTTCCTAGTAGGTAACCCAAATACGATGTATATATATATCCCTAAACGTGTAGGGTGCATCTCAACCTACACTGGCTACGTAGTTTTGGAACACATAGATTGATTATAAGGATCACACCCTCCACTGAATAATACGTGAATCCCCATCCTTGGGTTCACTCGGTGTTGAATCCTACTCCTAACTGAATAGACACTAAACTTATTAACTAAACTGTATTGATTTAACTGAACTGAACTGAACTAATTTAACTGAACTGAACTGATTAACTGATGGTATCGTTTAGCAGAGCTAAATCTACTTTTACTGAGTTTGATTGACCAACGGAATGCTAATGAGATCTGAGGACTGAATGAGAGTACTAAAGTTACTGAGACTTACTAGGAATACTAAGATCATAGAGGTTACTGAACAACTGAGATTTCTGATATTTCCTGAGTCACATGACGGCTGAGTTCTATGGATCATGACTTTTCTGAGTGTATAGTGAAAACATGACAGGGATCTAGGCACACAGCTAAGTTGTCGGGTACAAGTACCCCTAGGACTTGATGGAAAGAAACAGATATAACATGACTTACTCAAACACATGACCAACAACACAATTCATAATTCACATATTGAATCACTTCATCAAACATGTGTTATGTATAAAATTGTACAAAAATGGGGATTTCATAATATTATGCTAGTTGGGAACTTTTCCTTTATATAGGCATTCAATCAAACACATGGTAGGCATAGTATATGTAAACAACATTGTACAACAATTAGACATCATGATTCAATTCTAATTTCATCATTATAGTGTTTAATCGTAAGTTCACATGAATATACATATATACTAATCAATTCCACATAAAATTGATCACCAAACATGGATTAGAATTCAATTCATCATTCTCAATATGAACCAAACAAATCCAACGTGAAACTCATAAAGAAATCCATAAACTTGAAGTTGGAAAAGAGATTCTTGGGATTCGTGATGTAAAGAGTCCATGAATGAACACTATATATACCTTGGTTCGAAAATACACGAAGATTGATGGAGAAAATCCTTGAACTTGTATTTTCTATGAAAAATCCTAATGTGTTCTTGTGAGGATTTTGAGATAATAGAGTATATTTTGGTGTAATGGAGGCTCAAATCCATATTTTTGAGCTTATATAGGGTAGGGAAATTGACACTTTTAAAGCTAGGAAATGTATTTTAATTCTTGTGAAAATTTTTTGATTTTCATCCTTAATGCGACGCACCACTATCTCGCCAAGTCACTGGAACTGGACAATTGGGAATCTGCATGGTGGCGCGACGCGGAGCTATCGCGTTGCCACCTTGTTTGAGACCTGGATGTTTGGCGTGATGTGACACTATTGTGAAGAAACACTGGAAATTTACATTTTAAGCTGGCTCCGCGATGCGCTGATTTCTTTGGTGATACACTATCTCACGAAAAAGGCTCTAACTCTTCACTCGGGTGTCGGATTTGGGCAATTTTGGTATCGATGGAAATCTTATTTAATTTCCCATATGACAAAAGTGAAAATATTGAAAATACCATGTGTAAAAAAGTGGATTCATCTTTCAAAGAAAGTTCTAACATTCTTGGAAAACTTTTTAAGCTAGAAAAAGTATGGGGTATTACAATATCTCCCCCTTGAGAACATTCGTCCTCAAATGAGACAGAGTGAGAGGGGAGAAGATGAACTGACATACAAACTGAACATGAATAACCAAAACATGATCTCATGACTGACATTACTGAAGAGCTGAATATAACATACTAAACATGCATGTCTGATGCATGACTGATAAGCTAAATTCATGCATAACTAATGAATGGATAGTTATTTTATGAATGCATGACTGAATGTTCTGATGAACTGAATTTCTTATACTGATAAGGCATGCTTGATGCATGATTACATAACTGAACTAGTATATGAATGCATGATTGAATATGCAAGAGTATTTAGTACCAAGTTTGTAATGGGGATCTTAGCCTGAACTAAATACCAAGTTTGTAATGGTAGTTTGAACATGGAACTGAGTTAGTTTAAGAAAACTATTATGTGACTGAAAGGCACTGATGACCCTATAATTATGCTAGAAGTACGCATGAACGGGGACCTGGGAACATGACTGAGGCTGAAACATGGCATATAAACTAAATTTTGTGAACTGATCCAAGCCCTTAAATACATGCATAACGACTAAGATTCGAACTTGAGGGTCAAATTATGAGTGTACCCTACTTCAAAATAGATTCATTTCATGAGAAGATAATGGGATGCTTAAGTTATAAAGGTTTAGGGGATCATAGCATATCTCCCCCTTGGGACACTAGATCCCTTTAGGAATATTATCTTGGATGAGCTCCTGAGGGGAATCTGAGGCGATGCGCAAGACACCTAGTATCTGAATCGTGATTGATTATCTAAGATCTAAAACTTGAGTCCTGATAAATCATCTAAGATGAAGCAACAAAGCTTCATGTACTGTAACTAAGACTACTGAAATATTATGAGGTGCTGAGCACGAATGCGTAAGCATACTAACTTATCTGATTAACTGGATAACTGATAACTGAATACTGGGTATGAGATAATGGTTTGTACTTAGTCCAAATAACAGGACTAAGGTTGTAAAACATTATACATAGGAGATAATGATTGACTAGATAATGTGAGGTAACTGAGAATGATTGAGCAAAACTGCATCACCTAAAGAATGCAAGGCTAGATGTATATCATGATTTGGAAACATTCTATAGTCTGTGGTACTAAAATACTACTAACTGAGTGACTAATAGATATGGCATTGGTCAAGAAAGTCTGGAACTGAAATGAGTTTCTGATCTGATTACTGAACTGAAGCTGGTATTATAATTAAAACTGTAACTGAGATTCTGACTGGAACTGAATGCTGGGTTAGGATAATTGAGGTTTAGACTAATATTGAAGTACTAAGACTGGATACTGATAACTACTTAGGGAAATATTGGCATAGGCAAGGATCCGATGCTTAGATAAATACTATATCAACCTGAACAACCGACTAAGGCCTGAGGAATAGAGTACCAACATTATGGATTTATCAAGAGATTTAAACTGGAGGTATACATGACGTAATCTGAGCTTGACTGATTACTAGGAGTAGATCATGAGTCATGTGGACTGAACATATGGTTAAACATGACATGAGTGCCTGAGTTATGAGCTACATGACTTAAGTCTGAAATTTCTGTGTTCATGGAACATGGATCATACTACTGAGGGTGTTGGAACCCGTCCTGCTAGGAATTTGACACGTACACAATCCTATGGGAAGTGTGTAAAACATACATAGGTAAGGTGATGACTGTGGTACAAAATAATTTCACTGAGATAAGAAAAGGCCGAGAATTATCTTCCCTTAATGATTACCTACACATACAGGAACTATGACTAAAATCTGAAGGCTTGACTTTTTGACGCCATAGTTTAACTGTTATGCAAGGTTTCAAAAGAAAAAAAAACTCATGAATATGAAGAAAAGTGAACATTTAAATGAGAGATCTATAACATACCTGTCACTGCATCAGGAGGATTTTCCTGATTCTTTCGGGACCAAAGTGCATAGAGTCTGCTTGGGCATTGTCCACTAATAATGCTGGAATTGGCACCATGCTACTTCGGGCGACCGGACTGAAATGATGAAAGGAGATGACTCTGATAACTTGACTAGGGGCAGTCTCTAACCTTGTGACCTAACTCACCACATCCGAAACACACACCACTGCCGGCTCAACACAGACCCTTATGATGCTTACCACACTTTGTGCAAAATGGATGAGTAAGAATCCTTCTCTTACTATTTTAAGCCTTGGATCCTGATGCCCCATTTCTACGGTTATTTTTGAACTTTGGTACTGAGGCACCAATTGAAGAGTGAACTGGAGCTGAACATTTCTGACACAACTGAGAATGGTTACCACCCTGTGACCCATGCTGTGTAAAACTATAACTACCTATTATGGCTCTCTTATTTTCTCTCTCCTTCTTCTTAATCTTCTCCTTCTCCATCTGTTGGGAATATATCATAATCCTAGATATGTCTATGTCACCAATCAACATTGCATTTCTGCACTCCTTAACCACTCTACCTGATACCCCTGACACAAACTTACTCATTCTAGATCTGTTATTTGCTCCTACATGGGGAGCGTACCTGGCTAACTAAATAAACTTGAGGGAGTATTATTTTATGCTCATTGTACATTATTTGAGATTGATGAACTCTAACACTTTAGCCTTCTTCTGTTCTATGGGAAAAAACCTATCTAAGAAAGATGTAGGGAATTCTTCCCACTCTATGGGCTCTGTATTTGTATCCCTATCTACCTTCAACTTTTTATACCACGTATGTACTACATCTTATAGAGGATAGGTGGCTAACTCTACACTCTCACTGAAAGTCACTCCCATGATGTTTGTGACTTTTTAAACCTAATCGAGGAACTCATGTGGATTCTCTTCGGACTTGGAACCAGTTAATAGAGGTGGATTCACTCAGGTAAACTCCTGAATCTTGACTGCAGCAGAATTTTCCACTGGATTGGCTGAACAACAGCTGGCTGTTTATTTTGGGTTGCAACTGAACTGGCTAGAGTAGTGAATAAAGTCCTGACATCTGCATGAGAGACATACTCATCCAGAGGATCTTGCTGGACGAGCTGAGGTGCTGACTGATTTCCATTTCCCCCTTCGCTAGCCCTTTTGGGAGGCATGATCTGTAAACGAAGAAAAGAAACGGATTAAACTGAGAGTTTAACTTGAAGCCTATTCTCACAGAAACGAAATAAATACTAAAAGAAGGGAAACTATTCCTAAAACATCTCATATGCTCCTGCACTTATGTGTGGTGTACGACACACGTATGTACAAGACTCTACTAGATGTGGCTTTTCAGACTTCCTAGGAAGTTATTGAAACTTTGGTTCTGATACCAAGTTTGTAAAGCCCTAAATCTGGTACCCGGAATGCTACACGGTGCCCATGACCCTGAAGGACCACAAGCTAACCCATGACTGATATCTATAAACTGAGAAGTGAACAATAGTAATAATAACGTAAATGCAAAGACATAAACTTAAAGGCTATAAGGTTCAATACTAGTACCAAACTGAAAAATATGGTATAACAATACCAAAACAACTGAGATAATTATCTGAACATACTGTAGTCTAAAAGCCTCTAAACTGTATGAATAAAGAGTTGATGGGACATGTCCCCAACTAACTCCAACTACTGAAATAAACTAAAAACTTAAATAGTAATGTGATCATCATGTCCTTGAAGGATGAGGACTCACTTCTAACTCTAATCATTGAACTGGGATGCTACTGGTTCTCTGCAGCTCATGCTTCTAAACCTATGGTGTAAGACACCATGTCGAAAATAAATCAGTACTTTGAATATAGTGGTATGCAAGTGAGGTAGGATGAATGCAATAGGTTCTTATGAATGAACAATATTAATTGGCTGGCTAACATGAACGTAGGAATACATGAATGACTATGTAACTATAACTGAGATTGTGATAAGACCGGATACTGAGTCTACTGATATTGACCCCTTAATCGCTGACAAGTAAGAAAGACTGATATTGTATTACTGAATACTGAGCGTCTGATACTTGGTTACTTAGACATGACTAACTATTTCTGACAGTTCTAATTAAGAAGAACTGGTCTGGTGGACTGTATCTGACAGTCCTAAAGTTGAATACTAATAATATGAGATATGAGAACTGATATAACTAATAACATGAGTGACTATCTCTAACAGTCCAGAATCTGATGGAACTAGCTAAATTTTGTACTGTATCTGAATTTGACTGTATCGACAGTCCTAAAATCTGAAGAAATATCTGAGTTTTTTTATTGAGATTGAGACTGAGACTGAGACTAAAACTATGATGTAGACTGTAGGAGGTAATCATCTAACTTACATGCCCCAGAACTAAACTGATGGACTCCAACCTGTAACCCCAGATGGAAGGGTGTCAATACCGTGCCACGAGTAAAGACCAACTGTGAGTATACCCTTGCTGACAGGGAGCTCTTCCGATAACCCCTCCTAGTAGGTAACCAAAATAAGATGTATATATATATCCCTAAACATGTAGAATGCTACGTAGTTCTGGAACACAAGGATTTCTTCTAAGGATCACACCATCCACTAAATAATAGGTGAGTCCCCATCCTTGGGTTTACTCGGTGCTGAATCCTACTCCCAACTGTATTGACACTGAACTGATTAGCTAAAATGAACTGAACTGATTAACTAAACTGAAGTGATTTAACTAAACTAAACTGATTAACTGATGGTATTGTTTAGTGGATATAAAACTAAATTTAATGAGTTATGCTGACCAACAGAATGATACTGACATCTGAGAACTGACTGAGAGTACTGAAGTTACTGAGACTTACCGGGAATACTGAGATCATAGATGTTACTAAACTACTGAGATTTCTGAAATTTCCTGAGTGATAAGACTGACTGAGTTCTATGGATCGTGACTTGTCTAAGAGTATCATGAAAACATGAAATGGTTCTAGGAACACAACTAAGTTGTTGGGTACAACTACACCTAGGACTCGATGTAAAGAAACTGACATAACATGACTTACTTGAACACATGACCAACAACATAATTCATAATTCATATATTGATGCACTTCATAAAAATGTGATATGCATAAACTTTTACATAAATGGGGATTTCATAATATCATGCTAGTTGGGCACTTTTCCTTCAAATAGGCATTCAATCAAACACATAGTAGGCATAGTATATGTAAACAACATTGTCCGACAATTAGACATCATGGTTTAATTTTAATTTCTTTATTATAGGGTTTAATAGCAAGTTCACATGAATATACATCTATACTAATCAATTCAACATAAAATTGATCACCCAACATAGATTAGAATTCAATTAATCATTCTCAACATGAATAAAACAAACCCAACATGAAACTCATAAAGAAATCCGTAAACTTGAAGTTGGAAAAGAGATTCTTGGGATTCATAGACGTAAAGAGTCCATGAATGAAAATTATGCATACTGTGGTTTATAAATACAAGAAAATTGATACAAAAAATTCTTGAACTTGAATCTTCTATGAAAAACCCTAATGTGTTCTTGAGAGAATTTTGAGAGAATAGAGTATATTTTGGTGTAATAGAGGCTCAAATCCTTATTTTTGAGCTTATATAGGGTAGGAAAATTGACACTTTTAACCCCAAGACACATATTTTAATTCTTGTGAAAATTTCCCGATTTTCAACCTTGGCTCGATGCGCCACTATAGCCCCAAATCACTGGAACTGGACAATTAGGAATTTGCATGGTGGTGCAATGCAGAGCAATCACGTTGCCACCTTTTTTGAGACCTGAAAGTTTTGCACGATGCGCTACTATTGTGGAGCAACACTGGAAATTTACAATTTCCATTTAAGCTAGCTCCGCGACATGCTGATGGCTCAGGTGATACATTATCTAACAAAAAGGCTCTAACTCTTCACCTGGGTGTCAATTTTTGGAGAATCTGGTATCGATGGAAATCTTATTGAATTTACCACCTGACAAAAAGTGAAAGTATTGAAAATACCACGTGTAAAAACGTTGATTCATCTTTCAAAGATAGCTTCTAACATTCTTGGGAAAGTTTTCAATCTAGGAAAAGTACGGGGTATTGCAAATATCCACTAAATTACATCATACATGCCCTCAACTAATACTCCAGAACATAAATCGTCATATCTGACTGTCCATTAGTTTGAGCATGAATAGTTGTGCTAAAATAAAGTTGGGTGTCAATTTCTTTAGGCAACCTATCCCAAAATTTAGAAGTCTATTGCATGAAATTGTTGAGGGGGCTGAATTGAAAATTTTATGTTAGTCGACTATTGGATCCTTACAGTCTACTCTCCATCATATCAGTACACCTCACAAAATATATTAGGTTCAAAGTAATCAAGCATATAAATGATTGAATGTAAGATAAAGTCATAGAGATTTTTCCTGGTTTTATACACCAATGTGGTTCCTACTTCCAGTCCCCTTGGGTTTCAATGTTTTCTTATATAATTCAAAATCCGACTCGAGTACAATGATGGGAAACAAGTTTCGAAGACTTATTTTGTTCTTCTAATCTTGTGAAATAGCTTCAGTTTGTGTTAAAAGTTTACTCAATCCTACACATTATACAACAATTATAAACTAAGAGTTACAAAGCTTTGTGAGACTAAGATTGATACTTTAAGATTCTTCATAAAGTTGCATAACCCTTGCATATGTTTAGTCTTATTCTTTCATAGTCCTCGGCTACTACTCCTCGAAAGGAAACCCAAGAGATTAATTTTCAATAAAGTATTTTAATTGATTCCTTGATTAAGGAATGTAGCTGTATAATATGTCCGTATCAGATATGTCCATATACGAATTTTACTCAAGTCGGCATCATGTATATTAGAGATCTTTTCTTTATTTTGTTCTTGAATTGATTTATGCTCTTCCAAGTTTATTTGTAATCTTTTCTTCCTTTTACTTAGTTATGATTGATCTGATCTGCTGTATTTCCAGGACCGAGATTTTTCTTCCAATTTTTTTTGTCTTGATTGTTTCGCTTAGGTGCCGCCATGAATCATGATTGATGTCCTTCTATTCCCGGAGCCGGCTTCCATATTTGCTTCATTTATCCTTCCATTATTAGCAGTTCTTCTATAACCTAAAAAGATCAACTCATTATTTTGCCATTATTAAAATGTAAAGTTAGGAGGCTAACAATCTCCCACTTTTTCATAATTATATGTAAGTGTAAAAATCAGTTGACTTCTATGTCTATCAGCTTTCTCCCCTTGACTTGTACACATATCTTTATTATTGGTTGACTTTCATTTATAATCAGTTGACTTGATCCCCCTAACTTATAGGCATTTCCTGATGTTTCTGTCTTTCTCCCTCTTTTGGCATAATAAAAAAACTAAATAGTAGACAAGCAGAAGATTTATGTAATCTATTAACTAGGCAAAGAAAAATAGTGGAGAAAATAGTGTGTAACAAATCATCCTACAACCCATCTACAAAAGGGACAAGACCCTTTTTTAATAAAAAAAAGTGTTATCATTGTTCACCACTTCTTGAGAAAGTAGGTTAGAGTATTATGCATGTTCTGACATAGGTATCATATGATTTTTCAACATTTTTGAAGAAGGAGGAATAAGAATTGTTGACGGAAATAGCTATATCATCATTGAAGGAGTGGACTTGGGTCTTAAGGGTATCCCTTCTGGTGAATAACTGAGTAAATAATTTTATAAATTTGATATAAGAATCAACTACTAAACACGAAATTACTCCTAAAGAACCTAAAAATCCACAACTACAAGAAAGGGAGATGAAGTAGAAGACACGGATTCAAAACAAAAGAAGGTAAAAGTGAATAAAATATAAAGGATAGTAGTGAAACATACACTCACACCAATGAATAGCACCAAGGTGTGTATCAAACACCAAGACACACAACACCAATAAGAGATAATACTACACTCTTAGGTGGACCAAAGGGATTCACACTCCTCAATCACACCTTTCTTTCCAATTGATCAACTCAAGTGAAATCCATCAAATGTATTAATCCCTAGTTTTGATGTGATTTCTAAGACCTACACTAAGATGGATTTTCAAAGCCCTACCCTAAGGAAAGAAAATATAATTTGAGTAATTCTTTATTAATTCATAAAAGTCTAATGAAAAGAGAACGTAAAATGTCTTTTCATACTAATTACAACACAATGACTAAAATGCCCTTAATGAGGGCTTCAAGAAAGGCTCCTCTTGAGTGTTATTTTATAGTATAAAAATTCCATCATTACCTTAATGTGAGGTGCTTATAGTGTGTAAGATCCCTCCTTCTTTGTTCACTTGGATAAGGCTTTGAAAAGGCTCCAAAAGGTCTTCAATCACTTGCAGCATCTGAGACTTTAACCTTCTACAAGCTCTTGTACTCTTTGTGCTCTTTATGTTTGTATCATCCTCTCCATATTGAAAGAAATTTGTCCTTTAATTCACACCTTTCAAAACTAAAGAGACGAACAATAAGAACACAATCCTCATGATTGGAGGGTTAGCATTAGGACCATAATTATATGAACATACCAAGGGGGTACACTCTTGGAATATAACCAATAATCCTTCGTTTTGATCATAAAACACTTACCAAAAGTATCACAAAGTACATGGCTAAGATAGATATCAAGGAGAGTGCAACCCGGTATCACCATCACATATATCAACAAGCCAAGGTTGTTCACATTTGAAATTCATCCACGGGTCCTTTATATGTGACATGAAAATCTTATCATGAATGGAACAAATGAGGTGGTTTTGGCCAATATCAAGTGGTAAGAAACATACAATGGTCTTAATGTCTTTACTATACCCAAAACAAAAGACTACCTATGGCTTAGGAATAATAAGATACATTTGTTTCATTACCTCTACAAAGGACCTCATCAAATATGGTTCCACTATTGATCCTAAGGTCCACCTTACCCACATATTATTATCATTCAAATAAAGAATCCAGCCACCAAACCTACTACCTTTACATATTACACATTCAAAATTAACATGGTTGTAATCACAGGTAAAGAAGTAGTATAAGAATGAATCAAGTAAGAAGAATTCATGCCGAGGGGGTATACTTTTAAAATACAACCAGCAATTCCTTTTTTTGACAATGAAAAATTTAATATGAGCATTACAAAGAATCGGGATAAGACAAACATCAAGGGGGAATGAGCATAAACTGAGACAATTCCTTTTCCACCCCACTAGTGCACTGGGATAAAATGGATGAACTAGACAAGGGCATAAGCCGACGCTACTCATTCCATTTACTAGAAAATCAAGACCACAATCACCCAAGGCATTACTCAAAACTTTGACATACACATGGTCACTTTGAACAAGACTAAAATTGTGGATTTCATCACACAAGTTCAAAGGACCATATTCATTATCTTGATCAACATTACAAGTATCAACACTAACTTGAAAATTTTGAGTCATACCATTCACATGTTCAAGTAGTGAACTACATTCGTGAATAAGTTGATCATCATTCACAACCTCACTAGTTTTTGGCAACTCACATACCAATATAGACTCATATTGTTTTTCACAAGTGGCAACTAGTGTGTGAATACATTTCTCACTTGGTAATAAAATCTTATTTAAGTTATAAGTGCTAGCACTAGGTGGACACAAATAATTCTTACGAAAAAAATTGTTTTTTTCATATAAAAGATCAATTAGTGCTTGCGTACTCACAACAAGACCTTGGTCCTTATAAAATCTAAAAAAACCAAGAGTATCACAAAAGGAATATTCATACACTTGTTCACTAAGCAAATCCAAAACTACACCACTTTGGCCATAACTAGCCACATCACAACAATTCAAGTTTCTAGGAGTGTAGAAGATAGCTATGTTACCTTGTAGATCATGGGAAGTTTGTTCTTCACTTGGTTTTTCATTTTGGAAGCCTTCATGCTCCACATTAAAAGGGAATATGTCAAGGTTTCCCTTTGGACTCACTTCTTCATCACTTATCCAAAAATTGGAACTTTCAGCTAAGGGATTGAAGGGAACTTCCTTAGGCTTCTCCTTGGGAATTCTAGGGTCTTGAACCTGCACATGAGAAGATAAAATACTAGGCAAAATTCTATTATTTGGGTTAGTGGGTAATAAGGATTCTTTGTGGACAAGATCCACAATCAAACATTTCTTTTCCTCTCCAACATCACTACCCATTGTTTCCCTTTCCCTTTACCTATTTTCTTCACATTCCTCTTGTATCCTGCCACTAAGTTTCTCTCTATCTTAAGGCTTGACCTCATTCTTCTTGAATTCTAACTTGTTGAGAGAATGCATTTGAATTGGTTGATGTTGGGTTTGGATTTGTGTCATGGAGTTTTGTGGAGTGTAGGGTGTTTGGTCAAGTGGATTTTGGACTTGGTGGTTTGAATTTTGTGGAGGTTTTGGTGGACATAGTCTATCAAACCCATCTTTAATCCTAATCATGTCACCCCTCATGGATCCTACATTACCCTTCAGGGACCTCAAGTCGCCTTTTATAAGGTCCAAATCACCTTTCAAGTCTCGATTTAGTGCATCCAACCGAGCCATCAAGACTCCCGAAACGCCATTTCTCAAAGGTTGGGATGTGGTACCTTCAGATTCCACTACAATTGTATTTAAAAAGAAGAAAAAACTACCAAAGGGAAAACCTACAAAATGAACAAATTTGTTAATTCAATAAACCTCACCACACCCACACTAGGATCTCACATCACACTTGGTCTCACAAGTGTTAAAAACTTGGCAATACTTGGCAAGTGAATGAGTGGTGAATATTCTTTGGACCAGAATTTATTTTTGTTTGATATTAATCAAATAAAAATGATGTTCATACTTGAACCAACAAACTACTAAGAATTAAAAAATGAGAAAAGCGCACAAAAATCGAAGACACAAAATAAACGAACTGTAGACTAATTATCAACCTAGTAGAAAGTTACTAGTTTGCTAATTAGTGGTAGAATCAACTCAAAAACAACTAGAAACAACAAATAGAAACATAGGAATCTAGTAAAGAACTCGATTTGGTCATTTATATAAGTGATGATGTGGCATCTTGTAATTGGGCTTCACTTTTCAAAATTCTCAACTTCCAAATTTTTTTTTCGGCTAAACACTCCTATGGGGAAGAAGAATTTTTGTTTTAGATGGAAAAATGAAGGTTTGAAGACTTTTTTGGAGATTCAAATGAATACAAAATGGATTGGTCCCCTCAAGTGTACTTTCAATTGTACTTTCAATTGTACTTGTTTGTTCCCTTGTCCCATCTTCCTTTTTGGAAGATTAGAATATGCTAGGGAATATTCTTGTACAAACACTAAGTGCACTCTCTTTCTTCTACCTTTTTATATCAAACAAGCTACTTGAATATTCTTGTTCAACAGGATTTCAAGATGGTGGATGAACAATATGAATATTCAAGAGTTTACCACGGTTTCACCACTAGGCAAATGAACCCCAAATTCAAAGTTTCTTTTAGATCTAGGTTCCCTTTGTCAAGAAAAGAACAAAAAATACTAAATCAGCCACAAAAACTCGACACACAAGGTATCCACCATGAGATCCCACATCAAAATCTTCAAACAAGACACAACAATGATGGATCTAGCTGAAAAACAACCAAATTTTGTTACAAACGTAGATCTAGACTCCCTAGGTGTTAGGGAACAAAAATCTAGCACTTGAAATAAAAAAACAACACAAAAACATGAAGATCTAAGATTTAAAATGCTATTCAAGTACAAAAACTTGAAACACCTATTTGTTTTTTTTGAATTTTCTTGACTCTAAACTCTTTTTTTGAGGAGAGTTTCTTAGATCCAAGACTTAGAGTTGTGGGAACAACTCTAATACATGGATTTGATACCAAATGATACAAGCATCAACTACTAAACACGAAATTACTTCTAAAGAACCTAAAAATCAGCAACTATAAGAAAGGGAGATGAAGTAGAAGACACAGATTCAACACAAATAAAGATAAAAGTGCATAAAATGTAAAGGATAGCAGTGAGTCATACACTCATACTAATAAATAGCACCAAGGTATGTATCAAACACAAAGACACACAACACCAATGAGATATACCACCGCACTCTTAGTTGGACCAAAGGAATTCACACTCCTCAATCACACCTTTCTTTCCAATTGATCAATTAAAGTGAAAGCCATCAAATGTATTAATCCCTAATTTCGATGTCTTTTCCAAGACCTATACTAAGATGGATTTTACAAGATCTAAACTATGGAAATAAAATACAATTTGAGTAATACTCAATCAATTCATCAAATTCTAATGAAAAGAGAAGTTAAAATGTCTATTTATTCTTATTACAATACAATGACTAAAATTACCTTAAAGAGGGCTTCAAGAAAGGCATCTATTAAGTGTTATTTTGTAGTTTAAAAAGTCCATCATGCCCTTAATGTGAGGTTCCTATGGTGTGTAAGATCCATCCTCCTTTCTTCACTTGGACAAGGCTTTGAAAAAGATCAAAAAGGTCTTCAATAACTTGCACCATCCGAGACTTGAACATTCTACAAGCTCTTGTACTCTTTGTAATCTTTATGCTTGTATCAACCTTCCTATTTGAACCCATCAAGATCCAAACTAACCATGCCTATGTATGTGATGATAGTTTGCTCGAGGTCCAGAAGTTTAGAAGTCAACTCCTTCAACAACACAACACTATGATCAATTGCCTTGAACCAATATTTAATCTCACCAAGGTCCTTAAAAACACATATTATAGGGCTAGAGACATATTTATTACCTTGGGTAGTTCTGACCTTGCTCGAGCTTAATCCTTTTTTCACCATTTCTCTTCAACCAATACATACCCCATACTTGCAAATGTCTTGGAATCATAAGTGGCAACAACCTTCACTTGGGTGTAAGTATATAGATTAATAGTGTAATACTGAAGAATCCAAGTAATGATAGGTCAATGTCTGACAGAACTTTTTTTGCTTCCTTAAAGATGGCCTCAAAATCATTGGGACAAAAAATATTCATAAAATAGATATTACTAGAGAACTTAGTATCAACGACATTCTCAAACAAAAAATCATTCAAAATGATTATCATGACAAGAATAAGAGTTTTGAGTTCACAACTATCAGGGGAGAGGCAAAGATTCGCATAAAACATATGAACTAGATCCTTATAGACCAAAAGTCCAATTAGACGAAAGACAAGGGACAAATCTTAAAACTTAAAGAAGTGATTGATATTATAGATTAAGTCTTATAATTGACGGATATTGATAATCCAATTGGGTATAATGGAGTAACCCTTAAAGGTAAAGAATTTGTCTTTTTGAGAGCATGTCCAGAACTTATGCATGTCCTCTGGAGGGAGGGATATGAGAGGATTCGGATGAGGATTCTTTATGGAAGGGGATAAATAGTGATTAAGATGGAGTCTCTTAATGAGAGTTGACTGAGAGTCCATTGAGGACTCATTAGATGAATCTGAGTGAAAAATAGGACTATCTGTGAGGGATTTGGGAAGATATTTGAACATGGTCGCCATTGAATGGGTTTTGGTCATGGGAGTGAGGAAAAGGTAAATTTTAGAGGGGACAAATACTTAGAGTATAGGAAAGTTAAGAGAACTAAAAGAGGAGTGGGAGAAGTATGCGGATGTTGTAAAAGATAGATTAGGGAAAGCCGAAGTGATGTAAGGGAAAGAGTAACTGATAAAAGTGAAAGGGTAGCTGTTGAAGTATTGTTGGGAAGGTAAAAGGGTGAAGAGGAAGCAAAAGAGTCATGAAAAATGGTGAGGGTAATAATGAATTCTCTTTGGAAATTCTTCTTTTATAAAAATAACCATACAATTTGATCAAAAAAAATTTCAAAAGATAAAGCTCATAAGTCATTAATACAAAGATACCAAGTCTTTTTCTAAGGTAACAAAATCTTTCTTCTAACAGTGGTTTTGTAAAAATATCTACCAGTTGATTTTTGGAATCAATAAATGTTAACCAAACTCACTATTTTCTACATTATCATAAACAAAATTATTCTTGACATCAATATATAGAATGATGCATAGTATATTTAGATAGACTAATAGTGTTGGTGTTATTGCACATACTGGAAACAAATTCCAAATACAAATTAAAATCATGTAGTTGATGCATAATCCTTAAAATTTGAGTACCATAACTTCCAATGGATATGTACTCGACTTCAGTTGTTGAAAGTTCAACTAAAGATTGCTCCTTTCCGTGCCATGAATTCAGGGCATCACTAACAGTTTGATAAGTTCCACTGGTGATTTTACTATCAATTTTATCACCTGCAAAGTATGTGTCTGAATATCTAATTAAGTTAAAATATTAAGAGCAAGGGTAACGTAGTCTAATGTCTTATGTTCCAATAAGTTATCAAATGGTCCCTTTGAAAGTAGTCAGATGAAACTCTTTGGAAGTCGACTAGAACCTAGCACACTTACATTTGTTGAGCATAATGTCTGGACGACTAGCAGTCAGGTAAAGTAGTGATCCTATCATTCCCTTGTACCTTTTCTCATCAATATTATTTCCTAGACGAGTACCAATCAAGGCTTGTGGATTGAGTCCTTGGAGTTCTATAGGCCTTTCCTGTTTCTATACCAAATTTTTTGATGAGTTCTTCATGTACTTTGCTTGACTAATGAACGTGCCTTTAGGAGTTTATTTGTTTTTGAATCCCAGGAAGAATGTGAGAACACCTATAAGACTTATTTCGAATTCTCCTTTCATCAAGTTGGAAAAATTCTTAGACGAAGATATATTAGAACTACCAAAAATGATAGCATCAACATAAATTTGCACAATAAAAAGATTCTAATAAAGATTCTATATGAACATAGTGGTATCAATTTTAACCCTTTGAAAATTATTATTTAGTAAGAAAGTAGTCAATCTCTCATACCAAGCCTTTGGATCTTGTTTGAGGCTATAAAATGCTTTTGATGATTTCAAAACATTGTTTGGATACGACAAATTTTAAAATCCTGTGGGTTGTTTCACAAAAACTTCTTCATGAATAAAAAAATTTAAGAAGGCATATTTTACGTCCATTTGTTATAGCTTAAAATATTTAAAGGCAGTAAAAGCTAATAAAATTCAAATTGACTCGAACCTTGCCAATAGGGCAAAGGTCTCATCATAATAAATACCTTATTGTTGGGAATAGCCTTGAGATAAAAGTATGGATTTATTTTTGATAACCTTACCTTCTTCATTAAGTTTATTTTGGTAGATTAATCTATTTCCAATTATCGAGCAGTTTCTTGGTCTTTCAACCCAGGTCCAAACTTAATTTCATTCAAACTGGTCCAATTATTTCTTCATAAATATGACCCATGATCCATCTTTGAGGGCCTCATCGATTTACTTTAGTTTAATTTGAGACACAAGGTCAACAAATGCTTGTCTTCTTAATGATGCTCTAGTTTGCACCCTATCTTTTGAATTTTCGATGATGAGTTTGTTTGGATAGCTAGCATCATATTTCCGTTATCTTGGAACACTTGATTTCACTGTTTCTACTGTGGGAGTCTACTCTAGAGGCGGTGTACTCGACTAAAATTTAGTAATGGCTCAGAGTTAGTGTTGTTATTTTCTCTAGATTATAGATTACTCAATTTTTCTTCATCAAAACTTAAACACATAGAGGGGTTATTGGATTCATCACATACAATATATATATATTTCTTAACACACAAAGTTATTTTATTAAAGGCTTTGTAAGCACAACTAGTGGGAGAGTACCTAAGGAAAATACCTTTCTTACTTTGTGGATTGAATTTTCCCAAGTTATTCATACCATTGTTATGAATAAAACATTTGTAGAAAAATGATGGAAATAGATCATGTTTGTCTTCTTTCCACTCTAGAGTTCATAAGGAATTTTTGTTAGAATAGGCCTGATCAGGCATCTGTTGATGATGTGAGATGTTGTGCTCACTGCTTCTGCCTAAAAGAGATTTGGGATATTATGTTCTAAGAGCATAGTCCTGGTAGTTTCCTGTAGAGACCGATTCTTTTGCTCTACTACACCATTTTGTTGAAGAGATCGAGGTGAAGAGAAGTTCTGAAAGTATCCATTCTGAGCACAATACTCCTCAAATACTTTATTTTTTAATTCTCCTAAGTGATTATTGTGAACCAAAGTGATGAGGTTTCGAGATTCTCTCTATACCTTAATAAAAAAATCTCAAAGTTTTTAAAAGCTTCATGTTTATGAGCAAGAAACATTACCCAAGTAAAACATGAGTAATCATCAACTATAACGAAAACATATCTTTTTCCACCAATTCTTGTTGTCTTGGTGGGGCCAAGAAGATCCATATGGATTGTTTGAAGTTGTTTGGTAGTAGAGACAATGTATTTGACTTTGAATGATTTTTGGATCTTTTTACCCAATTGGTAGGCATCACAGATGTGGTCCTTTACAAACTTGAGTTTTGGCAGATATTTCACTAATTCCAGCCTGAATAACCTATAAATGATATGATACTAGCATGCCCAAGCCTTCTATGCCACAACCAAGTATCATTGGTTTTCATAGTAAAGAAAGTTAAGGTAGAAATGTCAGGGCTATTTAATACATAAATATTATCAACGTGTTTACTGAAGAAATAAATGTTTCTTTTATCGTGTTTGATTGAGTAGTTTTCAACTTTGTAGAAGACTCTGAATCCGGCATCACATATCTAAATGATACTAATATGAATGTGTTTAATAACATCTACTAGATATACTTCAGTGAATTCACATAATAATTCAAGTTTTACTGTGAAGAATTGATGTTGGGTGTAATTATGCATTATAGCGTAACTATTCTAGCCTTTTTAGCCTTGTTTTGAGGATGATTATTATGATATATATGTTGATAATGATATAAATGAGAATTTATGTGTCCATGTATCTGTTTACAATGTGTAATAGTGTTTCCAAGAAAGTTTTGATTCAAATTGATCATTTAGAGTTAAACTGAGAAAACTAGTGTTACTAGCTTGAGCTAGGTGCTTGTCTAGTCTATCGTGTTGGGTTATAATGTGTTTTAATGAGTTACTATAGTTTTTATTGTGTATTTATATGTTAAAAAAACTTTTTGGTAATGTTCAAGGGTCAATTGGATCAAAACAAATGTCAAAACAATAAGTTAGAAATCGAAGTGAATGAAGTTTTCTTAGCTAGTGTTTCTAGTTCTCTGACTTGGATGTTATGTTGTTTTAGGATATAAATTGTAGCTTTTAATGATATGCCATGATTTTTTGATGTATTATGATGACATATTAAGGATATAAAAGATTCAAATCAAGTGGAAACAACTCAAAAAGGATCAGAATGGATCAACAAATGCACAATACAAAAATTAACGCAATTTGGACACCTGGAATGTCCAGGGTGATTGTGGGCATGTGTGAAGGATTCTAAGCGTGTGATATACCCCAAAATACTCAAAAGGGACAGAAAACAGTGAGTACATAAGATATGAGTGTGTAGAATACTCCATTCCTATGGAATACAGCATGCGTCCCATGCTCCATTTTACCCCTGGGTGTGTCACTCCAATTCAATTCCTGGACGGACTTGGCTTACTCCTATGTTATAAATACATGTTATATCACGTTTTTACATACTTTTTTACCTCTTTGAGGATAAAGGATTGTAAAAAACTTCTTTTTAGGGTTTTATTATCTAAATTTTAGTTTCTTTCATGGTTTGTATCATCAATCCAAGGGATTGGATGATGAATATTTCCATTAAAGGGAAAAAATCCCTTTCCCGGGTTAAGGGCAAAATCATGACTAATTTCATTTTGAATTAAGTTTGTTAATTTTCTTATCATTATTGTTTGCATGTTTATTCTTGTTTTAACTATTTTAAGGATTCGCGACCCTTAGAATACATCAATTGTTAACCTTGTGATCTCTGGAGAGAGAATAGGGAGATAGAACATGGGAATAAACAAGGTATGGTTCTTGTTTCTTTATAAAATAAGAGATTTGAATTAGCATCTAGGACAGGGCTGTACTTTGAATCCATACTTAATTCACCCATATGATGATAGTGTAAAGAATTTAAGTGAATTATTACATCCCCGCTCAATGATGAAGTTGTAAGGTTCCACTTAGGTAAAGAATTAGAGGTTGGGAAATCCAGATCATGCAATTAACCCTATGAATCAACAACCAAGATAAGCGATTTAACCAATCAAGTTTAATAATGTAGTATGATCTTTCATAATCCTTAACCCTAGGCTTCTATCCTTTGATTGTCCAAAGTCATTATTTTTTCACATTAGTTTAGTTTCTTTTTACTTTACAATTCTTAAACCTCCTTATTTACTTTTTCTAAATTGTTGAACTAGAATTGGATAGTCGGCGAATGCAAGTCCTTTTGAGATTGATACTTAGGATTTCTTAAAGCCACTTTACAACTTGATAAGACCACGTACACTTGCATATGTGCTGTCAAGATTTTGGCGCCATTGTCAAGGACTTGTAACTAGAAAACTATCTTATTTTTAGTTTTTCTACTATATTGAGTTGTAAATAGTTTTTATTTTATTTTATTTTCCCTTATTTTTATTTTTATATCACTCTTCTTGATATTTCAATCTTGGATAGATGGTTTTCGAGTGATGATGATTCTATATGGTGTATGGGTTGTGGCAATAGAGGTCATTCTGAAGATATGTGTGTTGTCAACCATGATTCAGTAATGGTTATAGGCTATGATCAAAGGAAAAATTATATAAACAACTACAATAAAATGGTGTCTAATCAGCCACAAATTCAATCATAGAATAATCAATAGCAGTAGTTTCAACGGGCCCAATCAAATTAGCCAACTAGCAACTTGGAATCGATGCTTGAAAAAATTCTAGCTAATCAAGCACAGTTGTGAACAGACATGAAGAACTATCGAGAGGCTATAAAGAAATTGGATAATAAGCTGAAGCTAAATGCATGGTTGACTTCCCAAACTATTGTAGATGAAGTTGCAGATAATTTGAGGAAGTCTGAGTACTCAAAAACAAAAATTGTTAACCAGGTTAAGTAGATACCACCACTACCTGTAATACCCTAAAGTTTCCTAACTAATTTTTCCTAAAAATTTTCCAGTATTTACTTTTAAATTGACTGATATTTTTCCATGATGAATTTTAAAGATTTTTACTTTTTGTCATATAGTAAATTCAATAAGCTTTACATCGATATGAAATTCGCCTAAATACGACAACCGGGTAAGAAGTTATGACTATTTCAAGTCCTCATCGTAAAATAGCGCCATATTGGTCAGTGGCGAGCCGCGCCACAAGATAAAATGGAAATTTTCCTTTTTCCATTGTCCCAACACCATTTATCTACATTGAACTAAACTTCCAGGTCACAAATGAAATGGTAACACAATGGCTCCGCGTCGCGCCATTTCCCTATTTCCCAATTGTCAAATTCCAGTGACATGGCGCGATTGCGCCACGTCGCGCCAGGGGTCCAGGTCAGGAAATTTTTTGACAAAATTTAAAAGATATGTCCAGGGTTAAATGGGTCTTTTCCCATGATTTTAGTTCAGCGTTAAACACGAAATTTAACCCTACATGACCTAAGAATATCATTATTCACTCTATTTTTCCCCAATTTCTTCATACACTCTCAAAGCCAAGAAACCCTAATCATAAAAATTCAAGGGCAAGGATCAAGAATCTCTCCAAGGATCTTTATGGAGTTACATTCTAAGGTATTTCATGTGTTGATTCATGGGTCTCTTTCACCCATGAAGCTCAAGAATCTCTTTTCAAATGCAAAGATTTGTATATTTATGAATGTTCATGATTTGATTGAATTGAAAAGTGATGTTCATGTTGTTGTTTGGTTTCATTCCATGTTATAGACTATTAATTACAAGAATTAATTCTAATATCTGAGGAATTACGTAGTATTCATGATAAACCCTTCAATTCATAAGTTTATTGATGTGTCCTTGATTATTCGATGTGTTGATGATTGTATAACCATAGCATGCTCCCCCACGCCCATGATTGATTAAATGCCTATGTGAAGGAAAAGTGCCATACTAGTATGATAATATGAAATATCCATTCATGTACAAGTTATGTATGTCAAGTGTTTGATTTAATGTCTTTGCCAATGGATTATGTATTGTTGTTGTTGGTCTAGTACTCAAGAAAGTCATGCTTTGTCAGTTTCCTTCTATCTAGTCCTTGGGGGTACTTTTACCCAAATAATATATCTGTGTACCTAGAGTCCGTGTCATGTTTTCACGATATCCTCAGTCAAACCATGATCCGTAGAACTCAATAAGTCATGTGACTCAGGAAAGCTCAGTAATATAGTAAACTCAGTACTATTCTGTCAGTCAACGAAACTCAGTTAATTCAGTCTAGTTTTGTTCAGTAATCCATGATCACTGTCTCTTCAGATGTGAGTAAGAATTAGCACTGAGTGAATCCAAGGATGGGAAAACACACTGTCAGATGAGGGTGTGAGTCTGAGAAGTCATCCTTACATTCTAAAATTGTATAACATGCATAGGTTGAGATATTAACACTGTCAGATGAGGGTTGATGAGGTGGATAAGCACTATTAGATGAGTGCCCTATCATTCTCTTTTAGGGAAACTGTCAGATGAGGGTCACTCCTAGATTGTCCTTATCAGTGGTACGATATTGACACCATTTCAATTGGGGTTAAAGATTAGACCCCAACTCAACCATAATGGAGTATTAGGGGCATGTCGGTTGGATAACTACTTCCCACAGTTTTAGTTATAGAATCAGGATTGGTAGATACAGTCATTCAGTTTCACTAATAGAACTTAGATAGTTCTATAGAATTCAGGACTGTCTGATACAGTCAACTCAGAACAATATGGAATTCAAAAATTTCCATCAGATTAATGACTATTAGATACAGTCACTCATGTCATCAGAATTCAGTTATTAGTCATGTTAGTTATCTGTAAATTCATGATATCACGATCTTGGGTATAGTTAAAATGTATTCATATATGTAATCTCACGTTCATATTATTCAGTTAGCCAATATTATTCATGCATATGAACCCCATACATTCAACCTACCTTCCATGCATACTAGTATATTCAAAGTACTGATGCATTTGCGCTATGGTATCTTATATGCATTTGCGCTATGGTATCTTATACAATAGGTTGAGAAACACAAGCTTTAGAGCATCAGTAGCATTCCAGTCTCAATAGTCACAGTTAGCAGTGAGTCCTCATCTTTCGAGGACATGATCATTTATTTATTATCTCATTAATTAATTTATAAGTTGGAATTAGTTGGTTAATTATAAGTTGGAATTAGTTGGGGACATATCCCATCAACTCCTTATCCAGAAAGTTATATTTTAGAGGTTTTTTAGACTACAGTATGTTCAGATAGTATTTCAATTTTGGTTATTATATTACCCCACTCAAATATTTTATTTTATCAGTCATGCAGTTTTGAACCTTATGGGATTCCAACCTCCATTTCCCCATTATATTTAGTATGTTATACAGTGTACAGGTATAGATATTAGTCATGGGTTATCTTGTGGTTCTTCGGGGTAATGAGCACTATGTAGAATTCTGAGTACCAGATTCGGGGCATTACAAACTTGGTATCAAAGCCTAAGGTTCAATAGTGTCCTTGGAAGTCTGAGAGCCGCATCTAGTATAGTCTTGTACATGGGTGTGTTGCACGCCACATTTATGTATAGGAGGCTATAAGATGTTTTAGGAACAGTTTTTCCTTCTTTCAGCATTCATATTGTGTCAGTGAGCATAATCTCAAGTCAATCTCTCAGTCTAATCCATTTCTTCCTTTCTTCTACAGAATATGCCTTCTAATGTAAGAAGCGGAAATCAGTCAGCACCTCAGCTCGAAGAACCTTTGGGCGAACATGTTTGTCATACAGAGTTTAGAGCTGCATTCACTACTCTAATTCAGTCAGTTGCTACTCATAATGAACGACCAGACATCATTCCATCCAACCCAGGGGACAATTCAGCTGCAGCCAGATTCGAGACTTCAACTGAATGAATCCACCATCCTTTATCGGGTTTAAGTCAGATAAGGACCCTCAAGAATAAATCGATCATGTTCAGAAAGTTACAGACATCATGGGGGTTACTCCTATCAAGAGTGCTGAGCTAGCTACATACTAGATGCATGATGTTGCCCACACTTTGTTTAAATAGTAGAAGTCAGAAAGTCCAGATGATACAGGTCCTATTGAGTGGGAGGAGTTTGTCACTGCATTCTTAGATAAATTCTTTCCCCAAGATCTGAAAGACTCTAAGATGTTAGAATTAATTAACCTCAGGTAGGGAAACATGATGGTGAAAGAGTATTCTCTTAAGTTTACTCAATTAGCTAGATATGATCCTCATGTGGTTGCAGATAGCAGGGACAAGATGAGTAAGTTTGTTTCTAGGGTAAACGATAGTGTTTTTAATGAGTGTAGGTATGCTATGTTGAATAGTGACATGACTTTAGCTAGATTTATGACTCATGCTAACTAGATAGAAGATCAAAAGGTTAAGATGAGGGAGAAATAAAATAAGAGAGAAAAGATAGGTAGTTTCAACTTTTCTCAACCAAAATCAGAAGGAGAAACCGCTCTCAGTTCCGTCCTAAGTCATCAGTTCTAGATTCTTCTTCAGCTAGTGCTCCAGCTTCTATGTTCAGGGATAGAAATAGAGATAGGGGCCATGATCTATGTCTCAAGGAGCTGTCAACAGTGCTTGAACTAATCCTATTTGTCAGACTTGTGATAAGAACCACAAGGCTTCTTGCAGAGATGGTAGCGATGTCTATTTCAGATGTGGCCAGCTAAGACACGGAGTCAGAGATTGTCCCCAGTTAAGTTATTAGGGTTAGCAAAACTGCTCCTCAGCTCAGTTCGGTCACCCAAATCAGCAGGGTGCCACTTCCAGTGCTACTAGTGGGAAATGCCCAAACAGACTCTATGCTCTCCAGTTCCGGCAAGATTAGGAAAATTCTTCTGATGTGGTTACTGGTACATTACATATCATTCATGTACATGTTTACTCTTTTCTAGATCCAGGAGCTTCTTTGTCTTTTGTCACTCTCTATATAGCAGTTGATTTCAGAATCAGTCTCCAAATTCTAGCAGAGCCGTTTTCAGTCTCTACCCTAGTGGCTAAAAATATCATAGCCCGACGAGTATACAAGAACTGCTCAGTTATGATATTTTAGAAAGTCACTTCAGCAAATCTAGTCAAATTAAAGATGACTGATTTTGATGTCATTCTTGGCATGGATTGGCTTCATTCCTGCTATTCCACAGTCGATGGAAGAAATAGAATAGTCCAGTTCAGTTTCCAAATGAACACATCCTAGAGTAGAGGGGTAGTACTTTAACTTTCAGAGGTCATCTTATTTCCTACCTTCAGCCATGGAAAATGATATCTAAATAATGTGTTTATCATGTTGTTCTAGTTAAGGACACCAGTTCCAAAACTCCTAGTCTTGAATTAGTCCCAGTAGTGAATGATTATTCAGATGTCTTTCTCGAAAATCTTCTAGGAATTCATCCCAAAAGGGAAATAGACTTCCGCATTGATCTTCTTCTAGATACTCAGCCTATGTCTATTCTGCCATATGGAATGGCATCTGCAGAACTCAGAGAATTGAAAGAGTAGTTGAAGGATCTCTTAGATGAGGGATTCATCAGGCCCAGTGTGTCCTTGTAAGGTGAACCAGTCTTATTCATGCGAAAGAAAGATGGTTCTCTAAGAATGTGTATAGATTACCATCAACTCAATAAAGTCATGGTCAAGAACAAGTATCCTGTACCTATAATGGATGACTTGTTTGACCAACTTTAGGGTGCCTGTTATTTCTATAAGATAGACCTCAAATCCGGCTATCATCAACTCAGAGTCAGAGAATGTGACATTCTAAAAATAGCCTTTTGTACGGTATGGTCCCTTAGAATTCCTAGTCATTTCCTTTGATATTACCAATGCCCTAGAAACTTTCCTGTACTTGATGAACCGTTTGTTTAAGAAGTACTTGGACATGTTTGTCATAGTCTTTATAAATGATATTCTGGTATACTCTCATAGTGAGCATGATCATGCAGACCATCTCAGAATTGTAATTCAAACTATCAAAAATCATTAGTAGTTTGCCACATTTAGTAAGTTCAAATTTTTCCTAAAGTCAGTAGCATTCCTTGGCAATATCATTTCCGGTGATGGCATTAGAGTAGATCCTCAAAAGATCAAAGCGGTAAGAAATTGGCCCAGACCTGTCTGTCCATTAGACATTAAAAGTTTCTTAGGTTTGGCTGGCTATTACAGGCAGTTTATTAAAGGATTTTTATCTATTACATCCCCTATGTCCAGATTGATTCAGAAAAAATTCATGTTTCATTGGTCAGATCCTTGCAAGAATAGCTTTCAGGAGTTCAAGACTCGGCTCACCTCAGTCCCAGTCTTAGCTCTTCCAGATGGTCCAGATGGGTTTGTAGTGTACTGTGATGCATCTAGAGTAGGTTTAGGTTGTGTTCTTATGCAGTATGGTAAGGTCATAGCTTATGCCTCCAAACAACTTAAACCTCATGAAAAGAATTATCCTACTCATGATCTTAAGTTAGTAGCCATGTTTTTTTCCTTAAAAATTTGGAGGCATTACTTGTATGAAGTTCATGTAGATGTGTTCACCGATCATATGAGCCGTCAGTATGCCTTTTCTCAGGAAGATCTCAATCATTGTTAGAGAAGGTGGTTAGAGATCTTGAAAGATTATGATATGAGTGTCCTTTATCATCTGAGCAAGGCCAATGTAGTGGCCGATGCTCTTAGTAGACTATCCTTGGGTAGTGTTACTTATGTCGAGGACAATAAGTAGAAGTTACCTCAGGAAGTCCATCATCTTGCAAGACTAGGTGTTCGCTTAGTTGATTTAGAGGAGGGTGACATCTGGGTTCAGAGTAGTTCAAAATCATCTCTAGTTTCTGAGGTGAAAAAAACAAGATAGAGACCCCAGTTTAATCAAGTTGAAAGAGTCAGTTAAGGACCAGACAATAGATCTTTTCTCCCAAGGGAGAGATGTTGTATTACGTTGTCAGGGTCGTCTCTATGTTCCAGGTGTAGATGGCTTAAGGAAGTAAATTCTTACAGAAGTGCATGGTGTGCGCTACTCTATTCATCCACGGGCCACAAAGATGTATCGCAACTTATTGGAGATCTATTGGTGGAGTGGGATGAAAAGAGATGTTGTAGAGTTTGTGGCTAAGTGCTTTACATATCAGAAGGTTAAGATAGAACATCAAAATATTAGTGGGTACTTGGAAGTGGGAAGAAGTGAACATGGTCTTTGTGATGGGTTTGGCTCATACTCGTCGACAGCATGATTCAGTTTGGATCATTATAGGAAGAATGACCTAATCAGCTTATTTTGTTCCAGTTCATACCTCTTATTTAGATAAGGATAATGCCAAACTCTACATTAGGGATTTGGTTAGATTCCACGATATTCCATTATCCATTATTTTAGATAGAGGTACCCAGTTCACCTCTTATTTTTGGAAAACGTTCAAAAAGGGTCTTCGTACCTAAGTTCATCTCAGTATAGCCTTTGATCCTCAGATATATAGTCAAGAAGAAAGGACTATTCAGACCCTAGAAGATATGCTAAAGGTGTATGCAATTGATTTCAAGGGTAATTGGGATGACCACTTGCCTTTTATTGAGTTTTTATACAACAATAGCTATCATTATAGTATTTGGATGGCTCCATTTGAAGATCTCTACGGTATGAGATGCAGACATCTAGTCTGTTGGTTCAAAGTTAATGAGGCCTTAGTGATATGACCTGACTTGGTATTTGATGCCTTAGAGAAAGTCTAGTTGATCAAAGAAAGACTCCGGGTTGCTCAGAGCTGACAAAAGTCTTATGTAGATTAGCGTAGAAAGGATCTCAAGTTCGAGGTTGATGACTATATATTTCTAAAAATATCTCCCATGAAGGGAGTGAAGAGGTTTGGAAAGAAGGAAAAGCTCAGTCCCCAATATTTTGGTCACTTTAAAATTCTCAGTCACTTCGGAAAGGTAGCTTATGAGATAAAATTGCCTTCAGATCTAGCCTCAGTTCATCCAGTCTTCCATGTCTCTTTGCTCAAGAAGTGTATAGGTATCTCAGCAGTTGTAGTCGATATTCAAAGCATAGATGTTTAGAACAACCTCTCTTATGAGGAAATTCCAATTGAAATTCTAGACTACCAGACTCGTAGAATATGGAACAAAAAAGTCCTTCTAGTAAAAGTTCTTTGGCGGAATCAGTACGTTGAGGGAGCTACTTGGGAAGCAGAAGCAGACATGCGTACCAAGTACCCTCACATCTTCTCTACTTTATTAGATTAAGATCAAGGTAACAGTTCTCCTTAAGCATTTTAGTTTTCATGTCCAGATTTCAATTACACTTTGCATCAGCCTCATGTTCTGGATTCCATTTTTAAACTTGGTACTAAGTACCATTGCATATCTAATTATATGATCATGCATCAGATTAGTAATGTGTTCATGCATCATATATGCATTCTCTTTGTGAGAAGACTCATTTATTAGAAATATCAGTCATGTAATCAGTTCCATCATGTATTCACATATACGATATGTGTGATCAACTTATCAGTACTCTCATCCATGCATTCATGTATCAGCTCAGTCATGAAATCATGCATCAAATAAGCATGCTCTTTATAAATCTCAGAAATGTGAGTTATGTAGTCATGTTTAAGTGTCCATGTTCAGTATGTACTTCAACTTATCATTTCTCCCCTCTCAGTCAGTCTTATTCGAGAACGAATATTCCCAACGGGGAGATATTGTAATACCCCATATTTTCCAAACAAATTTTGTCTAAAAAATGTCTAGTATTAGCTTCTAAATTGAATGATGTTTATTTCATGGGGAATTCAATAAGATTTCCATATATATAAAATATGCCTAAATATGATGACCGGGTAAGAAGTTATGACTATTTGAAGTCCCCATCGTCAAACAGAACCATATTGGTCAGTGGTGTGCCGCGCTACAAGATAAAATGGTAATTGTCCTTTTTCCAGTGTCCCAGCACGGTTTCTCCACATCGCACCAAACTTCTAGGTCGCAAATGAAGTGGAAACATGATGGATCCGCATCACGCCATTTCCTTATTTCCCAATTGTCAAATTCCAGTGACACGGAGCTATAGCACCGCGTCGCGCCAGGGGTCCAGGTCGGGAAATTTTTTACAAAATTTAAAATATACGTCAAGGGTTAAATGGGTCTTTTCTAATGATTTTAATTTATCCTTAAAGACGAAATTTAACCCTATATGACCTAAGGATATCATTAGTCACTCTATTTTTCCCCAATTTCTTCATACACTCTCTAAGCCAAAAAACCCTAATCATAAAAATTCAAGGGCAAGGATCAAGAATCTCTCCAGGGATATTTATGGAGTTACATTCTAAGGTATGTAATATGTTGATTAATGTGTCTCTTTCACCCATGAAGCTCAAGAATCTCTTTTCAAAATCAAAGATTTGTATATTTACGAATGTTCATGATTTGGTTGAATTGAAAAGTGATATTCATGTTGTTTTTTGGATTCATTCCATGTTATAGACTATTAATTACAAGAATTGATTCTAATATGTGAGGAATTATGCGATATTCATGATAAACTCTTAAATTCACAGGTTGATTGATGTATCCTTGATTAATAATGTTGTTGGTGATTGTATAACCATAGTATGCTCCACCCATGATTGATTAAATGCCTATCTGAAAGAAAAGTACCATACTAGTATGATAATATGAAATCTCCATTCAATTACTAGTTATGTATGTCAAGTGTTCGATGAAATGTCTTAGCCAATTGATTGTGTATTGTTGATGTTGGTCCTGTACTAAAAAAAGTCATGCTTTGCCAGTTTCCTTCTATCGAGTCCTAGGGGTACTTGTACCTGTAAAATATAGTTGTGTGTCTACATCCGTGTCATGTTTTCACGATATCCTCAGTCAAGACATAACCCATAGAACTCACTCAGTCATGTGACTTAGGAAAGCTCAGTAATACAGTAATCTCAGTACTATTCCGTCAGTCAACGGAACTCAGTTAATTAAGTCCAGTTCAGTTCAGTAATCCATGATCAGTGTCTATTCAGATGGGAGTAGGAATTAGCACCGAGTAAACCCAAGGATAGGAACGCACACTGTCAGATAAAGGTGTGACTCTTAAAAGTTATCCTTGCATTCCAGAACTATGTAGCCAACATAGGTTGAGACATCAATAGTAGTAGATGAGGGTTGATGAGGTATATAAGCACTGTCAGATGAGGGCCCTACCATTCTCTTTTGGGGATACTGTCAGATCAGGGTAACTCATAACTTATCTTTATCAGTGGCGCAGTATTGACACTCCTCCAATGGGTTATAGATTGGACCCAACTCATCCATAATGGCATATTAGGGGCATGCTGGTTATATAACTACTTCCCCCAATTTCAGTTATAGAATCAGGACTGTCAGATATAATTATTCATTCTCAGTAATAGAACTCAGATAGTTCTATAGAATTCAGGACTATCAGATACAGTCAACTCAGAATAGTACGAAACTTAGCTAGTTCCATCAGATTCAGGACTGTCAGATACAGTCAACTCAGAATAGTACGAAACTTAGCTAGTTCCATCAGATTCAGGACTGTCAGATACAGTCACTCATGTCATCTGTTATATTAGTCATCAGAGTTCAGTTATCAATCATGTTAGTTATCAGTAAATTCATGTTATCACGATCTCAGATATAGTTATGATGTATTCATGCATGTATTCTCATTTTCATATTAGTCAATTAGCCAGTATTGTTCATGCATATAAATCCCATGAATTTAACGTACCTTCTATGCATACCAGTATATTCAAAGTACTAACACATTTGCGATATGGTGTCTTATACCATAGGTTCAAAAGCACGAGCTCTAGAGCATCTGTAGCATTCCAGTCTCAGCAGTCAGAGTTAGTAGTGAGTCCTCATCTTTCAAGGACATGAATATTTATTTATAATCTCATTAATTAATTTATAAGTTGGAGTAATTTGGGGACATGTCCCATCAACTCCTTATCTAGACATTTATGTTTTAGAGGTTTTTTAGACTACAGTATGTTCAGAAAGTATTTTAGTTTTAGGTATTCTATTACCACACTCAGATGTTATATTTTATCAGTCATGCAGTTTTCAACCTTATGGCCTTTCAGCCTCCATTTTCACATTATATTTAGTATGTTATACAACTTATAGGTATAGATATCTGTCATAGTTTAGCTTGTGGTCCTTTGGGGTCGTGACCACTGTGTAACGTTTGGAGTACCAAATTCGGGGTGTTACACCACCATAAGAATCGCATCCACTCAATTGTTATCTTTCTCTTGAGACTAAAATTATAAAAGTGAATAAAAGTGAGTGTTATGTTAATGATGTAAAATTAGAGATGGGATTAGTTGGGCCTCACTCCACGCGCTTTTCTATATTTTGTTTAGATGATGTCTTGTCCATGGAATCTTTTGAAATAGTGGAAGAGTGTGAAGATAAGGAACAAGAATCCTATATTCTTGATTATGCAATGAATAAACAACATAAAAACACACCTCACTTGAAGGTCGAGTGGTTTACTATGCACTATCTATTACTCGGTTCCTTAATATTTGTACCACCTCCCTATGATCAAGTCAAAAAGATGGATGCAATGTTGGGACTTAAATTCATATCCTCAAGGTGGAGGAAAAAGTTGATTGGGTCATGCCACGACACTATATTAGATGCTTCTTGGGAGGCAACCCAAGATAAGGTATGTTTTCTGTTCAGTTTTTAGTTTTTATTTTACGTAGTTTTTATTTTTAGTTGAGTCACAGGTTAATGGGAAGTTTGAGTACCATAAACTTGAGCTAAGAAGCATGGAAAATACTAAGTGTGGGGCCCCATAGATCTCCTTTATACAAAATGATTCTACTCGCAAGGCCTAGAGACCTCAAGGAGTATTGCCATCTCTTACCTTTAAATTCACTTTGTGGACAAAGTAGATTTTTAAGTGTGGGGTTGGGAAATTTCCAAATTTTGGCTCAATTTAAAAAAAATTGTTGTAATATATTCTTGTTGGTTCTATTTTTGATTATATGATGCAAGTGGTTTTTTTTTGTAAAAGCATGTTGATTGAATGAATTACTATTTTTGAGACTCTTAGGCTAATGTTTGTTACTCTTTTATTTATGGATTAAATTGAATTCATGCTATTATTTGGTTGGGAATCTATGATGATCCTATTAAGTTGAGCATATGCCATGTGCGTGTGAGAACTTTTGTATATTCCTTTGTACATGTGATATCTAGAACTTCCCCAGGTGTGTGTGAAGCAATAGAAAGAATGTGGGTTTAGGAGATAATTTAGGCATTTCTTAGATAGATTTGTTTTATACATCCTATTTTTCCTACCTTTGTGCTTTATCCTAGTTAACCCCCATTGAGCCTTTGGATTTTTCTTTGGAAACTTTATAACTAGACTAATCCTTTCTTTGATAGACCAGAATTTAATCCAAAAAGCTCCTAAGAGTTTTAATGAAAAATTAATTGAGTAAGGAGTTTGCGAAATTAAAGAAGAAAAAGGTGAAATTAATGCGCCAAGGTAATAGTTATTGGTGTTTATATTTTATTTGTGGTGGATGAGTGTGATATAAATGAAGTTAGAAACTTTCCCATGATTGTAGAGGATATGAAAAATTGAATCTTGAAGGAATAAACTATGCATCCACTAAGTGTTTGTGAAAATTCTTAAATGAGATGGAAAAAAAAAGATATGGGAGGATGAAAAAAATGTAATTTGGTTATTTGAGATGTGTTTTAAATGTTTAATGTAGTGTATTAAAGCTCTTTGAGAGGTTAGTCACTATACTTGGCTAAAATAGTTCCTACCCATCCATTAGCCTACATTACAACCCGAAAAAGTCCTAATTAATCCTAATCTTTACATTCCAATATTAGTGAAGCACTACACTACGGGAAATCTTATGGTTCATTGTGTGTAACTTATGAATCGTTGTGAGAGTGAGCGTAATTTGATTCTTGTACCCATTTTTATAAATTGCCTTATTGTGAGTGATTATGGGTAACTCTTTTATTGCGAGGGCACATGTTTGATGGATGTGGATGATTTGTATGATATCTTTGATTGTGCAATAGGCATGCGTTTTCAAACTAGGTGAGTCAATTCTTGAGGCTAGGATGTTTTGGAGTAGTATTTTTCAGCTTTTAATTGTGTATAGCATGCTTAGGTAGTAACATGCATTATGTGTAGTCATTGTAGTACTATATTGAGTTTCTTGCATATAGTAGAATTATGGAGTTTCTTCCGCTCATAATGCTTATAGTTAAGAATTTTTCGGATACGAACAAGGCTTTAAGTGTGTGGTGATGATGTTGGGTGTATTTATGCATTCTAGCATTATTATTTTAGCCTTTTTAGACTTGTTTGTGGATGAATATTATGCTATATATGTTTTTAATGTTATAAATGAGCATTTATGTGTCCATGTATGTGTTTACAATGTTTAATTGTGTTTCCTAGGAAGTTTTGATTCAAATTGATCATTTAGAGTTCAATCGAGTAAACTAGTAGTACTAGTGAGCTAGGTGCTTGTCTGGTCTATCGTGTTGGGTTCTAACGTATTTTAATGACTTTATAAGGTTTTAATTGTGTGTTTATATGTGAAACAATTTGTTGTTAATGTTCAAGGGTTAATTAGATCAAGACAAGAGTCAACACAATAAGATTGAAATCGAAGTGAATGAAGCCTATGCTTAGCTCGTGTTTCTAGTTCTCCATCTTGGATGTTGTGTTGTTTTGATCTCTAAATTGTTTTTTTTAATTCTATATTATGATTTTTAATGGATTATGATGATATATGAAGGATATACAAGATTCAAATCAAGTGGAAACAACTCAAAAAATGCAAAATTCCAAAATTAATGCAATTTGGACACTTGGAATGTATAGGGAGAGCGTGGGAATGTGTGAAATAGAGTGGGCGATTTTTACACATAAAAATACTCTGAGGGGATCCAAAACAGTATGTACATGTGATATGCATATGTCACATTCCCGCTTCCTATGGAATACAGTGTACGTTGCATGCTCCATTTCACCCCTGGTTATTTCACTCTAATATGATGCCTGGACGTACTTAGATTACTCCTATGATATAAATACATGTTGTATCATGTTTTTACATACTTCTTGATGTCTTGGAGAATAAATAAGGCTACCACAACTTTTTTTTAGGGTTTTATCATATAAATTTTTGTTTCTTTCATGGACTGTATCATCAATCCAAGGGATTGGATGATGAATATTTCCATTAAAGGCTAAAATTCCTTTTTCAGGGTTAAGGCTAAGATCATGACTACTTTCATTTTGAATTAAGTTTATTAATTTGCTTATCATTACTGGTTGTTTGTTTATTTTTGTTTTAACAATTTTAAGGATCCGCGATCCTTAGAATACATCAATTTTCATCCTTGTGATCTCGGAAGAGGGAATAGGAAGATAGATTATTGGAATAATCAAGGTATGGTTCTTATTTCTTTTTAAAATGAGATATTTGAGTTAGCATCTAGGACAGGGTTGTACTTAGAAGCCTTACTTGATTCACACGTAGGATGATAGTGTAAAGAACTTAAGTGAAATATTACATCCCCGCTAAACGATAAAGTTGAAAGGTTCAACTTAGGTAAAGGATTAGAGGTTGGGAAACCTCGATCATGCAATTAATCCTGTGAATCAACAACCAACATAAGTGATTTAACGAATAAAGTTCAATAACGTAGTATGATCTTTCGTAGGCCTTAACCCTAGGCTTTTTCCTTTGATTGTCCAAAGTCATTATTTTTCTGCATTAGTTTAGTTTATTTTTAGTTTATAATTCTTAAACCTCTTTATTAACTTTTTCTTATTTTTTGAACTAGAATTGGATAGGTTGTGAATGCAAGTCCCTGTGAGATCGATACTTGGGATTTCTTGAAGCCACTTTACTACTTGATAAGACCACGTACACTTGCGTGTGCTCTTGGGAACTGTCACAAATCCATTGACATTTTCTCTAGCATTGTCACCCAATTTAACTTATCCACCATCTATTTTATTTAGAGTAGAAAAATTTCTTTCTTTCTAGTCATATGTGTAGAACATCTGCCATCATTGATCCATTTTCGTTTCTTATATCTCTTGTGGTCATATTCCTGTAATATAAGAAAATTAATTTAGTTTAGGAACCCAAGTGGTCCTGGGTACTTTCCAGATAGATGTTCGAATTCCACACCCATGCATTTTTAGGCTTATGCCTTTTGTTGTAGGATTTGTGCCCTCTTTGTCCATAGATAAAATAGATAGGTCCTCGAGAGAAGAATGAGGTTTTGGCTGATTTAAATGATTTTGATGAGGAACTTGAATTGTTTTTAAAAGAGTTCGATCTCACAAAACTATGACTTGGTGATCTCTTAATACTGTTCAATTTTATTTTTAAATCATCAAGCTCTTCATGAAGTTAGTCAACTTCAATTTGACATGCTTTTATTTTTATTTGATAACTTCTTTGTTCCTCTTTGAGTTTTCATTTAAATCGAGCTTCGCAACTTTTTTTCTCTTGAGCGAGTTTGTTATATTAATATGTAACTGTTTGTAGCTCATCAGTTATCATATCTAAATTAAATTCAAAAGTATTACAATTATTATAATCGTGTAGTCTTACCTCACTAGATTCACCTATTGCTATGAAGCACAAATTGGTGGCTTCTATTTCTTCTTTGATTTCATGTTATACACTCCGGGCTCTAAAGTTTTGAATCTTCCTAAATGTTCTTCTTCTTATTTTTTGATAGTTTTATTTGAAGTGGTCATCTCTTCCAAAGTGAAAACAGCGATCATCGTTTCTAGTAGAGTCATTATTTTTGGCTCCTTTGGATCTTTGTTGTCTCTGTCTCATGATATTCCTTACTCCATGATTAATTAGGGATATTCCTTTTCTATTGGCATTTTCCAAAATGTCCTTTTCTTCAGTTAGAGCAGCATTAAAGGCTACTGGTTACTTCTTTTCCTCCTTATGGTAACTGTTGATATAATTTTTTTCATATTCGTAGTTTGTTATATCTCATGTTGTGAAGATCCCTGTGTTCAAGAATGGCAACCTTCGTTTGCCAAAATTTTGGGAGACTTTAGACCAGCTTCTAGACTTGTAGGCTACGTGGATAGATTATCCCCAGTGATTTCAGTTTGCATACGATCTTGTTGAATCTGGCCAACATTGTTTTAAAGTTCTCATTCTTTTCCATTTTGAACAGCTCGTATTCATTGACCAGGGACACAATATTTGACTACTTGACTTTGGTGGTTCCTTAATAGGTTACCTCCAATTTTTCCCATATTTCTTTTGTAGTCTCACAAGCTGATATATTGTTGTATTTTCTCGACTATCTACATAAACATGTAAACTTATAGCATGTACATTAGTTTGAATTACCTCATCTTGTTATTTGGTGACCTCAAAACTTTCAAGGCCTTCTATGTCAGTACTACTAGATTCCTTGTCTTTGTCTTTTTGCTTCTCTTTGAGTCCTAGAATTGGATTTGGACTCTTCTTGATGATAACACAGTCTTGGAAGTCATTTTATAGGAAAAAAATACTTAATCTATTCTTCCAGTAAGAGTAGTGTTGTACATTGAAATATGGTGGTCTTGTGGAGGAGTAACCATCTTGAAGAAGAGCATCGAGAATTTTACAATTTTACATTTGATCTTTGATCACTTGAAGTTGAGCAACACTTTTGGTGAGACCTGATCTAATACCAATTGAAATTTAAGAGGGGGGTACATTGAAAATTTTATGTGAGTTGACTATTGGATCCTTACAGTCGACTCTCCTAGAGATTAGCACACTTCACAAAATAGATTATGTTCGAAGTAACCAAGCAAAAAAATAATCAAACGTAAAGTAATTCCATAGAGATTTATCCTGGTTCAGAACAATAATGTGGTGCCTACTTCTAGTCACCTTGGGTTTCAATGTTTCCTTAGATCGTTCAATGTTGGGATTAAGTACAATGATGGGAAATAAGATTCGAAGACTTATTTTGTTCTTCAAATCTTGTGACACAACTTCAAATTGTGTTATAGTTTTTACTTGATCCTACTCTTAAAAAACAATTTTAAACTAAGAGTTATAAGGCTTCATGAGACTAAGATTGAGACACTTTGAGATTTTTCTTGAAGTTACGTAACCCTTGTCTATCCTTAGAATTCTTCTTTTATAGTCTTTAGTTGCTACTCTTCATAAGGAAACCTAAGAAATTTCTGCTCAATCAAGGATTTGAATTGATTCCTTGATTTAGGAATGTAGTCGTATAATATGTCCATATTAGATATGTCCATATGTGACTTTTATGCACGTCTATATCAGATATGTCCATGAAATTTTCGTTCTTTTATTCTTGTAGTGATTGATGCTCTTCCAAGTTTATTAGTGATCTTTTCTTCCTTTTACTTCATTGTGATTGATCTGATCTGTTGTGTTTCTTGGACAGAGATTCTCCTTCCGATTGTTTCCGTTTTGATGGATTTTCTTGGATGTCTTGGATCATGATTTGATGTCCTTCTATTCCTTTAGACGACCTAGTTATATGCTTCATTCATCCTTTCATCATTAGAAGACCTCCAATATCCTTCAAAGATCCACTCATTAGTTTGTCATTATTGAAACGTAAACTTATGAGGCTAACATTGCATACTTTTGTCTGAAGTGATGGAATGTGGCACCTGATGTAGCCTGTCTATCGCCTTGATTTAGATCTTGGCCAACTTATTAGATCTATAGTCCACTCTAACCTTAATAAAATATGTTAATTTATTCAACCTTTTAGTAATGACTCAAATTTAGTCATGCTTTCCAATGGTCTTTGAAAGATTTACCATGAAAACCATAGTTATACTTTAGTACCTTTACTCGGGAATGGGCATCCTCTGAATCAAACTTCTAGTCCATTGATGCTTGTACTTTACCTTTTAAAGAAACTTTTCATACTCCAATATGTCTTGTTTCATCCTAGGCTACTAATAAAGCTACTTCTAGTCACGATACATCTTGGTTAGAGCTAGATGAATAGAATATCCCAAACTATCATCTTCAACAAGAACATTCTACATAAAATCAACAACCCGAGGAAAACATACTCTCATTTTAAACCACAACACTTCTTATACATAAAGTGTGGTGTCTAAAGTCTCACCAAAACCATTTTTTTGGAATTTGTTAAATTTCCCATCCTTAAACTATTTGGCCTTATTTCGTCAAGGAATGTTGACTTCAAATCAACACTTTACAACATTCTACCCCTTCCCAAAACACAATACTACATAAATAGAGATTCTTGATCTTGAAACTCCCTAGCCAAGGGTCACCCTGACATCCCCGAATAGCACAAACTAAAGATACTTACTACTTTGCAGCTCAATTTATCTGCAATCACAATGGCCTTTCCTAGATTATACTGGATGATACCACTGTATTTTTTTAACAATTCTATAGTGGTCTTTTTATTTGATAAGGTAGTGAACAAGGATTAGACAGAGCAAGGATTGGACAGAGCAGTTGACGACTTACCTGATAAGTCATCAACTGTCTGATAAGCCGTCACCGGAGGTCATCAGCTATGATGCGAAAAAACTGGAGTTTGAAATTCAAATCCAAAAAGATCTTGAGTATTTATAGAAAAATCTTTTGTTTTCATAGGCATCTTGAACTTATTCATAGATCAGTTGTTATATATTGGTCTCTAAAGTTTTGTTTTGATTTGGTTTTTGAATTATTATTGTGATTTTTGGGATCCTTGTTTGAACTTGAAGGAGATCAATCTTCAACTCTATTTTCAGTAAGTTAATTGCTTGAGTTATGGAATTAATATATGTTATCTCTTTCTATTTCATGATGAACTAATTGCCATAACTGGAGTTGTGGGATATATAGGTGATGCTTTATTAATTCAATAGTTGTCTAAGATTCAATTAACTGTGGGATTCATCTTGATAATTCTATTGTATTACATACTTTCTATTGGTTTATATAACACCCCAAATTTGGTACTCAAAATACTACACGGTGCTCATGACCCCGAAGGACCAGAAGTTAAACCATGACTAATATCTGTACCTGAACACTGCATAATATATTATATAAATGAAGAAATAGTAGGCTGAAACATGCCATAAGATCCAAAATGGATAAATATATGAGAAAACCATATCTAAATAATGTGGTACGATAATTCCAAAACTGAAACAATGTCTCTAAACATCTAGTCTGAAAATACCGGAGTCTGAAGGTCTTTAATTTGTCTGAATAAGGAGTTAATGGTTCATGTCCCCAACTAACTCCAACTACTGAAATAAACTAAGGAATGAAAAAATAAAGTAATAATCATGTCCTCGGAGGATGAGGGCTCATTGTTAAATCTGACTGCTGAAATCTGGAATGCTACTGATGCTCTGAAGCTCATGCTTCAGAACCTATGGTATAAAACACCATAGCACAAATGTGTCAGTATGATTGAATGAAATGGTATGCAAGTGAGGCAGGCTAAATGCATGGGGTTCAGATGCATGAACAATGCTAAATGATTGTATAACATGAACGTGAGAATACATGCATGAATAAAAGACTATAACATAATTCGTGATAGCATTCTTATTGAGTCTGAGTACTGATAACATGAGATACTAATATCTGGTATAACTGAAATAACTAATACTGAGCGACTGTATCTGACAGTCTAGGTTCTGATGGAACTAGCTGAGTTCTGTACTGTTCTGAGTTGACTGTATCTGACAGTCCTGAATTCTATAGAACTATCTGAGTTCTATTACTAGACTGAGACTGAGACTGTGGGAAGTAGTCAACTAACCGATATGCCCCTAATAAACTATTAAAGCTGTGTTGGGGTCCAATCTGTAACCCTAATTAGAAGGGTGTCAATACCACACCACTGGTAAGGACAAGCTGTGAGTGACCCTCATCTGAAAGTGTCCCCAAATGAAAATGGTGGGACACTCATCTGACTGTGTTTATCCACCTCATCAACCCTCATCTGTCAGTGTTGATGTCTCAACCTATGTTGGATACATAGTTATGGAATTCAAGGATTTCTTCTAAGGATCACACCCTCATCTGTCAGTGTGTGTCCTCATCCTTGGGTTCACTCGGTGCTAAATCCTACTCCCATATGAATGGACACTGAACATGCTTAACTAAACAAGTTATATCATGCAATTGTTTGGTAAAATATCTTTATGAAGGAGTAATGACCAAGTACATATGGTTATTACTTTCAAGTTTATGCTATGATTTATTTTTTCATGCAATCAATTGCTGGGGGTATTCAATACCCAAAAACTTAGTTGTTACCTAGAGCTATGGTAGTTATAGAATAGTCTAAGTAGTGTCAAGAACAATAGCCCCAATAATTAGTCATAGTTATAGTTCAGTATTCAATTCAGACCTCAATAAATTAAGCTATTCAACAGAACTCCTTCATATCCTATCAGTTAATAGAAATCAGTAGTACTCCATCAGTTAATAAAACACAATGAAATCAATTTAGTTCAGTTAGATAGTATGAATAGTAATAGTTCAGTCCAGCCTGGTACAGTTTAGAAATCATTCAACTGTCTATTCAGTTGGGAGTAGGATTCAGCACCGAGCAAACACAAGGATTATGACATTCCTGTCTGCAAAGGGTTTGACCCTTAGTAGCAATCCTTGCATTACAAAACTACATAGCCTGCGGAGGTTGAGATATCTTTCTATCAAACTAGGGTTGATACATCTTTTATTAGTTTTCCTGCAAGTGAGGGCTGATAAAATAGCTTCATGTCAGTGAGGGTTAACACACAATTGTATTTACCCATGGCACAGTACTGAGACCCTTCTAACTGGGGTTATAGGTTGGACCCCAATCAATTCAGAAAGGGTCATTCCAGTTAGATGATTACCTCCCACAGTCTCAATTTTAGTTCTAGTCTCAGTATAGAACTCAGTTCAGATCTATAGAATTAGGACTATCATATACAATCACAAAAATTAGTACGGAACTCCACATAGTTGCAAAGAATCAGGATTATCATATACAGTCATTCAACTATCGGTTATACATTATCTGTAAACTCAGATATCAGTAAATCAATAATTCAGAACACAATATCTAATATTATCATGACCTCAGTTACAACTTACGTATTCATGTATGTACTTTGATTCAGTTATACTCATGCTATTCAGTCAGTATTGTTCATGCATATGAACACATGCATATCAGCCGACCTCACTTAGCATTTCAGTACATTCAAAGTATTGATGCATACCCTTTTTTTGTGCTATGATGTCTTATATCATAGGTTCAGATGAATGGGATCCCGATCATACATAGCATCCCAATCCATTAGCAACAGACTTAGTGGTGAGTCCTTATAGTTCAAGGACACATCTATCATTCTAGTATTTCAGTACTCAATTTATTTCAATAGTCATAGTTAGTTGGGGATTTGTCTCATCAACTCCTTGACCACATAGTAGAGGCTTTTCAGTCTAGAGTATGTATAGAAAAATATTTAGTTTTGGTATTCATGTACCGTACTCAGTATTTATTTATAGTTTTAAACCTTATGGAATATTTCTGGCTAATTTTCATAGAATTAAAATATTATTATTCAGTTATTGTAGCAGGTACCAGTCATGGGTTAGCTTGTGGTCCCTCGGGATTATGAGTATCGTGTAGCTTTTGGGGTATAGACTCGGGGCATTACAAACTTTGTATGAGAGCCTAAGGTTCAACAAAGTCCTAGGATGTCTGAAAGACACGTCTAGTAGAGTCTTGTGTATGGGTGTATTGCGCGCCACACTTATGGAAAGGAGGCTATTAGATGTTTTAGGAAAAGTTTCCCTTCTTTCAGTAATCATGTCGTACGGATAAGTACAAGCTCAAGTTAAACTCTCTGTCTATTCAATATTTCTCTTCCACTTACAGAATATGCCTCCAATGAGGACTTAGGGAAGAAGAGAAGGAGACCAGCCAGTACCCCAGCCCATCCATCTAGATCCCCTAGAAGAACATGCCTCCCATATTAAATTTAGAGTAGATTTCACCACCCTAGCTCATTCTGTGGAATCCCAGAATAAATGCCCAGCTGGCATTTCGGCCAACCCAATGGCCAATACTGCTGCATCTAGGATTCAAGAATTCACCCGAATGAACCCTCCATCTTGTATTGGGTCAAAGTCAAATAAGGATCCACAAGAATTAGTTGATCAGGTACAGAAGGTTACAAATATTATAGGGGTGACATCTAGTGAGAGTGCCAAGTTAGGTGTATATCAGTTGCAGGATATGGCTCACTCATGGTTCAAATAGTGGAAAGCAGAGACGTCCACAGATGCAGGGCCCATAGAAAGAGAAGAGTTTTCTATTGTTTTTATGGATAAATTCTTCCCGCTAGAGTTGAGAAAAGCAAAGGTTTTGTAATTTATAAATCTGAAGTAGGGAAATATGACGGTCCAAGAGTATTCTCTCAAGTTTACTCAATTATCCAGATACTCTCCTCATATGGAAGCAGATAATAGATCTAAGATGAGTAAGTTTGTGTCTGGTGTGTCTAGTAGTATGGTCAAGGAGTGTAGGACCACAATGTTGATTAAGAAGATGGACATATCAAGGTTCATGGTCCATGATCAGTGGATAGAGGATTCTAAGAATAGGGAGAACGAGAGGGAGAACGAGAGAGGGAGAACAGACAGTTTGAACTTCACCTAACCTAAGTCAATGGGTGGTAATCATTCTCAGTTCTGCCCAAAATCTTCAGTTCCAGCTCCATCCTCAGCCAATGCTCCTATGTTGAAATTTAGAAATGGCAATAAATATAGGGTGTCAGGACCTAAACTCCAGGGTAGTGTTAGCAGTATCCAATCAAATCCTCTTTTCAAGAAGTGTGGTAGAAACCATCAGGGTATCTGCAGAGATGACAGTGATGTATGTTTCAGATATGGCACTCTAAGATACAGAGTTAGATAGTATCCTTATGTTGGTTTGAAGAGTAAGAATAACCATCTCTTAGATCAGTTCGGTCGCCCAAATCAGCAGGGTGTCGTTTCTAGTGCCACCAGTGGGCAACGCCCATACAGAATCTATACACTTCAGTCCTAACACAATCAGGAAAGTTCTCCTAATGTGGTTACTAGTATGTTATAATTTTATCATTTGCATGTTTATGCTTTGATAGATCCAGAAGCTTCTTTATCTTTTGTAACTCCTTATATAGTTGTTGACCTTGGAGTCAGTCCCTAAGTTCTAGTAGAGCCTTTTTCAGTCTCTACCCTAGTGGGTAAATCTATCATAGCCCAGTGGGTATACATGAACTGTTTGGTAACTATGTCATAGAAAGTCACTTCAGTAGACTTAGTTGAATTTAAGATGATCGATTTTGATGTCATTCTCGGCATGGATTAGATTCATTCCTACTATGACTCAGTCGACTGCAGAAACAAAATTTTCCAGTTTCAGTTGTCAAATGAGCCCATCCTAGAGTGGAGGGGTAGCACATTAGCACTCAAGGTTCATCTTGTATCCTACCTAAGGGCAAGGAAAATAATATCTAAGGGATGTGCCTACCATCTCATTCGAGTCCAAGACTCTAGTTTAGAAACCCCTACTCTTGAGTCAGTATTAGTAGCATGTGAATTCCCAGACGTGTTTCTCGAAGATCTTTCCAGAGTTCCTCCCAAAAGGGAAATTGACTTCAAAATAAACCTTCTTCCAGATACTCAGCCCATGTTAATTCCTCCATACAGGATGGCACCTGCAGAACTCAAGGAGTTAATAGAACAGTTAAAGGATCTTCTAGATAAGGGATTCATCAAACCCAGTGGGTCCCCATGGGGTGCACCAGTCCTATTCGTGTGTAAGAAAGATGGTTCACTCAGAATATGTATTGACTACCGCTAGTTAAATAAATTCACTATCAAGAACAAGTATACACTTTCCGGAATTGATGACTTATTTGACCAAATTAAGGGGGCCTGTTACTTTTCTATGATAGAACTAGGATCAGTCTATCATCATCTCAGAGTCAGAGAATGTGACATTCTCAAAATAGCTTTCAGAACTCAGTATGATTACTTTGAATTCAAAGACATATCCTTTGGTCTTACCAATGCCCCAACAACTTTCATGTACTTGATGAACTACGTGTTCAAACAGTACTTGGACATATTCGTCTTATTCTTCATAGATGATATCCTTGTTTACTCCTACAGTGAGCGTGATTATGCAGACCATTTGTAGGAGATATATTGGTGAAGTAGGATGAAGAGAGATATTGTAGAGTTTGTAGCTAAGTGCTTGACATATCCGTAGGTTAAGATTAAGCACCAGAAACCTAGTAGGTCTCTGTAGGAGTTCATTATTCCCACTTGGAAGTTAGAAGAGGTGAACATGGATTTTTTTATGGGTTTTCCTTATACTCATCGTCAGCATGATTCATTTTAGGTCATTATAGATAGGATAACCAAATCAGCTTATTTCCTACCAGTCCATACCTCTTATTCAGATGAGGACTATTGTAAACACTATGTCAAAGAGTTAGTCCGATTTCATTGAGTTTTGTTATCTCTTATCTCAAATAGAGGCATATAGTTTACCTCCTATTTCTGGAAGGTGTTTCAGAATGATCTTGGTACCAAAGTTCTCCTCAGTTCAACCTTTCACCCTCAAACAGATGGTCAAGCAGAAAGGACCATTCAGATTTTAGAGGATATGCTGCGAGTGTGTACGATAGACTTTTAAAGTAGTTGGGATGACTATTTTCCTTTGATTGAGTTTTCATATAACAACAACTATCATTCCAGCATTCAGATGTCTCCTTTTGAGGTACACTATAGGAGGATATGTAGGTCTCCCATTGGTTGGATTAAAGTGGGAGAGGCCACAATGGTAGGGCCTGACTTGATTTTTGACACCTTAGAGAAGGTTCAGTTTATTAGGGAAACGTTTAAGATAGCTTATAGCCAACATAAATCGTATGCAGATGTGCAGAGAAAGGATCTCGAGTTTGAGATTAGGGATTATATGTATTTGAACATCTATCCTACGAAATGAGTGAAGAGGTTTGGCAAGAAGGGGAAGCTCAGTCCCCGGTATGTCGGTCCTTACAAAATTCTCAGCCATTTCGGAGAGGTAGATTATGAGCTTGAGTTTCCTTCAGACTTAGCTTAATTACATCCAGTGTTCCATGTCTCCTTGCAAAATAAATGTATAGTTGACCTAGCAGTGGTAGTCCCTATCGAGGGCCTAAATATTCAAAATAGCCTCTCAAATGAGGATATTCCAATTGAAATCCTTGATTATCAAATTCACAGGCCAAGGAATAAAAAGGTCCTTCTAGTCAAAGTTCTTTGGTGGAATCAGTCCTTTAAGGGACCTACTTGGGAAGTAGAAGAAGATATGCGGACCAAGTATCCTTACCTCTTCTCCATACACTCAGATTCAGTTCAAGGTAATAGTTTTCCCTTGAACTCACTAAATTCCATGCTCAAATTTCCCTTATAGACATGGTATCAATTACCATTACATTTTTCAGTTATGTACTCATGCATCAGATATGCATGTTCATCATGAGAAACTCAGCTTATCAGAAATTCCATTCATGCATTCATATATTATGTTCAGCCATGTACTCATGCATCAGTTATGCAATGTCAGTATGAAATTTCATAAGATCAGTAGTGTCAGTCATAAAATCATGTTACAGTTGTGCATGCCCTATATCTAAATCTAGTCTATCAGTATTCGCAGCTCAGTCAGCCTTATTCTAGGATAAATATTCCCAAGGGGGAGATATTGTAAAACCCCACAAAATCCTAAGATTAACTCAGCCATTTAAATCTTGTTAGGGGGTCCTAACCTTAGAAAATTTTAGCTAAGTATTCAGAGTTAGTGTTATTTTAGCATTCGTAGGTTGGCGACTCTACTTCACGACCCTCATAACCTTAAAGTAATAATTTTTAGATTGAATCATGATCAAGAATGTCAGTGAGTATTCTCGTACAAGTTTTGGATTTTTCAGATTTTGTTTGGATCATATTTGAAAGCTCAAACCTGTAGATCGACACAATCTCAATGTGCATAACCCATCGCATCGATGGAATAGTTTCCACCAACTCCCAGTGCAAATTCTAGTAAACCAACGTAGACTCGACGTGGTATGTTGGCCATCGCGTTGATGCCAACGATGCGGTGTGTCAGTGTGCGCATCGTTAAATGAGTTTTCATTAAAAATTAAAACAACTTCTTGAGGGGTAATTGGGATATTTTCCTCACCTCGACCCAGCCCCTAAAACACAAAATTTATCCCTCACAAAGAAAATTGCACTCTTTTCTCTCAAATTGCACTGAAGAACAAAACCCTAGAACATCAATTTCAAGATCAGTTCTCTAGAACACTCCCTGAATCTTCAAGAATTTAATTGTTAAGGTATGTTAAGGGTTCATCAAAGGGTCCCTTCCACCCCTGGAGTTCAAGAAACTTCTTTTAAAACTTCAAGTGTATTGTTTTCATGAATTTCAAGTTGATTTTGATTATATTCATGATTATAATGATTAATTAGGTTTCTAATCCATGTTCTGTTACAAGTTTCATGTAGAGTTATTTGATATATGAATAGAATCATGTGAATTCATGCTAAACCCTTAAAATTGTAAATGTGGATTTAAATTATAATGCCTATGTGTTGTTTAGTGTCATGTGCATGGATTATGTTCTTCAAGTGTTTGATAAATTACTGATGTGAACAAAGAAAAAGTAACAAAATCATGTCATGTTAGGTTATGTGCAAGTTATATGATGCAAGTGTTTGATAGAATGTCTTTATGACCAAGGTAATATGGTTATTCCTTTCAAGTTTATGCTATGATTTATTTATTTCATGCTATCGAGTCCTGGGGGTATTCGATACCAAAAAATTTAGAACAGTCACAGTAGTGTCATGAAATGTAACCCAGTAATCAGTCACAGTTGCAGTTCAATATTCAGTTTAGACCTCAGTAAATTCAGCTAGACAACAGAACTCTATAGTATCCCATCAGTTAACAGAAGTCAGTAGTACTCCATCAGTTAACGAAACTCAGAGAACTTAGTTCAGTTAAGCTAGATAGTATAATCAGTAACAGTTTAGTCCAGCCTAGTACAGTTTAGAAATAAGTCGTCTATTCAGTTGGGAGTAGGATTTAGCACTGAGCCAACCCAGGGATGAGGGCATTTCTGACAGCAGAGGGTTTAACCCTTAGTAGTTGTCCGTGCATTATAGAACTATGTAGCAAACGTAAGTTGAGATATCTTTCTACCCAACTAGGATTGATACATCCCATACTATTTTTCCTACCAGTGAGGGTTAACGAAAGATATTTCTGTCAAAGAGTGTTAACTCACAGTTGTATTTTCCCGTGGCACAGTACTGATACCATTCCAACTGGTGTTACAGGTTGGACACTAATCTTTTCAGAATGGGGCTATCGGTTAGATGATTACCTCCCAAAGTCTCCATTTTAGTTCAAGTCTCAGTATAGAACTCAATTCAGATCTACAAAATCAGAACTGTCAGATACAATCACTTAGTTTAGTAAGGATCTCCGCACAGTTCCAAAGAATCAGGACTATTAGATATAGTCATTCAGCTATCAGTTATACAGTATCACTAAACTCAGATATCAGTAAATCAGTAATTCAGAAATCAGTATCTAGCGTTATCATGACCTCAGTTACATCTTATGTATTCATCCAAGTACTCTCATTCAGTTATACTCATATTATTCAATCAGTATTGTTCATGTATATCAACCCATGCATCTCAGCCTTCCTCACTTAGTATACCAGTACGTTCAAAGTACTGAAGCATACCTTTAATTTCTTCTATGTTGTCTTATATCATAGGTTCAGACGCACGGGCTCCCGATCATACATAGTAGCCTGATCTATCTGCATGAGACTTAGTGGTGAGTCCTCAGTGTTCGAGGACAGATTTGTTATTCTAGTATTTAAGTACTAAGTTTATTTTAGTAGTTGGAGTTAGTAGGATATTTGTCCCATCAACTCCTTGTTCAGACCGTATAGGCTTTTCAAACTAGAGTATTTATAGATAGATGTTCAATTTTGGACTTAATGTATCGTACTTAGTATTTTTTACAGTTTTGAACCTTATGGCTAGTTTCCGCCTAATTTTCACAAAATTATAATACCATTATTCAGTTATTGCACAGGTACTAGTCATTGTTTAGCTTGTGGTCCCTCGAGATTATAAGAATAATGTAGCATTTGGGGTACAGACTCGGGGCGTTACAGGAACAATCATGGACTATACCCTCCTTAACCATCTACATTACACCTATTTAATCTACCTTTCACTATGGTCCACTTATTTTATTTTTTAAATGTGCCTACTTTTATATCCCCATATCACCTATTTTCTTCTGTTTCTTTTTCTTGCAAATTTCATGCAATTCTTTCCCTTTTTGTGTTCTTTCTCCTTCTGTTAATTTTTTCAATGTTTAAGCACATAGGCACTCACTAACACTTTCGTGGACATAAGTTGCTACCTTCAATCTTCATAACCCCCATCTTAGGCTTTTAACCTCAATTTGCATTTTGAAGTTCAAGGAGAGTAGGGATCAAAAAAGGGATAACTATTTAGAGGATCATGTCATGAAAATTGTTTACCAAAGAAAGGTCCAATGGCTCAAAATCAGTGACTAGGGATAAAACCTACGCACGGGTAGGATTTTTAGTCTAAGTGGGCTTCCAATATCACTAAGATGACCTAAGATCATCTCTCCAACTAAATACAATCAAAATTTATCTTTGAGAAACTAATGGGGCAAGTTCTACATGACAGAAGTATACATGAGATTTAAACAAACAAAATCTACGCACATGGCATGTGAACTCACCAAGGAGTCTCAATTTCCCCTCGAGTTTTAAACAAAAATTGAGTATCTATCAATATGTACAAGCCAAAGATTTTAGAGTCACAAAAAGAGAAAAAGTTTTTTTTCAAGGTTAGTAATGTCCATTCCCTTGATTTTTAAAAAAATTGGAATGAAGAGGGGTCTTTACATTGCATTTGCACCATGTATAATTTGCTAACCATGGAAACAACCCAAGACTTTGTCTCACATTTTTTATTAATATGGGAAAACCAACCATATGGCTACTCAAACATCGCTAATGGAATACATGCATTCCCAAATTCACAATGTTACAAGTACTCAAACTTCTCTTGCATTTATGACCTTGATGTTGCGGGTACTCAGACTTCCCCTACATCCATGTCTCAATGGCCTAATCATGATACTTTTCCCTTAAGAATGTCATCAATAAGTCTATCATTGGGAAAAGCTCATCGTACATCACCATAATCAAAATAAAACTAAAATAAAATAGAAAACCTAACAACAAAAATAAAATGACTAATCTATAAAATGTGGGCACCATCAGAGTGCCTAAGAACATCAATCAAGCATCCAAGTCAACATAAAGCATCCACAAATAAAAATGAAAAATATCCAAGAATGTCTCAAAACCAACTATATAAAATGCAAAAAAAGAAAAACAACCCCCAACCCATAGCTTGCAATGACCTCACTGGATAATCATGTGATCAATAAAAGGGGGACAAGATGTGCTCCCTATGTCTACATCATGTGCTGCTATCTCCTGAAGAATCAACATCATCATCACCAGCATCAATATCAGACAACTCAGATGGTACCTCGTCATCACTCTCAACTCTGGGAAGTGGTAGCTTGTAACGTGGTTTCAGGACCTTTCATATGCCCTTGACCCCATTCTATATTTTGTTGAATAACGCGTCTCTCTTCTTCTCCCTTTATTCTTCTTCTTATTGGAGGTCTGAATCTCCCTTTGAGACTTTTCCAGTGATTAATATTCCATCTCAAGCCTAGGAACTATAGCTTCCTTCTTGTTCTGCTCCTCCCGATACTTTTCATAGTATGAGCATGACTTATAAGAATGAGGTCTGGTGGAGGGCTCTCCTGGATACTGAGGCAATCCTAAAATCAACTCCTTGAACACCCTTATATCCACTTCAATAATCTCTAGCGGCCCAGTAGTAGATGGTTTAGATGACTATAACTCATCATCTATCGACTTGCCTAAGTTGATTTTTCTATTTTTGCTCTGACTAGGTGCAACCTCACCCCTAAATTTTGAGTGGAAAGATGCAGCGTCCTGGGTATAGCTAAGTATCTTCAGCATATTCCTCCATCTATGCTATCCTACATAGCTCAAGAATAAGGAAATGATTGAGAAAAAGTGTACCTCCTTGATTCTTGAAGTGCCTCTACTCTTAAACCATAATTTTTCCCACGTCTAGAGTAATGACAGAAAGTATAAAAGACACCATCATATCTCACAAGTCTGTGATGACAGTTATGTGTGTGCAAGGCGATACTCTATTGCAAATGATATCCAACCAAATCTTGACCTCTGTTGTTAAGTCGTTCATAGAAATGCCTCTCTTGGTTGTATCCCATGAAACTTCTTTACCAGGAAATAATATTTTCACCATCCAGGTCCCTGGCTTACACCCTTTTGCCTGAATTGAGCAATGTCTACATCCGAGAGCCCATATATTTCATTTGTCTACTCTACTCTGAAATGAACTTCCTTCCGCCGAATTGTCATCACTTTGTTTATGAGATAGACTACACTAAGGTTAGTGTAGAACTCATGCACCTATTACAAATTATCATAGAAAGGGTTCGGGGCAAATCACATCCACCTGGTAGCGGTGAGTCTTGCATGGGATCCGGGAATTACTCCTCCACTTTATCTAAGCGATTACCCCTTTTGGAAGTAATTTGGACTTTGGTAGGTCACTATAGTAGAGGTTGTGACATTTAGCGAACATGAATCCGGTATTGTAAAAGTCTCCCATTTTGTGGTTGAGTACCTGTAAGCAACACAATTCAGGTCATTAATTTCATTCTCACACCAAAACCATGTTAGGTTAATAAGAAAAACCTATGGGAAAAGTCATAGAGAGTTTTGGGGTGAGAAATGGATGTGCAGAATTTTGGGTTTCAACAAAAAACTAATCTGAGTTATAGCAATCGTCAAGCCTTACCTGCTATTGCGGTGCCGCGATTGTAGTCCTAATGACCGCAATGACGATAACTGTGACCATTTTTGACAGTCCTGCACATCACCAAAAACACCAGATTTTAACCCCAAATTTGTGTTCCACAAAGTAATATAAACATCATGCTCAGGTAACTTAAACTTAGAATGTGTGATTATACCCTCAAAACACAAAGAAATTAACATGGAAATCATTGGGGCATTAAATAAAACACATGGTGTTCATGTTAATTTTAATAGTTTTAGACCTAAATTTGGGTAATCAAGACTTTCCCGATAATGTGTACACCCACTACAAAAGCATACCACAATAACAATCACAAATATACATGGATTTGTAATTATAAACACTATTTTAGGCCTATTCCTAAAAACACGTCCCAAGCCTAAAATAAACATAGAATCGAGGGAGTTGAGACAACATACCAAATTAGGTGATAAAAATTTGTTGGAATGAATACTTAGACACTCAACACAAAGCTAAAAGTTGGATAGAATTGGAGAGAATTTTAAAATAGGTGTGGGAGGGGGGGGGGGGGGAAATGGCAGTCGGATGGTCTTTTAAGTTGATTCGACCGCAATCGTTGTCCTAGTTCTTCAATCGTGAAAAGTCAGCTTCCGCAATCGCAGTGCAAGGGATGCAATCGCGGTAACTGAGGCCTAATTTTAGGTCCCTTGCACTCCCCTAATAAGTTCAAAACATGATAATTTCACACTTTCCCTTTTTAAATTTCAATCAACTGTCCACATAGCACCACTATTTCATAGATTATTCATATGCCAAAATAAAATCTAATCTATCATGTATAAATAAATGGATACGTTCCACTTACATGGTGTGATGGGTTGTTTCCCATCTTTGTTGGCAAGAAACCACTTCGACTATCATTTATGTTTCCACATAGAAGATTTGAATCTCTGTCCTAACTTTTGCTCTCTATGATTTGAGCGGCAGAGAGACAAGATTACGATCTTCCAAGGTAAAACCTGATAGAAAAAGTGACATGGTGATGTGGTTTCTATCTCGCCACTTTGAAGACTTGAATCTTCTACCTAAAATCACATCTGTTTTCTGATTTAGCTCCACGTTAATGGTGGTAATATTAAGAGGCCACTACTTGTACATCAAAAGTTGTGCTACTTGGCCTTCAAGTATGGGGCTCCCATGTGCTTCTTTGGAATAACGAACTCTAAATGTGGGGGTTTCGCTCCTTCTCCCCATGATCCTCTATTTTCTTAAGAAGATAGACTTTCATCATATCCTTTAAGCATAATGTTGAAAAATGGTTTGAATGAGGCCTATCACTTATATTCGGGCTTGCATCCTTTTTACCATTATCGGCCTAAAATGGGAAAAAGTCATCATAAGAGATTGACTTTGTTTCTTCTTTTGCCTCTACCACCATTTCCTTGACTTCAACATTTTTAAAAACATTTTGTTTGGTTGGTTGGGAAATCATCGATGACTCTTCACTACCAAGTGCATCATTAACCACATAGCTTGTTTTCTTTTCTTGATGCACCTTCTCTTGGGAAGTGGGCACGGTAATGGTAATTACAAGATTCATTTCCTTACCCATTTCTTGTATTATGGTGATCTACCTTCTAAAGGCCTCATTGGCTTGATATATGTATTGTATATTCTCCCCTTTTGTAGTTACCTGATGCAATATGGTTTGAAGAGTTGCTTCAAAACTATTGGACCGCGCATGTTGTTATTCCCTTATCGTATCATGATACCTATCAAACTCATAAGAAAAACTGCAATTGGGTTTTCATAATTAGGGGAGGAATCATTTGGACAATCACTCCAATTTCCATCTCGACCAACACACAAAGAACAATCATACTTCCAATAGGATCGAGATGGTGCTTCCATCTCTCTCCAGGGAGCATATCTACAATCTACCCTAAAGTGGGGTCCATCACAATATGGACATGGATCATCAAGATAGGATTTCTAACTACCAAAGTCAGTTTTATCCCAAGATACCATGAAATAAAGTAAACAAAAACAAAAATCTGCCTAACACAATAAATAAAATAAAATCACATACACTTATTTACAAGTTTGAATTTAAGCAAGTAAGCTAAAATTCCAAACTAAGTCAATACACCATATTGTTCCCCAACAACGACGCTATTTTTTATAATGCGCAACTTACACATCAATTTAAGTGCAAGGCGGTCATTGTCAATATATTTACCCAACTTTGGAGTTGGGGTTGAATCCACAAGGACCAATGTGAGTGGTGATTAAATCAATTCAGAACAAATGAAACAATTTAAATTCAATCCTAACGTACAAGACTGTAAAAGTGGGTGGAGGGGGTTTGAAATGTATCATGACTAAGGTTTCCTTTTGGGTTTTCAAGTAATAATTTGGGGCTATGAATAATTAGAATTTAAATAATTTAGGTATGGATCTTGTGGTTAAGTTTTATTAGGGAAAGCTAATAGGTTAGTGCGAAACAATCAACTTCACTTTTAGTAGATCATGTGAGGGGAAACTCAGTTAGGGGTTTTGATATTAGACTTTTGACAAAGTACCAAACTATCACCCACTAATTTTTTCAAATACCAAATGAGGGTTTTCAACTTTTGGCAACCAAACCTCAATTTAGGCATCCCTACTTCTTGTATGATGCCTAAGGCCTAGCCCTTCCACAATTTATCCTTATTTCTAAGATAATAAAAAGGGAACAACTGAACCCTAAGTAATTGTTCCCAAATTCACTTGTCACACACAATCCCTCTTTCAAGGATAGTTAAAGGATCTAGGATAACCACATCACTTTGCCAAGGATGATGTAGGACTTAAGAAATTTATGTCTTTCACCAACAGATTCCATACTCTCATCAAGCATTTGCAAAACCCATCAACATGAACTACTAATTGAAGCTAATAATAAAAACCCACACACACTTTAAACCTATTCATATATAACCCCAAGATGAAGAGCTAGATACTAATAAGATAAATAAGTAAAGATTTACCCAAAATCTCTATTGATGTGATTTTGTGAAAGATTAAGTGAATGTTACTTTAGACTTTGAACTCTAATAAATCTTCAATGGGAGTTTTCTAATCCTCCACTTAGAAGCTACTCTAATGTATTCTTTAACCTAAATTATTACAATATTTTGTTCTCCAAGAATGGAAACCAAGAAATAGACAAAGTTACAATAATTGAGAGTAATGGAATGATTTCCAAAAGAATATGGAATGAGTCTCTAAATGGGAAATTTGGGAATAGTTGTTTGCATTTACATCTTTGCCCTTTGCTGCTTTTTTCCACTACGTTGCGCTGATCGGAGCTTTTTTATGATCACCGCTACCATGACCGTGCATAGAGTAACGCGATCATAGTTGCTGACCTTCTTAACTAGTTGCGATCGCGGCCCTCTGAGCGCGATAGCGGCCCTCTGACCGTGATTACGGCAACTGAGACCTATTTCTTCTCCAGGTATCCCAGCTGTACTTCTTTCTTTCTTTTGATATTTTTCAGTTCGTATCCATACATTTTCACCTCATCACCTTTTTTCATGCAAAATGTGTATATTAGTGCATCTAATCACAAATATTTTATCAATTATTAACTCAAAACATGATAATGTGCATGAATAATGAGTCCGGTTTAGTGGTAAATTCACCACTTATACTTGATCAACACACAATATAGGATCTCTACAACTACTCCGGGTCCCCTTGTAGTTGGAAAGCCATGAACTCAACACTAGCTTTTGAACAATCCCCAATATGTGTAGCCTCTCATTGCAATTAATGGCAAACTTAAACATATCCTTAGTCTCAACAAGAAATAAAGGGGGTTCCATTTTTAGAAAATTAGTCAACAACTCATGTTTGATACTAGTATAATGGCACTTAACATAAGACTGGGAGTACATCCATCCCAAAAGATTCTACACTCTAGGAGCTATGGTGGAAATAGTAATTAAGACCTTAAAGGTCAGTAAGTGGGAGTGGCTCCATTACCAGCTAACCCACTCAAAAAATCGAAAACCTACTTAATAATCTTAGAAGACACCAGAGGAAGGGTTGCACCTCTAGCAGGTTCTGCCACCTCTGATTCTAAATGATTCTTATTTGTTGTCTCAAACTGCTAAAAATGTTACTGGGGTAGGGAAGGTGATACTGAACTTTGACAGGGCAGGTCAGTTGTTGCTTGAGCTTTTACCCTAATAGATGTTGCTCTAATTTCTCGTTCCCTTACTCCTACCTCATCTTCAAACAACAAGCTCTTTAGCTGGAGTAGTTGATGCTTGTCGCAATCCAATTTACGAGTCATAATGGTCCCTTTTTTATCCTTCCAGTAGGTAACAACCATAGCTCAGAGATATAAATAATGGACTAACATGGTGGAAATGGCCTTAAAGTCTAAAATAAACAATTAAATACTTATAATAACAATAAGATAGCAATAATAGTCAAATAGATAGAAAAAAGATCAACAATAATCCCACGACCGAGTAGTGTCAGTATTGGAGATATTATAAATGGAACATATGTAATAAAATAGTCAAAAAAATTAGTCTCAAAAATAAAATACTACATACATTTAATAGAAGGAAAAAAGGACTACTTTGACTTCGATAGCTAATCCTATCTCATGAATCAACTCGACATGATTGCCACATAATTGATGGCTACTAGAACTCGAATCTGCACAAAAAACTATAGGTACTCTGTTTGCATCATTCTCCAACTAAGCTAAATCGTGGTATAAATTCAATAAATATGTAAGATAAATAAGCTAAGGTAAAGGATAAACCTTGAAATAAGCTCGTACACTGCTATGCATAAATAAATTTGTAATAATACCGTAAAGATCACATACTAATAACTACTAAATTGGCCCCTATAAGAGAATAAGTGTGGAATCATAATTAACCTAACACGGGCCTCCATAAGACAAAAGGGTTCAATCTAAGGATAGTAAATAACCGAAGAACCATAAATTACAATATATCCAGCCATAACCATGAATCCATCAGTGTCGTAACATATCATAAATACCTCTTAATGCCAGAATCAATCCCGAACTCAATAGCATCATCATCAGTATTATCATTTGTTGGACTTGAACCGAAGCTCATACTATCAATATCCACATCAATTGTATGGATTAAACCATAACAAATATCATCCACACTATTATATAAACTACTAGGTTTTACCCAAAATTAACATCAACTTGCAAATACCAAACGAACATAAATATCATATGTCTAAAATCCTTACCTCTCAAAATAAGCAATTCAAACTATAAATCAAGCTTATAGAATCCTATAAATGATAGCACAAGTTTTATCCTAAGGTAGGTCGGAGAGGCCAATTTCTATTCACGAAATCTATTTTTAGGAAAATTCTACCCAAGACTAGGCTACAATATCTAAATCTATTTATCAATGTTAACTAAGACATATTTTTCTCTATGATAGCAAATTTATGTCGGGATAATCTAATACCCAAGTCCACAGTAATATCAAAAAATGCTCTACTAAATAAAAAACAATCTAAGTTGGGACATGCCCCCAGCCCTCACAATAAAAATGACAATTTTAATGTGATCTCTCTAATTCTAGTTTATGAAAAAGAAGCTGATGGAATAATGAAGTCTTCCAGAGAATGAAAGTTAACCACTTCTCCACAATAACCAACGAACCAAGTCGATCCACCTAACACTGCGTAAGAGAAGTAGAATTGCATTTAGAGTCTGTATCGCGTGGGTATACAACATTTGGAGATGGTTAGTGGGTTGAGCACTAGTATATAACTCAGGGACAAAGATAAAGTAATAAAAGTTTAATAATCCAGTGTAACTCAATATGTATTTGTGCATACATTAATACTTTTATAAGATATTGGGATAGGGAAAAAGGTTTATCATGCACTTTAAGACTTTATCTTGGATTGTAAATCCTACCAATCATTTAATTATACCCATGGTCTATATGGTCCACAACTCTCACCCCTTAGTTGGGACGAAGAGAGTGTAGCCGCACGAACTAAAGAATAATCTCATATATATGCATGGGGGACTCGAACATCCCAATCATCTACTAAGGTGATGGGGGACTCAAACTTCCCAAATCATATAGTAAGGTGGACTTGAACCACCTAGTTATAAGAAAGGAGACTTGAACCCTAGTCCATATAAACCCCCGCGCCGTCAAATGCAATTTCCAGTTTTAGTCCCTCGGGATAGCCATTTTCAAAGACCAGCTACACAACCCTCTTTTAAGCCCCATTAAAATATTTATCATGCATTCCCATTAATTGAAACATAACAAATATTAAAGCATACATTGTTGGTATCATCATACCAACTACACTAGCAAGGTATCATCAACATGTGATATCAATTCCATTAACTCGGGAGAATAACTCCCTATTTTCATTAATACAATGCATGTGAACGCCGACTCGCTTTGTTCATTAAATAAAACCATCATGTTTCAATAACCTCTTTATGTCACAAAATTGTTCCAAAAATATTTTAATGCAATTTTTATTTGTACTTAAAACTGCTCTCACAAAAATATGTTGAGGTTGTTACCAATTCAACTGTCAATGTTCAGAAAATTTGGGAAATCACAATCCCCTAGTTTATTCACATTACTCATCCATCAAATTGATTTCAAAACCACCATTTAAACATAAACAATATATCTATAAACATGAAACATCATATAAACAACAATCATTCGAAACCATCAACCCATGTTCCAAAACCACAATAAAAACCATATGGATAACTATTTAAAACACGTGCTTTGACAAAGTAATAGTAGAGTTATAGAGAGAGTTTTCCCTTGGAAGCTATAATTGATCAACTTAATGAAAACCCTAAGTATCTTTATTGAGAGAATTTAGAGAGTTCTAGAGAGTGTTTTTACTGTGAATAGTATGCTAATGACGCCCCAAAGAGGGTTTTAAGTCATGGGGGTTAAGTGGGTTAGGAGGTTAATTACTAGGATGTCCTTTATTAAAAGACTAAAAACCAACTCCTAGTCTCTACGGGTGACCTCACAACTCATACGGTCACCCTGTGACTTATTTAGTCCAGTCGCAGTCTAGACAGAGTCAAGGTTCACCCCACACACTGTTCCAATTATTAGTCGCACCATGCAACCCGTATCCATTCCTTATGACTTGTAACATGCTACTCGTAGTCATAACATAAACTTAGTATAGTACACTTATTCTCCTACGATTGGAATATGACAACTCATTATGAGAATTGAAAACTTGCGCCCCTTATTTGTAGTCATAAAAGAAATTCTAGGATGACACACTGTCTAGGCTACTACTAGGTCCATAAGACCCATAATGACCCATGATGACTCATGGGGTGGGTAATCGTATGGGTAGTAAATCAAAAAACTCAGACATTTTCAAGGACCAAAATTTGAAGTGTTACATTCTCCCCCCTTAGGAACATTCTTCCCTAAATGATGAATCAAGGCATCCCTTAGCAAGATTTTATGTAGAATACAACTATACGCACCGATAACAAAGATAGAAAACAAAGATGGTAAGATTAATACATACCATAAGCATTAGTGTCGAGAATAGGTATTTGGACTTTATATCCTCTTCAGCTTCCCAAATAGCCTCTTCAAAACTTTTGGTTCTGCCATAGAACCTTCACCAAGGAAATTTTTTTTGTTCGAAACTGATGGACTTGCTAATCTAAAATCTCAACTAAGACTTTATCATATGAAAAGGAGCCCAAAACACCAACACTCTCCAGAGGAACTACTAAGGAAGGATTTCCTACATACTTTTATAACATCAAAACATGAAAGACTAGATGAAGGGAACCTAAGCTCGAAGGCAAATCCAACTCATAAGCCACATTACCTGCTCTCTTCAAAATTAAATAAGGTCAAACATAATGGAGACTTAGCTTCAGCTTCTTTCCAATCTGCATTACTCCCTTCATGGGAGACACCTTAAAGAACACCCAGTCACCAACTTCAACTTTCAATTCCCTTTGCTTCACGTCCACATAGGACTTTTGGAGACTCTGGTAGTCTTAAGTCTATTCTAAATCAACTTAACCATCTTCGGTGAAGGCTCCTGTAACGCCCCGAAATTGGGTCCCGAGACGTCATACGGTGCTTAGGGTCATAAGTGACCACAAGATACCCCTTCTACTAGCATAACTAAATAAGCAAAAGAATAAAAATACAAATCCATACAAATCAGCAGAAATTAACTCTTTTCTGAATCTGATCGATACAAAAATTGAATTATATAGGATTACAATTCTGCCTTTACAACAAAAATTGAAACAAAATACATCAACTTTCACTGACTGTCTATGAAGCCTCTACTAGTACTGACTGTAGGTAGCCGGGTCATGACTCCCGACTACCCCAACTCAATACGACTGAATAAAGAAAATACAACACTTTAACTCTACATAACTAACCTAAGCCCTTAAATAAAAAGGACTAATCACCTGCTGACTGGATACGACGAACTGACTGGATCCGATGGTGCAACTATACCTTGTACCTATATTCCGAGAAAATATAGCCCACATACAAATATGTGGGTCAGCACCGTGGAAAAATACCGAGCATATGGGGGTGAAATGCATATATAAAATAATATTTTAATATTATCATAGTTTATAAAATTAAGCATGCTGATATAGATGACTCACTTAGCTCGAATTAAATCATCAAAATCATGGATGAATAATACATGTAAAGTAAAACAAGTGAGTCATTACAATACGTTCTCAATTCACTTTCATCTCAATTTCAAATCATTAAAACAATCAAATCTCATGTCAATTCTCATTAGAATATATTCCTTAAATCTTTTAAGAATAATGACTTTCTCAAACTCAGCCTTTTAAGCAAATATGTTTTTATCTCAGATAGAAGAGTACACACACACATTGGGAGATCCTTTAACCAACATAAACCATGTGAGCTACATGAAGTCCAATGTACAACCCACATTGGGGAGAGTCATCCTATCCTTGCCATCGGAGTAGGACCTCCAGTATCAATTCAAAAACACTAGTGATCACTATATAAATCAGTCACAGGCTACTATCCTACGGGGGTACGTAGTTCTATGAAAGTAAGGTCACTTTATACCTCCCACTCGGTGCTAAATATTACTCCCGGACTTAGCTCAAAAATTTAAATCAGCCTCAGGATCACATTAAAGAAAATCCACAATAAACACTTTAATAGTTTTCATCGGGAGCCAATTTGCTACCCCTTTATCATAATCAATAAAAACGTGGATTTCTTTCACAGTCGAGTTTAAAATAACTCATTCACGACCAAAAGGTCAAATCATTCAAAACATCTCAAATATTCAACATCAACGTGCTTATAACACATATTTTCTCAAAAACACAGTTTCATATGGGGTTCGCGACCCAAATATCAAAATCATGATAAATATCATTCAAGATTCATGCTTTATATCACCACATGTAAATTCATCTTTCAAAATCATAAACATCAAGATTTAATAATAATAATCTTAAGGTATGGATTCATACTTCAAATTCATTAAAAAAATTAAATAAAAATCATGCCTTTGTAAGGAAAATTACTTTTGGGCACAAGAACGAAAGAGAGTTCTTGTTGAAAAACTCTGCATACCTCGAATGATGAACTTTAGATTGATACTCCTTTTTGAGATTTTAATCATGCCTTTGAATGATGGTTCTTGGAGTTCTTGAACTAGGAACTTGGAATCTTGAATAAATTTGCAGAATTAATGGTGAACTTTAGAGGTTCTTGAAGTGAGATGTAGGAGCTTAGAGTTTTCTTTTTGAGGGAATTTGATGAAATATAACATATAATGATCCTAATAGGCTTTAATATAGGGTTTGGACGGATTTTGGGTAAGGGGGAATGACCAAAACGCCCCTAAAAATCAAATAATTTGTCCTTTGGTTGACTATTTTGATAGTCTGAAGTAGATCAACCATAACGTTTTACTCCGATATCCAAATTGGATGAAATGAATTTCATTAGAAAGAGAACTCTCATATCTTTCAATTTATATATAGTATCTCACACATATCATTGTGTACAAGGAGTTATGATCGTTTGAAGTTGACCCAAAAATTCACATTTGATAGGCTGAAGTAGATCGACCATAACTTTTTGCTCCGATAGATAAATTGGATGAAAGCAACTTCATCAGAAAGAGGACTCACATAGATTTCCGTTGATATATAGTAGATCACCCAGATCATTATATACAAGGAGTTACGATCGTTTAAAGTTGGAGAAAAAATACTCCAGGCCTTAGTACTTTTTTTCCTGCATGCTTTACTGTTCACTACTATTCACGGTTCGATCGGAATGTTCATAACTCGTCGCTCGGGTGTCCGTTTTGGATGATCCACATATCGTTGTAAATATTATTTGATACTCTACGGAATGTTGGTTCATAATCTAAGACATTCCGCACGAAAAAATTATAATTCATTCTAGAAGATAGAACCCAACACGTTTACGCATAAAATTTCAACAAAAAATTCCCGGGGTATTACATCATCTCCCCCTTGGAAACATTCATCCTCAAATATCGATGAATAAGTACAGAATACCATGGAAATAAGGAAAAAAGGCTGGGATAATGAAGTCAATCCACTTACTTCACTCCAAACTTTCGAATACTTCATAGAACATGCGATTCATAATGAGAATGGTCACATAGTTGGATCTTAAACAAAGGAGGATGATTTTAAGGAATCGATATCTTTGGTTTATTCAGAGACTGAGAATCAAAGGTCTCGAAGGTGATCTCATCAAATTAAGGACCACTTGCGCCCAAATAAAACGTCCCTCAACCCTCTCTCAAAAAGATTCAAATGACATTGTTCGGGGAGAAAATGAACCATAATTTCATACAATCCTATCGTATGGGAACAAGAACCCATATGGCATAAATTAAGATAGGAATTTCTAGGTCTTGGGAATCATAACTCCTTGCTTCCAAACTTAGCAACACTTCCCAACTACTCCCTCGACTATGTTCAAGCCTAACTCCAAGTACTCATGTGATACACCACATAACACTATAATATTAATCTATATCATGAACCTCAATACACACTGAGCCTCACAACTCCTCACTTCAAACATAACTCTTATTGCTACTCCAACAACCATATACAATCTTATACTAGGGATCCGCTAACTTGCGGTGCATTCTTTTAGATATACAACCATAACATTCAAGCCTATACTCATAACCACATGCGCACTTCGCACATGCACCTCTAAACGAACACTCATAAAGCATCTTCCTCGCTTTCTCTAAGATTCCATCAACTACATCATTCACATATACTGGTTAATTCTTTAAACGGCACACATAACATTTTCTCAACCAATTGAACTATACACAAAAACTCTGTATTACTATTCCTACAACCTCATAGAAGTGCATAAAATCAACGCACAACAATCTTTCCAGATAAACATTTAAAAATTTAACTAACCACAGCATGTATCAAGGACTTAGACTCAATCTAACTTCACTTCACCGTCGTGAGCACACCACCTTCTATCATAGATAAGGAAGTATTTTCTCTCCCTTCTAGACAACTGCTCAACACCATTAGATTGACTTAATGAAAAGGTCACAAAATTCTAAAACATGAAGACCTAAAACATGAAGGGATAATGTAAATAACTTGACTCTCTCTATTGAGGCCTTAGGAATAAAATATCAAATACAATGGGTTCATTAAGGTATCAAAACTGAAGACACCCATAACGGAAACTGAATCTCACTGATCAATAAGAGTATTGCCTGAGTACTGGAACTGAACATACTGTAAAACTTGAGTATATGAGTCATGGGCGGTATGCCTTGTATTTAGAGCTCATAACTTATGGAATGTGATTCCAACTGCTAGAAGAACTGGAATTTCTCATTTTTGGAAACTAGAAGAGTATGTAATTCTCCATCACGTGTATGAACATGAATTATGATCATGGAATTGAAATGTAAAGCATGAGTAGCTTTTGAGACAGCTGAAAAATACTGAAATAACATTGGGTCAAGCACCGATCTTTCTCACAGCAAATTTACAACTTACTGGCACTTCTACTAAAATGTAAAATCTTGACTTGACTACTTGTTCTATCATCTCCCCCTTAGCTTTAAGCCACCACTTAAATTCTCAAATGCTTACTAATTTCGAATCTCCACGAATATCCCTATCGCCGAAATGTACACTATCTAGTGCTTCAACTCTTATTTCTATTAGCTCAACTTGAATACTTTCTAACCTTTTGATAGACCATGTTACTTTTGTCTTCTCCCTCTAATACCATGCCTATGAACTTATGTTTCTAACCCATAAGAATCAAAATCACACTTAAGAGGCTCAACATTTCCAATCATACGCCTCGCCTTAACTTAGCCGTCAAAACATCATCCATCGTCTAACTAGTATTTATCCATCTAACAATCCCATGGCATGACTCACTACACCACATACACTAATCCTCAAAATTAAAGCAGTCCCACAATATCTTGGGTGAACTTTCTCATCATAATATAATATTAAACTTAATTACAAGTCAAATACACTTAAACTCTTGTGTACGGTATTCAAGCCTATTAGGTTACTTTCGGCAACTAATACCATTAATCTGGAAACCGTCACATTCTGCTTCATGATCACCAATTGTTCAAACTTAAGGTCTCACACTTCACATAATTTACAACTCCATCTCACGCATAACTCCCACGTGAAGATTATAAAACGACACATCCATGAACACTAGCCCACTTAAACTTCATAACAATAATAATTGGTCCTAATCATATAGCCTATCTTATTCACAATCCATTAACATATCCTTCTATCACCCGTCACTATTATCTATCCTTCATACGAAACTTAACATAGTTCATAGCTCTCTATGTCTTAACTTAACTTCCTCTTGCAATCTAGAGAGCGCCTACATTAACAACACTTACCCACCGAGTACTTCCATAACTAACCTATACTCTATGTCATACAAATACTGTCAACACCCATTTTATACCTCGAACAAACTATATAACTTCCTATTAACCCAATTGCATGAAAAAAGGGATTTCGCTATACTTAAGTTCAACAAATCACACTTCCCATTCTTCTTACTACTATACCTCCACATCCCACATTTTCAGCCAGCACAAGGAATAAGATGAAAGACAAGTTGCTAGTGGATCGAAATAGGACTCACACGGCTTCACTAGACTTTGGTTTTGTGTTTTGATCAAAAAAGTTATATGAATAACAAAGTAACTATCCTAGTGAATCGAAATAGGCCCCATAAGGATTCACTAGACTTTGGTTTGTATTTTGAACAAGAAAATGAGATGAATAACAAAGAAGCTATGCTAGTGAATCGAAAGAGCCCCACACGGCTTCACTAGACTTTGCTTTTTCACAATCATAATGATAATAAGATTACATAATACAAGATATAGAAACTTGACACACAACATTCAACAATCTAAGAATACACCTTACTCTGTCTTAATTAAATAACTCATAAGAATGAGGGCATAACTTTCAACTTAAGGAACTTAACAAACTAGAGAGCTCCTCTCAAGTCCTTTGTGTAACTTTTGAAATTTCTTCTAGAAAATATAGAAGCATTACCTGAGGAAGAACTGGATTTTGCTAATCATGTTATCTCAAAAATAATACTTAGAGGGAGAAGTATAGATTAACATTGTAGATTCTGAGGAGGAATTTGAAAGCACATCTAACCTAGGCTTAGTTCACGACTTTTATGAACATGAATAAAGTACTTCAATCTTTGAAACTAAAAAAGCACTGATAGGATAATTTCTAGCTCTCTTACAATCCCATAACTATCTACGAAGAATTATGCTTAACTATTTCTGATACCTTGAAAATGAGGCAGAGTTAGCCAGAATAGAGTAAGATGAGAATCTATAAAGCTTCTTCGAGAACCTTTTAATAGCACAATCTTAGACTTTAAAGAAGGGAAACATTTCCTAAATGCCCTGTAGACTCTCGAAGAAAAGTACAGACGTCTCCGTACCATTCCACAAGAATCTACTGGGCACAACTTCATAGACACCCTAGGACACTTGAACTCTGTACTCTGATACCATGTTTATAACGCCCTAAAATCGGGTCCCGAGACGTCACACCGTGCTTAGGGTCACAAGTGACCCCAACCTAACCCTTCTGTTGGCATAACTCATAAGCAACCGAATAAAAACACAATTCCATAACAATAAGAAGAAATTAACTCTTCTCTGAGTCTGATCGATACAAAAATGGAATTTTACTGGATTACAATTCTACCTTTACAACCAAAATTGAAACAAAATACATCAACTTCTACTGACTATCTATGAAGCCTCTACTAGTACTGACTGTAGGTAGCCGGGTCATGACTCCCGACTATCCCAACTCAATACGACTGAATAGAGAAAATACAACACTATAACTCTGCATAACTAACCCAAGCCCATGAATCATAAGGACTCATCACCTGCTGACTGGATACCACGAACTGAATGGATCCGAAGGTGCAACTATACCTTGTACCTCCATTCCGAGAAAATGTAGCCCACATACGAATATGTGGGTCAGCACCGTGGAAAAATACCGAGCATATGGGGGTGCAATGAATCTATAAAATAATATCTTATTATCATCACAGTTTATAAAATTATACATGCTGATATAGATGAGTCACTTAGCTTGAATTAAATCATCAAAATCATGGATGAATAATACATGTAAAGTAGAACAAGTGAGTCATTACAACACGTTCTCAATTCACTTTCATATCAATTTCAAATCATAAAAACAATCAAATCTCATGTCAATTCTCATTAGAATATATTCCTTAAATATTTTAAGAATAATGACTTTCTCAAACTCAGCCTTTTAAGCAAATATGTTTTCATCTCAGATAAAAGAGTACACACACACATTGGGAGACCCTATAACAAACATAAACTATGTGAGCTACATGGAGTCCAATGTATAACCCACGTTGGGGAGAGCTGTCCTATCCTTGCCATCATAATAGGACTTCCAGTATCAATTCAAAAACACTAGTGATCACTATATAAATCGGCATCAGGCTTACATCCTATGGGGGCACATAGTTCTAGGGAAGTAAGGTCACTTTATAACTCCCACTCGGTGCTAAAGATTAATCCCAAACTTAGCTCAGAAATTTAAATCAGCCTCAGGCTCACATTGAAGAAAATCCACAATAAACACTTCAACAGTTTTCATCGGGAGCCAATTTGCTACCCCTTTATCATAATCAATAAAAATATGGATTTCTTTCACAGTTGAGTTCAAAATAACTCATTCACGATCAAAATTTCAAATCATTCAAAACATCTCAAATATTCAACATCAACGTACTTATAAAACACAGTTTCTCAAAAACATAATTTCAAATGGGGTTTGCGACCCAAATATCAAAATCATGATAAATATGGTTCAAGATTCATGCTTTATATCACCACACATGTAAATTCATCTTTTAAAATTATACACATCAAGATTTCATAATAATCATCATCAGATATGGGTTCATACTTCAAATTCATAAAAAAAATCAAATAAAAATCATGCCTTTGTAAGAAAAAATAATTTTGGGCACAAGAACGAAAGAGAGTTCTTGTTGAACAACCTCACATACCTTGAATGATAAACTTTAGATTGATACTCGTTTTTAAGATTTTAATCGTGCCTTTGAATAATGGTTCTTGGAGTTCTTGAACTAGGAACTTGGAATCTTGAATAAATTTGCAGAATTAACGGTGAACTTTAGAGGTTCTTGATGTTGGATGTAGGAGCTTAGGGTTTTATTTTTGAGGGAATTTGATGAAATATAACAAATAATGCTTCTAATAAGCTTTAATATAGGGTTTGGATGGATTTTGGGTGAGGGGGAATGACCAAAACGCCCCTAAAAATCAAATAATTCTCGCATCTATCCTTTGGTGGACTGTTTTGATAGTCTGAAGTAGATCAACCATAACGTTTTACTCCAATTTCCAAATTGGATGAAACCAATTTCATTAGAAAGAAGAATATCATATCTTTCCGTTGATATATAGTATCTCACCCAGATCACTTTGTAAGAGGAGTTATGATTGTTTGAAGTTGACCCAAAAATCCACTTTTGATAGGCTGAAGTAGATTGACCATAACGTTTTGCTCCGATAGACAAATTGGATGAAACTAATTTCATCAGATAGAGGACTCGCAGATATTTCCATTGATATATATTAGATAACCCAAATCTTTATTTACAAGGAGTTATGATCGTTTAAAGTTGGACAAAAAATATGTCAGGCCTCAGTACTTTTTTTCCTGCACATTTTACTATTCACTGTTATTCATGTTTTCGATCGGAATGTTCATAACTCGTCGCTCGGGTGTCCATTTTCGATTATCCACATATCGTTGGAAAACTTATTCGATACTCTACGCAATGGTGGGTCATAATCTAAGATATTCCATGCGGAAAATTTATAATTCATTCTAGAAGATAGAACCCAACACGTTTACGCACAAAATTTCAACAAAAAATTTACCGAGGTATTACAGCTCCCTATCATAACCCCTAGCTGGGGCAACAATTCTTTACTGGCCTTATGTCATGACTCGAGCTAAGGCCCTAGCCGTGATGGGAATCACAAACTATAAAGTCCCGAGCTCCTGTGTCTATCTAGCGATCATGCATAATGTTTATAAAATAATAAAAAAGATGAAAAATCATAATACGGAATCATGGTCGACACTATAATCCAACTAACCAATTTAAAATGAAATTCATAACCCTCTAATAGTATCTAACACAAGTTTGCAAATTCTCTAACACATCAAAACCAACATCTTGTCTAAACTAAGACAAGGCCCCCATTGGGCCAAAAATAAAATAAAATAACAATGTTAAAAAAAAATAGGCCTTTCGAAATAAGGGAGGCTCACCGACTGCACATTTATGTCTAATAAATCTACGACATAGAGGGACTCCTCGATTAAGCCTCAGACCCTGAAATATAGGGGGTCAATACAAATGTACTGGTATGCAGAACAATCCAAAAATAGAATATGCATTATTATAAAATATTGGTGAGAGCATTTCATAAATCACATATCATCTTATAACAGCTGAAAACACATGGTCATAATCCAAAAATTTCGAAACATATTATGTAATTCACGACTCTACTTTTTATCTTACTTATGAGCCAGATGGTACACCCTACAACTTTGCTATTCCATGGGCTATATGGAATCCTCCCTTGACTCGGCGTCCAATCCCTCAACCCAAGTTCGCCGCAAAGGTTGGAGTCGATGTTTCTCCACTATGCTATTTGGCTGTCTCCAGCGTATAATTTCATTTTTGGGTATCCTAAACCCATGTCTGTAAATCACAATTTCAAGAAATGAGTAGTTTGACTCGTGCCTTCTTCGGGTAACCATCTAACTCTCTTAAGCCCAGTTTTAGATTCTTTAAGCCATATCTTCTTTGATAAGTTATTTCTTTCTTTATATCTTTGGGCACATAAAAATAGGGTATCTTCATACCTACACTTATAAGTCATGTCACAACATGTCTACTTCCCCTATATTTTTTCAAAAGATGTTTATTGACCACCTAAAAGCCCTACCTTTTGAAAAAAAAGTTCATATTTCAAAATAGTTAAAAAACAAAACCATTCTCAATACTTAATCTACGGTGGTCACCGTTTTCAATCACTTTTAAGCCATTCTAAATAGTATTATTGATCATCATAAAAAGAAGTAAATCACTCTTCCATCATCTCATGAAAACTGTTTAATGTATACATAATAAGCTCAACATTTAACAATTTGTGTAACCCACTCTCAACATGAAAAATCAATATAGTTTCATTGCAAAAGATGGAATTACATATCCCATTCTCTCATTTAAATTAAAAATATAATCATCTTCATGGCCACACAAAAAAACAGTTTAGGGTATTCATACCATAAGTTTTACAACACTTCATCATGATGTAATAAATTTTAACACAAGTTTATTGATGATCTTGAAACAATTTCACATATACATATATATATATATATCCTTTAAAACAAATTTGAAAACCAAAAATCATTGCCCATGGGGTTTTGGATAGTCCCGCATACCATAGATCACTAGTATGGGGAATAGAACCCAACTCTTGCCTTGTTTCTTGAATGATTGTTGAACTTAAAGATGAACTCTTGAACCTTGGGAGGGAAATTAGGGTTTGTTTCTTAATAAATTTGAGTAGTTTTGGGTATAATATGCTTTGAGGACGTTTTAATTTTTTGTTATGGCTGAGGTATGATAAGGGAAAGGGATGAAATACCCTCTCGAACCTAGAATTTAAAACTGTGAATTGGTCACCCGACACGCTAACCGACAGTCCACGTCGGTCCCTCCAACGCAATTAGAAATGTGATTTATTGGTCCCTCCGATGTGATTAGGAATGCAATGCGTCAGTCCTACCAATGTGATTACCGATGCGACGCAATGAGATCGCATTGAATTTCTATTTTGCTCGTCCAAACATGTCTTAAATGTTGTCTGAAAAATCTAAAACATCCTCGAGAAACCCCCTTTTTACCCTTGAACATGAATAAACTTAAAAATCTGCATCTCGAGGTAGGGAAATTGATTGAAAAATCTTAAAAGTTTAGAAGTTTAAAATATGGCTAAGTCCTTTTGACACTTAGAAAATTTTCAGATTGTTAGATCTTTAAGCATGCTACTAAGTGAGGTATTAAATCAAGAATGCTATGGGGTGTTAAACCTCGGGTCCTAGGCTGTCCACAGTATTTAACACAAGCCCTACCTACAAACTTGGGGTCCTCATCTCCAATGATCGTATCTCACATCCTGATTATCTGTAAAAGAGTGAAATAATGTGAATCTTAGAAACGAAAACAGACTTTATGCTAAAAATTAATGAAGAAACTAAAGTTCTTTAAGGAATTTCCTCTAGCCTACAAACGATATGAAATGAACGTGATCATTCTGATCTGCAAGACGCTACTAGACATTTCTCTTGTATGAACAATATTAGTGAACCTAGTTCTGATACTAATTTTTCACGACCTATTTCATGATTCATGATGGAACCTACTTTGAACCACTAGTAGGTAAGTGATGAGTTATAGAAATATAGCACTTTTGATACTTAAAACTATGAAAATATGCAAATTTCTGAGATTGTTTAGTTATTAGATATGATGTGTTTTACGTATCTTTTGTAGGAAACAAGATTTTGGGTGCTAAGTTCATAAAGAATATGGAAAAAGGTGTTTTTGGCTTCTTATGTGATTAATAATGGATTTTCATGACACTTTTTGAATTGTTCCTGACAAAAACATGTGCAGGAATGGAAGAAGATCTAAAAAATAACTCCGGGCACTTGCTAAGTCAATATACAGACCATATGTAGCACATGTGGACAGCATGTGGGCAAAGAAAGTGTCAGAAGTCCAAAGTATGGAGAGCTAACATGTAGGAAATTTTTGTCTGGGCACATATGGTCACCACATAAGCCCAGCCTTAGGCCGCATGTGACACATATGCCCAAGGAAATACCGAATGTTATGACCACATGTAGGCATCAATGTTTATTTCTCCTATTTTATTTGGAAATTGATTTTAGGGTTTCCTCATGAACTATACATAACTCTTATATATTTTTAGTAAAAGTTACACACTCTTGATACTTCAAAACATATTTTGATTCCAAGTTTCAATTTTGGTCTTGGAATTCTCATGTATTGGTTTCAGTTGATTAATTCAGTAATGGTTTTTTGTTCTTACTTGTGATTGTTGTGTATTATATTATGCTTTCAATAATGAATGTTATTTATTTATTCACAAGCATGAGCAACTAAAACCCTTAGCTAGGGTTACAGAAACCTTGGTGGATTGATGAATTAGGGGAAATGTTATTGTTTTTTGAAATCGATATCCATGCATAAATTGCATTATCTTCACTTTAATAGTTATCATAGTGTTTATAGATATTAGGATCCCACCTGGATTATTGCTACATACTCCAAAAGAGGAGTAGTTACTAGGAAAAGATAATGACAATTGTAAATTGGAGTTTAACTGTCGATCTGCACTAGTAGGTTTTTTCAAAGTAAGATGGTTAGATTTTATATAATAACTAGAGACCCAAAAGTAAAAAGTTAATTGAGATCAAGATAAAGGTTAGTTAAGCGACATCTTGAGACTCAAAAGATAAATGGTTAAATCATTTTTCTCCTCTAAAAGACTGTAGAAGGTAAATAATTTATCTATTCTACATGCAAGGTATCGGGTTGGTTCAAAAAAGCATAATAAGACTACGGAGTTGAGAAGTTAGGGGGAACACAGACCTTGTTTTCACCTATGACGGATTACAACCGAAGTTGATATTCACCACTTGTTCAATATTTCTATTAAAAACCCTCCATTTACTTTTCCAATTCTACCCATTGATAACAACAACTGAGAGCCACAATTCTATGTATTCCCTTAGTACACGACCCAAATTTTGTTAGGTTACTATATTTTTTAGCGACCATATCATCTTCAAAAGGGAGGTGTAACTTGGGCATCACAAATATTTGGCACCATTATCGGGGAATATAGTGTTGATTTGTGAATTAGAGTTGTTGCGATTTTCAGGTTTTTTTCCTTTTGTTTTTGTTCTTAGTTGGGTATAAGATGGTGAATGAAAAACACACGGAGTAGATATAATCCATTCCTTCTAGTGAATGCAAATTTGGAAAGGATCCTACAAACACCTAGTAGTATGATGGAATAGAAAAGAGATGATATTCTTAAATGGGTTCATTATGATGTGCCCCCTCCTCCGAAAGGAGTATAGGATATTGTTGATCGATAGAAAAGTGTTCTTTTAGCTCAAGATGAAAAATAGAATAGGTCAATGGAATAATATTGACATGTATCTAGGGAGACAGAGCTAGCTAAGCAATTAGAAGAAGTAAACCACCGAGCAGCACCCGATGGAAATCAGAATAGAGGTAGAGATACTCGTGTTAAAGTAATCCCAACATATTAGTATGTGTAACCATATGTATATGATGAAGAAGATCTGGGATACATTGATCCAGCAGAGACTATAGCCATTATCCCTCATATTTTACCCTCAAGCATCAAGTTTGACATAACGAGCACAATGATCCAGCTCTTAAATCTAAAGGGTGTGTTTGCCTGCATATGATGCAAATATGCACCTTGTAAATTTTATTAGGATTTGAAGTTTGTATACCATTGTAGGGGTGAATTAGGAAGATCTTAGACTGAGGTTGTTCTCTTTCTCACTTATAGTAGAAGCATTTTTATGGCTAGGGGAACTGCCAAGAGGATCTATCACTACAAGGGATGACAGGCACAGGTAATTCTTCAATGATTTCTTTCCTCCATCAATGATGTTGCAGCTTAAGAAAGAGATATAATATTCTAGGAAATTTCAGTCAAAATCTATATACGAGGAATGGTTCAGGTTCAAGAAGAATCTTAGTATGGTGATCAACCTCAGATGTCAGGGACAAGCTTATTAGAGATATTCTACTGGGCCTTTACCATTAGCTCCAGAGCCATATATGACACCATATATATAGGAGATTTTATAATACTATGCTCGGAGGAAGCTTTTGAGATGCTAGACCATATCTTGCTTACTAACCGATGGTGGAAAACTCGAGATTCTAAGAAGGGATCTAGCACATATGCTATTGGGGCCTCCTAAGACTTAAAAGTAGATTATCTTTCAGTAGCATAACATATTGTGTTACTTAGAAGTTATGTAGGGTTACTAGCAAAGAACTTTATAGCAGCAAGCTCCAAGAAAGTAAATGCAGTAGGAGCACAGGGTTCCGCTTCCAAAGTGTTTGAGTTAGAATTAGAGGGGGAGGAAACTATCTATATTGTTAGTTAGATAGTTTTTTAGCCTAATAGTAAAGTAATAAAGGTCGGAACTACTATGAAAGATACACATACCCTAGTAGGAAGCGAGATAGTGACTAGAGGAAGAATGATGACTACAGATAGAAGGGAGATCGATACATTCCACCTAGAGAAAGAGATACTAAATCAATAATGGAAAAGTGTTTAACTAAGTTGGTAAAGGGTCAAGAAAATTAGGAGATCAGCCTTAAGGAGATTAAGGAAGACATTTCAGGGTTGGCCCAAAATGTCAAATCCTATGCCATGACTATTAAGTATTTTAAGAACCAGTTTGTCAAAATATCAACAACTCTTAACCTGAGTAGCCAGGTACCTTCTTGAGCAACACTGTGAAAATTTTTTAAAAAATAAAGGTATTTTCTTTTTTATTACCATAAGGAGTGGTATGACTACTACGGATCCTCTCTTACCTATTACGAAAATAGCAAGGCATGATGAGTTTGTTGTTGATGAGATACCTATTATGCAGTCAGAAAAGGTAGAAGATTGTGATGATATAGTTGGTAAAAAAAGAGGTAAGGGTTCATTTGTTGAGCAGGAAATAAGAAATATTCCAAGACAGCCCCCAACTTTTCCTCAGCAACTGAACCATAAAAGAGATGAAGGAAAATTCAACCAACTTATTGAGGTGCTGAAATGGTTGAGGTTGAATATTCATCTTCTTAGGGAATTGGATAAGATGCTTGGATATGCTAGGCTTATGAACCAATTGGTTAAAAAGAATGAAGGAGATATGATTGGGGATGTTGATGGCTTACACAACTATAGTGCAGTCACTACTAAGTCTCTGGCCTAGAAAAAAAGGTGGTCCTGGAGCATTAACTATACCATGAACTACAGGGTCATCCCAATTTTCCAGAGCCTTATATGACTTAGGAGCCAACATAAATTTGATGTTGCTGGTTGTATTTAAGCAATTGAGCTTGAAACATACTGAACCAACTTCAATGTGGCTATTAATGGTTGACCGCATGGTGAAGAAATATGTGGGCATTTCATTTGATGTATTTGTGAGAGTTGATAACTTTATATTTCTAGATAACTTTGTCATTATAGACTTTGGAGCTGACACAGAGATGCCCATTATATTGAGTAGACCGTTTACAACAATAGGAAGAGTGATGGTTGACATGGATAAAGGAGACTTAAATTTCAGGGTCAATGGTAAGGAGGCCATATTCAAAGTCTAAAAATCATTGAAGTAGCCTACCGATATGAGGGTAGTATTGGTGATACATTGTTTTGATCACCTTGAAGGGTAGTCATATAGGTATCTTGATGAATTCTGAGTAACCAAGGTACCCTCATTATGCCACAATATTAAATCAAGTGCTAAATGCGAGGCAACCCATGGACTTGTTTGTGAACTTTGAGTAATCAACATAGCTACGTTGTACCGTGGCATTAAATTAAGCACTATGTGGGAGGCATCCCACTATTTTAATGATCACAATTTTATTGTTTTTCTTTAGTAGGTTATTAGCTTTTAGACTTATCAATAATATGGTAAGATTGTTACATGTATAAATTTATAGGTAAAGGGACCATGTGACAAACCCATCATGGTCACGAGGCCCACATGGGCCAGGTAAGTTGAGCATAAAATTGAAATAATGAAATTATTGAGGATGAGAATGGAAAGTTATGGACTCTCCTATATATTCATACATTTGGACTATAAATTCACATTACAAGACCATAAGTTGCTTGGAAAATATCAAAATACCAAGTACAGAATACAAGAAAGTGGGCTAATGATTTTGGCTCACATGCGCCTTCCCGCATGTGGCACATGTGCCGCATGCCTGGTCGCGTGTGGTTGTCGTAGGTTGGTCACTTCTGAGCACAAATTTTAATTAAAATTTTGGGCCCACCAACACATATTTAAGACCTAAAACAGCCCCCCATCCTTATTAAACATCCTAAGCGGCATTCTAACTCATTCAAATCTTCAAAACATTACTTTTCTCTTATAGTTCAAACTTCCCTCTTAAATTATAAACTAATCCCACACTTTAAGAATGGTTAAACTTAAAGTTTTTTTCAGTACCAACTTGTACCAATACACAAAAAACAAGTTCCAACTAGGGTTTTTCTTAATTTCTTCATTTCACTTCTGGATTCTTATAAAAGAGGTAACTTTCTCGGCTCCAAATGGTTTTGTATTGATTTATTTATTGAATAAAAAAGTTGATATATGTATTCCCATGAAAAATATAGAGAATGTATCATTCTTGTATGTAGGATCCTTAAAGTAGCCTAAAATATTAATGTAGGGTCTTATTTTGAATTAAATTCTAAGGTTAGGTCCCAACCAAAAGTTGAATTTGAAAATCATGCTAGTTTGCATTGAAAATCATGATTCTTGATAAGTGTGTGCACATTGGACTTTTTGGTACTTTAAATAGGTTATATGGGTGTGAAAATTGAGGAAAAATTCGAACATTTTGAATTTTGAGCTTTTCTTTGACTTTTACAATTCCCTTTTTTTGTTGGAAACTAACAACTAGTTTTTCAGGTACATATGGAACAAAATTCTACTAAGAATAAGAAGGTTAAGATATTGAGTAGAAGGGATAAGTCCCTTGATCCTAGTGGCTTGGTGGAGGAGTGCCGAATTGTACAACTTAGTGAAGATATAGATAAGGTGACAAGTAGAGTTATTATAGGATAGGTGTGCTAGGTAGCCAAGACTATTATATTGGGCACTATCAGATATCTATTACCTGAGAAATCAAAGTGGGGTAGATGTCCATCTTTTACTCAGCCTAGGTCTCAGGCTGAGGCTACTCAGATTGTCCAGATTTCACTGGTACATGTAGCTCATCACCTCTGCATTCTCTTTTGCTGAGTGATCATAATGATGATATGGAGGTAGATTATAAGTCAACTTCATATAGATTATCTTAGGACTCCTAGTTTCATGAGGGGTCCTAGGATTCATCTGAGGATATCGAGCAAGGGGAGTCATCAGCGGTACCCAAGTCTGAGGAGGGTACCACCACTCATGTACAGTAGATAGATGTACCCTATATTGGAGGGTATAGGGTAGGGTACCTATGATGCACCGGTATAGAAAGGATAGATTCCCATACCCACATATGCATCGAAAACACCTCTTGAAGATGAGAATCTGAGGTGGTGTGTAGCGGGGATGAGAGATATATATGATATCGATAGTTGCATTTTAAAGGAAGGCAAGACCAAGAGGCTTATTTATGAGGAGCACCATATTGATCTATCTAGTCTTTGTAGAATACCATGGTTGTGGGATACCTTTGATCATTGTAAGTTTGAGTGGATGACTAGACCACTTATCTCTTATAGGTCGACTATGGTCCATGAGTTTTATGCATCATACTGTGTCGCAGTAGTTCTTTTAATGTGCAGATCTCCAGTCCTGATGATACATATGGAGTAGCCAGAGCTTAATGAGACCCTTGTGAGAGGATTCAGGGTTAATCCTTCAGCAGATACTATCTACTGAGTCATTTTTGGTCTATATTATATCACTCCCACATCCAAAGTTAAGTCCAACTATAGACTGAGAGACACGCTTGATAGACACATTATGAAGGAGGCTAAGCATAGATGAGAGATATTTTATATGGCTAGGTAGATATCTAGATATATTTCACCCTTGTATGATCAGACCCTATAGATCGAGGTTCATGGTGTGATAAAGAAGGGTTTATTGATCTTTGATGCTAAGTTTTGGTATTTTCTCATCCGATATCAACTATTCCATACTGCTTTAAATAACGTGTTGACATGGGAAGGAGAAGGCGTAGTTTCTAGATTGATGGCCAAATATTCTATTGATTTTGCATCCATCCTCACCCATGAGATCCATGATAGAGAATTCGGGGAGATGGTGAATCTGTCATTCCTTTGCTTGATTTAGTGGCTATATGTCGAGGTAGGTGTACCTAAGATACTGAGAGTAGATGAGAGGGTACTTCTGACTGCTACTACATAGATGAAGAGTATGAAGGATCTGGCACGTCCAGGACTTCACAAGAGATCTAGTGAGCCCATTGCAGTAACTCTTGCCTCGACTAATGGCTCGTTAGTTTCCACAGAGCCTAGTGATACACATGGAGGCAATATGGGAGTTAGTATTAATATTAAGATATAGAATTATAGAGAGGCCCCAGATATAAGTACTTAGGGTGAGGGGGCACCAAGGACATTTTAATTAACCCCGACTTCGACCTTAGAGCCAGTTTCCATATTTTTATAGCCTAGTCGCCCATCCACTACAACTCCTACTATATGTATAAATAATATATCTTGAGATTTCTTGAAGATCTTAGTGGATAGTAAGAGGGAAACTAATGCTCGATTACAGGTTGTTGAGATTGAAATGACTACTTTATATAAGAAGATACATTTAGGAGTTAAAACTAGATTGGAGAGGGTAAAGGCTAGATGGGAGGCCATCGAGAGAGCTGCCCTATCTTAGTTACATGTTGACTTACAAGCATATCTTGATGATTTTAAGAGATGAGTTACAACTTGATTTACAGAGATAGGGGCGCTGTATCTAGTCCATATAATGGAGGAGACGGATGTATTACAAGCAATAGTACACTCTCTCACAAAGAGTAATTTAGTACCCACTCCTTCAATGATACCCCTAGTGGTCCAAATATCACCTTTTGTTATACCTAATCATTTTGATTTCTTGATAGTGGATAAAGATGAGGTCCCGACAGTTGGGGACAAGAGAGGTCACATAAGAGACTTGTACGATCTTGATATAACATATGACCAAGACATTAAAAATACCAGAAATGATTCGATGGATTATGCATTTGTTGAGAGGCAGAGGCATGACTTGATAACAGTGAGTGCATCTTCTAGTAGTGCATCGCCACCACCACCGTCTTTGCTAATTAATATGCCCTCATTTAGGGATGCTCATGACATGGACGTTTAGTGCATCCCATGTATGTTTTTACTTCCCTTTGCTTTGTATTAATATTATGCATTGAGGATATTACATAGTTTTTAGTTGGGGTAGGGTATACTATATCCACCATGGGATTTTGTTGTCGTGTTTCTTTTCTTGTTGGTCGCAGTATGGTTGTAGAATCTACATATATTGGCAAATTTGTGTCGTATTATGTTTTGTTTCATATTGTGTTGTGTTTTTTTATATGTAGGAGATTTTTAAGTATTTAGAACTGTGTGAATGTATATATGTGTGAACATTGTGGATCTTGTTATGGCATTAGGATTAGGGACATGATAATCACTTTCTAACAATTGCATGAATCAGATAAGTAGTAGTTTGTAATATTAACTCTATGCCATGTGTGTGTGATATGCTACTTTGTTCTCTTTGTGTGTTGAATTCATAATTTGCCCAATGGTCTTGCCTAGGTTGAAGGATAGTCGGTTAGGAAAGGATCAGAGATTATTTTTTATTTTAGTCCACTTTTAGCCTAAATTACCTTCATTGTGTGAATTTTATCTCTTGATCCCTAAGTTTGAGCCTTATGGCTTATTTCTTTGTTTTCACCTTTCACCTTCCTATTTTTTGTTCTAATGAACCTTTTTTGGCTATAGTCCTCCTGGACAGTATGCCATTCAACTCAAGAAAACTACCTAAGTTGAGGGTGGCCATCATTGGGGTGTGTGATGTAAAGTGGGTATGAAGAAGAAAAGATAAAATAAAAATAAAGTAGGACTCGGTCTGTTGAAAAAGCTGATAAAGAAAAGGAAAAAGAAAGAAAAATTCTGAAAAAGTGAAGAAGAAAGAATAAAAAACCACACCTAACCTGAATGTGCTTTAACTGTCGGTCCACACTACTTGATTTTATCTATGTAAGATGATTAGATTTTATCTAAAAACTAGAGACTCAAAAGTTAATAGTTAACTTGGATCAAGATAAAGGTTAGTTGGGCTATATCCTTAGACTCAAAAGGTAAAGGGTGAAATCCTTCAGATCATCCAAAAGACTGTAGAAGGTACATAACTTATCGATTCTGCATGCAAGGTAACAGATTGGTTCAACAAACCACGATAAACCTATGGCGTTGAGAAGCTAGGGGGAACACAATCCTAATGTTCACCTATGATTAATTACATTTGAAATTGATATTCGCCACTTGTTCAATATTGCTATTCAAAACACCTATTTACTTTTTCAGTTCTGCCTATTTATTACAACAGCAGAGAGCCACGATTCCACATATTCCCTTGGGACTCAACCCCAACCTTTGTTGGGTTACTATATTTGGCAACAACTACATCATCTTTAAAGTGGAGGTGTAGATTAGGCATTACTGGTAAGCCAAATCGTACCTCTAAATAGAAAGTAATAGGCTAATTGGTAAAATATATAGTAAATATCATAATTGAGCATACAATAGAATTACAACCAATAAAATACAAGCATGACAATATTTATAAATATAAAGAAGGGAGTGAAAGAAATAAAAAGAATATCCCATGATCTAGTAAGGTTGGTACAAAAGACACTAAATCAGAAAGAATAAGACTACTAATAGTATACAATATACAGGTATTCATGTTTTAGATTTTTTGTTAATAAGAAGATGACTACAAGGGACCATGTCCCTGTATGTCCATTGGTACAGTATCGTTGGCAAAAATCTACACAATTTTGTCACTTAGTGTAAACAATTGTACATGTGTTTCTTATACTATAGTGGACACCTGGTCCAATTATATTTCAACCCTATTCATTAATCATCTATAAAAGGAAAAGGATGCTACTTCATCAAGTGGTTTTTCAAAAAGTTAGAATTAAAGAATGAAATTTGAGAGAGGTAAAAACTCAATCTAGTTGCTCAATCATAGCTCAGGTACATATTTCTTATGCATATAAAAGCGAGAGTGTTCTTGAGTGAGTCCTGAATTGTGATGGAATTTCTCAAGTTATAAGAGTAATGAAATTTTACTTTTGCTTGGAGAGAACATAGGTAGAGTTACCTAAGGTTGATATTGGTTAGAGTTAATCAATATCAAAGTGTATTCTTAGAAGAGTTTCTAAGGTAGGCTTGTAAAAGAGTTATTACAAGCAGGAGGAACCTAGAGTTAGGTTTAATGAAGATTGTAATCAGGAGTTTGATTATAGTAAAGTTTTAGGTGCTTGTGAGGGCAAGCCGTGGTTTTTCCTACCTTGAGCAAGGGGTTTTCCACATTAAATCTTGTGTTATTTAAAATTTATGCACTTTTTTGTGTTCCTGGTTAGTTTACTATGTCTTTGCTTATGATTGATTTTGATGGACCTGGTCCCTCACAGTGTGGTAAAATCCCCAAGGTTTCAACAATTGGCGTTAGAGCCAGAACACTCTAAAAGGTACACATCTAGAGTGATTTGGTTAGCATGGGCGCTCCTCTTAACCTGGAAGAAGGGAAATATACATCTAGACAACCTAGAGATAATGAAAAGTATTATGGGTGGTGGAAAACGAAGATATTTGACTTCATTATGGGTGTGGATAATGAGATGATGGACATAATTATTAATGGTTCGCATGTTCCTATTAAAAAATTCAAAAAAGAATAAATAACTAGAATGGTTGTTAAAAGAAGGAGAGTATGATGATGAAGATAAAAAGAAAATTGAGAAGAATTACAAGGACAAGAAATTTCTAGTTTATGGTATAGGGACTGATGAATATAACAGGATCTCAACTTGTAAATGCCAAAGAGATCTGGGATTACTTGAGGACTACTCATGAAGGAACTACTGATATGAAGGATTCTAAAGTAGACATGCTGACTACTTAGTATGAAACCTACACCATGAAAGAAGGAAAAACCGTAAGAGAAATTCTTTCAAGATTCACTTCTATCACTAATAAGCTTCACTGCACAGGTGAAGTGGTTCCCTTGTACAAGCAAGTAGGGAAGATTCTTGGGGTTCTTCCTAAGTCCTTGAAAATAAAAGTAGATGGTATTACTGAGGAAAGGAACCTGAAAACTCTAACTATAGATAATCCTATTGGAAATTTCAAGACTCATGAAATCAAGAAGCAGCAAGAACAAGAGAAGAAGGAAGGAAAAAAGGAAAAATCTCTAGCACTGAGGGCACTAAAATCAGACTCGAATGAAGATGAGAATGATGTTTCCTATTTGGCACAAAGAATTATGAGAGCTATGAAGAAAAGTGGACAGTTTCAAAGAAGTGGAAGTAGCAGCAAAAAGGGAGGCACCATGGATATTTGTCACAATTATGGAAGTCCTAAGCATTTCATTAAGGATTGTCCAATTCACAAATTGGACTATCAAGAAATTTATCACGACTTGAAGTGATAAAGGAAAGAATAGGGACTAGGTCCTTATAAAATGAAACACAAAAGTTGCAATTGATTATGCAGGAAACTAGACTCTAGAAATATGGGAAGATTCCTCTAGTGAATCTGAGAAAGATGGAAAGCATGAAGATGTCTCTGTGTTGACAGTGGAGGATAAGAAAGTAACCTTTGATTCATTGTTGCTTTTATTCATTGTTGATTTTATGTAAAATACTGAAGATGAAGAAGAAAATGAGGTAATAATTTCTAACCTTAAATAAAACTTAGAAAATTATTCTTCAAGAGAGATAAAAATGCTTGCAAATGTGCTAATTGATTCTATGTGTGAAATAACTAAAGAAAATTTCTCTAAAATAAAAAGTGGAAAGTCAAGAGCTTGAGTTAATTGACTTAACTCTCCAAATATCTAAAACTGAGGAACAAGTTGCTAAAAGGAAATCTAAAAATCTGAGCTTGGTGAGTCAACTTCAGAAAGTTGAAGATTCAAATATTAAAGGGAAGAAAGAAGACACAAAGTTTCATATTGAACTTGGAGAGAAACTATAGGATTCTCAAAAGTATCTCATGACTGCACTCCAGAAGAATGACGAGTTAGAGAGGTACATGGTTCATTTTAGGAAAGAACATTAGAAATCCCTATAATGGAGTACATATTCTCAGATCCTTTCTAACATTACTAGTCATGGAGTTAATAATGGTAAAGGTCTTAGGTATCAGTACAAAACTCAAGCACCTGGGGCCTATGAAAAGGATGCTCATAATACTAAGAACAAGGTTCATAAGCCTCTATGTACTCATTGTGGAATAGATGGACATATCAAGGAAGATTGTCAAAGTTAGCTCAGGCAAGAATGTTCAATGTTAGACATATCCAGCAAGGGAGTCCCTATCCTAAAGGTTCAAGACAATTGAAAAATATGAAGAACCTCCCATTAACTAGGTGGGCAAAGAAGGATTTAATCCTACCTTTGTCGTTCTATTAGGAACTGAAACTCAAATATGTTCCTAAATCTAACAATTGATTTTGTTTGAGGGAGAAAGGGTTTGCAGTCAGAACAATCTTCTTGATATGTAATTATTCAAAGTTATGACTATAAGTTCTTATTGTATTCTCTCTCTCAAGACACTTCAAGGTGGACGTGTTTTATGTGAATGGGTAAAAAGGGTCATAAAAGGCATGCAGGTTGTGAGAATGGGCTAGAGCCTAATGATTCTGAAATAAATTATGAATGGTGATTCAAGATGTCATTCATAAAAATTAGCTCAAGTGAAAGAACTCAAAGAACTATCTAGTTAGGATTTATAGGGACCTCTTCCCACTAGAATTCATCTCAGAACGACAAATTGGAAGCACATATTTTCTAGTCCAACTGGATATTCTAACTTCATATTTGGAGACAGAAGTACAAATTAAAGCCAAAGTCAAAGACCTCATGGGTTTCTCAGTATTCTTACCCTAAAAGTGAGTTCAAAATGATGAAAAGGAGTCTAAAAGATGCTGGACAAACCGAAGTAATGTAGAAATAAACTTGAAAATTCAAATAATGCTAAGTTGGGGACCTAGTCCCCAGACCTACTTTAAGGACAATTTCTAGATTAAAGTGGTGCCTTAAAACTAACAAGTTATCGCTAGGATTAATCAAATTAACCTAACTTACTAGATGGATCAACTTTCCTTACAAAATTTGGCTATGCTCAGGAGGTAGGTATCTTAGTAAAATAGGTTCATGTTGGTCGAACTCAATATCATACCTTTGTAGGTATACACCTATGGAAACAACTTTGTAGGGGGGAAATTTACATCCACAATGTAACAACTAAATGTGACTTTGTAATAGATTTGAAGGTGAATTTTCAAGAAGATTTTGAGAACAGTGAAATTTCGAGTTTATATATCTAATGGTGTTATAAGTCTTCATGATAGAATTATGGATAAATCTTGTTCAAAGAAAAAAATTTGTATTAAATACAAAACAAATGAGCATGAATGAAGCAAATCATATAACACATAAACAATATATATCGTGTTTGAACATAAATTTGACTTTTTTAGACTAAGTAAGCCTAACAAATTGAAGAATGTGTGTCTTTTGTGAAATGTTTCATCTTCCCATAAAATATATTTATAGAAACTTTAAAAATAAATCAAATGAGGATACAAAATCAGGGAAAGGAGCGTACAGCTAAAATCAGTCCCATGCATGGGTACAATCCTAAACTAGGCCTCCATTGAGCGATCCTTCATATTCGAACTTGTTGGAGTTCTTGCAATTTTTGAACGCCATTCAAATGAGGATCTTCCTTAGTTAGAATAAAGAATTTATCTAAATATTTTTCCAACCTTGGTAGATAATAATGGTTTGTATAATCCGACATCACATCCTTCAATTAATCACAAAATGGATGAGTGTATTTTATTGACTCATAGACAATTTGACACAAAGTAAGCTTTCTATTAAGTCCAATATCCATTGGGTATTAGGTCATCCTAAGACAATGACTAAAAATGAGTTTGGTTTTGCTTTATTCTAGTTGCCTGGAGTGGACATAGGGTCTCAAGCGGATAACTAGCGTTGGCAATATAGTAAACATTGGATGCCTAACTTCAAATAAACTACCACATTTTTGAGAATTTTTTGGAGTTGATCAAAATGAACCATGAAATCGGAGACCTAAATAGTTTAATATAAATGAGGCAAGCATACCAAAAATGTTATAATTAAATAAATTGCGGTAATTTAAATGAAAAAGAAAACAAAGTCATGATAGCAAATTTATTACAAAAATCGAATAGTAAGTCAAAAAAACTGTTAGTTTCAAAACATTTGGTTAAAATATAATTGAATCCCCAATGGAGTCATCATTTTTTTATGGTCAAATGGTTTGACTTCAAAGAATCATTTCAAAATTCATTCAAATTTTAAAATAATTTAAGAAAAAGCAAGAGTCGCCACTAAATTTATTAATGAAAAAACAAGGAAATAGTTTAATTATTTTTTAAATTTAAAACAAAAACAATCATTAAAAAATAAGAAATTTGGGAAAGAGGTTCATATTATTAATCTTGGAAGGGTGTTACGGCACCAAGAGTAACCGCTAACTTGCGGTTGCCCAGTCTATCTAAAATTAACTCTTGTTTTGACTAATTTTAATGAAAATGGTATTTTATTTGTATTTGAAAAGATGAACATTAAATGTGATTTGTTTACTTAGAGAAGAGAAATACTAAAAATAAGTTTTAATAATTAACTAATTCTTGTGAAAAAGAACGATTTTCAGCAAGAAGATTCTAAAAATGAAAAATTCAATTAAATTAAATTAATTAAGTCAAGAAGCAAAGTCATGTGAATAGAAAAAAACAACCCTTTAGGGGAAATAAATTAGATTAAATAAAAGAGTTAGAAAATAACAAGCAAACATGAAAAATAATGTAAAGAATCCTAAAGAATCCTAAAGAATCTGGCCGTTAAGCCCAAAAATAACTCCAACTGTTCCTATCATAACTCTGCTAGGATTTAATCCGCTTGCTGCAATATTTATACTTTGGAGACATTCATTCCACATCCTCTACTGTCCACTTTCACTTGGGAACTTTTTCAAATGAAGTTATTTTTGAGTATTTAGGCTACAATTGCGATCTCCTTAGGCTTTGACCCATTCTGCATTCTTTAACCTGTCTCTTTGCTTCCCGAATTGCATGGGGGTTGATGCAAAGGTGTTGAGGTGATGGGATTCCATTCCACATAGAATGTAATGGAGAGTTCAAATGAATTCTTGCAAGGGTATCATTCATAGAAAAAAAAATACATATTAGAGGCATTCTAAATGCAGATGGTGATCAATATACTCAAACACATGAATTAATGCCATACCTTCATAAAAAAATAGATTGAAGACATAAATGATATTACAACAACAACAAAATACCTAGTGTATTCCCATATAGTTGGATCTGGGGAGGGTAGAGTGTACGCGGACCATACCACTTCCTCCGAAAAAGTAGAGAAGTTGTTTTTGATAGACCCCTGACTTAGGAAAATAACTGTATAGAAAATCACTAAACATAAATATGTATAGACTAGTACATTATGCAAAATAAACTAACACCAGTATCTATAAGGTAATATAACAGCCCCCAGATACTACTAAAATTCTATCTAACCAAAAACATAGACATCACTCAACACCCACGAACAAGAAACTTCAAACATAAATAAAGAAAACTCTCCCACCCCCTAACGCTCTACCCTAATCCGCATCCTCCACACCTTCTTATCAAGGGTCATGTCCTATGTTAGATATAACTTCTCCATATCATGTCTAATCACCTCCTTCCAATATTTCTTTCGTCTACCTCTACGACACCTAAAACCTTCCATAGCGAGTGACTCACATCTCCGCACTAGAGCATCAGAGCTCCTCCTCATCATATGCCCGAACCAATGTAATAACACTTCTCATATCTTCTTTTCCACCGAAGCCAGCCCCACCTTCTCCCAAATAATCTTATTCCTCAACCTATTTTTTCTGGTATGGACACACATCAATCGAAACATCCTCATCTTTGCCACCTTCAACTTCTGGATGTGGGAGTTCTTAACTGGATAACACTTTGCTTCATACAACATAGTTGGTCGGACTACCACTCTGCAGAACTTACCTTTAAGATTTGGGGAACCTTCTTATCCTATTAAACTCCCAAAGCGATCCTCCATTTCAACCACCCTACCCTAATACGATGCATAACATCCTTGTCAATCTCATCATTGCCCTGAATCATAGACCATAGATACTTGAAACTCTCTCTCTGAATGGCCTGAGAGTCTAGCTTCACAACCACATCAGGCTCTTGCGACATATCACTAAACTTACACTTCAAGTACTCTATATTGGTCCTGCTGAACTAAAATCCTTTAGACTCAAGGGTCTGTCTTCAAATCTCTAACTTATTATTACTTCTACCCAATTCTCATCAATCAATACCACATTATTAGCAAATAACAAACACTAAGGAGCCTCCTCTTGAATATGTCGCGTTAATATATCCATCATTAAATAAATAAAAAGGGCTAAGAGTCGATCTCTGTTGCAAACCAATCAAAATTGGAAAGTTCTCTGAATCACCTACTACCGTTCTCACATGAGTATTTGCGCTATCAAACATATCCTGAATCACCTTAGTGTATGCCACAAGAACCCCTCTAACCACCAAGTACCTCCACAAAATCTCCTTAGGAACTGTATTATAAGTCTTCTTAAGATCAATAAACACCATGTACAAGTCCTTCTTTCTATCCTAAAAATACTCTACTAATCTTCTTACAATGTTAATGGACTCCATAGTCGAGTGAACTTGCAAGAAACCGAACTGATTCTCAGAGATAGTCACGATCCTTCTCAGCCTCAAATCTACTACTCTTTCCCTAACCTTCATAGTATAACTTAACAACTTGATACCTCTATAATTATAACAAATATGGATGTCTCCGTTGTTCTTATACGGAGGAACCATAGTACTCCACCTCTACACTTCAGGCATCTTTGCCACCCTAAAAATAATGTTAAACAATCTTGTAAAGCACTCCAAACCTACCCCGCCAGTGCTTTCCCAAAAATCCACTAAAATCTCGTCAGGCCCTATAGCCCTACCCCGATGTATCCTACAAATATCCCCCTTGACCTCTTCCACCTTTATACATATACAATAACTATAATCGTGACACTTCTCAAAATTTTCCTAGTCTCCCAACATAAAACCATTGTCCCTTTCTTCATTCAAAAGTTTATAAAAATAGGACTGCCACATCTTCCTAATAAGCGCATCCTCAGACAACACTGTATCATCATCTCCCTTGATGCATTTCACTTGGTCAAGGTTGAGCCATCTGCTCCCTGGCCTTAGCATGCCTATACTACTTCTTATCCCCATATTTCTCCTCTAAAGCCGCATATAAGCTCTTAAAAGATGTTGTCTTAGCTGTTGTAACCGCTAATTTAGCCTTTCTCCTAGATTTCTTATACTCCTCCTTATTCGTCAGTCTATTCTCATCATATTTTCTCTCAACAAACTTAGCATAAGACACCTTATTAGCCTACACCTTCTTCCTAACCTCTTTGTTCCACCACCAGTCCCGTTAATGACTACCAAATCGACCTCTCGACATACCCAACACCTCTCCAGCAGTCTCCCTAATACAGTTGGCAGTCGTCTTCCACATATTATCCATATTTTCTCTACTCTCCCAAGACCCCTACACTTAAACTTCTCTCTCATTTCCAAAGAAGGAGACAATGTTAAGCTACCCCACTTAATTATGGGTCAAGCCTCCACACTCCACTTCTTTGGACCCTACTTGATTACCAATTCCATCACTAACTATCTATGTTGAGTCAAAAGATTCTTACTAGGTAGAACCTGGCAATCTCTTCAAATTGCTCAATAACCCTTCCTAAGGAGAAAAAAGTCTATCAGATTAATGGCCACCAAACTATGAAAGGTAATAAAATGCTCCTCTCTCTTTGGGAAGCTTTAATTTATGACCAACAACCCATAAGCCCTAACAAAATCTAAAAGAGAAACTCCTCCTTCATTTCGATCCCTAAAACTGAAACCGTCATGCACATAATCATACCCTCTAAGTAAAGACCCAGTATGTCCATTGAAATACCTTCCAACAAAAAAGATCTTTTTTATTGAAATGCCTCTAACCACCTCATCTAAAGCCTCCCAAAATCTCTTCTTCTCCTTTCTATCTAAACCTATGTGTGATGTGTAGTCACTAAAAACACACAGAGAAGACCCCCCAATGACAAACCTAATCGACATCAACCTATCGTCCACCCGCTAAACCTCTACCACTTTCTCCTAAATCTTCCCATCTAATAAGATCCCTACCCCATTCCTATGCCTCACTATACCCCAAGTACCACAACTTTTACCTATCCAAATCCCTCAGCTTAGAGACTACCCATTTGGTTTCTTGGATATATGTTATGCTAATCTTTCTTTTCCTAAGACTCTTCACGAGCTCCAAGGACTTAGCTTAAAGAGTCCCTATGTTCCAAGACCCTATTATCAACTTGGACTCTCCCTTAACCTACCTAAATCTACTACCTCTGGCCCCTAACCCCAAACTCAACCCTAGACCCGGCCTTTACACATCACTAGCACCCACCCTTACCCTTGTAAAACCCTACAAAATCATAAGCTCAACTAAGTCCCAGACTTATAAAATTCTATCTAGGTATTCAAACTTAGTATTATTTTGGACTTCATAAGTTTGTAACTCTATTTCATGAATATTATGATCTTAAAGTATTAATCTTTAGGTTGAATTATGATTAGTAATGTCAGTAGGTGTTCCTACATAAATTTTGGATTTTTCAGACCTCGTTAGACACATGTCTAGGAACACAAAATAGTGTATCAACACAATCTCAATGCGGCCCAACGTTCGTCACATCGTTTAATATTTTTTTGGTTCCCAATGGAAAATTCTAATGAACCAAAATAGAATCGACATGGCGCGTTGTCCATTGCATCAATGGAAAATATGTGGCTTGTCGGCCTGTGTGTCGACAGTTCGATTATCAGTCATTTAAAAACCACATCTAGAGGGGTATTTGGGTTATTTTTTCCCACCCCTATTCAGCCCCAAAAGAACAAAATTAAGTCATTCCTAGGGCAAAAATTCTTTCTCTCTCAAATTTCTCTCAAGAAAAAAATCCTAGGACATCAATTTCAAGACTAATCCTCATTAATACCCCATACACCTTCAAGAATTCAATCATTAAGGTATGTTAAGTGTTCATCCAATGGATTCCTCCCACCCTTGGAGTACAAAAAACCCTTTTAAAACTACAAGTTAAAGGGTTTAATGAAATTCATGATTTAATTTGACTATGTTCATGATTATTATGTTGAAGAGGTTTTCTAATCCATGATTAGTTGCAAGATTCATGTTAAATCATTTATAATATGTGTAGTGTCATGTGAATTCATTTTAAAGCCTTGAGATTATGAATTTGGTGTTGAAGTTGTGATGCTCTCATGTTGTCTAGTGTTATGTGCGGGTACTATGCCCTATATGTGTTGGATGAATTGTTCATGTGAGTTGAATAATGAAATTATAGCATGCTAACATGCATTCCCCATTCATGTACAAGTTAATGCATTACAAGTGTTTGACTAAATTTCTCTATGAATGAACTATGGACTAGCATACATTGTTATAACTTTTACGACTATGCTATGCTCTACATTTAATGCTATCGAGTCCTGGGGGAATTTAATACCCGATGATGTAGCTTTTTACCTCGATCCAGTGTTAGTTAAAGAGTAGTCTCAGTCATGTAGAGATCAGTAGTACTCTTAGCCAGTCACAAAACGCAAGAAATTCAGCAGTACTTAGTAATCAGTCTCAGTTCAGTATTCAGTTCAGAACCCAGTAGTATTCAGTTCAGAATTCAGTTAGTAATCAGTTCAATACTCAGAGAACTGAGAATTAGTCCAGTTTGATTCAGTATTCAGTTTCGACCATAGTAAACTCGGTCAACTAAAAAAACTCAGTAGTATTTCGTCAATTAATAGAATCCAGTGGTATTCCATTAGTCAATGAAACTCAGTTAAGTTAAATTATATCGTACGATCAAAAATAGTTTAGTCCAGCCTAGAGCAGTCTAGAATCCAGGACAGTGTCTATTCAATTGGCAGTAGGATTTAGCACCGAGTGAGCCTAGGGATGGGGCTCATTCGTCAGCTAAGACTGGGTCCATAGAAGCAATTCCTAAAATTCAAAACTACGTAGCCAACATAGGTTATGACATGTCACCCGTTAGATAGTACTGACATACTCAGGGATCACCCGCTAGTTTAGTACTGATTTCAAGGGATACCCGCTAGACTAGGACTAACCCCACAACCAGTTGTCTTTACCCATGGCATGGTACTGACACCCTTCCATTTGGGGTTACAGTTAGGACCCCTACTCAGTTATCTTATTTGGGGTATGTCGGTTAGATGATTACCTCCCACAATTTTAGTTTCAGATTCAATCTTAGTAAAGAACTCAGTTTATCTTTACAGATTCAGGACTGTCAGACATAGTCAATCAGCTCAGTAATGAACTCAGCATAGTTCCACAGATTCAAGACTATCAGATACAGTAATTCATATATCAGTAATACATTATCAATAAACCCAGATATTATTTAATCAGTATTCAGGACACTGTATTCAGTGTTATCACGACCTCATTTATATTTTATGTACTCATGCATGTACTCTCGTTCAATTATATTCATGTCATTCAGTTAGTATTGTTCATGTATATGAACCCATAAAATTCAGCCTACCTCACTTAGCATGACATTTAAAGTACCGACACATACTTTTCTTTGTTCTATGATGTTTTATATCATAGGTTCAGAAACACGGGCTCCCGATCATACTTAGCAGTCTCGGATTTTCAGCAGTTAGAGTTACTGGTGAGTCCTCATAGTTCGAGGACATGATTATTATTTTAGTATTGCAGTTTTTTTTCCAGTAGTTAGAGTTAGTTGACTACTTGTCCCATCAACTCTAGGATTCAGAAAGTAGAGTCTTTTCAGACTATAGTAATTCAAACAGATATTTCATTATTTAGTATTTATTTTTAGTTTTTGAACCTTAGGGAAAGTTTTTGCATTATCACAATATTATTACTCAGTTATTATAGCAGGTACCAGTCATGGGTTAGCTAGTGGTCCTCCGAGATTATGAGCACCGTAGAGCGTCCGGTGTACAGACTAGGGGTGTGAAAATTTTTTTATCAGAGTGTAAGGTTCAACAAAGTCCTAGGATGTCTAAAAGCTGCATCTAGTAAACTCTTGTACATGGTTGTGTAGTGCGCCATACTTATGGAAAGGAGGCTATGAGATGTTTTACAAATAGTTTCCCTTCTTTTAGTTTTTATACCGTGAAAGTGAGCGTGAGCTCAGTTAAACTCTTAGTCTAATCCAATCATTTTTTTTCGTTTACATAACATTCCTTCCAAGAAGAATTGTAAATAAACTATCTCCCCATCCCGTCCAAGCAGTTTCTATGGACAAGCATGTCTCCTATGCGGAATTTAGGGCTACATTTACTACTCTAGATAATTCAATAGCAGTTAAGAATGAATGGACAGCTGTTGTTCAGTCCAACCCAGTGGACAATACTGCTGCAGCCAAGATTAGGGACTTTACCTAAATTAACCCTCCTTCCTTGATGGGATCTCAGTCAGAAGAGGATCCACAGGAGTTTCTCGACTAGGTTCAGAAAGTCATAGATATTATAGGAGTGACTTACAGTGAGAGTGCGGAGTTAGCTGCCTATCAGCTAAACATATAGCCCATACGTGATATAAGTAGTGAAAGGTAGATAGGGGTACAAATACAGAACCCATATAATGGGAAGAGTTTGCTAATGCTTTTCTAGATAGATTCTTTGCCTTAGAGCTGAGAGAAGCCAAGCAGTTAGAGTTCATCAATATCAGGAAGTATGAGTGTAAAATACTATTCCCTCAAATTTACTCAGTTAGCCGAGTATGCTCCCTATGTAGTATCATATAATAGGTTAAGAATGAGCAAGTTCATATCTGAGGTATCGGAGAGTATGGTCAAAGAGTGCAAGACTATGATGTTGATTAAGAAGATGGACATATCAAAGATTATGGTCCATACTCAACAGATTGAGGAGTAAAATCTTAAAAAAGGAGAGAGAATAAGAGAGCTAAAATGGGTAGCTTTAGTTTTGCTCAGCCAGGTGCAAAGGGGGATAACCATTTTTAGTTCAGTCAGAAGTTTTCAGTCCTAGATCCATCTTCAGCTAGTACACTAGTACCAAAGTTTAAGATTAACCATCGAGATGGGGAACCAGGATCAAAAACCCAGGGTAGTGTGAGCAGGGGTTTTACCTATCCACTTTACAGAGAATGTGGTAGACATCACCTTGGTGTATATAGAGATGACAGAGATGTATGATTTGGATGTGGTAAGAAAGGTCATAGGATGTGAGAGCGTAGATTAATGGATCCGAGGGGAAAAGATTTACGCCAATAGGGTCAGTCCAATCGTCCTTCAGTTCAGTCCGATCACTCGAATCGGCAGGATGCCGCTTCCATTACCACTAGTGGGCAATGCCCAAATAGACTTTTGCACATCTGTCCCTACAAGATTAGGAAAGTTCTCCTGATGCGGTAACTGGTATGTTATAGATCTCCCATTTACATATTTATGCCTCTTCAGATCCATGAGCTTCTTTTTTTTTTCTAATTTTTTGCATAGCAGTCAACTTTAAGGTCAGACCAAATATTAATAGGAACTTTCCCAGTCACCACTCCAGTTGGTCACTCTATCATAGCCGGTAGGTATACAGGAACTGTCCAGTTATGACATCTCAGAAAGTCAAGCCTTTAGAGTCTATTAGTAATGTCAATATATGTAGACAAGCAGTGTGAGGGGATAATGCCCAACCTATTGGTACCTCAACGCTGAGTTTTTCACTCCAGTTATCATGAAGTCTACTCATGCCTTACATGTAAACTCTATAATCATAGCACATATTTTTTCACATTAGCAAAAATCATGTATGCTTACAATTCCTAGTATAAGGAGTTCCAGTTCACTTAGTCTTATGAATCAGGTTCCAAGAATACAAAACTCCAAACTCAGGTCATGCAGCTTATGACATCAGCACTCATGCCTTTCAGTGTGTTCAGTCTTAGTTACAGTCAACGTTACAGTCTTAGTTATAGTGTTAATCTCTGTCTCAGTCCAATAATTAGATTAAAAACATAGTTTAATTTTAGGTTTGCTTGACCATAGTGTGCAGTTATTAGTTATTCAATTATCATTATTTTAGTACCTCAATTTACAGAATAGTTTAGAATCATTTTATACACTTGGTCTTGCATTCTCAAAAAATACAGTATTTACGAATTTATGCTCGGTTATCTCAATTTACTCAGTCAGTTTTTACCTCATAGGCATGATACTCTACAGTTTTAGTCCAGTTATTCAGACTAAGTATAGTTCAGTCTTAAGTGATCAGTATTCAGCTATCAGTCATTCAGTTAATTAGACAAGTTAGTATGTTTGTGCATTCGTGCTCAACGCCTATGTTAATATTTTTAGTAGTCTCAAGTGATGTGATGTACTAAGGTGGAGAGTATAGTTGAGAGAGTATTCAAGGATATGTCTAAGCTTGATAATTATAGTTGCAGTGCATAAGGATTAGTCACTCTATCTTAGATGATATTTCATAGGCCTCGACTCATATTGTAGAATTTTAGCTAGGATGTGATTTTCTTATTCAGTTATTTTATTCTACCCACGTCAAGATTCCTTGCACCCTAAATCCACTAGAAATCTATAGAAAGAGTGTCAAAGAAAGGATCTATTCGAATATAAGTTTACAACATAAGTTAGTCCATAAAACCTGAAATTCAGTTTAGCTGTTAGGAAGACAATGTTCGTGTGGTGTGGTTTTCCATCTTTCCATTTAGTTGCACTATCAAAATTCTCATGAATGTAACTATTCCAAGGTCGACAAACCATGTGGTTGTGAGTACAGCTTAGTTCAGGTGTTATGCCTCAGTTACAGATCCCCAATATGTAGTCATGATTCAGTTCGTACATGCCCTGTTCATCGTCTTAATCTTTCCTCAGTATCTCAAACAAGTCAGTATTTTTCAGGGGATATAATATCCTAAAAGGGAGATGCACTATAATACCATAAGTTTTCAAGACTTAAACCTTCCATCTTCCTTTCATGTAACGAATCCAGTTTGGAGTATTGGGTACTTATAGATGGACCCTCAAGTTCCAATCTTAGCCGTAAGATATGTATTTAAGGGCTCAGTTCTGTTCATGATATTCAGTTCATGTATCATGTTTCAGGGTCAATTATGTCTTCATGCTACTATTCATACATATTTAGTAAATGATCTCAGGTTCATCAGTATTCTCAACCTAAGGTAACGGTCTTCCTTAGATTAGCTTAGTTCCATTTTCAGTTATAGTTATAAACTTGGTAGCCATTACCATTTCATATTCAGTCATACATCCATGAATCATTTTAGTCATGTATTCATGCATCAGATATGTATGTTTAGCACAAAAAATTTTTTAGCTTATCAGTAATATCAGTCATACATTCATGAATCATGTTCAACCTTGTACTCATGCATCAGATATGCATGTTTAGTATGAAAATTCATCTTATTAGTAGTTAAATTTAGATGTTCCATGCATCATATATGCATGCTCAATGTGTAATATCAGTCTATCAGTGTTTCTCATATTAGTCAGTCATATTCGAGGATGAATGTTCCCAAGGGGGAGATAGTGTAAGACCCCGCAAAATCCTAAGATCAACTCAGTCTTTTAAGGTTACTAAGTGGTCACAGGGTTAGAAAATTCTAGCTAAGTATTCATACTTAATATTATTTTATCCATCATAAGTTCGCAACTCTATTTCATGACAATGACTTTACGGACCAATCTTTAGGTTGAATCATGATCAATTATGTCAGTAGGTATTCTCGAACGAGTTTTGGATTTTTCAAACCTCATTTGAAACATGTATGGGAACCCAAAATAGTGTATAAACACGATCTAGATGCGGTGTATCATCCATAGCATGATTAATATTTTTGTTGGCTCCTAGTGGCAAATTCCAGTGAACTATGTGTATTTAAAGCGACGCATTATCCATTTCGTCAATGCAAACAATGTGGTTTGTCGGCCTGTGCGTGGATAATTTGGTTTTCATTCATTTAAAAACCACATCCAGGGATGTGTTTGGGTCATTTTTCTACACCTATTGAGCCCCAAAAGCACAAAATTAAGTCATTCCTAGGGCAAAAATTCATTCTCTCTCAAATTGATTTCAAGAATAAAACCCTAGGACATCAATTTCAAGATAAATCCTCATGAACACCCCATAAACCTTTAAGAATTCAAGAATTAAGGTATATTAAGTTTTCATCCAAGGGTTTCCGTACACCCTTAGAGTTCAAGAAACCTTTTTGAAACTACAAGTTATAGGGTTTAATGAAATTCATGATTTCATTTAACTATGTTCATGATTATTATGTTGATGGGGGTTTTATAATCCATGATTAGTTGCAAAATTCTTGTGAAATCATTTATTATGTGTAGTGTCATGTGAATTCATGTTAAAGCCTTGAGATTGTGAATTTGGTGTGGAAATTGTGATGCACTCATATTGTCTAGTATAATATGCAAGTACTATGCAGTCCAAGTGTTTGATGAATTGTTCATGTTAGTTGAAAAATGAAATTATAGTATTCTAATATTCATTCCCCATTCATGTACAAGTTAATGCATTAAAAGTGTTTTGAGTAAATGTCTTTATGAATGCACTATGGACTAGCATACATTGTCGCGACTTTTATGACTATGCAATACTCTACTTTTCATGCTCTCGAGCCCTGGGGGTATTTAATACCCGAAAATATAGTTGTTTACCTAGATCCAGTGTTAGTTACAGAGTAGTCTTAGTAATGTCACGATCAGTACTACTCTTAGTCAGTCACAGAACTCAGGAAATTCAGTAGTATTCAGTAATCAGTCTCAGTTCACTATTCAGTTCAGAACCCAGTAGTATTAGGTTTAGAATTTAGTCAATAATTAGTTCACTACTCAAAGAACTTAGAATCATTCCAGTACAATTCAATATTTAGTTTTGACCTTAGAAAACTCGGCCAGCTAATAAAACTAAGTAGTATTCAGTCAATTAATAGAATTCAGTAGTATTCCGTCTGTCAATGGAACATAGTGAACTCAGTTCTGTTCAGTTATATAGTATGATCAGAAATAATTCAGTCCAACCTAGAAGAGTCTAGAATCCAATCCAGTGTCTATTTAGTTAAAAGTAGGATTCACCACCGAGTGATCATAGGGATGGGGGCTTACGTCAGCTAGGACTGAGTCTCTAAAAATAATTCCTAAGTTCTAGAACTACGTAGCCAGTATAGGTAATGAGATATCACTGTTAGATAGGACTGACTTACTCAGGAATCACCCGCTAGTTTAGGACTAATCTCTAGGATCACCCGCTAGTTTATGACTAATCTCTGGGATCACCCGCTAGACTAGGACTGACCCCATAGCCAGTTATTTTTACCCATGGCACGGTGCTGACACCATTACAATTAGGGTTACAAATTAGACCCTAACTTAGTTATCTTTTTTGGGTCAAGTCAGTTAGATGATTAACTCCCACAATCTCAATTTCACTATAGAACTCAGTTCAACTCTATAGATTCAAGACTATCAGATACAGTTACTCAGCTCAGTACGAAACTCAGCATAGTTCCACATAATTAAGACTGTCAGATTCAGTCATTCATTTATTAGTAATATAATATCAGTAAACCTAGATATCAGTTAATCCGTATTCAGAACTCAGTATTCAGTGTTATCACGACCTCATTTATTATTTACGTACTCATCCATGTACTCTTATTCTGTTATATTTATGTCATTCAGTCAGTATTATTCATGCATATGAACCCATGAAATTCATCCTACCTCACTTAGCATACTAGTATATTCAAAGTACTAACGCAAACTTTTCTTTTTGCTATGATGTTTTATCTCATAGTTTCAGACGTACGGGCTCCTGATCATACTTAGCAGTCTTTGATTTTCAGCAGTTAGAGTTAGTGGTAAGTTATTATAATTCTTGGACATAATTATTATTTTAGTATTGTAGTTTATTTCAATAGTCAGAGTTAGTTAGGGACTTATCCCATCAACTCTGGGATTCAGACATTAGAGGCTTTTCAGACTAGAGTATTTCAGACAGATAATTTAGTATTCAATATTTATTTTCAGTTTGTAAACCTTATGGAATGTTTCCACATTATCTCAGTATTATTACTCGATTATTGCAGTAGGTACCCGTCATGGGTTAGTTTGTGGTCTTTTGGGATTATGAGCATCGTGTAGTATTTGGGGTATAGACTCGGGGCAATACAAATATGGTATCAGAGCCTAAGGTTCAATAAAGTCCTAGGAAGTCTAAAAGCCACATCTAGTAGAGTTTTGTGTATGGGTGTGTAGTATGCCATACTTATGGATAGGAGGCTATTAGATGTTTTAGGAAAAGTTTCATTTCTTTCAGTATTTACGTTATGCGAGTGAGCGTGATCTTAGTTAAACTCTTAGAATAATCTAATTCATTCCTTTTTTTTGTTTACAAAACATGCCTACCAAGAAGAACGAAGAAGAATAGGAAATTAGCCAGCCACCCAGTCCTTTCAAGAAGATCCTTTGTACGAGCATGTCTTCCATGGGGAATTCAGGGCCGCATTTACTACTCTAGCCAATTTAGTAGCAGCTCAGAAGGAATGACCAGTTGTTGTTCAGGCCAACCTAGTGGCCAATACTGCTGTAGCCAAGATTCTGGACTTCTCCCAAATGAACCCTCCTTCCTTCATGGGATATTAGTCAGAAGATGATCCACATGAGTTCCTTGACCAGGTTCCAAAAGTCACAGATATTATGGTTGTGATTTCCAGTGAGAGTGTTAAGTTTTTTGCCTATCAACTACAAGATGTATCCCATACGTGGTTTAAGAAGTGTAAGGTAGATAGGGGTACAAATACAGAACCCATAGAGTGGAAAGAGTTTGCTACCGCTTTACAAGATAAATTCTTTCCTTTAAAGATGAGAAAAGCCAAGGTGTTAGAGTTCATCAATCTTAGGCAAGGAAGTATGAGTGTGAATCAGTATTCCCTTAAATTTACTCAGTTATCTAGGTATGCTCCCCATGTAGTAGCAGACAATAGGTCTAGAATAAGTAAATTTGTATCTGGGGTGTCAGAGAGTGTGGGCAAAGAGTGTAGGACTGTGATGTTAATTAAAGAAATAGGCATATCTAGACTTATGGTCCATGATCAATAGATTGAGGAGCAGAATCTTAAAAAGAAGAAGACAGAGAATAAGAAAGCCAGAATGGATAGCTTTAGTTTTGCTCAGCCAAGTTTAGAGGGGGTAGCCGTTCTCAGTTCAGTCAGAAGTTTTTAGTCCCAAATACCACTTCAGCTAGTGCACCAGTACCAAAGTTCAGGATTGACCATCTGGATAGAGCCCTAAGATAAAAAACCCAGAGTTGTGTGAGAAGGGGTCTTACCTACCCACTTTGCAGAGAATGTGGTAGACATCACCTAGGTACATGTAGAGATGGCAGTGATTTATGTTTTGGATGTGGCAAGCCAGGCCATAGGATGTGGGAGTGTAGATTAATGGCTCAGAAGGGAAAATATTTTAAATAAAAAGTTCAGTCCAACCATCCTTCAGTACAGTCTGATAGCCCGAATCGACAGGGCGCCGCTTCCTGTGCCACCAGTAGGCAATGTCCAAACAAACTCTTTGTACTTCAGTCCCAAAAGGATCAATTAAATTCTCCTGATATGGTCACTGGTATGTTACAGATATCCTATTTACATGTTTATGCCTCTTCTGATCTAGGAGCTTCTTTTTCTTTTGTAACTCTTTGTATAACAGTCAGCTTTAAGGTTAGACCAAATATTAACAGGTCCTTTCCCTGTTTCCACCCTAGTGGGTTAGTCTATCATAGACGGTGGGTATACATAAACTGTCCGGTTATGACATCTCAGAAAGTCAGGCCTTTAGAGTCTAATAGTAATGTCAGTATGTGTAAACAAATAGTGGGAGGGGATAATTCCCAACCCTTCGGTACCTCATTGTAGAGTTTTGTACTCCAGTTATCATGGTGTCTACTCATTCCTTACTTGTTAGCTCTATAATCATAGCCCATATTCATGCACATTAATGAAAAATCATATACGCTTACAGTTCCTAGTATAAGGAGTTCCAATTTACTTAGTGTTATGAATCAGATTCCATGAATACGAAAACTCAAAACTCAGGTCATGCAGCTCATGACTTCTGCACTCATGCCTTACAATGTGTTTAGTGTTAGTTACAGTCTCCATTACAGTCTTAGTAATAGTGTAAGTCTCAGTCTAGTAGTCAGATCAAAAACTCAGTTTAGTTTCAGGTTTGCTTGACCATAGCATATATTTATCAATTATTTAGTTATCAGTATTTCAGTACCTTAGTTTACAGAATAGTTCAGAATAATGTTATACGCTTGGTCTTGCATTCTCAAATAATATAGTTTTTACAAATTCATTCTTAGTTATCTCATATTACTCAGTCAGTCTTTGCCTCATAGGAATAATACTCTACAGTTTTAGTCTAGTTATTCATAATAAGTTTAGTTTAGTTTTACATGACTAGTATTCATCTATCAGCCATTTAGTTAATCAGTCAAGTTAGTATGTTTATGCATTCGTGATCAATGCCCATGTTAATATTTTTAGTAGTCTCAAGTAATGTTTTGTACTAAGGTAGAGAGTATAGTTTAGATACTATTCAAGGGATATGTCTGAGCTTGAAAATTGTATTTGCAGTGCAGAAGGCTTAGTCACTCCATCTTAGATGATGTTTTGTAAGCCTAGACTCATATTATAGAAATTTAGCCAGGACGTGATTTTCTTATTCAACTATTTTATTCATCCTGTGTCAAGATTACTTGCGCCCTAAAGCCACTAGAACTCTATAGAAAGAGTGTCAAAGAAAGGCCCGAGTCAAATATAAGTTTACAGCATAAGTTAGTTGCAAAGATAGCAATTCAGTTTAGCAGTTAGGAGGACAACGTTCATGTGGTTTGGTTTTCCCTCTTTCCATTTAGTCGCACTATCCAAAGTATCATGAATGTAACTATTCCCAGGTCAAAAAACTATGTGGTTGCGAGTACAACTTAGTTCAGGTGTCATGCCTCAGTTTTAGATCCCTGATATGCAATCATGATTCAGTTTATAGGTGCCCTGTTCATAGTCTCAGTTTTTTCTCAGTATCTCAGCCAAGTCAGCATTCTTCAAGGGATATAATTTCCTAAGGGGGTGATGCACTATAATCTCCTAAGTTTTCATGACCTAAACCTTTCATCTTTCCTTCACATAAAAAAATCTAATTTTTAGTAGTGGGTACACATAGGTGGACCCTCACGTTCCCATCTCAGTCATAAGCCATGTATTCGGTGGCTCAGTTCAGTTCATGATATTTATTTTATGTATTATGTTTCAGGCTTAGTTATGTCCTCGAACTCCCATTTATACAGGTTTAGTAAATGATCTCAGGTTCATCAGTATTCTAAGCTTAAGGTAACGGCCTTTCTTAGATTGGATAAGTTCCATATTCATTTACAGTTATAAACTTGGTATTTATTATCGTTGTATATTCAGTCATGCATTCATGAATTAGTTCAGTCATGTATTCATGTATCTAATATGTATGTTTAGCAAAAAAAATATTCATCTTATCAGTAATCCCAGTCATGCATTTATGAATCATGTTAAGACTTGTACTCCTGCATTACATATGCATGTTTAGTATGAAAACTTAGCTTATTAGTAGTTTCAATCACGTGTTACATACATCAGATATGCATGTTGAGTGTGTAAGCTCAGTGAATCTATGTTTCTCAATTTAGTCAGTCTCATTCGAAGATGAATATTCCCAAGAGGGAGATATTTTAAGACCCCACAAAATTCTAATCTCAACTCAGTCTTCTAAGCTTTCTAAGGGGACCCAGACTTAGAAAATTCTAGATAAGTATTAAGACATAGTATTATTTTGTCTGACGTAAGTTGGAAACTCAATTTAACAACTCTTATGACCGTAAAGTATGAATCTTTAGGATGAATCATGATCAGTAATGTCAGTAGGTGTTTCCGAATGAGTTTTGGATTTTTTAAATCTCATTTAACACATGTCTAGGAACCTAAAATAGTGTATCATTGTGATCTCGATGCGGACCGTTGTCCATCGCGTCGATTAATATTTTTGTTGACACCCAGTTGCGAATTCAAGTGAATCGATATGGACTCAACGTGGCACATTGGCTATCGCATCGATGCCAATAACATGTCGCATCGGCCTGCGCGTCGATAGTTCAGTTTTTAGTCATTTAAAAAAACACATCTAGAGGGGTATTTGGTTCATTTTTTCCACCCCTATTCATCCCCAAAAGCACGAAATTATGTCATTACTAGGGAAAAAATCATTCTCTCTCAATTTTTTCTCAAGAACAAAACCCTAGGACATCAATTTCAAGATCAATCCTCACATACACCCCGGAAACCATCAAGAATTCATGCATTAATGTATGTTAAGTGTTCATCCAAGGGTTTTGTTCCACCCTTAGAGTGTAAGAAACCTTTTTGATACTACAAGTTAAAGGGTTTAATGAAATTCATGATTTGATTTGACTATGCACATGATTACTATATTGATGGGGTTTTCTAATCCATGATTAGTTGCAAGATTCATGTGAAATCATTTATTATATGTGTAGTGTCATGAAAAGTCATGTCAAAGCCTTGAGATTGTGAATTTGGTGTTGAAATTATGATGCTCTCATGTTGTCAAGTGTTATGTGCAATTACTATACCCTCCAAGTGTTTGATGAATTATTCATGTGAGTTGAATAATGAAAATACAGCATGCTAACATGCATTCCCCGTTCATGTACAAGTAAATGCATTACATGTTTTTGACTAAATATCTCTATGAATGAACTATGAACCAACATACATTGTTATGACCTTTACGACTATGCTATGCTCTACTTTTCATGCTATCTAGTCTTAAGGGTTTTTAATACCCTATAATGTAGCAGTTTACCAAGAGCCAGTTCCAGTTATAGAGTAGTCTTAGTCATGTCATGATCAGTAGTACTCTTAGTTAGTCAAAGAACTTAGGAAATTCAGTAGTACTCAGTAATTAGTCTCAGTTCAATATTCAGTTCAGAATCTAGTAGTATTCAGTTAAGAATTCACTCAATAATCAGTTTAGTACTCAGAGAACTCAGAATTAGTCCAGTCCGGTTCAGTATTCAATTCCGACCTTAGTAATCTTATTCAGCTAACAGAACTCAATAGTATTCAGTCAATTAATAGAATTCAGAGTATTTGGTCAGTCAACGAAACTCAGTGAACTCAGTTTAGTTCAGTTATACAATACGATTAGAAATAGTTCAGTCCAACCTAGAACAATCTAGAATCTAGTCCAGTATCTATTCAGTTGGGAGTAGGATTCATCACTGAGTGAGCCTAAGGATAGGGGATTTCCCGTCAGCTAGGACTGGGTCCCTTGAAGCAATTCCTAAGTTACAGAACTACGTCGCCAACATAGGTTATGAGATGTCAACCGTTAGATAAGACTGAAATACTCAGGGATCACCCTCTAGTTTAGGACCGATCTCAGGGGTCACCCACTAGACTAAAACTGACCCCATAGCCAGTTGTGTTTGCTCGTGGCATAGTATTGACACCCTTTCAATTGGGGTTACAGATTGGACCCCAACTCAATTATCTTATTTGGGGCATATAAGTTAGATGATTACCTCTAATCGTCTTAGTTTCAGATTCAGTCTCAGTATAGAACTCAGTTCAGCTTTACTGATTCAGGACTATCAAACACAGTAACTCAGCTCAGTATGAAACTCAGCATAATTCCAGAGAATCAAGACTGTCAGATACAGTCATTCAGTTATTAGTAATACAATATCAGTGAACTCAGATATCTTTTAGTCAGTATTCAAAACTCAGTAGTTAGTGTTATCACGACCTCATTTATAGTTTACGTACTCATGTATGTACTCTTATTCAGTTATATTCATGTTATTCAGTCAGTATTGTTTACGCATACGAACCCATGCATTCAGCCTACCTCACTTAGCATACCAGTACATTCAAAGTACTGACGCATACTTTTATCTACGCTATGATGTTCTATATTATAGGTACTGACACACGGGATCCTGATCAAACTTAGTAGTCTTAGATTTTCAGCAGTTAGAGTTAGTGGTGAGTCCTCATAGTTCAAGAACATTATTATTATTTTATTATTGTAGTTTATTTTAGTAGTCGGAAATAGTTGGGGACTTTTCCAACCAACTCCAGGATTCAGACAGTAGAGGCTTTTCAGACTAGAGTAGTTTAGATAGATATTTCAGTATTAAGTTTCCAGTATTCAGTATTTATTTTTAGTTTTTGAACCTTATGGAAAGTTTTCTCATTATCACAGTATTATTACTCAGTTATTGTTGTAGGTACCAGTCATGGGTTAGCTTGTGGTCCTTTGGGACTGTAAGAACCATGTATCGTATGGGGTACGGACTCAGGGCATTACGACCTTAGACCCTATTTGCAACCCCCACTCTAACCTAGAACATGACCCTAGCTTATTATCGACCACTACAACCATTACTCAATGAAAGAAAGAAAAAGACGAGCAAATATGTAAGACTATGAAACATAGAGGAAAGGCAAAAAGACTCAAAGGTAATAATGAGATAAATCCACAAGGGAAAAGCAAGAAACAGTCGCATATACCCACGGTGACAGTCACTACCCATTGTGACAACCAACAATTAATAACAATAATTTTACCAGTCACAATAACTCTAATCCTCTTTAGAAAGTAACACCAACACAGGAAAAAACACAAACACAAAGGAAACAAAACACGACGTGCAAAAGGATAAAGCTAAACCCAGATAAATAATCACACAAAAATATCAACAAAAAATTTGCTACTCAGAAGCAACAACAAGCTCTATACTAACCACCCAGGTATGCTAATAAAGAACACCTAATAAGTTAGTGAAAAATAGAAACCAGTAATCCCACACAAACAAATCAAGAAAAGAATACAAGATATCAACATAGAAAAAGGGATAGAATGCCTATACCAAATAAACTAGAGAAGAATGAAATGGGTGAACTTGCTACTCGTGGTGATGGACATTCTCTAGATTGTTTTATCAAATTCCAGATAATTGGTGCAGAAATTGGTCATCGAAATTCACTGCTGCTTCTTTTACCCTATTTCTATATTGCGTCCCTGTAATTAGTTGCCAAAAAATGTAGAATCTTAATGTCACCGCCTGGAAAAAGGTCATAAAAATAAAAGAAAAGAGACAAAATACCCACCAAAAACTGGAGTTACTCACCGAAAAATGGAACTCCAGTATATGTTTTATGTGTTGACTGGTTTAGCGGAGAGTTCGCTGAAGAAAAGAGACGCGAAGTCTGATACTGAGATAGTCTGTCCGATGTTACACCGAAAAAGGTTGTTCCGGTCAAATCGTCAGTGGAAATGGAATATAGGTGCGGTTAGGGTTCCAATCCCAGTACACGAGAGCGGTGCCAGTGGTGTTAGAAAATCGATACTGAGAAGTCTGTGATGAATAAATTCAGGTAAGTGTTTCCGATAAGCCCCAACAAATAGCTTTTAGCAGTCCGTTGATATAACGAATTATATTCCATTGTAAAAATAAATCAAACAAGGACAATTCATACCTTAAAGAGAAACAAATCTGATTTGTTTGTAGAAAACAACAATATTTTTTAGAGATGTATCTCATCAAGTAATTTTAGAGTTAATAATTTTAGTTAGAGAAGGAAGAATGACTTTTATGAACAAATACATAAGAAAGCTACTAATAGAATCAGGTTATACTTAATTCCTTTTAGTATGATTAATTTAAACTATATGATTTTGAGATAAATTTCATAAACTATGGACTAGATACCATATCAAAGAAAAAACAGTACTTTGTAAGACCAATTGGATAAGAGATCCAAGAAATAAAGTAACATATATTAATGATTTTCAACCCCAAATTAATCCAACCACTAATATATAAAAAACAGGATAACCCATTTGCTGCCTAGTAACAAAAATATGTTAAAACCATTTTTTGACCAAGATAACTAGAATAAAATATACATATTTAAAATATGAAACAGAAGAGATCAAACCATTATTTAAATAAACTTCGAAGAATAAAGGGAGTGAATGAAATTTATTTCAAATTTTATAATGATAAAAAGATCCTTGAGTGGAAGAAAGATGGAAAAAATCACACTCAAATGACTTCTTTAAAGGGCATGATTAAGATCCAAAGTATAGGAGCACTTTTGGAAATCAAACTGGTCATTATTTAAATAAACTTATAAGAATAAAGGGAGTGAGAGGGATTTATTTCAAATTTTATAATGATAAAAAGATCCTTGAGTGGAAGAAAGGTAGAAAAAATCATACTCAAATGACTACTTTAAAGGGGATGATTAAGATTCAAAGTATAGGAGCACTTTGGGAAATCAAACTGGCTTGTTCGAGATTTCCCATAGCTAAAATATCCTTTTTCATCAATGCATCTTCCTTTTAAAGCCGTCCTATAATCATATAGGGAAAAATCGGTGCTCCATAAATATAAAAAATAAAGACTTGGAGTACAATTAAACGAGAGACCATGCTAAAGTATATTTTTTAATTGATCATTTATCCAAAAAATCAAACGAGATCAATGTTACAACAAAAATTGTTCTAGGTATGATTTCACTGAAGGATTTAAGTATATTACTTCACTAAACAATCCACCAACAAACAAGCAGATGAGACACTTGAACTAACTCAATAAATTCAAACATGTACACGATAAGGAACAACTTAAATTTCACACCAATGCCAAACTCTCTTTAATCATACAAAAGTCATAAGGAATAAACTCGTCGATTAAACATTTTGGGCTATCATTAAACACGACTAATAATCATAGAATCATTATAATCCATAACGCATTCAAATAAAAACAAGTGATATAATTATATTAATCTTAATTGTAGACACCAACTAGGATAATGAAACTTGGTGACAATGACTTTGAATAAAAGAAATTTAAACTAAGGATCAAGAAAATTTCATCTCTCTAAGGACATGAATAAAAATATAAAATCCTAGTCGAGTAGGATGATTCTCTCCCCTAAGAGTGTAGAAAACCTTTCTAAAATGTTTTAACAAAATTCTATACATTTGGGGTTCTTTGTTATCCCCCACCTACCTCAATCAGTAAAACTAAAAGAGTATTGATAGGGGTGATTTTAACAGATTTCTTTGGTTTTTAGTGATGTTGGAGAAAAGATTTCCAAAATTTTATTAGATGGGGTTTCTGAGTTAGAGTTTTGATACAAGCTAAATGTGACTTAATACTTTTGATCAGACAACTCAAAGCCGACATAAGGAGGTCCAATCCATGACCACCCCAAGGATTTAAGATTGTTCTTGGAGGACCTACTTTGAGCTTCTAATTAAATAATCTCGCATTTAAAATATAGTTTGGAGTTGAGGAAAGACATGGCATAAGGCACAAAGAGAGCCCTTATGGGTTATTTTTAAAATAGCCAATTTTAGGCTATTTTAGAAATAGGTTATTTTTGCAAAGAAAAATACAATAAATAGGTGCCGTAGACATTTCATTTCCATAGTATTTTGGGATGAATTATGAATGCTTACTCCTTTGTGAGTGAGTGGCAATCTTGGATTAGCTTGTGTTGATATTTTATTTTGAAATGTTGGTTGCTTATGAATCAGATTTTCTTGTGGTCTACATAAGAGTTAGGTGGTCGTAGGTAATCAATAAGGGAGGTTTTTGGGTTTGATACAATCTTTGGTTGCCATTTTGTTATCTTATTGTATTTATCTATCTATCTTTTCTTTATATACTTTACATTATTATTCTCTCAATTGTGTGTCTTAGTTTATTTTTTCATTTCCATACTTTGCTCATCTCAAGTAGAAGAACTCAAAGAAATGTCTAGTCAGGATTCATAAGGACCGGGTGCCACTGGGATTCATCTCAGAAGGATAAATGGGAAGCACATATCTTCTCATCTACTGGACATTCTAACTTACTATTTGGAGACAGAAGTACAAACAAGAGCCTAAGTCAAACACCTCATGGTTTCTCAGTGTTTCTATCCTAAAAGTAAGCTCAAAAGGTGAAAAGGAGTCTAAAAGATACTTGCTATACCAAAGTAATGCAGAAAGAACCTTGAAAATTCAGAGGATGCTATGTCTAGGACCTGGTCTTCAGACCTATTTTCAAGAAAAAATCTTGATTAAAGTGGTGCATTAAAACTAACAAGTTGTAGCTAGGATTAATCAAAATAGCCTAACTTACTAGATAGATCAGCTTTCGTTAAAAAAAAATTAGCTATGTTCAGGAGGCAGGTATCCTTGGTTAAATTGATTAATGTTGGTTGAACTCAGTATCATACCTTTGTAGGTATACACCCATGGAAAAAACTTTGGAGGAGGAAAATGTGAAATCCACAGATCCAAGGATTCACTCAAAGAAAGAGAGGGACCTTGTCCCATCTCTCAGGTTAGTATTATGAAATCATATTTTTATTTTTTCTAACGGATAAAGCTACATCCTCTCTCTCTCTCTCTCTCTCTCTCTTTTTGTGTTAGAAAAACATTAATGTATCCCAAAATAAATGATGAGTCATCCCCAAATTGAAAATTGATTACTTCCAACTCTTTCAAAAAACCCTCTCCAATGCTTCTTCTTTCCTACATATCAAAGCTTATCCATTTATTCTCTTGTCAAAAATGAAAAATCCAGCCACAAATCATTTTTATGTTGAAAATATCTACAAATGTATAAAGATTTCTCATATTCATGTATTTTAAAGGAAACTAAGCATAGCATTTACAAATGCCCCTTCTTAAATTCTCTTGAAAAATACTCTTCATCTCCCACTCTTACAATGCCAAACACTTTCTTCACTAAAATTATTTTTAAAGAATCATCCCTAAGAGATCTAAATTTTTTTGATAAGACATTGATGGATGATTCCTGGGTGGTTGAAAAGCTCATCTTCCTATTAAATAGCCCAGGAAAGAGTATTGTTTCTCCCCAACACCAAAATGTTAGTAAAACACCAAAATTTTTGGAGAAAAGTCTAAAATTTTTACTGAAAAGAAGGATTCTTCTGAAGAACCTAGCCCCCGAAAGAGGAAAGTAACTGAAAAAAAAATATGTAATCACCTATGCTATAAGGAAAAATAGGGAGATAAGTAAAATTATATCTAAAGAAGTGAGATATAGGTTCTTGAAGAATCAAAAGACTAGAAGGATTTTTGACTTAATTGTGTTAACATAACCTAGAATGTTGGAGTTAGTTGAGCTGGTAAAACATCAAGGTAGGATGCATCTCATGGAAGGACCTATTCCCACTATTTTTGAAGAGGCAGTCAGGGAATTCTATTCCATATTGAATTTCTCCAAAGATGGGTTAAATTTGAATTCATAAGTATAAGGAAAGAAAATAAAGTTGAATGAATAATCATTGGGAAGAATTATAAAAGTTCCTATCTGTGGTGTGATGGCTATCTCAAAACAGCATCCCTTAATAATGTTTTTAGCAAATACATCCAAGGTCAAAGGGAGATATATAGCTAAAGCGAATAGGAAATCACTCAAGAGTGAATTTCAATTGGTATTTGATTTTATTAACAAGGTTATTATTCCTAGATCAAAAAATGAAACCGTTACCTCAGCTGCGTTCTTATATGTCATAGAATGCCTTAGTAGTTTTAAATTCATTAGTCTACCTGCATTGATGATAGAACACATACACAAAATAGTTCTTAGAGAAAATGGTAAACATGGTATGCCTTATGGTTACTAGTTAAATAATATGTTTAATCAATTTTGTATAGTATGTGAGAATGGAATTCCTAGAACATGATTGAAAATGCTTGGAATGAAAACACCGATCAAAACTGAATGTGTCAAGAAGAATTCAATCACCAACTACCAAAGTGTATTAAGCAAAGAGATAGAGAATTTACATCTCAATATAGCTACTAAGGATGAAGATATCAACAAACTAAATATGACAATTCAGCATCTAACTGTTGAAGGGCCAAGTATCACTAATGAGCTTAAAATTGAGAATGTTGACCTTAGGTAAAATGTCTCCACCTTGACATATAATGTTCTCAGCTTGAATGCATACATTAGGCATTTAACAAAGGAATAATTGCACTATCATGCTGCAGAACACACTAACATGGCTCTACTCCTTCAAACTATTATTCAACGTCACTCCCCTATTGAACCATAGTTAATTCATATGGCTTTTTATTTAGACTATTTAAAGTATGCATTACAATGAAATATTTACACTACATATGAATGAATCTTTGTTTGTGTATTTCATGTATTTCCTCTTTCAATTAAAGTTGTTCTTCATGTTACTGTAGCCCCAGTGTCCCTAGGTTAACTAACTTGTGATAATCTTTACACTTTATTTACTGTTATTCCTTTTTAATGATTCCGAAAGAGGGAATACTGACTTTAGGCATTAAGGACCAGGTGGGTTTGTTTAAGCTGATGATGTTAGGGACCAGGTACAAAATGTACAGGTTTAATGATTTGTTTGAGTCTGGAGGCAAAGTTACCGGAGGAAGTGAAAGGGGGAGTATGTACATGCACTAAATGAATAATGGTTCATAATTATAAGGGAAAGTAATTGAAGCTAGATAGCAATTTACAACAAGGGACCAAGTCCTAAGTTATGGAAGCATGGTGTTGGATAATAGGATGAACATTTATCTTCAGTAGTGGTAATCACACTTATTAAATTTAATGAATGAAGCATGAACATTGATGCTCAAAACTCCGTCTTTGGTTTGTAATCATCAAATGGGGGGAAATTTTTGTATATTGTTTTGATGATGAGAAGATAACTACAAGGGACCAGGTCCCTAGACGTCCAAGGGTATAGTATAGCTGGCACGCGTCTGCACAATTTTGTCCTCGAGTGTAACAAATTGTGCAGGTATTGCATTTACTATTAAGGATACTTGGTCTAATTATATTTTAAACCTATTATATTGGATCCTTTAAGTTCAAAAGAATAAAAGGGTAAAAAACCCATTAGGTTGAGAAATAAGTGGGTAATTCTTAGAATTCAATACTTCTTGCAATTAAAAGTATAAGATAGAATTCAAGATCAAGTTCACAACCCTAACTGTTTGAACATCTTGGTTAGCATAACTCTAGTAAACTCATTTTCATTGAAATTACACTTACAGTAACTCTCATTAGCTGGACCGTTGTGTGATAAAAGAATGAAAAAGCATTATTAACACATCAAAACCCCCTTTTACTCAGGAACCTTAGATCAATAGGCTAATAACAATCATAATACTTAGTGAACACTATATTACCTATGGGATTCGACACCCAACCCATTTGGGTTCTTTATTTGACAGAGTCCGCTTACACTTTAGTAAGAAAGTTGTAATCTGGTCATATCAAATTTTGGCGACATTGCTGGGGAAATACGGTTGTTAATTAAGTTTGTGCTTATGAATTGACCTTTGGTCAACTTTCCCAAATTTTACTTTTTTTTGTTGTTTTTGTTATATGTAGGGGAGTTATTGTGTATACCAAGTACAAGATGATCGGGTGCACCATTATTACCAATACATCTAGAACTGTTGTTAATTGGCAAAATGGCAGATCCCTAAGATGATGAAAGACTAGCCGCTCTGGCTACAACTCAACTAAATCAGCAGAATGATGGTCATCAGGCACGTCATCCTAATCCTGATGATGATGATTTAGGGGATGACGACTTGTTAGATCTTGTTAATAAAAGATGTGCAGAAAATATGGTTGCACCAGTGAATCAAAATGTAAATAAAAATCACCCCTTTAGGGCAAGGCAAGAGCGTCAACTAGTGCAGTTTGATCTAAACGATGACAAAGAAGGAATAAACGGAGTAGGTTCAACTTGAGATATCATTCCTCCACCTCTAAAAATAGGAGTTAAATTCAATATTACCAGTATGATGATTCAACTACTTCATCTTAAGGGGTTGTTTGATGGTCTTCCTGGAGATGATCCAAACATGCATTTGGTGTATTTTATCACCATTTTTAAGTCTTTTGATAATCCAGGAGTGGGTCAGAATGCTGTCCACCTACATTTGTTTCCGTTGTCTATATCTGGGGAGGCAACACTATGGCTAAATGGACTGACTCCCGACTCTATAACCAAATGGAGGCAGTTGAAAGAGGCTTTCCTAGAAAGGTTCTTTCCACCCTCCATAAGGGTACAGTTGAGGGATGACATTAGTAAATTCTGACAGCTTTCCACTGAATCTCTTCATGAGATCTGGGGTAAGTTTAAAAAGATAATGATGCAATGCTCGAACCATAACATAATGGATATTCATTTAATAGAGACTCTTTATCAGGCTTTGAACTCTATTATGAAGCCAATCATGGATAATATTTCAGGGGGGTCATTTGTTCACCTTACATTTCTAGAGTCCTCAGAGATGCTTGATTGGATAACCAAAATGAGTAGATCTTGGCATACCAGGGATTCTATGGTAGCAAGACCTACTGTGTTTGATAGTATGACTGCAGAGCAACATAAGAAAGAGGAAGAACATGACTAGGATATGGCACATTTAAAAACATAGATGGCTTTGCTGAATAAGAATCTATTTTTTGAAAAAATAGAGAAGGTGAAAGATGTTGCATCCCAGGGAAGAGCTGATTTTGATTCGGAAGAAGAGGTGAACTATCTAAATAATTAGGGGATATTCGAGGCAATAGGCAAGGAAATCAAGGTCGGAACTATTACGATAAATTTTGTTACAAGGATAGAGCTCAAGGGAACTAGAAGAGTAAAAATAATAGGAGTGGGCTATATGTACCTCCTGGAAGCAGAGATAATGCTGCAATAGCTCTGGAAAATTGTCCATAGAGGACATTATGGAGAAATTATTAAAGGTAGTTGACAATACCAACTCTGGGTTTGCTATTATAAAGAGTGATTTGTCTTCCATGAGTCAGTTGGTAAACTCACACTCTACTTCTATCAAATAGTTGGAGCAAGAAATGAGCCAACTCTTAGCAACATTGAATCAGAGGAAGAGTGGAACATTTCTAAGTGATACAGTTCAGAATCATCAAAATGATGGCTCTTGCATGGAAATTAAAACACAGAATGGTAAGGTTTTACCAGGCCCATCGGTGGGTAAAGCTGTGACTATAGAGGATATTGAGCATAAAGAAACTTATCCAGTTGAGTCTGAGAAACTGGATGATGTTATTGATAATACACCACCCAACCATCAGTAGGTTGATGAGTTAGAGAAAATCAAGGGAAAAGAGACCAAAGTGGTGGTTACTACGCTTCCAAAACCACCTCCTTCATTTCCCCATCGGTTGAAAAAGAAGGCTGACAACACAAAGTTTGGCAAGTTTATGGCCATGCTTAAGAATTTGACACTCAACTTGCCATTAGTGGAGGCACTACAGCAAATACAACTTTCCATTAGTGGAGGCATTACAGCAAATAACCAGATATGCAAAGTTCATGAAAGAACTTGTTACGAAGAAACGGATAGTTAGTTATGAGACGGTGGACAATCTCCATTATTGTGGTGCTATTTTCATAAGGTTGTTGGTGCAGAAGAAGGCAGACCCGAGAGCATTTACTATTTCATGCACTATTGGGCCTCTTGTGTTCGCAAAAACTCTTTGTTATTTAGGAGCTAGTATAAATTTGATACCGTTTGCTGTGTATAAAAAATTGGGTTTAGGGAATCCTACTCCCACAAACATGAGATTAGTTGTGGTAGACAGGTCGGTGAAGCGGCCCGTGGGAATTTTATATGTCATATTAGTGAAGGTGGCTAGATTCATATTTCCAGTTGATTTTGTCATTCTCGATTTTGAGGTGGACTTCGAGGTGCCCATAATATTGGGTAGACCTTTCCTCGCAATCGGGAGTGTATTTATTGATCTACAAAAAAATGAACTACTATTCAAGTTGAATGATGAATTAGTTTGATTCAATGTATGCCAGTCCATGAAACAACATAAAGATATGAGAGTATTTTCTATTTTGGATGTTTATTATGAGGAGGAGCAGGAAGTACCTATAAGATAAAAAATTTGTTGCAAAGACTTTAGCTGCTGTATTAATGAATTTTGATCAAGATGGCATTGAAAATCATGAGGAGATTGTGTGTGCCTTGACAGGCATGGGGTCTTATTCTTATGCACCCAAGAAGCTAGATTTGGGATTGAAAAATCATCCCAGTCCAACAGCAAAGACATCTATTAAAGATCCACCCACTTTCAAGCTGAAATAGTTGCCTGGTCATTTGAGGTATATGTTCCTGGGTAGTGGGAATACACTACCTGTTATTATTGTGGCTGACTTAGGTGAATAACAGGTGAAAGCCCTTATTTCTTCTATTAAGTGATATCAGAGGGCTATTGGTTGAACAATTGCAGGCATTATCGCTATTTCTCCTGGTATATGCATATATAAAATCAAGCTAGAGGAGGATTGTGTCCTGAATATTGATCATCAACGTCATTTAAACCGACCTATGCAAGAGGTGGTGAAGAAAGAAATTATCAATTAGCTAGATGAAAGAGTGGTATACCCTATCTCAGATAGTAAGTGGGTAAGTCCTGTTCAGTGCATGCCCAAGAAAGGGGGAACGACGGTGGTGGCTAACGAGAAGAATGATTTGATTCCACTCAAGCCTATTACTGGATGAAAGGTGTGTGCGGATTATAGAAAACTCAACTCGTGGACATTGAAGGATCACTTCCCAATGTCTTTCAAGGATCAGATACTTGATCGGTTAGCGGGAAGATGTTGGTACTGTTTCTTGGATGGTTATTCAGGTTACAATAAGATTTCTATAGCCTCGGAGGATCAGGAGAAAATGACATTCACCTGCCCATATTGTACTTTTACATTTAAGAGAATACCGTTTGGATTGTGTAATGCACCCATTACCTTTTAATTATGCATGACATCTATTTTCTCATATATGGTTGAAGACACCTTTGAGGTGTTTATGGATGATTTTTCTATGGTAGGAGATTCATTTGAGTTGTGCTTGGTAAATCTAAGTAGGGCCTTGCAGGGGTGCGAGGAGTTCAATCTTATGCTTAATTGGGATAAATGCCACTTCATGTTGATGGAGGGTATTGTTCTTGAACACAAAATTTTATCAAAGGGGATTGAAGTTGATCGAGCTAAAGTTAAGGTTATAGAGAAGCTTCCACCTTCTATTTCAGTGAAGGGGGTGCATAGTTTCCTTGGACATGTTGGCTTCTATAGGAGGTTTATAAAGAACTTCTCAAAGATTGTAAACCCCCTTTGCAAACTTTTGGAGAAGAAAGTCAAATTCTTCTTTGATAATGAATACTTGAATGGATTTGAATTCCTTAATGGGAAGCTGGTTGATGCTCCTATTATTGTTGCACCATATTGGTCAAAACCATTTGAGATCATGTGTGATGCAAGTAGTGTTTCCCTTGGAACTATGTTGGGACAAATGAAAGACAAATTGTTTCATCTAATCTATTATGCCAACAAATCACTGAATGGAGCTCAAAAGAACTACACCATCACAGAAAAGAAACTTCTTGCAGTAGTATATTCTTTTGAGAAGTTCTGGGCTTATTTTCTAGGAACCAAGGTGGTGGTCCACACTTACCATGCATCCTTGGAATATTTGATGGCGAAAAAGGATGCAAAACCATGGTTGATTATATGGGTGCTACTATTTCAAGAATTTGACTTTGAAGTCAAAGATAGAAATGGTTGTGAAAACCAAATTGTGGATCATCTTCCCATGTTGGAAAGTGAACAAGAAGTTAAAGATAAATTTGAGATCAATTATTCATTTCCTGATGAGGAAATCTTGCCTCCTGTTGTGGAGAAAATACCTTGGTATGCTGATTTCACAAATTATTTGGCGAGCGAGGTGATACCGGAGAATATTTCCTTTCATCAAAGGAAAAAGTTTCTTCATGATGTGACCAATTACTTTTGGGCTGAGCTGTATCTTTTTCGGCGATGTGTGGTGGGTATTATTAGATGGTGCATCCCAGAAGTAGATATGTTGAGTATACAGGAAGCAAGTCATGCTTCCCCAGTTGGAGGTCACCATGCAGGTGATCGAACTGCAAGGAAAGTGCTTCAGAGTGGTTACTATTGGACGTCTTTGTTCAAGGATGATTATAAATTCGTGAAGAGATGTGACAAATGTCAAAGGCAAGGGTCCATCTCAAAGTACCATGAGATGCCAATGTTTAAAATGCTGGAGGTAGAATTATTTGATTTTTAGGGCATTGATTTCATGGGGCCCTTTGTGATCTCATTTAGGATAAAGTACATGTTAGTTTATGTTGACTACGTGTCAAAATGGGTCGAGGCCGTGGCTCTGGTTGATAATGAAGAAAAACAGGTTGTTGCATTCTTAAGGAGAAATATATTCTCTCACTTTAGGGTACCACGTACCATTATAAGCGAAGGAGGATCACACTTTTGCAACAAGATATTCAGAGACACCTTTGTAAAATATGGAGTCAAACAGCATAAGGTTGTTACCCTATACCACCCACAGACCAGTGGGCAGATGGAAAGATCTAATCGGGAAATCAATGTTATCCTTGGCAAGATTGTAAATGCTAGAAGGAAAGATTGGTCTAGGAAGCTGGATGATGACTTATGGAAATATAGAACAGATTTTAAGACACACATGCCATACCAATTAGTTTATGGAAAGGTGTATCATTTGTCGATTGAACTGGAGCATAAAGCACTGTGGGCGCTAAAGTGGCTTAATCTGAATTGGAATAAGGCAGCAAACATAAGACTGAGGCAGCTAAATAAGATGGATGTGTTCCATCTTGGAGATTATGAAAGGGATTACATGTACAAATAAAGAATGAAGAAGTACCATGACCGTAGAATTGAAAAGCAGGATTTTAAAAAAGGTGACTTGGTGTTCCTTTTCACTTCCCGACTCAAGATTTTTCTAGATAAGCTCAAATCCAAATGGTCTGGATCATTTAGAGTTAACCAATCCTACTCATCTTGATTAGTGGAACTCAAAACTAAAGACGGAAGTGTCTTCAAAGTTAATGGGCAGCGTGTAAAACTGTATATCCGCCCAACAAACTCGGTGAAAAGAATTGTGACAATCTATCTGCATGAAGTCTGAGTAATTGAGATAACTGAGTCGTGTCATAATAATAAATCAGGCGCTAGTGGGAGGCAACCTATATTGTGTTTTGTAAAGAATAAGTTTAAGTTATTTCATTATTTTATGCAACCTGAAGTGTTTGTGTAAGTATGCAGGTATGACAGTGCATGAAAACAGAAGCTGAAAGAATTAAAGGAGACCGACGATTACCCGATGGACCATTGTAGAATCGACGGGCCATCGTGGGAACCATCACAATAAATTCCAGAAATGAAGATACTGGAAAAGTAGCGACTGGTTGACCGACAGACCGTCGCAAGCTCAACAGATCGTCGACCCAACCATTTCCAATATGTCTCCAGGTAATTTTACTGGAAAGGGATGATGTGTTTGCCGATGGATCATTGCACATACGACATACCATCACTGTAACAATCGCATGAAACCCTTTTTCAGCAGGTCCGGTAGAATAAATTTAAAAGGCCATATTTTTCATTCTTATCTGATTCAAGCATGTTTAAATGGATAATTTAAAGTTGTTAAATAACGCCCCAAGGGTTCAAGTGCCTGAGACTATTTAGGTTCCCTGCATTCAGTGTATCTAAGACTTTCCATTACCGTCTTAAACTTCTCCTATTCCTTTCCCCCATCTATTTAAACTTCTTCACCTCTTTGTTCTTTAAATAGCAAGTAACTAAAGTCCTCATGAAAGTAAGGTGTCATATTGTATCCTGTGATAAAAGTGCAAATCAGGATAGTGATCAAGTGCTGCAACGTAAGGTATGATCTATCCAATTACTCTTTATGTTATTAAACACTAAGAACCATGAAAGAATGTGAAGGATATAATGTTGAAACAATACTCTTTAATTTTGAGTCATTCTGTGGTGGTCTGATTTGAGTTAAAATCTGACAAACTTTATCATGGGTGAAGTTTGAGTAGACCATGGATCAAGAAAAGAAAAATTAGTAATGTCTTATTGATGAAAATTCCCTGAGAATCATGTTTACATTAAGATCGTGCAAAGTGTTTGATAAAATGCCAAAATGAGGCCTGAAGTTGAAAATAGCAGGCGACGGTCAGTGCAACGGACCGTCGGATACCCCACGACCTGTCGCCTAAAACCATCTCTACTTTCTCAGAAATAGTATTATTTGAATATCCCCGATGGTTTGGTCCGACGGACCATCGCAGGTCCGATGGACCATCGCCCTAACCGTCTCTGGTCAAAAAATTTACTATCATCGGATTAATGATTGTGGAATGATAAATGTTGCACTTTTAGGTATTATGTCTAACGATTTACCATAAACCAGAGGCAGGGTTAGAGGTTAACAAGCCAGGCAAGGGCCATCACAATGTTCAGAAGAACCATCACGCAACACTTGGCAAAATCATCAGGTGATTTCTTCATCCTCCCAGTCTGAAGAGGAGGGTGAAAGTAGTAGCAGCAATTGCTCAAGTTCTATTTCAGTTGAGGAAGGGGTTGAAACATCTAGCCCCATCCAAGAGGAGATTGCTGAATAAGACCCGAGCATGGTTCGACGCAAGGACTCACAACTGCGGGTGGGGGGGGGTATGAGATGGCAAGTCAAAGGGGCTTGGGATCTTTTCGACAAAGGGCTCACACTAAAAAGTAGGTTGGATGCAAAGAGACCTATTATTTAGGAGTATCAAATTGTGACAATAACCTTGCATGAGTACTTAGAACTTGAGCGCCTATTCAATGAATATGAGTTGGCATGGATGAGCAGGCCACTCGGATCCTATCAATCGAACTTGGTACGTGAGTTTTTGGCCACTTACTTAGCGTTGTTGGAGAAGAACCATCCCCCATACGCGTCAGCAGCTGACATGAACAAGCTGGATACAGTTCTTGTTTGCGGAGTTGTTATAGATATCTTAGAGCACACATTGAACATATTATTTTTTGGGCCTGAATACCAGATACCGGGTGCAATCCTAGATTTAGAACATCGACTGTTCACAGTAAAGATACAAAGGCCATGGCTAGCTAGAGTATTGACAGACAAAGAAGATCTGGTGTGGTTTCACAACCCACGCGAATGGATATCTAAGTCGTCCCTGATCCTTAGAGCCAAGTTCTTGTGGGCAATTGTGAGACTAAGGATGATGCCGATAAGAGGTGATGACATCTTAGAAATCAATAGAGCTGTAATCGTTGCTGAATTGATTGAGGGATTAACAGGAGATTTCAGCCACCTTATTGCTGAAGAGTTGTTCTTTTGAGCTCATAAGACCACAATTGGGCTTCTATTTCCATGTCTTATCACTGAGTTGTGTAAGCAAGAAAATTTTCCTTTGATTAATGGACATGATAATAAGGTTCAAACAGTGCATAGGCAGGATATTGAAATGATAAGGGATGAATCAAAGTTCGATATGTGAGTCAATAGGCCCCCACCTTAGCAAACTCAGTCGGCACCAATTCCTGAATCATTTTAGGTTCTTTATGGTATGTCATTGCCTCTTGATACGTACATGACTCTTACCACCTCTGTAGGTTCAGCTTTGATGCCCATGGGTGGGACTACAGATTCTGCATCAGTTCCACCCCTATATTTAGAATAGAGGCTGAACTAGGAGAACTTTACAAAGGTAGTCCAGGCACAGAAAAAGGTTGAAAAGCAGTTATCTAAATGGGGGGAAGATTTCAAACCCTTTGTTGAAATAATTATTGAGGAAGTGATACGTCCTTTCAGGATCATCCAGCTAAGAATGGACAACATGGAGGAGCGAATTAATAAGAAGTTGGATGCCATGTCCATTTTGGATTTTACGAAATTGATTAAGGAGGTTAGAAAAATCTGGGCAAATGTAGATAGGATGAATCAGAAGCTACAGTAGGCCATATTTGATCTAGTCTAGGTTTCAAATGAGGAAGACGAAGGTATTTTTCATTTAATAGGGTGAACGATCAAAGATAAGGGTAAAAAGGTAGCGAAGACTGATGAAAAAGCTGCATGGAAAACTTCTAAAAGAAAGAGACTCAAAACCATGTCACCAGAGAAGCGAGAGAAACATTAGATAAATAAATCAAGAAAAAAAACAAGGAAAGATAAGAAGAGAAGAAGGAAAAGAACAGAGGATGAAGCAGCTGGAGTGTTAACCATTTCTACACCAGTTAGGAGGCAAGCTGTAGATTCGGCCAGAGATGTTGTACCTCCATTCCGTAGGAAGAGATTGTGAGCACTCCCACAACCATAGGGGTAAACATTGTACCTGGTGAGGTCACTGCAGCCTCACCATACTTCACAAATGCGTCATATGAATAAGAGGCACTTCAAATATTTCCCCTCCTTTGTACTTAAGTTTTATGCATTGAGGACAAAGCATTATTTTCTAAGGGGTGGGATGTGCTTGTACCATGGAGGGTTGTGTTGCCAATATTTTTAACCCTGCCATATGGTATCTAAGAGAATCGACATGTCTAGGATTACGTCACATTCCTAGGTTTAGTTTTAGATTTGCATTTTTATTGTTTTTAAGTCTTGTTATGTTGCTGATGTTGGTCCATGAAATAAAAGTTTTGATTGTGTTTGTATCTTGTTGTAAATATGGATGATGATTGATGCTGGCATCAAGCTATGACATTGTTTACTTTTGTCTCCTAGGGTATGTTATCAACTGTTAGTGAATCGGTATTTGGCATTAATCTGTAAATTCGCATAACATGTGATGCACATCATAAGAATAGTAGAATGAGTGTGACTTACTTTCCACTGTGTGTGTGAGTATTTTATATTAGTTCATACATAGTATAGTACCTAGAACTTGCCTGGTTCAATTGATGTGGTTCTGTAGTTGATGAGATGAGAAGTGAAGGCAGGCCACCTTGTGCTTTTAGTCCACTTAGCCAAAAATTAACCCCATTAAAAAGAATTTTCCATGTTTGAACTTTTCTTTGAGCCTTTTAAATCTTTATTTATCACCAAGTATTCTAGTTAACTCTCTTTCAGATTTTGACTCCTAGCTCTGGCCCTGGCCTAGTAATAGGCAATATGTACCTAAACTTAGGGAAAATACCTAAGTTGAGGGTGGCTATTATGGGGATATTAACCTCTTAATGGATAGTTGGTCTAGAATTTGAATTAGAGCATTTGGCCCTGGTTTAGTTAAGACAATGTGCACCTTGATTGATGGAATCAACCTTAGTTGAGGGTGGCTGATGATTGTTTGTGTGTATAAAAAAATAAAAAAAGGGAAAAAGGTGTTTACTATGGTAAAGCATAAATGAATGAGAAATGGGAAAGTGAGCTACCAAAGTAATGGCCTTGTTAAGAAGAATTTGAAGGCAAAGAGAGTTAAAGCCTAAGTCTTAGTCACTTTTACCCAAAAGTTCCTTCCTAACCTAGACGAATGCCTCATTACTAACCTAGAAAAGAACTCCTTGATCTTGGAACTCAGCTATAAGGAGGCCGTTTGATGATAAAGGATATCCTATGGGTACATGTTCTATGTTAGTAACTACTTTGATGAGTGAGAGGGATTTTGATTAGTATCCATAAAATATTATGAGTGGTGGATCTCTTTGACTGTGAGGACAACCTGAGTACCCTTAATTTGACTGATTTCTGTAGATTCGTGTATATATGTTTGTGTAGATAAATTGAATTGGAAACAATGCCGGTTATGGACTCTAACATGTTAAACCATATGATTTGGATGGCAAGTGAAAGGTTGTGTGAAAACTTGTTCAGTAGAAAATGCCTGTCATTATGTTGTTCATATTTGTAAATTGGTGCTAAGTTGCTTGAGGACAAGAAATGGACTTAAGTTGAGGGTGTTGATGTTACAACTTTTGACATAACCTTTTAAGCCTTTTTCTTAGGATAATTATGTGTTTTCAAGCAACGATTATTGTATTTAACATGGTGTTTTTAGTGTTTTCAGGATATGAACTAAGCATGAAGAATAACTTGAATAAATTGGACAAAACAAAGAAAAAATGATCAGCGACGGCTCAGGCAATGGCCCGTCGACCTTGCGACGAACCGTCGGCCTAAAACGTCACCAAAAAAAAGAATGCAGGACCACTGAAAGTCATGCGACGGTTCAGGTAATGGACCATCGGTATTGCGATAAACCGTCGACCTACCTATCGCTCAGAAGCAAAATATAGACTTACTAGAAGTCATGCGATGGACCAGGTGATGTACTGTCGGTGTTGCAATAAATTGTCACCCTACATATCGCCTAGAAGCAGAACATAGACTCACTGGAGCTCCAGCGACGGCCTAGGCAATGGACCGTCGCCTCATGGACTAACCATCCCTTGACCCGTCAAGCATGAAGCGGCAACTCCGAGTTCAAATTTTAAAATCCAAGTTATGGAAACATATAAATACCATGTATTAAGGTTTATTCCGTTTCTTTTGTCAGTAGTGTCATACTTTCTTCTCTTTTGACAGCTGTGTAAAACTTTTTGTTGAAATTGGAAGCTAGAAATTAAGATCTGATTATTATTCTCTATTTGTATTCATTGAAGATTGAGAAGAACAATATTGTAACTTTTATAAGTACTCTCTTAAAGTTATTTATGAACATTAATATATTTATGATATCTTATATAGAGACGAGTAGCTAAACTTTCATAACTAGGGTTATGGGAGCCTTGATGTAGAGAACTATGAGGGTTGTGAATCCATTTGATTTTTATTATCTATCTAAATTCCATGTATCTCTCTTCAATTTAATGACATATCTTGGTTGCAAACTTGAGAAGTGAGCCCATGAACACCAATTGTCTGAGAAGAAAGTGAATGTTGGGAAAACAGGTGATTTATATGAAATCCATAGATTTATCCTTTGGGTCACGGGTTGATGTCGTAACGGGATCAACCCTCATGAGAGTTCTATTAAGTGATACATGGATCCTTTAAGTTCAAAAGAAGAAAAGGGTAAAACACCTACTAGGTTGAGAAACAAGTGGGTAATTCTTAGAATTCAATACTTCTTGCAATTAAAAGTATAAGTTAGAATTCAAGCAAAAGTTTACAACCCTAACTGTTTGAACATCTTGGTGAGCATAACTCTTGTTAACACATTTTCATTGAAATTACACTTACATTAACTCTCATTAGCTGGACCGTTGGGTGATACAAGAAAGATAGATCATTATTAACACATCAAAATCCGTTTTTACTTAGGACCCTTAGATAAACAGTCTAATAACAATCACAATAATTAGTAAACACAAATTTTCCTGTGGAATTTGACACCCAACCCAGTTGGGTTCTATATTTGACAGGGACTGCTTACACTTTAGTAAAAAAATTGTAATTTGGTTGTATCAAAATCTCTCAAAGCTCAAGGATTATTTACTCTCAAAATGAGTGAAATCCAAGCACAAATACTCTCTCAAATCAGCCTACAAATTATTTAGGTATTTGTGTTTTAAGTTAGGGAAATACTTGAGAAATTAAAGAAAACTTACAAAAAATTTGATGAGAAAACATCCCCAACAAACTCTCCAACACACCCCAAACACTAGACGATCAAGATGCATAAAACTTTAAGTCTCCTAGGGTTTTATGGAGTTGGACTTGTAATAAATAAGCTAAAATTAGGAAAGAAAAAAATTAAATGTACTACTGATGATTGCTTTATCATCCAATTGACCACTAATGTGGTCGTCGCTAAATCAATATATCACCTCTTAAGCAGCCAAGCCCAATGGTTGACCTCCAAAGAGGATGAGTGTTGCTAAAGCCACTTTCCTCAAAAGCGGTGAATCCTCTACTATAGTGGCTAGGAGGGGTGAACGGCTAGTTGCTAAAATGGTGCCTTGGTTGCTAAAGTTACCTCATTTTAAGCAACCAAAGGTCTATTTAAGTGGTTGTACTAGCTGAGTCTAGGAACTAGAAACATAGCAAATTTTCTATGTTTTTTTTGGCCCCTTGGCTTTTGTTATGAATAACATGAATACAATTTATGCTACCCCTACCAAATTTAACATTTCAGACTTAACAACACAATTAAAATTTTCATATTTTTTCATTTTCATAAAATGTGGGTCCCACACCCAAATGGTCGTTATAATTAAAATCCACATAATAACCCAAAATTAGTCTTGATGCCTCGGCACCTAAACCAAGTGTCCCCCAAGAATAATATCAATGTTCAAGATATATTGGAACTATCTAAAGTGGCATACCAGGAATTTAACCTGAAGTTTTAGCCCGATACCCAGTTCTCAACAACAAAAGCTTTAAAATTGGGAATTGGGTTTAAAATCCAAATAAACTTTTAGCTAACTAAATTATCAGCTCTAAGAAGTCATAAATAAATATGGGAAGCTATGAAAAAGCTTTAAATGATAAAATATTATGGAAATATTGAAAATGACCAAGAGGGTCATTACACTAAAACCCAAATATTTTATACACAATTTACCTCCTTGGACCTAAGAATCTAGCTAGGTCAAGTTAAACACTTTCTAAGACCCCTAAACTAGTAATTTTAGGAATATGGAATAAAAAACCTAGTTAATGGAGATAAATGGCTTACCTTTACAAGATATCTAGCAGAAAATAGGTGAAAATTATTTCAAATTTCCTAAGCCTTCCTAAAATGTGTCAAGATTTAATATACTATTTTTGGAGAAATTTTCTGTATATACAATAATTTACCTTGCTCTAACGACTCAATCCCACTATAACAGTATCATTGTAGCAAAATTTGTTGTCTATAGCGTAATTGACAATCTTTGACTTCCGCTATAGCAGTACGACCATAGTAACGTTCCACTCACTATAGTGGTTGTGGAGAGGAAGAAATTGGAAAAGCTGCTAGTTTTTCCTTTTTTGGAAATGCATCCTAAAACTATAACATCTTATACTAACCCCTTTTGTGTTAGATTGTATATCGGGAGTAATACCCACGCAATTTCAGTTGCAAAAAGTCTTATGGGTTCCATATAATCTTAGCTAACATAAATTTAAGCTAAACACTATGACATTTACCCAGTCGATTTCTGGATTTTCCAAGACCATATCTCGCTTAGGTTTAATCCAAATTTAGCCTAGTCTGAAATTTTTATATTTTGATTTGGGGGAAAACCTAACTAAATTTTTGTACGATTAAATCACCCATAATGATGGAAAGGGTTATTATAGAAATGCACACAACTCTTAATATCTTATGCCATAGTTACTACTAAGCCTGCAAAGGACTCTCATCGCATTTTCTAATTCTTTGAGCTTTTTATTCACCACCTTATAATCATTCATCCTGGTATATGTCTCAGTCTCATCATAAGGATCTGTATATGGGAAACCCAACTGTTGAATTTGTTCAGCAACATAACTGTGGACCATTGGAAAATGGTGTATTATTGATACATTTTGTGCCTTTGGAAAATCACATACACTTATAAGGGGAGCATCTTAAATTTATTAGGAACTGATGCATCGATCTCTTTGATTAAAACCATCAGCGGTTGGGAATGAAGATGGCACGAAACCTTTCTAACAAATATATGGAGGTGGGTTCTCATTTGTTAGGGTAGAATAAGGTGCACTACTTTGAATTATCATGTATCTTAGTTGGACCACTTGCTGCTTTAGATGAACAATAACCTCTAAGTATGTCTCTAATTTTGTTGAGATTGTAGAATCAGTTGCGACAGATGCATTAGGAATTGAATAAGATGAAGTGATTGTGTTGATAAAGCTGGTATCTATGTTAAAATAAGTTTTTACATAATGCAAATACTAGAAACTACTTTGATTTGTCCCTATTTTGTTTCCAATTGCAAATAAACCTCTCTAAAAAGGAAGAATAACTCAGAAGGCAAAAATATTTGCTTATTGATAATAAGAATTAGCCAAAATAATGTGTAACAAGACAACACATGTTTTGGTTTAAGAAATAGACTTGCCCAAATTTTAATGAATGATACACCTTAAAATATGATTAGATGAAAAGAATTTTTCCACTAGATAAAAGAGTGGAAATTAGAACACAATGATTCATATATTGAGGAAAGGCATAAATGCTGGAAGATTCAACACAATCTGACTTTTTAGTTAACAGACCATGTTAATTGGAAGCCCTCTTTTTTTATGTGGTTAATGTGAATTGGAAGATGACCTTTTCTGCATTTGAATTATTTTGGAACATAAAAACTGTGTGATTTTGGAATAGATTTGAAGGTGAATTTTTAAAAGAATTTTTGGAACACTCAAATTTAGACTTTATCTATCTAATTATGTTTTAAGGATTCATAATAGAATAATGGATAAATCTTGTTCAAAGAAAAAAATGTTTATTAAATCATAAACAAATAAGCATGAATTAAGCAAATCATATAACACATAAACAGTATATAACGTGTCCCAACATAAATTTGACCTTTTTAGACTAAGTAAGCCTAACAAATTGAAAAAATTGTATGTTATTTGTGAAATGATTCATATACCCATAAAATATATTTACACAAATTTTAAATTTAAAGAAAAGGAGTATACACTTAAATATCAGTCTCATGCATAGGTACAACCCTAAACTAAGCCACCATTGAGATATCCTTCATTATCAAACTTATTTGAGTGCTTGCAATTTTTGAATGCCTTTTAAATAAGGATCTTCCTTAGATAGAATAAATAATTTATCAAAATATCTTTCAACTTCGATGGATAATGATTTGTACAATCAGACATCACATCCTTTAATTAAACACAAAAAGGATGATTGTCTTTTATTGACTCATGGTCAATTAGACACAAAGTACGCTTTATGTTGGGTCCAATATCCCTTGGGTATTATTTTATCCTAGGACAATGCCTAAAAATTAGTTTGGTTTTTCTCTAATCTAGCTGTCTGGAGTGGGATTTTGAAAAAGGATAGGGTCTCAAGCGGAGAACTAGGGTTGGCAATATATTAGACATTGGATGTCTAACATCAAATAAACTACCATATTTTTGACAATTTTTTGGAGTTTATCAATAAGAACCATGACATCGCAAACCTAAATAGTTTAATATGAACGAGGAAAGTATGCCATAAATCCAATAATTATATAAATTGCGGTAATTTTAATAAATAAGCAAACAAAGTAATTAATAGCTAATTTATTACCAAAATTGAATTGTTAGTGAAACAACAGTTAGTTTCAAAACATTTGGTTAGAACCTATTTAAATCTCCAACGAAGTTGTCATTTCTTTTTCGGTGGAAAAATAGTTTGACTTCATAAAATCAATTCAAAATTCATTAAAATTTTAAAATCATTTGAGAGAAAGCAAGAGTCGCCGCTTAATTTAAAAATAAAAAATCAAGGAAATCTTTTAAATTTTTTTAAAGACTTAAATCACAAAAAAATATTTAAAAATTAAGAAATTTGAGAAAGAGGTTCCTATGAATATTCTTGGAAGGGTGTTACGGCACCAAGAGTAATCTCCAACTTGTGGATGCCCGGTCTATTTAAAATTAATTCTTGTTATGACTAATTTTAATGAAAATGATATTTTATTCATATTTGGAAAGATGAATATTAAACGTGATTTGTTTACTTAAAGAAGAGCGACAGTAAAAAAGTTTTAATTCTTAACAACTTCTTGTGAAATAGAACGATTTTCTGCTAGAAGATTCTAAAAATAAAAAATTCAATTAATAAAGTCAAGAAGCAAAGTCATGTGAAAAGAAAATTAAAACCCTTAAGTGGAAATCAATTGGATTAATTAAAAGAGTTAGGAAATAACAAGGAAACATGAAAAATAATGTAAAGAATCTTGGTGTTAAGCTCAAAATCTACTCACATTGTTCCTGTCCTATATCTACCGGGATTTAATTCGCTTGCTGTGATATTTATACTTTGGAGACATTTATTCCACATCCTCTACTGTCCACTTTCACTTGGGCACTTGGCTAAATGAAGTTATTTTTAGGTCTTTAAGATGCTGTTACGAACTCCTTAGGCTTCGGCCCATTTTGCATTCTTTAACCTGTATGTTTGCTTCCTGAATTGTATGGGGGTTAATGCAAAGGTTTTGAGGTGTTGGGGTTCCATGCCCAATGGAATGCAATGGAGAGTTCAAATGAACTCTTGCAGGGGGTATTATGCATATAAGAAAAATACATATTAGAGGCATTCTAAATGGGGATGGTGATAAATATACTCAAACAACTGAATGAACACCATACCTTCATAAAAAAAAAAAATCGAAAGCATAAATCATATTCTGTTGTAAAAATAAATTAAACAAGGGCAATTCACCCCTTAAAGAGTACTCAAATTACTAATTTAAAGGGTATGATGGAAAATCAAAGTATAGGAGCACTTTGGGAAATCAAACTGGTTTGTTCAAGATTTCCCAGAGCTAAACTATCCTTTTCCATCAATGTATCTTCCTTTCAAAGGCATCCCATAATCAAACAAAGAATAATTGGTGTTCCATAAATATGAAAAAATAAATACTTTGAGTAAAATTAAAAGTGAGACCATTCTTAACAATATTTTTGTATTGATCAGTTATCCGCGAATTCAAATAAGATTAATGTTACAATAAAAATTTATTCTAGGTATGATGGGGCTGAAGGATTTAACTATATTACTTCACTAAAAATCCACCAACAAGCAAGCAGATGAGCTGCTACTTAAACTAACTCTATATCTTAAAACATATACGAGATAAGGAACAACTTAAATTTCACACTAATGCCAAACTCTATTTAATCATACCAAAGTTATAAGAAATACACTCACTAATTAAATACGTTGCACTGTCAATAAACACGACTAATAATAATAGAATATTGTACTCAAATATACAAAAGTAAACACTATATACCAAAATCAATAATCCCTAATGCATTCAAATAAAAAAAACGAGATGATGGTATTAACCTTACTTCGAGATGCCAACTAGGACAATGAAGCTTGGCGACGATGACTCTAAATAAAAGAAATTTAAACTATGGAGAAAGAAAATTTCTTCGCTCTCAGGATGTGAATAAAAATACAAAATCCTAGTCGATTAGGATGATTCTCTCCCCTAAGAGTGTAAAAAACCTATCTGAAATGTTTTAGCAAAATTCTTTTCCTTTGGGATTCTTAATTGCCCAACACTTGCTTCAATCAGTGAAAATAAAAGAGTATTGATAGGCGTGTTTTTGATATATTTCTTTAGTTTTGAGTGATGTATGAGAAAAGATTTCCAAAATTTTATTAGATGGGGTTTCTGAGGTGGAGTTTGGATACAAGATGAATGTGCGTTAACGCTTTGGTCAGATAACTCTGGGCCGAAGCCATGATCACCCTAAGGATTAAAGAATGTGCTTGGAGTACCTTCTTTGAGCTTCTAATTAAACAATGTCATATTTAAAAGATATTCTGGAATCGAGGAAAGCCATGGCATAAAGAATAAAGAGAGGACTTGTGTGTTACTTTCAAAATAGCAAATTTTAGGTTATTTTTGAAATAGGTTAGTTTTGTAAATCCAAATACTATAAATAGGTTCCTTAGATATTTTATTTCCTTAGTATTTTGGGATTAATTATGAATGATTACTCCTTTGTGAGTGAATGGTAAGGTTGGATTAGATTTTATTGATCTTTCATTTAGAAACATTGGTTGCTTATGAATCTGATTCTCTTGTGTTCTACATAAGAGCTAGGTTCTCGTAGGTATTCAATAAGGGAGGTTTTGGGGTTTGATACACCCTTTGGTTGTTGTTTTGTTATCTTCTTCTGTCTACCTATCTATCTTCTCTTTATATCTTTTACTTTATTATCCTATTTATTTTGTATCTTAGTTTAGTTTTTCATTTGCGTACTTTTCTCTCGTATCATTTGGTATCAGAGCCGAGCATTATTTCTTTCCTACAATGTCAATCCTGGGTCCAGTCGTCTTAGAAAATTAACAAATTACAAGAAAAGTTACTATTCATATTTTTGGTCTTAGATAAATTTTTGAGTTTTATTTTATTTCCAGTGTTATAGTTGAGTTCCCTAACAGTAATAGAGTTCAAATTTCAAATTCGAGCTAAATCAGATCATTATTGAGTGTTCTATCCTTGTAGAAAGCTTAGATTGAAAACTTTTAAGTAGGTTGCTAGAGTTAAAGTTTTAGGTGAAGAACTTTAGAAGAGTAATGTTTGGAATGAATTTAGAATATTGAAAAGTGCTTAGGTTTGAAATTTCAAATCAGTCCAAGATAAGGAGAAAAAATAGGTGTTCTTGAAGAAATTGTTATCTTGAAGAAGAATTTTCAGATAACATTGGTTGTTTGATCCATCAAGAAGAAATAAAATGTGTGGAATTTTTTTTTTTTACTAGGTTATCTACTAATACCCCAAGAATATTCCAAAAGAAGTGTACAAAAGAGGGACCATTGGAGGGAATTTTGGCATTCCTAAGGGAATTTTTGGCCTTGTAAAAGCGGAATTTCAAGTCATATGCCCTGGAGGTGCCTAGGAAGTGCGAACAACCTGCTACAACAGTTCAAGGGAACCTTAAACCAGTAGCACTTGTGTTCCACATGCTAAAGCAGGGTGTCCAATGCAAATAACCCTTCCCTACTGCAGATTGAATTTCAAGCTTACAAATGTATTTCAAAACTTAAATTATGCCATTGCTCAAGGTTTGATTCTTTAGTTTTATTTTCTTGATACCTAAAATTATATTTTGTTCTTAAACTACTCATCAACTAGTAATTTATCTACCAAGTTGATTGATTAGTTCTTGAGTTCAATTTCTTTCAAGCTTTTCTCTTTTTAAATTTGTTATGAATTCTTGATTTAAGTCCTGAAGTAATTATTATATTGATTCTTTCAAATAAGAATTCATCTGACCTCAAGACACAATTGGTACCAAGAAAACTCATTGGAGTATAAATGATTTATCAATGTTTGTGGCACCAATTGAGAGAAAAATAAATGTGTGAACTTTGAGAGATTTTGTAGTTGATTTCTTAACTCTAACTAGTTTGTTATTTTTGTTTTTTGTTTTGTATTTCTTTTATTTGGTACCATGGATGACAACACCTCAAATTCTATCTTAGCAGCCTATGAATCTCTCAACGATAAGATAGATAACATGTGCGGAAGGATAGATAATATGATAGATTGTCTAAACTATTGTAACTCCAACCTTCAAGTTTCCTTGAGTTTACATAATCTAAGTTAACTTCAAGGTAACCAATCTAACTATAGCACTCTAGTAATTATGAGGCTAGTAGCAATCTAAGTGTGAGTGATAACTTATCTTCAGATTAGCCTAATGTCTCTTTACTTCATGATGATAATATACATGTTGAGAGCATGGATAAACTAGATGATCCTAATTATGACCTTATTGATCTTCTAGTAAGATCGATTTGTGTCTACCTAGTGTTGAAGCTATTATGTTGAGTGATAGTACATTGTCTTGCAAAAATTATGTGGTGGTAAATGAACCTCAAGTGAGTGATGATATTTAAAATATTGTTAATCAAATAGGAGTGATCCTCTATTTGCCATTGATGATGCTTAGGCTAGTGTAGAGGGTATAACTCTTTGTATTGGTAGTACTCTTAGGGGAAGGAAGTGTTGCCTAAACCCATGTTTATGGTCAATCTACCTATTTGACCCAGGTGACCACGTGGAATATGGCGGTTCTTATTCACCCCACTTAGTGTTTGTTCAAGATGACAAGCAAACCATAGTTGAGGTTGTTGGAACTCAACCCTATGACGGAGAGTCATTCTGGAAGATTTATAATCTATTTTAGGGACCAAAGTTGTGTAAGGTAAGGATCTCTAACAAATATGAGCATTTTATTAGAGGCGTTATGTGCATATTGAGACATGGAACCCATGTGAGCCTTCATGAGCTATTTATTAATTACCATGGTTCCTCTAGCCTTCCCTGTAGTCCAAATATCTTGAATAAACAAGTATCTTCTATATTATGGGGTTGCACACCCTTGATTTATCATTTTGATGCTTGGTTATATATTAAGTGTGTGAAACCTTTTCATGATATTCTGATTAGTTGTTCTAACTCTAATTCTCATGCCATGAAGATATTGTGTTTGTTTGTCCTTCTATTATTTTTCCAAGGTTTAGATTTAAGGTTGAATCCATTTCAAGAAGAGGAGGATGATACATGCCAAATAGGCATCAATGCTTTTGATCACACAAATCGAGGACGACACAGGGTGGTTCAAGATATGATAACCCTAAGTATTTAAGAATGTTCTTGGAGGAACTTCATTGAGCTCCTATTTAAATAATGTTGTATTTGGATGATATCTTGGAGCCGAAGAAAGTCATGGCACAAGGGATAAAGAGAGTCCTTTGGATTATTTCAAAAATAGACACTTTTGGAATATTTTTGAAATAAGTTCTATGTTCAAAGGCAAATACTATAAATAGGTTCCTCAGAAATTTTATTTCCTTAGTTTTTGGGATGAAATATAAATGATTACTCCTTTGCGAGGGAGTGGCACGCTTTAATTAGGTTGTGTTAAGCTTGGATTAGATTGTGTTTAATCTTCATTTAGAAACATTGGTTGCTTAGGAATTTGATATCCTTGTGATCTACGTAAGAGCTAGGTTCTCGTAGGTAATCAATGGGGGAGGTGTTTGTGTTTGATGCACCCTTTGGTTGACATTTTGTTATCTTCTTGTGTCAATCTATCTATTTTTTCTTCCTATCCTTTACATTATTATTCTCTCGATTTTGAATAGTAGTTTAATTTTTTGTTTCCATACTTTTCTCTCATATCAAGTATGTATAAAGAAAGTATAAACACCTTGTGTTGGCATGCAAGGCTCATAAGAAGATGAGGATGACAAAGTAGCATAGGCAGTGGTGTTTCATCTAATTGATTATTATTTGGCATTGAAGATATGTGTTTTTCTAGCTACAGATTTATGGGTCATTTTTTTAGGTTAGACTACTGTTGTGTTTTCTTATTGAAAGAGAAGAAGAGTATTAAGGGGTGGTGGGTCGGGCTATAAGGTATTGGGTTAGATAGATTTAAAAAGTGGGTTGGTGTTTTATATGGTTGGAAGGCCAATTTAGGCTTGAACAAATTAACTAACTTGGCTAAATGCTTGCAAATAAAAAATATTGAGATGAAATAAATCCCAACTAATTTTAAGCTTCTTAATTTTAACAAAAAGTTAAAATAATTATTTTGACACCAACTTTGATTTACTTTGAAAATAATATCATCCAAGTTTTCAATTTAGTCTATTTTAAAACAAAATTTAACGCCTATTTTAATAGAATTTCTTCTTAAAATATTTTCTCAAATAAAATTCATATAAATTTTAGGCAGACATTTAAAAATAGAACTATAGGTTTTACTTAAGAATGACTAGAATTATCCTAGAATTAATTTTGAAAAATCCTTAATTTTATCAAGACATTTATTTTAAAATTATTTAAAATTAAATAAACTCAAAATTAATTCAAAATATAGTCGATAAAAATTGGTTATCAATAGATATATATTTTGTTGTGAAGTGGCTCAGATATGATTATAGCTTGAGCACATATGATATGAAGTGGGTACCTCATTGGTATAATACCTGGACTCTAGGTTGTCGTGTGCAGGTATTGACTAGTTGGACAAAAGTAACACCCATTAACATGCATGTACAAATGAGTGATTATTAGGAGTTGATATGATTAGAGTAAGATTGATAAGATATAGATACTATAAAGTTATGAAATCAATGTGGACAAGATCCATATTTTATAATGTAACTGCTTATAATTGCATGGTTCTATGATGACTTGATAGGTCTTTTTTGTGACTTGATTGGACAAGATCTATGTTTTTTGATATGACTACTTGTAATTATTGGATTCGCAGATAAAGTGATAGGTTTGTTTGGAGACTTGAAAGGACAAAATCCCTATTTTGTCATGTGATTGCTTATAATTACAAGATTTCGTGATGACTTAATATTTCTATTTGCTGACATATATATTCTTAATTATTGATCCGACTATGTACAAATATTTGATTATTACTTTTTGTGGTGGACTATTTGATTTCTTGTGTTGTTGGGTAATGAAATTTAAATAAATATGCCCTCAAATGGGTTAATTAAATCACTAATTATTCCTTGTTTTATGATATTAAATGTATGTACTATTATTCCTTATTGTTGGGTGATTTGGGATATGAGTAAGAAATCTATAAGAGGCAAAAGTTGACTTAAGAGTAACCTTTAATGATGGTTAAACTACCAAAAAGTGATAATGGGAGTACGCAATTTTGATGAAGCTAAGTATTAGTAATCATGTTAGTGGTTGACAAACTCATGACAAGTGAAACAGATTGCTTAGTAACATTTCCTAAGGTCTAATCAGAATAAGAAGTATAATTCAAAATGTTCAAGCTTATAAAGAAAGCATAATGAGTGGTGTGACCTTTTATGTGAGGTTGTTGTATGAGATTAGCATATTTATTTTGTTGATTTACATATGGTGTTGGGGGAACTATTTTTGGTCAAATAATGATGGCTACCAGTACCTGTGATGTACTGGTACTACTTTTGCTACACCATTTTTGGAGGTGCAGGTGTGTTATATAGGTTGATTGGAGTTTCTTGATTGAAATGACGAGTATCCATCATCAAATTTTGTATTTGTCATTCTTCATGTTGAACTTGTGTATGTTATTTTCTTGTCGTTACTTTGTATTAGAAGTTGTTGTACATGTTTATAATAGGTTTATAACGATTCATCCCATCACTACTAAAATTATCTCTAGTAAAGGTATATGAATCTCATTTATCTTTGGTGTTAGAATCAATTTGTTTCTATCAGAGTGCATCAGCTATGAATGAATGTCATGCAATACTCCTACAATAAATTTAAGTTGAAAGTATCCTTACCGATTTAGTTTTGGGCTAAGTGTAAACTAGGGTCAAGATAAAATTGCTCTCCTTATAGAATAAATGATGTTATGGTCCCAATACCCAATAAATTAAGATCTTTATACTTTTTTCTAATGAAACCTATCTTTCATTAACTCGGTTTCTAAGTAAGAAGTTATGACACCTTTTTAGAAGATTTATTGTGCTGAAAATCTTGGGTTGCGGTAGCGGGATCAGGCTACTATAGCATGAATTTTATCACTATAGTGTAAAATAGTAGTTTATAAGCTGATTTTGATGGGTTTCAGTTCATAAACTCAAAATATTTTGTTCCCCATCTCTAGAGGGAAATTTGCTCAAGGTTCGGTGGAAATTATTCTTGAGATAAGATTTTTACTCTGTTTTAACATCAATTAATTCGTTCATAGTCAAGAATCATTATAATGTGGAGTTATGGTTAAATTCTTGTGGTATAGAACATAGGCTTTTGAAATGATCGGGAAAACATATGGTATATGTATTTATCCTAGAATTGATTTTTGTTTGTAAATTAACTCTTCCTTAAGGGATATTGTAGCTCAAAAACATGAACTTTTATAGTTAGAGACCTTATAATGAAACACCCTACTTTTGGCCCTTGGAAACTTCCTAAGCTTTGAGCTTACATGTCTTGTAATGACTCATCATACGAGTCGTATGGTGTGTGTATTGTTCAGGTGACTCAACTCGTAAGGTGTCCAGTAGGAGATGATTGGTTTCTTATTGTGGTTAAGACTTGGTGGGTACGGGTCGTATGGTTTGGTGATGGTTCATTGGGTTTGTCCCTCACATAATTTGAAACTTAGGGACTTGACTTGGCTCTGAGTATGAGTGGCTCACTAAGAGTCGTGAGGATAGGGTATGAGTAGTACAGTCTAGTTATATATTGTCTGGTGTCTAACCCCTTTTAATTTTTTCTTAGGTACTACTGGACCATATGAGTCGTATGGTCTAGTCACAAATTGGGCAAATGAGTCATATTTTAGATAGAATATGGTGTCAAACCTTTTGTCTTAGATAAAATTTAAGGGTACCACTTGTACGATGTGGGTACCAGTTGAGGGGTCTAATTATACCCACCTACGGGAATATTTACAGTTTAAATTGGGGGTATTTTTGATATTCCCCTCTTAACTCCTTTTGACCCCATGACATAAAACACCTTTGGAGGCTTCCTTAACTTATTCATTTCAATCAAACACTCTCTAAACACTCTTAAATCTCTCTCAGACTCTTGGTTCAAGAAAAGACTAGGGTTTCTTTAAGGTGATCAATTAAGGCTCTCAATGGTTGGTTATCTCCATCATTATTTATGTCTAAGGCATGTTACTCCTCCCTCATTGTTAGTTAAACAAAAATCGTGCTTTAATGGATGATTTTCATGGTAATATTGTTATATTGATTTGGTTTTGAAATATATACTGGGGGTTTTGTTTTTGATCGATAGATAATGTTTTTCGATGTTTTTCTTATGGTTTTTATGTTATAATGGTGGTTTGAATAGATTGTTTCTTGAGAATGGTCAATTGTTTCTTGGTTTTGGTTTTGGAAACTATATGCCCTCAATATGTTTGATAAAATGCCAAAGAGATATATTTTGTCACATAGTTTGACTTTTATTGAAATCTTTGCATTGCATAGTATGGTAATGGAAGTTAAATTAGTTTTGTTGGTTTTAAATGATTTTGGAAACACCTTAGTGGCTATGGTTTTGGTCTAATAATAAATCATGTGGGCTACATAGGAATCCCCTAAGTGTTGGCTAGTGACAATTCTTACAAGCTATAGTCGGTATGACAAAACCACTTCATAATGCATTGGTAAGTAAATTTTGGAATTGGTGGTTTGATTATGTGCTAATGATTTTAATTGGTCAATAATGGTGAGTTGTGATAGCTAACCATAAAGGTGGGAGTCCGATGGACGAACACTAGAAACTAATGTTTGCCGACATAAGGGTTGGTCATGGTGACCATATGCGTGTGAGGTACATGGGAAACCCCTGAGTTTATACTTGTATATATGTATTATAGAGGGCGAAGGGTATAGGGGAATCCCCGACCCTTATCATATCTCTAGTTCGTGCAGCTACACGTACTAAGGCCCATTCAAGGGGTAACACTAGACGCATAAAGCCCATGGGTTATTTTAGGATGGTAAAGCTATACAACCTAGGTTAAAGTATTAAATGTATGCTAAGACTGTTCCCTTTCTGGACATAGTAGATATGTATTTCTGTATATGTTTACATATGGTTATTTAATTTTTCTTTGAATAATGTCATTATTTTATCCTTATTCCTTAGTACACTCTAGCATTTATTATGCTAACCATCTTCGGGCGCTATATTTCTTCGTGATGTAAGAACCGGCCATACTAATCCTCCTGCTGAATGACTTGGATCTAGGGACAGCTCAAAGCCAGATAGAAGTGGTAAGCTTCCATACTCTGGAACACTCCATTTCATAGTATGGACTTCTTTACTTTATTTTTGTTTCTTGGACTTTAATTTTGGCAATGGTTGGGGAAATGTCCTGATTGGATGTTCCTTGTTTTTGGTTAGAGGCTTTGTGTGACTACTATAGGCATGAGCGGTGTCGGTATTGGCGTCAACCTTAGTATTGGTATAGACATTAGGGTTGAAACCATTTTATAATTTGTTGGATGTTTTGTTGGTTATGGTTATGGAATTTATTAACGTCTTTGTTTTGTTATTTTTCTATATTGTTAAATGTTCAGATTTTATCCAACATAGTTTGTAGGAAAGTTATGGTTGGGTATTGGGGGTTGTCATATTTGTATCAGAGCCGTAGGTTTATTGTCAATTGGGAGTCCATAATGCCGTGTTGAGTAGAGTCTTTTGTAAGGGTGTTAGTGCCCCATACTGATAAGAGAGAGACTACAAGGAATTTAGGAATGTTTTTTTTTCTTGTTTTCTATTTTCGAGCTGTAGAGTCTAAGGTCTTGAACTCTCCTCTAATTCCTATATGTTTGCTTTTCAGATCATTCCTCCTAGTTGATATGAACCTCACAAGAACTCCTTTTCCACACCTAAGGATAATGTTAATGGGACCCATTCTACTTATAGGGTCTAGACTCGGTCTAGTGGTCCAATTTTATATTGTCCTGGAGTTCCACCAATTTCCTCTCGTCCTTTCCAAGCTCATCATGATGAACTGATGAACGTTGAGTTTCTTCAGTCTATTTATATGTTAGTACAATTTATATCTTCTCAATCTTAGCATGGTGTTCCTATTACTCGATCTTCTGTGGCCATAAGGGTTGGCCAATTAATGAGGTTGAACCCTCTGACCTTTAGGGGTGTTAGGGTTGAGAATGATCCTTATGTTTTTCAGGACGAGATGGAAATGACCTTCCATTTTATACATTCCATAAATGTGGAGGGCGTGGAGTTTGTCGCCCACTAGTTGAAAGATGTGGCATACTTGTGGTACAAGGATTGGGATCAGGTAAGGGGTGACGATGTTGAGTCATTTCTATGGGAACCTTTTTCTAATGCTTTTTTGGAATTCTTTTTTCCTTAAGAGTTGAGGGAAGTGAAGAAAGAGGATTTTGTTAATATTGAGCAAGTTAAGATGTTAGTTAAGGAATATGCCTTGAAGTTTCAACAATTATCACGGTATTCTCTAGAGTTAGTTTCTATCATGAGGGCTAGAATAAGGAAGTTCACTTTTGATTTATCCTGACAACTGATCTTAGAGAGTAAGGTTACCTTGTTAAACAATAATAAGGATATCTTCAGGTTGCTGATATACATGTAGTAGGTTGAGGTAGAGAAGAAGAAGCAGGCTGAGATAGTAGATAGGAAGGGAAAGAAATTTAGATTTGGTGAGCAGGGTGGTGGCCAAAAATAGAGTTGCATGGATGGTGAAAGATGGACCAAGAAAAAGCAGAGAAATTTTGGGTCTTACGCGACAGCTAGTGCTCCCTACCCAAAGCCATTGGGTAGCAGGCATCTACATGGTGGCGACAACTTTAAGGTACAGGGTTCCCAATCTCAAGATACTAAGGCTCAGTAAGCTCAATTATATCCTCCTTGTAGATTTTATGGTCATTTGTATTGGGGTTTCTGTGATGAGGGAAGGGACAAGTGCTTCAACTATGGTTAACCAGGGCACATGTTTAGAAACTATCCTATTGGTAAGGTTGATTCGGGAAAAAAAAGGTTCTAGTAGCCTCTTCTTTAGATTTGACACCAAAAGTTTCACCATTTGGCTTTGACAATGGTCGGAAACATCTTTATGCTCTCACTACTCGTCAGGAGTCTGAAGCATCGTCTGATGTTGTGACTGGTATGTCGAAATGATTTTCTCGTGATGTGTAGTATTTACTTAATTTTGGGTCTACTCCATCTTATATGACCCTATATGTAGTTGTGCATTTTTGTTTTGGTACCGAGGTTATTTCAAAGATTTTTCCTATTTGTACCCCGGTAGGTGACTCTATGATTGCTAGGGGAGTCTATAGGGGGTGTATGGTATCTGTTAGTAGTAAAGAAATTGTTGTGGATTTGTTTGAATTAGATATGGTGGATTTTGATGTCATATTGGAGAGGGATTGATTGCATGATTGTTATGCTTTTCTAGAATGTCAAACTCGTAAGGTTGTCTTTAAATTCCCTAATAAGTCGGTTATTGAGTGCGAGGATGATTCCCTAGCTCCGAATGGGGAATTTCATATTATATCTTATGTCGAAGACTAATCTCCAAGAGGTGTCTCTATCATCTAGTTTGAGTTAAATATTCAAACTCGAAGGGTACTTCTTTGCATTTTGTCCCTGTGGTGCATAAATTTCTTGAGGTCTTCCCTGATGACCATCCTGGTGTTCCTCCTGATAAGGAGATTGTGTTTGAGATTTATCTTGTTTTGGACACTCGTCCAATTTCTATTCCTCCATATAGTATGGCGCTGGCTGAGTTAAAGGAGATTAAGTGTAATGCCCCGATTGTCTGAATCGGAATGCTACACGGTGCTCATGACCCCGAGGGACCACAAGCAAACCCATGACTGATATCTGTACCTGTACAATGCATAATATACATATAATAGGCGCAAAACCTAAGCATGTATTCCATAAGGTTCAACGGAAGAGATATAGTAAAATCCATGGGGTAATGAATACCCAAAACAACTGAATATAAAACTGAATACTGAATCTGATAGCTAAATCTGACTAAATCTGAAAGCCTCTAAGTACTGTCTGAATAAGTAGTTGAAGGAACATGTCACCAACTAATTCCATAAAAGTGAACTGAAGTAATAAATGAATAAATCAAATCATATTATCCTCGAATGGATGAGGACTCACTGCAACACTACGACTGGAAAGCTACTGCTGGTCTGGAACTCGTGGATCTGGACCTATGGTGTAACATGAAAAGAAAGCACCATAGCGCAAATGGGTCAGTACAATTGGAGTACTGAGTGAGTATACAAGTGAGGTAGGCTAATGCAAAGGGTTTACATGCATAAATAATACTAACTTACTGACTAATATGAACGTAAGAGTACAAACATACATACATAGAACTGAGATCGTGAGTACGTGGTAGATAAATCTGTACGCTAATACATGACTGGAACTGTAGTTCTGATACATGAGCGACTGTGTCTGACAGTCCTGAATTAGGTAGAACTCTCTAAGTCCCATGCTATAACTGAATTTGACTGTATCTAACAGTCCTGGTATACTGATATCTGAAGAACTGTCTGGCTTCTTTTACTGAGACTGATACTGAAACTGTGGGAGGTAGTTGTTTAACTGACATGCCCCATGTATACCATTATGGCTAAGCTAGGGTCTAATCTCTACCCCAACTGGAGGGGTGTCAATAACGCGCCACTGGTAAGGACATTTGTGAGTGACCCTTATCTTGTAAGTACTCAAAGTGAGAACGGGGGGACCCTAAACTTACAGATTAAACCACCTCATCAACCCTAATCTGACAGGTTAAGATGTCTCAACCTACGCTAGCTACGTAGTTCTGGAACACAAGGATAACTGCTAAGAATCAGACCCTGAACTGGCAGGTAAGTTCCCATCCTTGGGTTCACTCGGTGCTAACTTCTTCTCCTATCTGAAGGGACTGAACATGATTCAACTGGCTGTACATTAACTGAATAACTAACATCCGTTTACTGACGGAGTAGTACTATTATCTGAGAGTTAACTGAGATCATGAGATTTCTGATGTTTCCTGAGTCACATGACTGACTAAGTTCTATAGAGTATAGCTTTACTGAGATTTATCGTGGAACATGACATGGCTCTAGGAACACAGCTGTATTTTTCGGGTACGAATACCCCCAGAACTCGATAGAAGGAAACTTGCACACATGACATGACTTGATCACAAGATTAGAGTCCACAATTCACAATATTATAAGTAGGGGATAGTATACTTCATGTATTTATTCAAATCTCAACATGGTAGGGACAGAATGGATATATTTCATGTATATAATTCATATTTCCATTATCACACATGATTCATGCCACAATAGCAACAACACATAAATAGCATGGAAATTCATATAGAAGTTATAGCTAATATAGACTTGTCATTTAGATATTATGGAACCATGTAATTATGAGTTTCTAGCATCCTAGGCATTTTATCAAACACCTTGCATGCATTCTTTAAATCATAGGTGGATTTCATACTTGCATCACATCAAACCACCTAAATTTCATGTTTTTCAACTAACAACCACATATATTTCATGAAAATATCTTCAGATATCATTTTGAAACTTAAACAGCAATCATCAACATGTACATGCTTATATCACCACAAAAAGTTTATAAAATAACATTTAAAAACACGGTTCTTGAGATCTATGAACGTATTGGATCCATAGATTAACACTACGCATACCTTAGATTAAGAATTCATGGAATCTACGGTTGAATTTTCTTGAAGCTTGAAACCCCAATGGAAACCCTAGACTTCTTCTTGACTGTTCTTGAGTGAATTTTGATAAAATTAATGTAAAGGGATGCTTTGGGGATTCAATACTGTGTTTAAAGAGTATATAGAGGGTTTTTTCAAGTTACCATATTGCCTTTGAGGAGTTTAAAGTGAAAACTGAAAACTACACAAAATATATCCCGATTTAGTGCCCAGCGCGATGCGGAGCTTGGTAAAATTACAATTATTGCGACTTGGAATATTGGAGCGAAGAAGGACTATCGCGGAGGCTTTATGGAAATTGACGAGTGCCATTTTGGCCTCTGGGGCGACGCGCCATTCACGGAAATGACATTCGTTTTACAATAGAAACTTAGAATAGCCATAACTTCTTCACCTGGTGTCCGTTTTAGGCGAATTTTGTATCGACGGAAAGATTATTAAATTATATATCCATTGGTAGGTCATGGGATAAAAAATTCATAGTAAAATGAGATATAGTCTCATTTGAAGTTGACAATACCAATATCTTTATCAAGAATTCAATCAGTAAGGAATGTTTTGATTCGCACAATAGCTAGGATATATTTGAGACCTTAATTCACATAAAACTTGATCATGAAACTACCAAGAAACCATGATGTACTATGCATGATCTTGGAACATGGATCTAATATTGAGTTGGACTTTTCAGGTTATTACAATATCTCCCCCTTGGGATCATTCGTCCTCGAATGCGACTTTACTTTTAGGGAAGAATAAGACAAGCCGAACATGAACTAAATATGAAGGAATAAAACATGATCTCATGACTGAAATTCTAAACATAATAAACTCATGCAGATCTGAAGCATGGATAACTGGTACATGGATGCGTAACTGAGCAATCTGATAAACTGAGCTTCTCAAGATGAGAATACATATCTGATGCATGACCTTATAATTGAACTGATACTTGAATGCATGAATAAGTATGCAATGGTAATAAATACCATGTTTAAATTGGTGACATTAACATGAAATAGAATAAGCTTAAGGAGAACTATTACCTTGAGCTTGATCTGAATTTGCGGGGAAGAGGTGAGGATACTTGGTACGCATATCTATTTCTGTTTCCCAAGTAGCTTCTCCCTCATGAGACTGATTTCACCAAAGAACCTTAACTAGAGGTACTTTTTTGTTCCTCAATCGATGAGTCTGATAGTCTAAGATTTCGACTGGAATCTCTTCATAAGAGAGGCTGTTCTAAATGTCATTGCTCTGAACAGAGACTACAATTGATGGGTCACCTATAAACTTATTGAGAAAAGAGACATGGAAGATTGGATTAACTGAGGCTAGATATAACAAAAATTCTAGCTCATAAGTTACCTTGCCGAAGCGATTGAGAATCTTGAAGGGACCGACATATCGGGGACTGAGTTTCCCTTTATCGCAAAACCTCTTCACTCCTTTCATGGGAGGGATATTAAGATAGACATATTTGTTGACCTCAAACTCAATATCCTTCCTACGAACATCTGCATAAGACTTCTGTCGGCTCTGAGTAGCCCAGAGTCTCTCTTTGATAAACTGAACTATCTCTAAGGCGTCGAATACTAAGTCAGGACCTATGGCTGAGGCCTTACTAACTTTAAACCAACTGATTGGAGATCTACATATCCTACCATAGAGAGCTTTGAATGGAGCCATCTGAATACTGGAATGATAGCTAATGTTTTATGCAAACTCAATCAAGGCCAAGTGGTCATCCCAACTTCTCTTGAAATCAATTGCACATTCCCTTAGCATATCTTCAAGAGTTTGAATGGTCCCTTCTTCTTGACCATATGTCTGAGGATAAATCGTTGTACTGAGATGAACATGGGTACCGAGACCCTTTTGGAATGCTTTCCAGAAGTGAGAGGTGAACTGGGTACCTTTGTCTGAGATGATAAATGAGGGAACACCGTGTAATCTGACCAACTCCCTGATGTAGAGTTTGGCGTAATCCTCGGCTAAATAGGAGGTACAAACTGGAAGAAAATGGGATGACTTGGTCATTCTATCTACAATGACCCAAATAAAATCATGCTGATGACTAGTTCTAGGCAAACCCATCATGAAGTCCATGTTCACTTCTTCCCACTTCCAAGTAGGAATGGTGAACTCCTGCATGGAACCACTAGGTTTCTGATGCTCTATCTTAACCTACTGACATGTACATTACTTAGCCACAAACTCTGCAACATCACTCTCCATCCCACTCCACCAATAGATCTCCCAGAAATTGCGGTACATCTTAGTGGCCCCTGGATGAATGGAGTGTAACGCACCATGCGCTTCTGCAAGAATTCGTTGCCTCAAGTCATCTACACCTGGAACACACAAACGACCCTGACACCCAAGAACACCATCTCCCCCTTGGGAGAAAACTTGAACTTTCTGATTCTGAATTGACTCTTTCATCTTGACAAGGCTAGGATCCATGTCTTTCTTTTCTTTCACCATAAAAACTAGATATGACTCTGAACTACTCTGAACACATACACTACCCTCTGAAGAGTCAACTAAGAAAACACCTAGTCTGGAAAGCTGATGGATTTCCTGAGCTATCTTTTTCTTGCTATCCTTAACGTGAGAAATACTACCCATGGAGAGTCTACTGAGAGCATCGTCCATACTGTTGGCCTTAGCCGGATGATAAAGAACACTCATGTCATAGTCCTTCAAGATCTCTAACCACCTTCTCTGATGAAGATTGATATCTTTTTTAGAAAAGACATACTAGAGACTCTTATGATCTGTGAAGACGTCTACATGAACTCTGTAAAGATAATGCCTCCAAATCTTCAAGGCAAAAACTGCGGCTGCTAACTCAAGATCATGAGTATGATAGTTCTTCTCATGGGGCTTTAATTTTCTAGAGGCATAGGCTATGACCTTACAATGCTGCATGAGGACACAACCTAAACCCACTCTAGATGCATCACAATATACTATGAACCCATCTGAACCATCTGGAAGAGCTAGAACTGGAGTTGTAGTGAGTCGAGTCTTCAATTCCTGAAAACTCTTCTCGCATGAATCTGACCACTAAAATTTGACCTTTTTTAGGGTCAATCTGGACATAGGAGACACAATATAAGAAAATTCCTCAACAAACCATCTATAATAGCCAGCCAAATGCAAGAAACTCCTGATATTTGTTGGAGATATGGGTCTGGGCCAGTTTCTTACCGCTTTGGTTTTTTGAGGATCTACTCTAATGACCTTACCAAAAATAATATGTCCAAGGAATGTTATTGATCTTAGACAAAACTCGCACTTACTGAACTTGGCGAATAACTGATGATTTCTGAGGGTCTGAAGAACAATTTTGAGATAGTCTGAATGATCACGCTCAGTACGAGAATAGACCAGAATATCATATATAAAGAATATGATTAACATGTCCAAGTACTTCTTGAATACACGGATCATCAAGTCCATGAAAGCTGCAGGGGCATTGGTTAGACCAAAGAATATGACTAGAAATTCGAAGTGACCATACTGAGTACGGAAAGATGTCTTCGGGATGTCACATTCTCTAACTCTGAGCTAATGATAGCCTGATCTGAGGTCTATCTTGGAGAAATAACTGGCACCCTGAAGTTGGTCGAACAGATCATCTATTCTGGGAAGTGGATACCTATTCTTGACCATAACTTTGTTGAGCTAACGGTAATCAATACACATCCTGAGAGAACCGTCTTTCTTGCACACGAATAAGGCTGGCGCACCCCATGGGGATACACTGGGCCTGATGAATCCCTTATCTAAGAGATCCTTCAACTGATCTTTCAGTTCCTTAAGTTCTGTTGGTGCCATTCTGTATGGAGAGATAGAGATAGGCTGAGTATATGGAAGAAGGTCTATGTCGAAGTCTATTTCCCTTTCGGGAGGAATACCTAGAAGATCTTTGGGAAATACATCTGAATATTCACTAACCACTGGGACTGATTCGATACTGGGAGATTCGGAACTGGAATCTTTAACATGCACGAGATGATACATACACCCTTTAGAAATGATTTTCCTTGCTCGGAGGTAGGAAAGAAGCTGACCTCTGAATGCTGAAACACTACCCTAAGATTTAGCGCCTGGCACTTTGTCTTTGCTGTCGTCTCTGAATTTTATCACTGGGGCACTAGTGGAGGAAGGAGCTGGAGCTGCTGACTTTGGCCAAAACTGTGAACGGTTCTCTCCCTCTAATTTGGGCTGAGCAAAACTGAAACTGCCTAATTTTGTTGTCTTGTTCTGCCTCTCTCTAGTCCTAACCTTTTGCTCCTCTATCTGCTCAGCATGGTTCATGAGTCTAGCTAAGGTCATATCACTGTTCAGCATCGCAGATCTACACTAATTAACCACGCTATCGTTCAACCCTGAAATGAACTTGATAATCTTAGCCCTATTGTGTGCAACCACATGATGGGAATACCTGTCTAGATGAGTAAATCTGAGAGAATACTCCATAACCATGATATTTACCTGACTGAGGTTGATGAACTCAAGAACTTTGGCTTCCCTCAGATCTTGGGGAAGAATCTGTCTAAGAAAGCCATGACAAATTCGTCCCACCCACTGGGACTTGCGCCATCTACCCTCTCGGACTTCCACTATTTGTACCAAGTGTGAGCCACATCTTGGAACTGATATGCAACTAACTCAGCATTATAAACAGAAGTAACACCCATGATGTTAATGACCTTCTAAACTTGGTCAATGAACTTTTGAGGGTCTTTATCAGACTTAAACCCATAGAAATATAGAGGGTTCATTTGGGTGAAGTACCAAATCCTAGATGCTATGGAATTTGCCACTAGATTGGCCAGAATAACTGGTGGCCTTTCATTTTGAGCAGCCACATACTGAGAAAGTATGATGAATACGACTCTAAACTCCGCATGAGAAACATGTTCGTCCAAAGGATCTTTGGGATTAGGACCTGGCTGGTTTCTTCTCTTTGGGGTCTTATTCTGAGACAAGAGAAGAATGAATTAGACTAGGAGTTTAACTTGAAATTATGCTCACTAGCATGATATGAATATTGAAAGAAGAGAAACTATTCCTAAAATATCTTATAACCTCCTGTATGTAAATGAGGCACGCAACAGACCCATGCATAAGACTCTACTAGATATGGCTTTCAAAATTCCTAGGACTCCATTGAACCTTAGGCTCTGATACCAAGTTTGTAACACCCTAATTTTCTGAATCAGAATTCTTCACGGTGCTCATGACCCCTAGGGACCACAAGCTAACCCATGACTGATATTTGTACCTGTACACTTCATAATATAAATATAATACGTGAAAAACATTAATATGTAGGACATAAGGTTCAACTAAAGAGATATAGTAACATCCATGGGGTAATGAATACCCAAAATAACTGAATATAAAACTGAATACTAAATTTGATAGCTAAATCTGACTAAATTTGAAAGCCTCAAAGTACTGTCTGATTATGGAGTTGAAGGAATATGTCTCCAACTAACTCCATAAAACTGAACTAAAGTAATAAATGAATAAATCAAATCATATTATCCTCGAATGGATGAGGACTCACTGCAACACAACGACTGGAAAGCTACTACTAGTCTGGAACTCGTGGCTCTGGACCTATGGTATAACATGAAAAGAAAGAATCATAGCGCAAATGCGTTAGTACAACTGGAGTACTGAGTATACAAGTGAGGTAGGCTAATGCAAAGGGTTTACATGCATGAATAATGCTAACTGACTGACTGATATGAACGTAAGAGTACAAACATACATACATAGAAACTGAGATCATGAGTACGTGGTAGCTAAATTTGTACGCTAATACATGAGTAGAACTGAAGTTATGATACATGAGCGATTGTGTCTTATAGTCCTGAATCTGGTAGAACTCTCTGAGTCTCGTGCTATAACTGAATTTAACTGTATCTAACAGTTCTTGTATACTGATATCAGAATCAGAAGAACTATCTGAGTTCTTTTACTGAGACTAATACTGAAACTGTGGGAGGTAGCTTTTTAACCAACATGCCCCATGTATACTATTACGGCTAAGCTGGGATCCAATCTCTGCCCCGACTGAAGGGGTGTCAATATCGCATCACTGGTAAGGACAGTTGTGAGTGACCCTTATCTGGTAGGTACTCAAAGTGAGAACGTTAGGACCCTAAACCGACAAGTTAAGACACCTCATCAACCCTAATCTAACAGGTTAAGATGTCTCAACCTATGCTGGCTACCTAGTTCTGGAACACAAGGATGACTGCTAAGAATCACACCCTGAACTGGCAGGAGAGTTTGCATTCTTTGGTTCACTCGGTGCTAACTTCTACTCCCATATGAAGGGACTGAACATGATTCAACTGGGTGTACATAGATAGAATAACTGAAATTCGTTGACTGACGAAGTATTACTATTATTTGAGAGTTAACTGATATCATAAGATTTCTGATATTTCCTGAGTCACATGACTGACTGAGTTCTATAGAGTATAGCTTGACTGAGATTTATCGTGGAACATGACATGGCTCTAGGCACACAACTATATTTTTCAGGTATGAATACCCCCAGGACTCTATAGAAGGAAACTGGCACACATGACATGACTTGATCACAAAATTAGAGTCCACAATTCATAATATTATAAGTGGGGGATAGTATACTTCATGTATTTATTCATATCTAAACATGGTAGGGAGAGCATGGATACATTTTATGTATATAATTCATATTTACATTATCACACACGCTTCATGCAACAACAACAACAACATATCAAAAGCATTGAAATTCATATGGAAGTGTATAGCTAATATGGACTTGTCATTTAGATATCATGGAACCATGTAATTATGGGTTTCTAGCATCCTAGGAATTTTATCAAACACCTTTCATGCATTCTTTAAAGCATATGTGGATTTCATATTTGCATCACATCAAACCACCTAAAGTTCATGTTTTTAAACTAACAACCACATATATTTTATGAAAACATCTTTAGATATCATTTTGAAACTTAAACAACAATCATCAACATGTACATGCTTATATCACCACAAATATTTTAGAAAATAACGTTTAAAAAAATGGTTCTTGATCTCTATGAACGGATTGGATCCATAGATGAACACTATGCATACCTTAAATTACAAATTCGTGGAATCTACGGTTGAATTTGCTTGAAGCTTGAAACCCCAATGGAAACTCTAGACTTGTTCTTGAGTGAATTTTGATAAAATTAATGTAAAGGGATTCTTTGGGACTTCAATACCGTGTTTAAAAAGTATACATAGGGTTTTGGGAAGTTACCATATTGCCCTTAAGGAGTTTAAAATGAAAACTAAAAATAATGCAAAATTTATCCCGATTTAGGGCCCTGACGCAATGCGGAGCTTGGTAAAATTCCAATTATTTCGACCTGGAAGCTTGGCGCGAAGAAGATCTGTCACAAAGGCTTTCTGGAAATTGACGAGTGCCATTTTGGCCTCCGGCGCGACACGCCATGCACTGAAATGGTATTCGTCTTACAACAGAAACTTAAAATAGCCATAACTTCTTCACCGAGTGTCCATTTTAGGAAAATTTGGTATCGACAAAAATCTTATTATATTATATATCCGTTGGTAGGTTATGGGATCAAAAATTTGTAGTATAATTAGAGATATTCTCGTTTGAAGTTGACGATACCAATATCCTTCTCAAGAATTCAATTGGTAAGGAATGTTTTGATTTACATAATAGATAGGACATATTTGAGGCCTTAATTCACATCAACCTTGATCATGAAACTACCAATAAACCATGATGTACTATTCATGAGCTTGAAATATAGATCTAATATTGAGTTGGATTTTTTGAGGTATTATATTAAGGAGTAGCTAAATATTGTTTTAGCTAAGAGTTTCATCTATTATAGAATATCCCCATAGAGTGCACAGGTGTTGTTCGTGCATAAGAAGGATGGTTCCTTTTTGATGTGCATTGATTACCGAAAGTTGAATAAGGTGACGGTAAAGAATGAGTACCCTCTTCCAAGGATAGATGATTTATATGATCATTTGCATGGTGCTATGATTTTTTCTAAGGTTGATCTTTGATCTGGGTATCCCCGGTTAAATATTAAAAAGGAAGATATACCTAACACTCACTTTCGTACTCGGTATGGGCATTTTGAGTTTCTGCATTTTGGGTTGACTAATGCCCTGATGGTATTAATGGATTTGATGAATAGGGTCTTCCGTCAGTTTTTGAATTTTTTTCTTACTGTCTTCATAGATGATATTTTGGTGTACTCTAATAGTGCAATGGATCATGCTAATCACCTCTGTTTTATTGCAGGCCTTTAAGGAGTAGAAGTTGTATGCCAAATTTTTGAATTATGAATTCTAGCTGAAAACAGTAAGTTTTCTAGGGCATATCATTTCTAGTGATGGGATCATGGTAGATCCACAGATGGTTTTTCCGGTTAAAGTGTCCTAGACCCACGACTCCAACCGATATTCTAAGCTTCTTAGGTTTAGTTAGTTACTACAAGAGGTTTATGGAGATTTTTTCTTCTAACTTCCCCATTAATGAAGTTGACTACGAATAAGGCAAAGTGTTTGTGATTGGATGCTTGCGAGGGTAGTTTAAAACAACTGAACGATAAGCTAATATTAGCTCTGGTTTTGACTTTTCCTGAAGGCATAAATGTATTTGTGGTATATTTTGATGCATCCTGTGTGGGGATTGTCTACATTTTGATGTAGCATAGTAAGGTGATAGCTAATGCCTATAGATAGCTGAAGGTAAATGGGAGGAACTATTTAACTCATGATTTAGAATTGTTAGCTATCGTGTTTGCATTGAAAATCTTGCATCACTATTTGTACGGATTGTATATGGACATCTTTTCTGATCATAAGAGCCTGCAGTATGTGTTTAGTCAAAAAGAGATTAACCTCAAGCAAAGTGGATGGCTCAAGCTTCTCAAGAATTATGACATAAGTCTTTACTACCATTCAGGTAAAGCTAATGTGGTTGATGATGCTCTTAGCAGGTTATCCATAGTGTGTCTAGCTCATGTGGATAAGGAGAAGTACGAGTTGGTGAAGGATATTCACTATTTGGCTAACCTTAGAGTTCATCTCTTGGACTTTGAGGATGGTAATATGTTCGTTCATAAAGATGTATAGTCATCTCTGGGTGCTGAAATTAAAGAGAAAAAAGTGTTAGATCTTGTGTTGATAATGATGAAGGGTGATGTTGGAGGTCAGAAGTTGATGTCCTTTGAGATTAGTGGTGATGGTCTTTTGCGGTACCAAGTGAGATTATTTGTTCCTAGCATCAATAGTTTGCGAGAAATGATCTTGGGTAAGGCGCATGAGTCATGCTATGTTGTTCATCCTGGTTTGTCAAAAATGTATCATGACCTCAAGGAGATTTATTATTAGAACAATATTAAGCGGGATGTGGATAGTTTTATGGCAAAGTGCATGGTGTGCCATTAAGTGAAAGTTGAGCACATAAGGCCCAAAGGATTGCAACAAGAGATTGAGTTGCCTGTGTGGGAGTGGGAAGTGATCAATATGTTTATTACCAAACATTCTTGGTATATAAATCAATTTGATTAGGTTTAGGTCATCATAGATAAGATGACAAAGTTTGTTCACTTTTTTCCAGTAAGGACTAACTTCTTGACTAAGAATTATGCAAGGTTATATCTCTATGAGATTGTGATATTTCATGAGGTACCAATTTCTATCATCTCAGATCGTGGTACATAGTCTTCATCTCACTTTTGGCAGTCATTTTAGAATGATTTGGAGACCAAGGTAAGTCTTAGTACTGCTTTTCAGCCGCAGTCAGATGGGCAAGAAAAAAGGACATTCAGACGTTGAAGGACATGCTTTGAGATTGTATGATTGACTATGATGATAGTTGTGTCGAGCATTTTCCTCTTATAGAGTTTGCTTACAATAAAATCTACAACTCTAGAATTGTGATTACCCATTTGAAGCTTTGTATGGTATAAGGTTTGGTTTTCCTATTGGATGGTTTGTATGGTATGCCATGGACAATGTGAGGGTAATTTGGGATAAGCTTAAGGCTCCCCATCGTTGCCAAATATCTTATACGGATGTGAGGTGAATAGAGTTAGAGTTTGAGGTTGGGGACAAGGTGTTCTTGAAGTTGTCATCCATATAGGGAGTGATGCAGTTTTTAAAGAAGGGTAAGCTCAGTCCCTAGTATGTTGGTCCTTACTTGGTTTAGTGAAGGGTTGGCAATGTTGCTTATAAGTAGGAGTTGCATTCTATTTTGAGCTCCATTCACACGGTGTTCCATGTTTCTATGTTGAGGAAACATATGGGTGATTCATTATAAATTATTCCTATAAAGAATATTGGCACATTAGATTCTCTATCTTATGAGGAGATCTCGGTTGAGATCTTATATCGACGGGTTCATTGATTATGGACCAAGGATATGGCCTCTGTAAAGAATCTAAGAAGGAACCACAAGGTTTAAGAGGCTACTTGGGAAGCTAAAGAGGACATGAAGTCCAAGTATCCATTCATATTTACTAGTTTCAAAAATTGATATGAAATGTATGTGTTCTTCATCATACTTTTGTTTTCTAAACATAGTTAAAGAAAATATTGATATCATTGCATATTTGTTTCTAACTTAGTTAAAGGTCAAAATTGAGGTGTTAAGGTGTCACTTGTGTTGGTACTACGTTGTTCCATAATTCGAGAATGAATGATACAAGTGGGGGAGAATTGAAACACCCTGGGTTTTGGACCTTACAAATTTCCTGATATTTGAGCTTAGTGGTCATGTAAAAACTCATTATCCGAGTCGTATGGTTTGGGTACCAGTCAGGTGACCCAACTCATAAAGTGTCCAGTGGGTGATGGTTTGTTTTCTGTTGTGGGTACGACTTGGTGGGTAAGGGTCATATGGTTTTGTGATGGGTAATTGGGTTGCTTCTTCACTTAATCTAAAACTTAGTGACTTAACTTGGCTCTGAGTATGAGTTTCTCACTAAGAGACATGAAGATAGGGTACGAGTGGTATAGTTTAGTCATATGTTGTCCAGTGTCCACCCCCTTTTGATTCTGTCTTGGGTACGAATGGACCATACGAGTCATATGGTCTTGTCATAAGTTTGGAAAGTTTGTCATATGTTTCACAGAATGTGGTTTCCAACTTTCTGTCTTGGATATAATTGGAGGGTACATTCATATGATGTGGGTATGAGTTGAGGGGTGCAATCATACCCACCTACGAGAAATTTTATTGTTTAAGTTGGGGGTATTCTTACATTTTTTCTCTTAAACCCTGTTGACCCAACAACATAAAGTCCCTTTCGAGATTTTCTTAACCTATTATTTTTAATCAAACATTTTCTAAATACTCTTAAATCTCTCTCAAGATCTTGGTTCAAGAAAAGGATAGGTTTTCATCAAGGTGGCCAATTAAGGCTCTCAGGGGTGGTTTCTCTCCGTCTTCCTTGGTGTCTAAGGCATGTTACTCCTCCTTCATTGTTAGTTTAACTAAAACCATGTTTTAACGAATGGTTTTCATAGTAATATTGTGGTATTGATTTGGTTTTGAAATATATGTTGGGGTTCTTGGTTGGATAATGTTTTACCATATTTTTCTTATGGTTTTCATGTTATAATGGGTATTTGAATAAATGGTTGCATGATAATGGTCAATTGATGCATTGATTTGGTTTTGAAAACTTTATGCTCTCAACATGTTTGATAAAATTCCAATGAGAATAATTTAGTCACATAGTTTGACTTTTATTAAAATCTTTGCATTGCATAGTATGGTAATGGAACTTAAATTGTTTTGGTTGGTTTTAAACGCTTTTGGAAATGCCTTTATGGATATGGTTTTGGTTTAATTGGAAATCATGTGGGGTACATGCAAATCCCCTAAGTGTTGTCTGGTGTCATTGCTAGCAAGATATAGTCAGTATGACGATACCACTTCATAATGCATTGATAAATAAATTCTAGATTTGGTGGTTTGACTATGTGCTAAAGGATATAATTGGGCAATAATGGAAGATTCTGATAGCTAACCGTGAAGGTGTGAGTCTGATTGACAAACACTAGAAACTCATGTTTGCCGAAATGAGGGTTTTTCATGGTGACCATATGCTTGTAGGGTCCAAAAATTCCCCTAAGTTTATACTTGTATATATGTATCATTAAGGGAAAAGGGTATAGGGGAATCCGCGACCCCTATGATATCTGTGGTTAATGCAGCTACGCGTACTAGGCCTATTCAGGGGAAACACTGGACCCATAAAGCCCATGGGTGGTTTTAGAATTATTAAGCTACAAAACCCAAGTTAAAATTTTAAATTCATGCTAAAACTATTCCCTTTCTCGGCATGGTAGATATGTATATATGTATGTGTTTGCATATGGTTATTTAATTTGTCTTTGAATAATGGCATTATTTTATCCTTATTCCTGAGTACACTCTAGCGGTCATTATGCTAACCGTCTTTGGATGCTGTATTTCCATGCGATGTGAAACTGGCCATACTACTCCTACTATTCAGTGACTTAGATTCAGGGACAACTTAAAGTCAGACTGATGTGGTAAGATTCCATACTCTGGAAGACTCCATTTCATGGTATGGACTATTTTAATTTGTTTTTGTTTATTGGATGTTGGTTTTGGCTATGGTTGGGGGTAGGTATCGACCTGATGTTCCTTATTTTTGGTTAGAGGCTTTGTGTGAATACTATGTGCATGGGCGGTGTCAATATTGGTGCCACCCTTGGTATTGATATCGACATTGGGGTTGACACCGATTTAATATTTGGTTGGATGTTTTGTTGGGTATGTATATGGAATTTTCTAATATCTTTGATTTATTATTATTCTAAATTATTATCTGTTTGAAATTCATCAGACATAGGTTGCAAGACGGTTATGGTTCGGTATTGGGGATGGTCTTAGGTATAGGTTGGACTTGAGTCACCCGACATGATTAGGACCTAATTTGGGTTGTGTCACCTTTATCTTTAAAGCTCTATCAATGGAGATGGGTTGAGTATGAGAGCTAGTTAGTGGTTAATTGGACTTAGACTATTGTTATAGACCTTAAACAAGGGTAGAATTAGTGGGTTTGAATTCCACAAAGTATTTATTTGAGGAGTAATTTATTAACTGATACATTGGTTGTTTATTCGATGATTTAGCCTTCATAAATATGAAGAAGAAGGAAATCATATGTTGTATAGCTTACTTGTTACAATAGCTTGGTTCTTAATTAGGTTCAGGTGTATGAGTCGTAGAGTGTTGTTAGAAATCATACACGTCATATAGATTTCATGAGAGAAATCATGCTTAGTAATGTGGAAACTATGTTTGGATGGATATTTAATGACCCTCTAGGTCATTTCCTCAATTTTTGCGTATTTTTGTCATTTTGAGCATTTTCAAAGTAGCTACACATAATTTATAACTTGCCAAATTTGTCGGTTTAGTTATCTGACAGTTTTTTTGGGTTGCAAGCATATTTTCTTATTTTGGAGCTTTCGTTGTTAAGATTTTGGTTCCAAACCAAAAGTCCTAGTAAACGACCTCAGATGAGAATTCCAAAAGAACCATCTACTTCAAAACATTGATTAAAGGATTAGGGACCCTTGGTTCAGGTCCTAAGGCTTCCTGACTTAGTTTGTGCTATTAGGTGGATTCTTTGAAAAGTGAACTATAGGTGTGGGCCTGACATTTAGTCAAAACAATCTCAGATGAAAGGTTTGATGGTTCTTTTGAGATTGAAATGTTGAAGGTGGTATGATAGCATATTTTATTTGTCCCTAAGGGGTTCCGAACTAATCCCGAGCACCCGATTGCAGTCCATTTTTGACTTAGCAAAATCTAGTGCCTTATATCTAGATTAAATGCTTTAGCGGTCAAAGAGCTTCTTTAGTGACCATTAGACACTTAAATGGTTTGGACATTAGGCTAAGGTCTAATTGAGTGGTCTAGGCCTGCTTAAGCTAACATCGATTTAATAGTAAGGAAACTGCTTTAGCGATGCCCACATCTATAGTGCCTAACCACTTTAGTAAACTTGTGTCGCTTAAGTAGTAGGCGCTTAATCGGACAAGTGGATATTTTAGTGGAACCTTGGGGATTGTTAAATCCCTTTTCTTCATTCGATTTGGCCAACATTTTCTCCATTATTTTCCACCATTTTGGATCTTAAAGAGTGGGAAAGAGTGGATAATTATCCATTGAAACTAAGATAAGTTAGCCTAACACTCCTTGGTCATTTCCTATAATTTATCCCATAAAATTCCATCCCATTTCATTGTAAATTATTAGATATTAGGTCTTCAAATCCATAGAACTTAGGGGTTGATTTGAGACCTGATTTATGCACCATTCGTGCTCAACATAGGAGCATAAATTCCTTTTCCTTTGAGGTTTCTCATGACAGATTCAATTTTAGATTCCATATGTGTTCCTTGTAAGTCAATTCTACTATCTCGACATATTATTTAGCAATATGGATCTTATTTTACACCTAATGACATGTAAATTTCTAGTTTGATAGTTTGGTAGCATTTTTGTACCGTAGAGCAATGGCGGGCAATTAGAGGATATTCTAAGGATTTTGGTTTGACATCACAGTAGGATTTAATCTACTCTTCTTCATAATATAATGTAATATATATATATATATATATTACATGCTATGTAAGGATGATATGATATGATTATGGGTAAGATACTGTGACATAGAAATATTTAAGAGTTTGGTGATAGAAGGGTTAACCGACCCTTAAGGTGAAATACATTTTATAATGATAGGAGACAGCCATCCTAAATTATAAGATTTCTAACCATAGATGATGCTAATTATCCCTTAGTATAAGATTTATCACTTGAATTAGTGTATTGGATCATAGTTTCCCCAGATTGTAGTATTAACTTTATTCTAGTTCTTTAATATTGGGCCCAAGCCATGGCTACAATGCTACTTGGTCTCCAGGTGAGTATTATTTCCTTATAAAGGATACGTCTTTAATGAATAGAGGATTGGTTGATTTTTATAGTATTGTTAGGATATTGGTGATAGCATTGATAAGTGTTGGTACATTCATGCTAAATTAGTGGTAGGATTTTTATTTAATCATGATTTTACTATTGTTTTTAAAAGAGGAATTTATCCCTACATTCCACTTTAAAAAAGATTTAAATATAAGGGGAATCATACCCTTAATGGATGATTTATGAGACTTTGGACCTAAAAATAAGGTTTTGGAAATTAGACAAAGATTGATATTGATCCATAGTTCATCCACGTTTTTACCAATATTTACTTTAGTCAAGAAAGATGCCAACCCTTTATACTCTTTGATACTGATTTAGTCTCAGAGTTGATATCGGGCAACGAATTGACAGACTTGCACTCTCTTAGCCACAATTTGATTTTGTGTATTTTTTATATGTATACATATCTTCGATACTATATGGAGTAGATTGATGATCATGACTATTAAAAATTCTGGATCAAAACAAGGTCAGTGTATATGGATATTCTCAAATCCCCGAGTGGTCCCTTTATTTTTTAGTCATCATTCCTGAGAAAAGAGGTCATCATAGGTCCTACCTTTGAAAGTTGTTGAACTTGAGGAGGTGTATACATTGGGCACATTATGGCACTTGGATTGTTATGGTACTATCAATTTACTTTGTATTCATTCATATGTATTACCTTTTACCAATATGTTTTTGGTTCTTATATCTATTATCCTTATGGGTGATTGCATAAAGTATAGGCTATGATTACTGTTTGCTCAATGTAGATTGAACCTTCTAGGTTTCAAGGGCCCCGATTAGGTATTGTTTTTCCGAACTAGTCGGTTAATGTTGTTATTGTTGTTAGTTTCTTATAGGCTGATTATAGACTGGTACTGAGGCTAGAGGTTCTAATATTTTTTCTTTTTAGGGTAATTTACATTACAGTTAGTAAATTAATGGTTAGACACTTTTACTATAGGCCATGTTTGTGCTAGCATTAACTTTCCTACTTGGTTAGGATTCCCCGAATAAGTTAGGTTGTACCTTTGAGTTAGTCTTGTATACCTATATATGAATATATATCTATATATGGTATTACCTTATATCCCTCTCTTACCTTCTTTGTTCATATTGTATATCAATACCTTAGCCTTGTATGCTATTATATATCCTTCTTCTACCCTTTTATTTTTATATTGGCTAGTGATATATGGTATAGTACTTTAGTTCTTGAGTGTGTCTAAAATTGGTTAGTATATTCATATTGCCTCTCTAGCTTTGTTGTGTTAGTTTCTTAGATAGTTTGCTACAGTTAAGATTCATGCTTTGCATCTTATTTATAAATGTATTGTACTCAAAGCTTAGTCGGTCGTTAACTACTTAGTACCATGTGTTTGGTACTAATGTAGCCCTTTTGTAGCTTGCAGATAATAGTATGAGTTGTCGTTATTGGTATGTGAATCGTGTGGAGAAGCTATGGATCTGAGATTTGGGGACATTTGAAGCATTACTACTTCCTCTTATGGATTAGACTAATCTCTACATTGTATCCAAATATTTGTTGTATATGTATATTTATTAAGTATTTGACTTTGTACCTTTATTGTATTAGAATCTCTTGTACTAGCTTCACCAACTCCTGGGGTTGCTTTATATATATTAGTCCCTTTCTTTTATTTATCTCATTATTTTCATCATTCTATTAATAGTTCATTACTAGTAGTATCAGACTATGGTTTCGCTTACCTACTAGTGGGTTATAGTCGGTGACATCATGACTTGAGAAATTGGGTAGTGACAAATTTGTATCAGATCGTAGGTTAATAGGTGTCTTAGTACAAGAGCTTAGTTTCTAGTAGACTTCTGTGGATTGGTGTGGAGATGTTTGTATCCTATCTTCAGTAGGCTATAAGACATTCTTAGGATATTCTATTCTTGACTCTAAGTCGTGTGTTCATATTTCTTTTAACCTCTAGTACATTCTTTAACTCTATTCTATTCTACATGGATTATATGAGGTTATCAATAAAAGTGGACGATACTATCACAGACATTTCTAAAGTTTCAACACAATATTGGACTAGGGAGTCAGAGGTTAGTATAAAATATCTTCATCATCACCAGGAGGATTTAGGGCCAACTTAGTCTTTCATAGAGTTTGTGATTGCGTTAGCCTTTCAAGATTTAGCGTTGGGGATTTTGATCCTTTTTACGGATACCTCATAGCTAAAGATAAGGTTTGGTTCATTGAGTAGTTCTAAGGCTAGAGTTGAGTTTCTTGGCATTCAACATGGTTCCTTATTAATTTCAGAGGATAAGATTGAGTTTCTTGAGTGGGATAGACATAACTCTATGATATATCCTTCAGATCAACAAATAGTGTGTAGATTTATTAGAGGATTAGCCTTGCCATATAGTTTGGCATCAGAGCATTTGATAGTAGCTTGATATTTTTTCTCTAAAGTTATTTATCATACTAGTCCATATAGAGAGAATGTATTGAGACATATAGAGGTGGCAGTAAGAGGCCATATCATCAATATAGCTCTATAAGTATTCCATTTTTGAGTAAGGATCCTCCCAGTTGGAATCAACTTCACTTGCATCCTTTCATTACCACATAGTTTGTGCTAGGGGATATAGATGGCTCTTAGATTAGTCATGGTGTTCACAGTGGGTAGTCTTCACATCAAACCTTGTAAAGTGTTCAACACCAATCATTACTCCATGGAGGTCATTCTGGATCAATTGGTGCAGCACCTCAGAGTGTTCTAAGTGCTTCCATTAGTTATGGCAAGATTGGAGTTTTGCCTAAAGAGTGACCCAAACATGAGCTAGTTGTTCCAACAGAGTCAACATATATTTTTTTCCATCTTAGAGATACTGAGGTATGCTATGATTACGAAGAGGATGGTTAATTCAGGAGGGCATTTTTGCATCATTAGTTGGTTAACCACTTGGGGCCAAAACATGTTTCTCTCTAGGTAAGGGCTTTAAGTTTTTTTCAGACTGTAAAAAGCTCTATCATTAGTACAGAGAGTGTCCCCAACATGGAATTTCTAATCATTTAGCTTATCCATATCATTCTCAATGTATTCTGACACCTTTGGTTAGAGGCAGTGTGCTTGGTGACACAATTGATGATTTTGACCCTCAGTTTGATTTTGGACCCGTTCAGATTCATACCCCTTTGGGAACATCGAGCTTATGATCTTAGATTTCCATCGTGATATGTACGCCCCTAATTTCTAATATTTTACTTTTTATTTTATTTGAATTGGAATTTTCATACCCATTGATGATTATATGCATTGGATAAAGTGGATCAGTGTTGCTATTTTCTTAAGGGTGTAGCATTTGGATTCGATTCCTATTTACCTTGGCATATTGGCCTTTTATGGCCTAGATTGGTACTTGTCATTGATTTTTATTTTTTATACCACCTACTCCTTATATTAGTATTTATATTGGTGTTGTTATGATTGTCATTATTTTAACATTGATTTCTTCATACTTAATAGAGAACTAGACTTACAATATTTAGTTAGAATTCTCTTCTTCAAGATTGTTGTTCATTGTCCTAGGTGGCTGGTGTGATTGAATGGTTTTCTCTCTTTTAGCAAGGTGAGGTTTGTTGTTTTTCTCTTCTGTTGGTGAGGTTAGATCGGTTTCTGGGTGGTCTATGAAGGTGGAATCATGCTGGCCTTCCATAGTTCTATTATGTTTCTAGAGTTAGCAAATAGGTTATATTATCAACTTTTAAATATGAGGTTCTAGGACTTGTCTTTTGGTTTACCAATCAGTTGTCCTTCTCTATATAGACCATTTTTGAGGTTAACCAGTTTGGGACTTGATCTTCCAATTTGTCAAGTTCATTCCCTAATATTGGTCTTGTTATCGATATCGAGAGGTCTTGGGCTTGCATTTCAGGTTTATGGGTCATCTTGTGGTCATAGTTTGATTTTGGTATTGGTGTGGAGCTGGATACCCCATTCTTAACATGATGTGGTTCTCGTTCTAGTGAAGTTAAGGGAGATGGAGATACATTAACTTTTCTTGTGACTGCTCCTTAAGTTAAGAAATTGGAAATTCATTATTTGTATTTGCCTGATTTATTTTTTAGTAGTGTCCTTGACCTTTGAATTTATGCAGAGATTGGTACTATATTGTGCTATGATGTGATTCATGGTTTGTTGAGTTAAAGTTGGAATAAAATAGAAGAATTTAGGAAATCCTCATTTCTATATTTTTTTAGCCTAATGTGACTTCGTGGAGTGATTCTCCTTAGTTATATGTGCCTATGGGAATTAATTTCTAAGATGGAGTAATGGTTTGACATGGTTCTGGCTAAGGTTGCATTTCTCTGAGTTGTTAGAGTTTTGGTTATCACTATTACAATTTGTAGCCTTGGTGAGTTCTTGGGTATATTTTGATAATTCATTCCCTCCAATATGTATGGTGTTTATTATTGTTCATTTATCATGTGGTTTATCTTTCGTTAATTTTCACTCTGTCAGAATCCAGTAGGCATATGCCTAATCTTGGTTAGTGATTGGTATAGAATTGCCGACTCAAGTTTGGAATCTTATCTCTTTCAAATGATGGCTTGATGGTTATGAAAAGTTTGGAGTATGGATGCTACCCATTTTCCAGATTTGTTTGGTATCTGAGATCGAGCGGTTTGGCGTTTGCATTCAGATTTCAGCTGGGAGTTGTACAACTTGGGTGTAACCTTCTTTTTTAGATTTTTCTAAGTTAGAGTTCAAATATAGGGTGGATAAGCCTATTGTTTAGATACCTATTCATTCTTTTTTGGTTCAAATGTATTGTGTTGGTAGAAACTCAGGTGATAGCTTGTTTACACTTGATGATGTTTTTTCACCTCATGACCTTGATTTTTAGTTTTCATCAAAATTTTATATTATCTACTTAACAAAAGTAGTGTGCTTGTGTTGGTCTTAACATGGTTTTATCATCAGTTGGTGGGGTATCTCAGTGTGGATCGTTCAATAGTGAGTGTTGGTGCTTCAGACTCCCGATGGTCTATTTTGAGGGTCATCCAACTAGTTAAAGCAATGCTAGTAGATTACAGACATTTGCCACCACCATTGTGTAACTAGGTATCACCTTATGGGCTTATCCTTGTTCTTAACATTATGAATTTTTGTGGATCAACTTCAACTCTCTGAGTTTAGTATGATAGGGTTGCACGGATAGGGATTTGATGACCTTCTGCTTTGTTTGGAGTGGATAACATGGTCAGAAAGGTAAAATAAATGTTATGTTTGGGTTTTGGAGTTGGTTGCATGATTCATGACTTGTATTGCCTTTGGATTGGATAAGTTTTTTCTTGGTTGTGTTGGTACCGGTATGGTATCAGTATGTTGTGGTTTGGATTTGCATGCGTCAACCATTCTCGGTTCAGTTGGATGCCAATAGGTTTTTGGGGTAGAGTTTTGGCTATTTCAGAAGTGAAGAAAAAAGGTAGGTTGAAAAAGGATACCTATAGAAAAATCTATTAAAAGCATTATTTCTTCTTGGAGGTTATCTAGGATTTGAGCTACGAGCATGCAGGCCCAGTATCTCATCCCTTTGAGCTTTTGTGATCTTTATATCCATTGATTTTTGTGGATAAAAGTCCTTTTAGTGGAGGATATTATAATGACCTTCTAGGTCATTTCCTCAATTTACATGCATTTGAGCCCTTCCACAGCAGCTAAAGGTCATTTATGCCTTATCAGAATTGTTGGTTCAATAATCAAACAGTTTGTTTGAGTTTTAGGCTCATTTCCCTATATTGGAGCTTTCATTAATAAAGAATCGGTCTTTGACCAAAACTCTAAATAACATCGTATGAAAATTCCAAAAATGCCATCAGCTCCAAAACATTGATTTTAGGTTTGGGAACCCTTGGGTCGAGTCTTAAAACTTTTAAACTCATTTTGGGATATTGGGTGGATTCTTTGAAAAATTGAACTATAGGTGTAGTCCCTACATTTTGTTTAACGATTTTGAAACAAAGTTTCGATGGTTCTATTGAGTCTATAATGTTGAATTTTGTATGGTAGCATAGCTTGTTTGCACACACGGGGTTCAGAACAAATACCGAGCAACTAGATAGAGTCCATTTTGGACTTGCTCAAATCAGAAGCCTAAATGTGATTTGACTACTTTAGCAGTCAAAGATCTGGTTTAGCGGCAGTCGTTTTAGAAACCCTTAGACGCTTTAGGAGAATTAGACATTTTTCTTAGGTCCACTAAAGCAGACATCGCTTTAGCCGTCAAGGGCCGCTTAAGCAGACATCGCTTTACCGACCAGGATACCACTTTAGAAATGCCTACATCCCTGGTTCCTAACAACTTTAATAGACTTGTGCCGCTTAAGCGGACAAGTGGCCACAATAGCGGTACCAGGGGACTGTTAAATTTCCATTCTTCATCCTATTTTCCCAAATATTTTATCTACTATTTAATACTATTTTTGAGTTTGAAGAGAGGGAAAAAGTGGGGAATCATCCATTGAAGCTAAAGTAAGTTATCCTAAAACTGCTTTGTCATTTCTCACTATTTTCTCTATCTAATTCAATCTAATTTCATTGTAAATTCTTAGAAATTAGGTGTTTAAATCTCTAGACCTTAGGGGCTAATTTGGACCTCAATTTATGCTTTATTTGTGCACAAATTATGAGTACACATTTATTTTTCTTCGAGATACCTCATGACAGATTCAATTTTGGATTCCTTACACATCCCCCGTGGGCTTGTTCTAGCCCCAAATTTTGATCTGACACATTATATATAAATATGTGTCTCATTTTACTCCTAATGACATGTATATTACCATTTTGACATTGTGGCATCTTTTTGGGATCGTGGAACAAAGACGGATGACTGGTTGGAGATCCAAGGATTGCAATTCACATCGAGGTAGGATTTGGTTAACTTAATGAGATAGTGTATGATATATATTTTATGCTAGTTATGGATGATCATATATTATTCTGGGTAGGATGCCATGACTTAAACTAATTTAAGAACTTCGGGATAGAAGGGTAAACCAACCCCTAAGGTGAAATACATATTATAGTGATAGAAGTCTATCGCCCTCAATTATAAGCTTTATAACCATAGATGGTCAGATAGAACGTACGATCTAAACACTAGCGAATATGATGTGAGATTGTGTATTAGACTTTAAAGGTAGTTGGGTTGATCATTTGCCAATTATTGAGTTTGCATACAACAATAGATATCACTCGAGTATAAAAATGGCACCTTATGAAACTTTATATGGCAAAAAGTGCAGATCACCAATTAGGTAGTTTGAAGTGAGTTAAACTACCTTATCTAGGCCAGATCTTGTTTATCAAACTATAGAAAAAATTTAAGGTTATACAACAATGGATATAAATGGATCAAAGTCATCGTAAATCTTTTGCAGATAATAGGAGTAGAGGGTTAGAGTTTTCTATAAGAGATTGGGTTTTTCGAAGGTATCACCAATGAAAGGGGTAATGATGTTCGGTAAAAAGGGAAAGTTGAACACCCCCATATAGCTCCATATAAGATTATTCAAAGATTTGGACAAGTTTCATATGAGTTAGAGTTACCCCAGGAAAGTTCAACTGTACATCTAGTGTTTCATGTGTCAATGCTCCGAATGTTTATAGGAGATGCCTCTCTTATTACTCCTACAGTAGATCTACATTTTATAGAAGATTTTACTTATGAAAAAGTACCTATTGCTATTCTATATCTGCAAGTAAGGAAGTTAAGAAATAAAAAAGTCACTTCAATAAAAATGCTTTGGCGAAGCCCATAAGTAGAAGAAATCACATGGGAAGCCGAGGAAGTAATGAAGTCCAAGTACCCTAATTTATTTGAATCCAAGGAGAAATCCTAAGATGTTGATTTGGATCAGTAGCAAGTAAGTACAAATAAATTAGTGTTATGTGGCTTACAGTGGGTTTAAACTTAGTCCTGTACTTGTTTAGGAAGGTTATTTATGCTAGCATTTAAAGACAAATGTTCCTAAGAGGTGGAGGATGTAACACCCCATATTATTTATGTACTATTTCTACTTATTTGGAACTTATTATAGCCTTATGGTATAGGTATCAGACTCGGTATCCTATGTTATTAGTGACGTTATGATAGGGTTGAAGGAATTCCCATACATTTAAATGTGGTACTATCAAGATACTGTCAATGAGAGTATTTTTAATTTTTTATTAAACGTAGGTATTTGAGCCTAAAGACTGAAGCGACCAAGTTTATATAGGTTTTAAGTTCAACTAAAGGAATTTTAATTAAAAAATGGAATAAAAATTAAGGTGCTTTCTTTTCAAAAGAAAGTAAGTAGGTGTGTCACCTAATTTGACCTTTTGACAAACCTAAGTACTAACTAGGTAAATCACCTACTAATACTCCCTTGGCCAGCTTAATAGCAAAGTACACAACCCCTTACTTCAATTAATTCTGGCCCAAATTAAAGGAGAGAAAAAGAGGAGAATGGGCAGCAACGTCCTAATAGGTTTAGATCCACAAAGGCCTAATATAATGGGAAAGTAGTTGCATCACCTACTTGAAAAAGTATTTCCCAAAAATGTCCAAGAAAGTCATCCAAAAGAAGCTCCATTTAAATGGATTGAAACCAACTCCTTCAGCGTATTTTAACTTCGACAAAAAAATAGCTTTCTAGGTTTTCTCTCTATCTCTCTCTTAGCTATACAGTAGACTTATAATTCCACTAGGGTTCTTGGGATTTACCTTCCTTACATGATAAAGTTAAGTGACCAATTCATGATCTTATTATAAGGAAACTGTGAGAATTATGTTCTTTATGATTAAATTATAGGACAACCCACTATAAGTTTTGCAGTTTGATTGTTCTTAGTTATTAAGAGATTTCTTTTTTTCTCCTATGGTTTATTTTTTAAGGGATTAAGCTATTGAAGAGATACACATTAAGAGAATAAACTACCACAGAAATTAAGGATGTCTACTGTCCATTTTTGCCCTTTTCCTATATCATGTATTGGTAGAGGATTACACATATATCTTTGTTAAGAACTCAAGGGATGGTGAGTTCAATATTTTATTTCCATATTAAAGGAAATTTGGGGTTGTTTGGAATTATTTAATGTGTATATGTTGGGGGCTGCTTGGTTGATTATGGGGAAATGTGTAAATAATTTTTTTATAAGTTACAAGAAGAGTATAGTGGTACACCACTGAATTGAACATCACATAACCTTACTTCCCACTCCAGTTGATTTACTGTTTTGAGAGTATAATGAAAAAAATAATGTTAAGGGGGGCCTTATAAGAAGTTGTTTTGCGTGTGAATGTAATTCGAGGAAAATAGGGTTGAAAGAACACCCTTGAATAAATTAATTGTAGGTTGCTATTTGGCTACTATTTTTTAAGATGAAATAGTGTGAATGTGTTAATTAGCTACTAATACTAGCTTTACTCTATTGTAGATTAATAATCTAAAAGAAAGGATGTTAAGTTCGAGTGCGATCAGTTGTGCAGCAAGGTATGTACGGTTCGTTGATCCTATGCTCTTTGGGAAGAATCTAACTCTTGTGTTCCAAAGTATGCTTCCTAAGAACTCTTTCTTTTCAAATTATACATAAATGTAGCGTACAACCTCCAAGGTGACTAACAACCTTATTCCAACTTTTTAGGGTGTTAAATCACCTGAAGATCTATTTGTTACTAGATCGTCCCATTTTTCCTTCTAAATACTAGTATCATATAGTTGTTTTCAACAATAATCTTTATGAGTTATTCTCTTATTCAAAATGCCCTATGGTGTTAGTGAAGCTCATGTATGTTATATTCCTATTATTGTTGTTGCATCCTACCTCATTGATAATGCATGTGGCGCTTATTTGTATACCTTTTGCTACTATTCCAAAGTTTTGAATCTAATACATAACCATTGAATAAACTTTAAAGATGAAAAGAATGATCTGAAATGAATCTATATATTTTTTTGTGGTATCCAAGGGGTGGAAAATCCTAACACTACGGGTGGTATCCTAGGGGTGAAAGGAAATCCTATCATGGGTCGATCCTGATTTATGTATTTTTGAGGACCGTATACTAGGGGTTAAAATTCCTAGCATGCATCATCCCATTTACCCCTGATCAACTGGTCATTTGTATCATGCCTTATAATTTTATAAAGTAAAAGAGATTAAAGAAAAGTAAAGAATGTAATGTACACTATTCCACAAGTATAAGCAAAGGTGGTCTGCTATGATATCTGATTTTGTTTACCTCTTGTCTTACCTATAGTCACTTCATGGCTTACATACTCAGTACATTCTTTCTATTGACGTCCCTCGTAGAGGGACACTATGTTTCATGCCATAGGTATATATACTTCAACTAGTAGCCACCCAAAGAGGAGCACAGGATATCTGGCGACTATTAGTGAGCTCCAAGTTAATTTGGGGCTTTCCAAGTCTATTATATGTATTTTGGTATTGTATAGTAGTTAAGAGTAAGTCTAGGATTACCCCAACCTTAATTAAGTACATGTATCTTTTAGAGTCTTTGTAGACCAATCTAAAGTAAAAAATGGTATCATTTTGTTTTCTTCACGATATGGCCCCAATGGACAAGTCTTGCACATATAGGTTTGAGCTTACTTAAATGGTTTATTTTCATTAATGCATCATATCCATTCGTGGCAGAACTTGTGAATGTCGTAGTTACATGAAAGAGAATTACAAGGTTATGGGTTGGTACTCACGGGCCTTTATGGCTATGGGTGACTCTCTATCGCAATGGGATTTGAGGTGTGAAAAAGTGTTGTAGGATACCATGACATAGCTAAATTTAAGAATTTATGGATAGAAGGGTAAATCGACCCGTAAGGTAAAATGCGTGTTATAGTTATAGAATTTTATAGCCGTAGATTATAAGCATGTTAACCATAGTTAATGCTAATTATCCTTTATTATAAGGTTAATTACTTGACTTGGTGGATTGGATCATAGTTTCCTCATATTATAGTAGTACCTTATTACCATTATGCTAGTAATATGTTGTTGGGCCTGAGGACGTGGTTATGATACCATTTGAACTCCAAGTGAGTATTCTATCCTTATAAAAGATATGGCTTTAGTCCATAGTGGCTTGGTTGCTTATTGTAGTATTGTTTGGATACAATTGATGGCATGCATAGCTTTGGTACATTCATGCTCACTTAGTTTTACGATTTTGACTAAATTATGATCTTACTATTATTTTCTATAAGGTGAATCACCACACTTTTTAATTTTAAATATATTAGTTTATAAAGGGAATTGTACCACCTTATTGGATTATTTATAAGATTTTAGTACTAAAAAGGTAGTTTTGGAAATTAGATCGAGATTGATTCAAGTCTATTATTTATCCAATCTTTCACTACTATTTACTTTGGTTGGGAAAGATCCTGATTGTTTCTACTCTTTAATATGAATTTAGTCATAAAGTTGATCTCATGTAACGGATTTACATACTTGCACTTTCTTAGCCATAGTTTGAGGCCGTTCATTTATTATATATATATATATATATATATATATATCTTCAGTACTAGATGAAGTAGACTGATATTATGACTATTGGAAATCCTGGATCAGGACCATTTCAATGTATGTGAATATTCCTAAATCCCATAGGGGCCTGTTGGTCTATGATCCATCGTGTTGGAGAAGAGTTATCACCGAAGATCCTACCTTTGTAAACCATTGAGCTGGAAGAGGTGTATACATTGGGTATGTTATGAAACGTGGATCGATTATGTTACTATCGATTTACGTTGAATTCATTCATTCATTCATATCCATTGTCTATCACCATTATGTTATTTGGTGATTGTATCTATCAATCTTAGGGTGGTTGCATTGGTATAGGCTATGATTTTTGTTTGTTGAGTGTTTGTTGATCCTTTTGGGTTTATGGGGGCCCAGTTAGGTATTGTTTCTAAGGACTAATTAGATATTTTATGATTATTATTATTGTTAGTTTGTGGCAGACTGATTATGGACTAGTACTGAGGTTGGAGGTATGATTCTACTCCTTTTCCCTTTTTATGGTAGTTCATATTGCGATCAATGTATTTGTAGTTAGGCATTTTTAATATAGGTCTTGTTCATGATATAATTAGTTTTCCTACTTGGTTAGGATTTCCTAGAGAGGTTAGATTGGCGACCTTTGGGACACTTTGGTTTTATCTTTGAGTTAGTCTTGTATACCTATATGTATATATGTATCTAGCTATGGTATTACTGTATGTCCCTCTCTTACCTTGTTTATTCATTATTTATATGTATTCTTTGGCCGTTTATACAATTATATATCCTTCATCAACCCCTTTATTTATATATTGTCTAGTGATATACAGTATAGTACTTTAGTTCTTGAGTACAACTAGAATGGGATAGTTTATCCTTCTGACTCTCTAGCTTTGTCATGTTAGATTCCTTGATAGTGTCTTGTAGTTAAGATTTTTTCTTTGCATATTATTAATACTTTCATTATATTTGGAGCTCAATCGGCAGTTGCCTACTAAGTACCATGTGCTTCATACTCATACTACACTTTCGCAGTTTGTAGATCATAGTACGAGTTCTATTGGTGTGTAAATCACCTAGAGAACCTATGGATCAAAGATTTGGGGTGGGCTCCTTATATTTAGAAAATTATTATTCTCTCTCATATAGATTTTACTAATCTCTATGGTGTATTCATAGATGGGTTGTACATGTGTATTTATTCGATATTTGACTTTGTACACTTATTGTATTAGAATCTCTTGTACTAAATTCACCAAGTCTTGGGGTTGATTTATATATTAGCCCCTTTATTATATTTATTTTATTATTTTCATTCATTTCTCTTGATAGTCCATTACTAGTAGTTTCAGACAACTAGTTGGCTTACCTACTCGTGGGTTATAGTAGGTTCCACCTGAGCTGAGAAATTAGACCGTGATATAATATAACATGGTATTAATGTGATAAAGGCCTTATCATATGTTGTTATGTTAATGTATGACTCTTTTTTAGGTGATTTGTATTTGTTTATCTCCATAGCTGATTGTAATGTGAATTATGTGAATATAGATGGTGATAAAGAGAGTATGTAAGCCTATAATCTCGTAGTTTGCCCTAAATACAATAAAAACAGTAAACTTGATATTATGTGCATTTGGAAAATGGTTGACATTGAATATATACTTGTTAGATGCAAATAATTACTAGTTAATAGTATCCCTTTGAAATGATATAAGAAGTTTAATGATTGGATAATATAGTAGAGACTTGAACATAGAGATAACTTGAAAGTAAGGGTTGTTATATAATAGCAAAATCATAAGTCTTGATAGAAATAAAGATGGATTGGATTAGTTAATGAATTTGTGATTAACAAACTATTGAATATACACTCCTATAGGCTTGAGTTACAAGTTATCTGCTGGTCTTTGGGCATACTTATGATTTTGAGTGTTATATAATGATTTATTTATACAAAAAATGATGAACTATATTTTGACCAAGTGTTTGGAGTCCTATCTACTTGTAGCTATCCATGAACAAGAAAGTAAATTGTTGAATGATATCTTTAGTGTCAGTCACATATAATGAGGATATATTAAAGTCTTGTCAAATGTATAAGTATGATTATTTATTCTCATTATGCTTGTTATTGTTGTGATATTTGTTGCTATTGTAGGATGTACTAGTATTTGGACATCATCATGAGATTTTATTTATTATTTTGGGATGAATTGGTATTTGTACATCTTCAAGAGATTTAAATTCATTATTATGGGATATACATATTTAGACATCTTCACAGGATTGGTTGATATAAATTTTGCAGACAATAGATATCTGGAATCACTGGTAAATGGACAACATCTCATTTTCTATAGGTCATGGCTAGTGGGTGACCATGAGACCTTAGTATGTGTGTGCAAGGTATTAGTTAGTGTGATGGTTACATGAGTTAACCAGATTTATGTGTTATCTGATATTATATTTGATTCCTTGAATGAACCAGGTTTATGTGTTATATAATAATATATTTGGTTTCTTGGGTGAATTGGGTATATGTGTTATCTGTTATTATATGAGGTTCCTTGAGTGAACTGGATTTTTGTATTCTCAAATATTATATTTTATTCCTTGAGTGAATCGAGATCATGTGTTATCTAATATTATATTTGGACCCTTGTGCAAACCAAATTTATATGTTATCTGATATTATATTTTGTTCCTTTGGTGAATTGGAATTATATGTTATCTGATATCATATTTGGTTCTTTGAGTGGACAAGGTTTATGTGTTGACTTGTAATATTTTGAGTCCTAAACAAACTTAGAATTATGATTTCTGACTTGCTTATTATATTTGATCCTTAAGTGGTCCGGGCTAAGGACATCAAGAAATGACATATATTTTGTTATTGTCTACTTACTAGTGTATTTGATAAATGGTGTTTTGCTATGAGGTATTTTAATACCCCGATCATTTCCTAAGACTAAATCCATCTTCTGAGTGGATATGTATGACTTCCATAATCTTTCCATCGATACCAATTTCATTGAAATCCGACATCGGACGAGGGAGTTATGGAATTTTTACTGAACAGTGTTGGATCACCCAAGTTTGACGGTTTACCTGCTGGACCGTCAGATCCCTGGTGGACCTTCAAGTGCCCCGTCAAGCCGAGGTAGTGACTCATTTTTCAGGCCATCGTGCGACGGCCAAGTTGTGTGGACCCTAAAAATTTTGATGGACCATTAAGGGGTCCATCAGGTCGAGACAAAATGTCTCATTTCTGGCCCTCGAGTGACGGACGACTTGGTGGACCGTCAGTTTCCTGATGGACCATCACTTCAACCGTCAAGTCGAGGCAGAACGTTCCAGCTTTTGCGTTCGAGTGACGGACGGCATGGTGGACCGTCAGTCCCTCTGGCGGACCGTCAGGTCGATCGTCACAGGCCCCGATCAGCAAATTTCAGCATTTTCAAAAAGGGCATTTTGGTTATTTTCTCCCCGTGTGGTCTTATATATATATCAAAGTGGAGAAGAACCACTCATTTTCCTTCTACTTTCTCTTCCAATCTTTCATGAATCTCCTAAAAACTAGGGTTTTTACAAGATCCAAAATCCAAATCCTCTTCCAAGAAATTCAAAGAAACATCCATGACTTACTCCAAGTTGTTCAAGAACTAAGTTTCTCAAGTCAAAGGCATCAAGAATCTTGGCCTAAAAGTGTTATAAGATTTCCAAAAAAGTTTCTACATATTCAAATCAAAATCCAAGGTATGTGGGGTTTGAAAAAGAACACTCCTTTCATTTTTGTGCCTAAAGATTTACTTTCTATTATTGATTTACATGATTTTGCAAATGGGTTTACACCCAAATTTCTGTATGTATAATTTATGAGACTTGAGTTGAATAAGCTTAATATTTATGGTTATTTCACCATCATGCTTCTTAAATTGAGTATTTATTCCATGAGCCGTATATTGGTGATTTTTAAGCGATTGAAGTCAAGTGCCATGAGTTATGCCTTTCCATGAGAAATTTGACTATTGAATATATATATATATATATATATATATATATCGATATTTGAATTGAAAGTCAAGAATGAGTTTGATGATATTTCCTTAAAGCTTTGGCATTTGAAATGATTTGATAAGAAAATGTACTTGATGTTGAGAAACATTATTTGAATTTTAGTCGACTTACGAATCCACAGTCGTATATGATTTACCAATGATATATACTGTTGTTTTGGTCATCATGATAGACCCATGAGTTGATATTGATTGAGGTGGATTTCCTAACGCGTTCTGAGCTGACTCTAAGATGAGTATTTAGCACCGAGTGGGAAATTTAATATTTCCCCAGAACTACGTGCCACCATAGGATTGATGTTGATAGTTGTGGTCCAAAGTCCGAGTATGAGATTGCGATGATGAGATTGAGGTTATACTCCCTGGCAAGAGTACGACACCCCTGCCAATGTGGGGTTCTCTCCTTAGGAGGGCAAAATGTTGGAATCCATGCGGCTCACATGGTGTAGTTATGTCGGTTATAAGAAACTCCCACGTCCATAATAATCTAAGTACCAGGAGTTACTGGGTCACTCTAAGTCATAAGTCAAAGAGTTTGAGTTTAGTTAAATGATTTACAAGATTTATGAAACATATGTTATTACTGATGACTTTCGGAAATGATGTTTTAGATAATTCAAGCGAAGAGAGTTGTTATTGTTAGCATGCATGATTTTCATAGACATTTATGATACTATTTAAAATGATGCATCCACCCTCACACACTCAGTACATTCCCAAGTACTGACTCCTATACTCATTTGTATTCTATATTTCCTGGTGATATAGGTTCAGGTGCTTAGTCTCAGCCGCGACAGTGATCTATGAGTACCTTCATCTACATTTCTGCAGTTGCTGAGTCCTCATGGTTCGAGGACCTATGTTTATGATTTTTGTCTTGCTAATTGATGGTTGTTTATTTTTTCATTCATTATGAGCCAGTTGGGGATCTGTCCCAATGGCTCTTCAGTATTATGTAGTAGAGGCTTTGTCAGACTAGAGTACCAGTACGTACAGAACGTTAGTATTTTAATTATACTGGACAGTATTACTTCATATCTCAGTATGTTCATGTCATGATTATTCTTCCCTACTTTATGATGATTTATGTCGTAGAGTGTTCTAAAAGTAATGACAGGCTTAGAGGGTTAGCTTGAGGCTGTGTGTGGACTTGAGTACCGTGTGACATCTCGGGATAGATTCTCGGGGCATTAAAATCTTGGTATCAGAGCCTAAGGTTCAAGGAGTCCTAGGGAGTCTGACAAGCCACGTTACGTAGTGTCTTGATCATCGGTGTGTAGCGCGCCACATCTATGAGCAAGAGGCTACAGGACGTTTTAGGAAAAGTTATTTCTTTCTTTCTAGAGTCTATTATGCCTATGACTGTTTCTCTCTATGATTAATTCGTGCTCTCTTATGACAGAAAATGCCTTCTCGTAGAGCTCACAGAAACAACGAACGACCTCTACTCGTTGATCCTTTGGGTGAGACGATGTCCCACACAGAATTTTGGGCAGCTTTCCAAGTGCTAGCCCAGGCGTTCACCGCCAACGCTCAAGCCAACACCCAGGCTGCTGTTCTACCTCTACAAGGCAATAATTTTGTGGCAGCCTTGGTTCGTGACTTTATGCGAATGAATCAACCTGAGTTCTTTAGGTTGAAAGTAGGTGACGACCTGTAAATGTATTTAGATGAAGTGAGAAAGATCACTCAGATTATGCATGTGACAGAGGAGGAGAGTGTTGAATTGGCTGCCTATCGAATGAAAGATATTGCTTATGATTGGGTGGAGATATGGAGGAAGAGTAGAGGGGAGAATGATACTCCTGTGACTTGGAAATTATTCCAAGATGCCTTCTTAAACAGATTCTTTCCCCAAGAGCCGAGGGAAGCAAAATTAGAAGAATTTATGAACTTGAGACAAGGATCCATGACAGTTAAGGAGTATTTCCATAAGTTTAACCAGTTGTCTGAATATGCTTCCGCTATGATGGCTGATTCTAGAACTAGTATGAGTAAGTTCTTGGCCAGTGTATCTGGTTATGTTGTGAAAGAGTGTAGATCCGCTATGATTAATAGGGATATGGACCTTTCAAGACTAATGATCCATGCTCAGTAGATTGAAGTGGACAAAGTAAAGGAGAGAGAGAGAGAGTAAGAGGGAATAAGAAAGTTAGATCTGAGTAGCAGGGGTTTGGTTATACTAGGTTTTCTGGAGGGATCCTCCCTCAGTTCCATAGTCGTTCACTTGTGCCTGCGCCTTCATCAGCCAGTACTCCTGTATTCAGAATTAGGCAGGAATAGGGTATTAAGCCTTCCATGTCTAGGTCCCAGGACAGTGTAAGTAACAGACCCCATCCTCCCCCATGTCCGAAGTGTGGTTGAGACTATCCCGGGGAGTGCTTAATTATTCAGAGAGGTTGCTTTGGTTGCGGTAAGTTGGGCCACAAATTTAGGGATTACCCATATGCTAGACAGGGGAGTCGCAATGTTCGTCCCCAAAATCAGACTATTAGTGCGCCAGCCCCTGTAGTTCGTCCTACTCCTCTTCAGGGTGCCTCGTCTAGTACTTCATATGGTCAGCGCCAGAATCACTTTTAATATATACCACCCCACCAGGAGCAGGAGGATTCACCAGATGTTGTTACTGTTACGCTCTGTGTATTTCATTTTGATGTGTATGTGTTGATGGACCCTAGGTCAAGTCTTTTATATGTGACTCCGTTGCTGGCTGTGAATTTTGAAATCAGTGCTAAAAATATTTCTAAGCCTTTTCTAGTCTCTACACCAGTGGGTGAATCTGTTGTTGCTAAGCAAATATATAAGAAGTGTCTTATCACTGTTCTTAACAGAGTCATGTTTGCAGATTTGATTGAGGTAGACATGGTTGATTTTGATATTATTCTGGGTATGGATTGGCTACACTCTTGTTATACATCTACAGACTGTCGTACTAGGGTAGTCAAGTTTTGGTTTTCCAATGACCCAGTTTTTGAGTTGTCGAGAAATTCTGTATCTCCCAAAAGTCATTTCGTATCCTATCTAAAAGCTAGGAAATTTATATCCAAGGGTTTTATCTATCATTTAGTTCGAGTTAAGGACACTAAGTCTGAGACTCCAACTATTCAGTCTCTTAGTATTGTCAATGAGTTTCCCGATGTCTTCCCGGAAGATCTCCCAGGGGTACCTCCAGATAGAGAGATAGAATTTAGAATTGATCTTTTCCCTGATACACAGCCTATTTTTATTCCTCTGTATCGTATGGCCCCCGCATAACTTAAGGAGTTGAAAGAGCAACTCAAAGATCTTCTTGATAAGGGTTTTATAAGTCCTAGTGGGTCTCCCTGGGGTGTACCCGTTCTATTCATAAGAAAGATGGTTCATTGCGCATGTGCACTAACCATCATCAGCTTAACAAGGTCACAGTCAAGAACAAGTACCCTCTTCCTAGAATTGATGACCTGTTTGATCAAATGCAAGGTGCCAGTTATTGTTTGAAAATAGATTTGAGATCCGGTTATCACCAACTTAAAGTCAGAGAATGTGATATTCCAAAGACGGCTTTCCGCACTCGTTATGGTCATTTTGAATTCTTGGTCATGTCCTTCGGGCTGACGAATGCCCCGACATCTTTTATGGACCTCATGAATCGGGTGTTAAGACCGTACCTAGATATGTTCGTTATTGTGTTTATAGATGATATCCTTGTATATTCCCAGAGTGAAAATGACCATGCAGATTATCTTTGAATTGTCTTACAGACCCTTAGGGATCAACAGTTGTTTTCCAAATTTAGCAAATGTGAATTCTAGCTAAGGTCAGTTGCTTTTCTGGGTCATATTATTTCTTCTGGTGGTATTTGAGTTGATCCTCAAAAGGTAGAAGCTGTAAAGAATTGGCCTAGACCTATTTTCCTGTCTGATATTAGGAGTTTCTTTGGTCTAGCTGGCTACTACCGTCGTTTTGTCGAAGGTTTATCTTCCATTTATGCTCCTTTGACCCAGTTGACCCCAAAGAAGGTTAAATTCCAGTGGTCAGATTCTTGTGAGAAGAGTTTTCAGGAGTTGAAGACTCGACTCACTTCAGCCCCTGTGATGACCCTGCCTAATGGTGTAGATGATTTTGTGGTATATTGTGATGCTTTCAGAATTGGTTTGGGTTGCGTGTTGATTCAAAAGGGTAAGGTTATAGCCTATGCCTCCAGGCAGTTGAAACTTCTTGAAAAGAATTATCCAACCCATGACCTCGAGTTAGCTGCAATGCTTTTTACTTTGAAAATCTAGAGACACTATTTATATGGTGTTCATGTTGATGTCCTTAAGGATCATAAGAGTTCACAGTATGTGTTCACTTAGAGAGAGTTGAATCTTTGACAGAAGTGATGGTCAGAATTACTAAAGGATTACGATATGAGTGTGTTATATCACCTAGGCAAGGACAATGTAGTGGCAGATGCTCTTAGCAGGTCGTCCATGGTTAGTGTAGCACATGTCAAGGAAGATAAGAGGGACTTAGCTCGTGAAGTGCATCGTTGGGCTAGGTTAGGTGTTAGATTTTTTGACTCGGCTGAGGGTAATGCTTGGGTCCAAAGTAGTTCCGAATCTTCCCTAGTTTTTGAAGTGAATGAGAAGAAGGATACATATTCTCGTTTGGTCGAACTGAAAGAATCAGTTAAAGACCAAAAGGTGGAGGTTTTCTCCCAATGGGGAGATGGTGTATTGAGATTTCAGAATAGATTATGTGTGCCTGATGTTGATGATCTGAGGCAGAGAATTACAGCTGAGGTGCATGGCGCGTAGTATTCTATTTATCCCGATTCTACCAAGATGTACTGCGATTTGTGAGAAATTTATTGGTGGAATGGTATGAAGAAGGATATAGCGAAGTTCATAGAAAAGTGTGCAATTTGCCAATAGGTAAAGATAGAGCACCAGAGACCCGGTGGTGTGATGCAAGAATTTAACATTTCTACTTGGAAGTGGGAAGTGGTGAACATGGATTTCATGACCGGTTTACCTCTTTCTCGTCGTCATCATGATTCTATTTGGGTCATTATAGACAGGTTAACTAAGTCAGCACATTTTCTGCCAATGCATACATCTTTCACCGTGGAGGACTATGCTAAGCTGTATATTCGAGAGTTAGTCAGGTTACATAGAGTTCCGTTGTCTATCATTTCTGATAGAGGTACTCAGTTTACTCCTCAGTTTTAGAGAGACTTTCAGTAGAGTCTTGGCACCCAAGTTTATCTTAGCTCCATTTTTCATCCGCAGACAGATGGTCAGGTCGAGAGGACTATTCAGACTTTGGAGGATATGTTGAGGGCTTATGTTCTTGATTTCAAAGCAAGTTAGGATGAATATTTACCGTTAATTGAATTTTCTTACAACAATAGTATTCATGCTAGCATTGGAATGGCTCCATTTGAAGCTTTGTATGTGAGAAGATGTAGATCACCCATAGGTTGGTTCGAAGTGGGTGAAGCTGTTGTGATTGGACCTAATGCTTTATTTGAGGCTATGGAGAAAGTTAAGTTAATTCGGGAGAGGGTGAAGACAACCCAAAGTCGTCAGAAATCATATGCAGATATGAGAAGAAGAGCTCTTAAGTTTGAAGTTGATAATTTGGTGTATTTGAAAATTTCACCCATGAAAATGGTGAAAATATTTGGAAAGAAAGGGAAGCTGAGTCCCAGATATGTTGGCCCTTATAGAGTTTTGAATCGTGTTAGGAAAGGAGCTTATGAGATTGAGTTACCTGCAGAGTTGTCAGTTGTCCATCCTGTGTTTCATGTTTCTATGCTCAAGAAACACGTTAGAGACTCTGTTATTGTTGATCCGTCGGAAGGTTGTGATGTGCAGGATAGCCTTTCGTATGATGAAATCCCAGTTGAAATTCTAGATTACCAAGTCCGTTGACAGAGGATCAAGGAAGTTCCCTTGGTTAAAGTTCTGTGGTAAAATCAATCTGTCGAGGGTGCCACTTGGGAATCAGAAGCAGACATACGAGCTAGTTACCCTCATCTTTTCTCCATGAGTTTGAATCAAGCTGAAGGTACTATTCCCTTAATTTAGTTTCCTCCTAATCTAATGTATTCATATATATGGTTATTGCATCTATGATTCATGCATTTGGTGAAGTACTCAAAAGTTTAGAGTAAAGAGAGCCCTTAGATGTGAGTCGTTCCAGCTATACGTCCTCATTTTCTCGTGTTCTTGGCCTATTTGGGAACATTTGAGGATGAATGTGTCCAAGGGGGAGATATTGTAATACCTCAATCGTTGACTAAGACTAAATCCGTCTTTTGAGTGGATATGTATGACTTCCATAAACTTTCCATCGATACCAATTTCATTGAGATCTGACATCAGATGAGGGAGTTATGGCCGTTTTACTGAATGGTGTCGAATCTCCCAGGTTTGATGGTCGACCTGGTGGACCGTCAAGTGTACCATTAAGATGAGGCAGTGACTCTTTATTCAATCCATCATGCGATGACCAAGTTGGTGGACCGTCAAAAAGTTGACAAACCGTCAAGGGGTCCGAGAGGTCGAGAATGAATATCTCATTTCGGGACCTCGAGTGATGGACGACTTGGTGGACCGTTAGTTTCTTGATGGAACATCACTTCAACCATCATGTCGAGGCAGAACATTCCATTTTTTGAGTTTGAGTGACGGACGACTTGGTGGACCGTCAGCCCCTCTGACGGAACGTCAGGTCGACCGTCACAGGCCCCGATCAACAAATTTCAGCATTTTCAAAATGGTCATTTTGGTCATTTCCTCCCCATGTGGTCTTAGATATATATCAAAGGGGAGAATATCCACTCATTTTCCTTCTTCTGTCTCTTCAAATCTTCTATGGATCTCCTAGAAACTAGGGTTTTTACAAGATCCAAAATCCAAATCCTCTTACAAGAAATTCAAAGAAACTTCGATGACTTTCTCAAAGTTGTTCAAGAACTAAGTTTCTCAAGTCAAAGGAATCAAGAATCTTGGCCTAAAAGTGTTAGGAGAGTTCCAAAAAAGTTTCTACATCTTCAAATCAAAATCCAAGGTATGTGGGGTTTGGACAAGAACACTGTTTTCGTTCATATGCCTAAAGATTTACTTTCTATTATTGATTTACATGATTTTGCAAGTGGGTTTACACCCAAATTTCTTTATGTACGATATATTAGACTTGAGTTGAATAAGCATGATATTTATGGTTATTTCACCATCATGCTTCTTAAATTGAGTATTAATTCCATGAGATGTATATTGTCATAGTGCATTGATGATTTTTAAGCGATTTAAGTCAAGTGTCATGCGTTATGCCTTTCCATGAGACATTTGACTATTGAATATATATATATATCAATATTTGAATTGAAAGTCAAGAATGAGTTTGATGACGTTTCCTTAAAGCTTTAGCATTTGAAATGATTTGGTAATCAAATGTACTTGATGTTGAGAAATATTGTTTGAATTTTAGTTGAGTTAGGAATCCACAGTCGTATATGATTTACCGATGAGATATACTGTTGTTTTGGTCACCATGATAGACCCATGAGTTGATATTGATTGAGGTGTATTTCCTAACGCGTTCTGAGCTGAGTCTAGAAGGAGTATTTAGCACCAAGCGGGAAATATGGTATTTTCCCAGAACTATGTGCCACCGTAGGATTGATGTTGATAGTTTTGGGCCAATGGATGAGTATGAGATTGTGATGATGAGATTGAGGTTGTACTCCCTGGCAAGAGTACGACACCCCTGCCAATGTGGCGTTTTCTCCTTAGGAGGGCAAAACGTTGGACTCCATGCGGCTCATATGGTGTAGTTATGTCGGTTCTAAGAAACTCCCACGTCCATAATGATATAAGCACCATGAGTTACCGAGTCACTCTAAGTCATGAGTCTAAGAGTTTGAGTTGAGTTAAATGATTTACAAGATTTATGAAGCTTATGTTATAGCTGATGATTTCCATAAATGATATTTTAGATAATTCAAGAAAAGATAGTTGTTATTGTTAGCATGCATGATTTTCTTATACATTTATGATATTATGTAAAATGATGCATCCACCCCCACACACTCAGTACATTCCTAACTACTGACTCTCATACTCTTTTGTATTCTATATTTCCTCGTGATATAGGTTCAGGTGCTTAGTCTCAGCCGTGACAGTGATCTATGAGTACCTTCATCTACAGTCCTGCAGTTGGTGAGTCCTCATGGTTCGAGGACCTATGTTCGTGATTTTTGTTTTGCTAATTAATATTTGTTTATTTTTCCGTTCAGTATGAGCCAGTTGGGGATCTGTCCCAATGGCTCTTCTATCTTATGTAGTAGAGGCTTTGTCAGACTAGAGTACCAGCATGTACAGAACGTTAGTATTTTGATTGTACAGGACAGTATTACTTCGTATCTCAGGTTGTTCATATCATGATTATTCTTCCCTACTTTATGATGATTCGTGTTGTAGAGATTTCTAAAAGTAATGACAAGCTTAGAGGGTTAGCTTGAGGCTGTATGTGGCCTTGAGCACCGTGTGACATCTCGGGATAGGTTCTCGGGGTGTTACAGTTATGGTTTTGTTGACTTATCTTATTGTTGTTAGTCATGGTTTGTTTACTAGGCTTATTGCTGGCAGTCATGGTATTGACTTGGTATATATTTATAATGACTTACACTTGACTAAATTCTTGGTATTGTCATGAGAGGCTAAGTAGTAACATAACTAAAATAATTGTTAATTGTGCATAATTGTACTTGTTTACAAGGTTATATGTTTACATTAATTATTAAGGTTAAATGAGGGGTAAGTATTGGGGTTAATACGACGGATGACATTTTGATTTGAAGGGTGATGAATGATTAGTGAGAATAAGTATGAATTTTATAAGGGGAATGTCAATAGTACTAATTGATTATTGGTAATGAATTGGATATAACTAAGTCCCCAAGAATAAATGTTGAAATACTCTTAGGTAACATAAGTTGTTGAAAGTCATGTGACTCTTAAATTGTTATATAAGTATTCATGCTTTCTTTTTGTGATTTCTACATTTTATTTACATGATCAAATCTTTGTTGGCCTATAATACATACTAGTACTTGTTCTTTGTACTAATACTACTCTTTATGTACTCATTTTTAAGGTATTGTCTAGTTGTTGGATCAGTTGGTGTTACAGAAGGAGTTGTGTCCTTGGATTTTCATTTACCTATTGGAATCTCTTGTACCTATTAGACTAGGTTCTTGGGGAAAGTTTTCATTTTGTATTCCAAGTTCTTGTAAATCGCTTGTAATAAAGAAAATAATTTTATTGTTTCTTATTATATTTCACAAGTATTTCAAATTAGGTTGTAAGGATTCTCCTATCTTTGTGAATTAGAGTAGGTTCCCACACGAATTGGGTAGGTAGGCCGTGACAAGGTCCTTTGAAAATGTTGTATTTTATTCAAATTAGAGACTTGTATATTGTGAAGATGTTAAAGGTGATTATGATCTTTAAATTAAATTGATTATTACAACAATGTTATTTTTAAGAAATTATGCTTAAAATGGATAGGAAGTAAGGGGTGCTCCTACAGAGAGTATGAATAGTACCCGCATGATCTCGTAATTTGGGCTATGACAATTTTATACCATTTTCTAATTTTTCTGCAGCTTAATCTTTCTAGCTTGTATTTATTACTCAATATAGTATTTCTCTAAAATAGGTATAATAACGCCAAACATATTTTTATATTTTACTATTTTGGAACCTTGTACACTAAAAAGTTTGATTGTTGTTTATCTGCAGCCATTTATAAATAAGCTAAAACAATTGGATTAAAGGTTTAGTGGTATATGATATATCAAACTAAGTAGAATTTTACTTTGTGTGCTTCTTTAATGAGGACTATTGATGATTTTACTTTGTATACAATGTTTTCTGGTTAGATGACTACTGGAGAGTTAGCTTGCCTATATCTCATTGAAATAGTAAAGTATTAACTTTAAAACATGGCCAAAAAAATACATGGTTTGACTATCACCGTTATTTCTTACTAATAGATAATGAGTTTAGTAAAAAGGAAAATGAATGCCGAAAGAATAATATTAAAAATTACTTGTCACCTTCATCCTTGTCAGGATATGGGATTTGGGAGAGAGTTTGTTACTATATATATATATATATATATGTGTGTGTGTGTGTGTGTGTGTGTGTGTAAGCTTCACCTTCTTGAGTTTCAAGATATGGAGTTGATCATAATTAGACTAAACAATGCATATTTTTGGAGTAACCATATCATAAGGATAATATTCAACATAATCTTTATGTGATATATACTAAAAAAATTATTTTAATAATTTATTCAACACAATGATGGATTTTAAGGGAAAGCAAAAAGACAATCCAAAAGCTAGAATGGATATAAAGGAATATTATATGAAAAAGAAGTTGTCATTGCATGAATCACAAAATGGTAAGTGTGAAATTCAATTATACATTCACATTTAATGAGAAATAAGAGATATGTGAGTAGGTAAATTGAATATAATGAGGTTATATTAAAGGTTTGCTAATTGTTCAAATATGATTGTCAATTCTCATTGTGGTTGTCATTGTTGTGATGTCTGTTGCTATAATACGATGTGCCGATATTTGGGAATCTTCACAAAATTATGTTTAATATTGTGAGATGAACAAGTAATTAGACATCTACACAAGATTTATATTTATTATTATGGGATGTACCGGTGTTTGGACATGTTTATGGAATTGGTTGATATAAGGTTGGCAGCCATAAGATCCTTAGAACTTTTTATAGATGGATAAGAACTCATCCCCTATTTTTCATGGATAGTGGGCACTCATAATATCTTTAGTATATGTGTACAAGGTATTGGTGAGTTATACCATTCGTTGAGTGAACCTAGTTGACGTGTTATCTGATGTAATATTTACCATACCTAGTTCTAAAAGTTGTCTTTGGTATATTCACAGACATAATTTAAAATTAATGATAACTAGAGCACTTGTAAATTTTAAAAAACATCATCACACCATGTAACTGTCCAAACTAGTTAACTATGTGAGGGAAGGGATATTTTTTATAGTTACCTTATTCATCTCTTTATAATCAATGAATATTCCTATACTACCATCCTTCTTCTTAATAAAAAAGTTTGGAGCAACTTGAGGTGAAGAACTTGGTTTAATAAAACCCTTGTCAAGTAGTTCCTGTCATTGAGTTTTGAGATTCTTAATCTCCACTGAACCCATTAAATAGGGAGAAATTTATATAGGGTGAATTCCAGCTCTAAATCAATATAGAAATCAATATCTCTATCTGGAGGCATCTTCGATAGATCCGAAGGAAACACATAATGCAATTGATAAACTATCAAAACTAAATCTATAAAAGGGGACCCCACACTCACATCCCAGGGATAAGCTAAGAACATTGAACACACCTTCCCCACTAACCTTCTAGCCTATTCAAATGATAAAATTCTCATTGGCTTAGCCTTACACACTCCCTTCTACTCTAGTTCATCTATTTTCGAAATTGCCAAAGGTATTGTCTTATCATTAAAGTTTGAAATAGAGTGATACGGAGATAACCAGGTCATACCAAAAATTATATCTAAGTTCACCATATCCAGAATAATCAAGTCTACCTATGTCTGAAACCCTTAAACAACGTAGAATAAGAGTGGTAAACATGGGTTACTACCATAGACTAACCATCTGGAGTAGACACATAAATGGGTAATCAGGTACATCCCAAACTAGAATCAGACCCACTGCAAAATGAATAGATACATAAGAATAAGTAGACCCTAGATAAAAAAAATAAAAGTCACCTGTTGATGAGTAGAAATAGCACATTTGATCACCGCATCAGAATCCTTGTCATTAATCTTTCCCAAAAAGGCATAATAGTAAGCCCAATCATCAATATGAGTTGACTTTTTCCCCGATTGTGCTCCCCCTACACCACTATTTCCTTGACCACCCCAACTACTTGTCTGATTTTCTCATCCACCCTGTCGATAGCCGCTACCATTTTGTCTTTCTCCTCTACCCATTGGAACTATAGCCTAAGTATGTGGTTGCTACTGGGCATTCACCTATATCATAGGGCACTCCCTTGTAAATTGACCAACAACACCATAATAATAACATCCTCACTCAAGAAAAGTCTGACTGGGAGAAGAATAAGAAGACTAAAAACATATGCCTAAGAAAAAAACCTTAGCTAGAACTACAGTAATAAATTAGCATGGTTGACTTAATTAGGTGGGCTAAATAGGCTTGTTGATTGTTACCCTTAGTAATACCTATTGAAATTCAAACATTGTGTGACTTCTTGGCTAACATCTTAGCCTGAACTACTTGGATAACCCCCTTAAACTTCTTAATATAATTTCACACTTTTTTGAACCCCTTCTCTATAGAAGTCATATGCATAAACATAACCTATAGATCAAAATTTAAACCTTTGACATAGTATCGAATCGTCTCCTCATCAATAGAAAACAACTGAGTAGTATAGTAGGAAAAAACAAGGAGCATAGACTCAAAGACCACAACTAAATATCTTCCTCTAATGCTAAAAAACTTACCCTAATTACGATCTTGGTGGGCCAGTGGAACATATGTTTCTAAGAACAAAACATAAAACTACTCTAAGCGAATAGAGGTAAAACTAGTGACTGATATTTAACGAATACCCTCAACCATTGCATAGAATTTAAAACACCCTGGGTTATTGCCCTTGGAAATTTCCTAAGCTTTGATCTCACAATACTTGTAAATAGTCATCACATGAGTCGTATGGTTTGAGTATGGGTCAGGTGACCTAAATTGGAAGTTGTCTAGTGAATGATGGTTAGTTTTATATTATGGGCACGACTTGGTGGGTATGGGTCATATGGTTTGGTAATGCATCATTGGTTTGATCCTTCGCCTAATCTAAAACTTAGTCACTTAACTTGGCTCTGAGTATGAGTAGCTTACTAAAAGTCATAAGGATAAGGTACGAGTAGTATAGTATAGTCTTATGTTGTCCAGTGTCCAACCCCTTTTGATTCTGTCTTAGGTACGACTAGACCATACGAGTTGTATGGTTTTGTCATTAGTTAATCAAGTGAGTTATATATTGAACAAAATATGATGTCCAACCTTTTTTTCTAGGTACGACTAGATGGCACCAGTTGTATGATATGGTGATGAGTTGGAGGGTCAACTCATACCTAACTGCGAGAATTTTTACAATTTAAGTTAGGGTATTATAGATATTTCCCCTCATAACCCTTTTTACCCCATAACATAAAACACCTTTGAGGTATCCTTCACCTATTATTTTCAATTAAACACACTCCACATATTTTTATATCTGTCTAAAGATCTTGATTCAAGAAAAGGCTAGGGTTTCTTCAAGGTGACCAATTAAGACTCTCAAGGTTGGTTTCTCTCTGTCCTCTGTGGTGTCTAAGGCATGTTATTCCCCCTTCTTATTTCATAAAAAATATGTTTTAATGATTTTTTATAGTATTATTGTGGTAATGTTTTGGTATTAAAATATATATCGGGACTCTTGGTTTTTGATGGTTTGATAATGTTTTCCCATATTTATCTTATGATTATCATGTTATAATTGTGGTTAGAACATGGGGTTGCATGGGAATGGTCAATTGATACTTGATTTTAATTTTGAAATCTATATGCCCTCAACATATTAGATAAAATGCCAATGAGAGTAATTTGTCTCATAGTTTGACTTTTATTGAAATCTTTGCTTTGTATAACATGGTAATGGAACTTAAATTGGTTTGGTTAGTTTTTTATGATTTTTGAAAGGCCTTGGTGTCTTTGGCTTTGATTTAATAGGTAATCATGTGGAGTACATGGGAATCTCCTAAGTGTTGGATAATGACATTGCTTACAAGCTATTGTTGGTGTGACGACAAGACTTCATAATGCCTTGGTAATTAACTTTTAAAATTGGTGGTTCGATTATGTGCTAAAGGTTTTAATTATACAATAATGGCGGGTTATGATAGCTAACAATGAAGGTCCGTGTTTTCTGGATGAGCACTAGAAACTTATGTTTGTCGACATGAGGGTTAGTCATGGTGACCATATTCATATGGGGCTTACAGGAATCCCTAAAGTTTATACTTGTATATATGTATCATAGAGGGACAAGGGTACACTGAAATGCCTACCCCAATGATATCTCTAATTCATGCGGTTGCATATAATGGGGCCCATTTAGGGTTAATACAGGACCCATATAGCCCATGGGTGGTTTTAGGGAAGTCAAGCTACACAGCCTAGGTAAAGGTTTTAAATGCATGCTAAATTATGTTATCTTTCCCCATATGGTATATATGTATCTGTGTATGCGATTGCATATAGTTATTTAATTTGGATTTGAATATTGGCATTATTTTATCCTTACTCCTGAGTAGATTCTAGCATTCATCACTCTCATCATCTGTGAGTGTTGTATCTACAAGCAATGCAGGAACTGGCCATACTACTCTTCCTGCTTAGTGACTTGGATTCGGGGACGACATAAGAGTCAAGACTGAAGTGGTGAGCTTCCATTCTTAAAAATAATCCATTTCATACAATGGACTTTTTTACATTATTTTGGTTTCTTCAACTTTGGCATTGTCTATGGCCGGGGGCATATTCGGACTAGATGTACTTTATTTTCGATTAGACGCTTTGTGTGACAACTATGGCCATGGGCGGTGTTGGTATTACTGTCATCCTTGGTATTGTTATTGGCATTGGGGTTTTCACTGGTTTGATATTTGATTAAGGTTGTTTGATTAGTATTATAGACTTCAATTTATGTCTTTAAGTTATTATTGCTTTATTTTGTTATATGTTTTGAATTCATCCGACATAGGGTGCAGGGTGGTTATGGTGGGCATTGGGGGTGGACTCCGGTCCCTAGTGTTCTTGAGGCACCCAAAATGACTATGCCGTAGTTTAGATGTAACACCCCGATTTACTGAACCAGAATACTACACGGTGCTCATGACCCCAAAGGTCCACAAGCTAACCCATGACAGATATCTTTACCTGTATACTGCATAAAATACTTAATAATCCAGAAACATGCAATGAAAGTCCATAAGGTTCAATACTGAACATAACATGGATGAGATAACATCTGGGTGTAATACAATACCCAAAACAAAACTGTAAACATGAAAGTCTGAAACATAATAGTTGCATCTAGTCTGAAAGCCTCTACGGTCTTAATAATCTGAATAAGAAAGTTGATGTGACATGTTCCCAACTGACTCTAACTAATAACTAATCAATAAAATAGTGAAGAAATAATCATGTCCCCAGAGCATGAGGACTCACTTCTATTCTGACTACTGAGACTAGAATCTAATGTTGATCTGGAACTCGTGTCTCTAAACCTATAGTGTAACATAAAAAGAAAGAACCATAGCGCAAATGTGTCAGTACAATGGAATGTACTGAGTATACATGTGAGGTAGGCTAATGCAAAGGTTAACATGCATGAATAATGCTAGCTGACTGTGTAACATAAATGCGAGAATGCATACACAAATACATAACTATTACTGACACTGTGATATCTTTATTACTGAATACTGATGATATGACATACTAATAACTGATATCACAAATAGCTATAGCTGAATATAACTGATAACATGGGTGATTGTATCTGATAGTCCAAAATCTGATGGAACTCTCTAAGTTCCTTACTGTATCTAAGTCGGCTGTATCTGATAGTCTTGAATCTGAAAAACTATCTGAGTTCTTTTACTGAGACTAGTACTGAAATTGTGGGAGGTAGTATTTTACCGACATGCCCCTGATACGCCATTATGGCTGAGTTGGGGTCCAATCTATAACCCCAATTGGAAGGGTCTCAATACCGTGCCGCTAGTAAGGACAACCTGTGGGTGACCCTTATCTGATAGTGTCCTCAAAAGAGAATACTGGGCCCCTTATCTGACACTGCTTATCCCATCATCAACCCTCATTTGACAGTGTTTATGTCTCAACTTATGCTGGTTACATAGTTTTGGAATGCAAGGATAAATTCTAAGGATCACACCCTCATCTGATAGTGTCTGTCCCCATCCTTAGGTTCACTCGATGCTAATTTCTACTCCCATCTGAATGGACACTGAATATGATTTACTGAACTGAACATGAGTTGAGTTACTATGTTCCGTTGACTGACGGAATACTACTGATATCTGACAACTGACTTCGTCATGAGATCATGTAGATTTTTCCTGAGTCATAAGACTATCTAAAGTCTAAGGATTCATAGCTTGACTGAGAGTATCGTGAAAATATGACATGGCTCTAGGTACACATCTAATGTTTTGGGTACAAGTACCCTTAGGAATCGATGGAAGGAAACTGACAAAGCATGACTTACTTGAATACATAATAATCATCATAATACATTTACTGAAACAATTCATCAAACATGTGATAGGTATAAGCTTGTACGTACATGGAGATTTCATGATATAATGATAATTAGAAACTTTCCCTTCATCTAGGAATTCAACCAAACACATAGTAGGCATAGAATATGTAAACAACATCATAGAACAATTAACTACCGTGATTCAATTCCAATTTAATCATTCAAGGGTTTAGTCCTAAGGTTTCATGAATCTATACCGATACGAATCAACCCATATGGAATTTAACACTCATTCTTGGAATACAATTCAATTACTCATTATCAACATAAACAAAAGTAGCCCAATCATCAAATTCACAAGAAAATCCATAACTTGAATTTATAAAAGGGATTTTTGGTCTTCATGGACAAAAGGAGTCCATGAATCAACACTATCCATACCTTAATTCGTGATTTCGTGAAGATTGATGGTGAAACCTTCTTGAATTTGAATCCCCGATAGAAACCCTAGCTTGTTCTTGAGTGAAACTTGAGAGAAAATAGTATATTTTTTTTGTGAAAAATGGCTAAATTACGTGTTATTGGGTTTAAATAGGTGTAGGAAATTGACCCTTTTAACCCTGGACTCGTTATTTAATTTCAGTAAAATTTTCCCAAACAGGGCCCCTGGCGCGACGCGGTGTTATCATGCCGTGTCACTGGAAATTAAAATTTGGGAAATTGAGGGACGGAACGACCCAGATCCATCGCATTACCCCTTCATTCATGACCTGGAAATTTGGTGCGACGCGGGGAAAATCACGCTGAGACACTGGAAAAAGGATAATTCTAAATTTGAGTGCTGCGTGATGCGCAATAATTGCAGACACCTACTAAAAATTGTGAAATGCCATTTCCTCTTGTGGCGCGGTGCGCCACTAACTAATATGGCACTGTTTTATGATAGGAACTTGAAATAGTCCTAACTTCTTTCCCAGTTGTTGGATTTAAGCGATTCATATATCTATGGAAAGCTTATTGAATTTTCCACATGACAGAAAGTGAAAATATTGAAAATTCCTCATGGAATAATTATCCTTCACTTTAGAATCTAATACTATGATGGTTTTTCTCTATTTTCTTTGGTGAATAAGGCATATTACCCCTCCCTCATTGTATGTTCAACTACAAACATGTTTTAATGAATGGTTTTCATAGTATTATTGTGGTAATGTATTGGTTTTGAAATATATGTTGGGGGTCTTGGTTATTGATGGTTAGATAATGTTTTCCCATGTTTTTCTTATGGTTTTTATGTTATAATTATTGTTTAGAAATATGGTTGTATGGAAATGGTCAATTGATACTTTGTTTTGGTTTTGGAAACTATATTCCCTCAACATGTTTGATAAAATGCCAATGAGAATGATTTTTTCCCATAATTTAACTTTTATTGAAAGTTTTTCACTGAATAATATTGCAATGGAACTTATATTGGTTTGGTTGGTTTTAAATAATTTTGGAATAGCCTTGCTGGCTATGTCTTTTGATTTACTGGAAATCATGAAGGGCACATGAGAATACCCTAAGTGTTGGCTAATGACATTGCTTACTAGTTATAGTCGGTATAACGATACCACTTCATAATGCCTTGGTAATTAACTTCTATAATTGGTGGTTTTATTATGTGTTAAATGTTTTAATTAGGCAATAATGGAGTCTTGTGATAGCTAATCGTGAAGGTGTGAGTCCGATGGACGAAAACTAGAAACTCATGTTTGCCGACATGAGGGTTGGTCATGGTGACCATATACTTGAGGGGGTGGGGGAGGGGGGGGGGGGGTACACAGGAATTCCCTATGTTTATTTTTGTATATATGTATCATGGAGGGAAAAGGGTATACGAGAATCCCCAACCCCTATGATATCTCTGATTCATGTGGCTACACCCACAAGGGCCCATTCAGGTGGTAACACTTGACCCATATAGCCCATGGTTGGTTTTAGGATGGTCAAGCTACACATCCCTGGTAAAGGTTTTAAATGCATGATATACCCGGTTCCTTTTATAAAACACCTTGGCCTTGAACCCCTAGAAAAATTCTATAAGTTGATGCTTCTGGGCAGGGTATGACTCATGGGTACTAGTCCTACCTTAGGATATGACCTAAGACCCTCTCTCTTATATGTTGATCAATGTTTATTGGGTATATTCTATCTAAGGAATGATTTGACACTTTACTAGTCGCACCTTAGGGTATGAGACTTGAGACACATAGTCGTATGATGCTTGAAGTCCTTGACAAAGCATTGTGACTTGGGTGTGGGTTGTAGGGTACCACTCATACATTAGGGTATGAGTTAGGAATGAAGAGTCATATGATGGTCAGATTATGGGTCCTTTGTGGGTTCTAGGGAATTAGTTAGGGTACCACTTATACCATAGGGTACAACTCATTTATGGTAGCCATACCCTCCTTAGTTTAACTCTTATAGATTTTAGCTGAGCACTTTTTAGACATTTCCCTACCCCTAAACCCTTAAAATCCTCGACATATAACATCTTTTTCTCCTTCATTATTCACAAAAACAAGATCAAAAACATTTTAAACACTCTCCAAAAACTTCTCTCTTCGGATTAAAGCTAGGGTTTTAAGAGGTGCCCTTCTAGAAGCTTAAAGACCAAGAATCCTTCCATGAATCATATTGTAAAAGGAATTATTTGTTCCCTTTTGTATAAGGCATTATCTCTTCCTTCATTGTTAGTTAGAAAATATCATGTTCTTGAACATTGATTTTGATTCTTAAATGATTGTTTTCAAATCCAATGTTGACGATTTTGATGCATATTGTTAAGTATTGTTTACTCTTGATTTAAATAATGTTTTCAAATGTTTTTTGGTGATGGTTTACATGTGTGGGTACTTTTTGATTGTGGTTTAATGCATGGGTCATGGGAAACCCTAAACTTAATGGTTTTACCTTTGTTTTGGTTTTGTTAAAGGTGTGCCCACAAGGTGTTTGTGAAAATTTCAAAAGGAAATAACTAGTCATATGTTAATGGTGTTTTGAATTAAGGAAATGGATTAATGAGTATGAATGGTTTACAAATTGTTTTGTGAAGGCCTGTTGTCCATGAAATGGTTTAAATAAAAACCTTGGTGGTTCGATTCATTAAAATTAGTTGGAGTCCCTAAACATTGGGTTAATGAGTGTCCTTGTTTGATGATTGGCTAGAGCCCTAAAACTCATATAAATAGTTGATTGATAGAGGTAATGAAATGTGTATGCTTGGAAGTAGTGTTGGTATGATGATACCAATGAAATTCCTTTGGTAAAAAAATGATTAAATGGTTGGTTATGTGTGGATGGTTTTAATTTGGGCTTTAAAGTAGGATGTTAGCCAAATCATGGAAATTGAAGGTCCTGGGGGGACCAAAGCTGGAAACTCATGATTTATCAGTGTAAGGTTTAGTCATAATGACTATGTGCATGATGTCACACTTATATGCTAGGTGATATAGTAGTAACCTCATATTTTTCTCCAGCTTGTGCGTCAAATATGTGTGGGGCCCTTTCAGTAGTTGGCGATGACCCCATATAGCCCATGGATGAAATTCTAAATTACAAAGCTACACATCCCAAGTTAATGATTTCAAAGTTCATGCTAATCTTTTTCTCTATCCCGGCATGGTTTATATATGTATATATATATTACAATGGTTATATGCATTGGTTGATTGGTATTGGACTGTTGGCATTATTTTATCCTTGTCCTTCAGTAATATGCTAGCATTTACCCACTAACTATCTTGGGACCTGTATCCCCACACGATACAGGAACATATTCTTCTTTTTTTTTTCTACGTTATGATCAGGTTTTCCGGTGGTTTGAGTGTTGACATTGATGTGGTGAACTTCCATACTTCGTAAGGCTCATATTCATGGTCTTATTACCTTATGTCATAGACTTATTTTGGATTTGTCTTTGGGTTTTGTTGGTGGCATGACCCGATACATTATTTGAGTTTGTCTATCGTAGAGGCTTTGTGGATGACTGTGGACTTGAGTAGTTGAATGTTGCATATTGACATGAATAGAATGATTATAAATTCTTATGTTATGTTTATTAATCTTGTTTCTTCTATCTTACTATATGTTTGGAATTCATCCTAAGCCTGTGAATGATGTGATGGTTAGATTGGGTTAACGGGGTGATCTCCGGTACTTGTTGGGCTTGAGATACCTATTTGATAAGGCCCAGTTTTAAGTCATATCAAGTTGGTATCCGACCCTAGATTCATGGTCAGTTGGGTTTTCATAAATGCATGTTAAGTAGTATCTTTTATAGGGGTGTAGCACTCTACACTTATAAGAGAGAGACTACAACGTATTTAGAAATATTTACCCTTCTTGTTGTCTTATTTTGAGCAGTAGAGTTTAAAGTCTTGGACCTTTATGATTTTCATTTGCTCAAATCTCACATTATGCCTTCAAGAAGATCTGAACTTCCTACAAACCCTTCGATCCAAACTGGGGATAATATTGATGGTACTTGCTCTACTTATGGAGTCCATACTCAGTCTAAGGTTCTGTTACATAATGGTCTGAATGTTCCATCGATTCTCTCTAGTCCTACTCCTTAGTCATCTCAAGGGTATGCTCGGAATAATGAGTTTTGTCGTTCCATTGCCTTGTTGACACAGTTAATAGCTTCTCATTTTAAGTGTGGTCCTTTGGTCTCTCCATCATCTGAGGCCACAGGGTTTGGACAGTTCATGAGGTTGCATTCTTCTATGTTGACTGATACTATGGTTGAGGAGGATCCTCAAGGTTTTATTTATGAAATAGAAAAGACCTTCTGGATAATTCATGTTTCAGAGATTGAAAGTGATGAGTTTTCTTCCTATGAAGTGAAAGACGTGGCATACCAATGATATGGAGAGTGATTTAAATCTAGGGGTAAGGATGCTAGTGCTATTATGTGGGAAAAGTTCTCTAGTGCCTTAATGGACTGTCTCTGTCCTAAAAAATTGAGGAAAGCAAAAGCGGAAGAGTTTGTAAACTTGAATCAAGGTAGGATGTCTATTAAGGAGTATGCCTTGAAGTTCCATAGGTTGTTTATTTATGCTCCTAGGATGATTTCTAGAATGAGGGATAGAATGCGCAAGTTTGCTTTGGAATTATCCCGTGAGTTGGTCATTGAGAGCGAGCCACCGTTGTTGATCAGAGACATAGTCATCTCTCGATTGGTCGTGTATATGCAACAAGTAGAGAATGAGAAAAAGGAAAAAGTTGAGATTGTTGAGAGGTAGATCAAGAGGTCTTGGTTTTTTTTATCAAAGTGGAGGCCAAAAGTTTGGTAATAAGTGGCCAAGAATGAAGTAGAGGAGTTTTGGTTCTTTTCTCTCGTCTAGTACTCCTTAACTGAAGTTATTAGGTAACGGTTGATCTCAGTTTTATAGTCGATTCTAGAATTGGGGTGACCAATACAAGGTTAGAGGGGCCCAATCGGCTCCATCCTGCCTTCCCTATAGATTTTTGGAAAGGCTGCATCATGGGTTCTATGCAAAAAGAAAGGGATGGTGTTTTTCTTATGGTCAGAGTGGTCACATGCAGCATGACTGTCATACTAGGATGGCTTCCGGGCTAACAAGGTTCGTATAGGTTCTTCATCTGCTTCTACACCAAAGGGTGTTGCTTCTTCTTCAGCTTTTGCTTTTGTGACCTAGACTGGCCCAAATTGATTATTTGCACATGCTAGTCGCCCAGAGTCCAAGTCATCTCCAAATGTTTTTATGAGTATGCTGAGACTTTTCTCCTGTGATACTATTATTTGATTAATATGGGGTCCACTTTGTCCTATGTGACCCCATTTGTGGAAGTTTATTTTTGTTTTGGTCTTGAGTGTCTATCAGTTCTTATTTCTATTTCTACCCTGGTAGGAGACTCTGTAGTTATTAAAAAAGTCTATAGGGGATGCGTGGTAGATGTTGGTAGTAAAGAAACTCTGGTAGACATTATAGAGTTAAACATGGTTTATTTTGATGTTATTCTCGAATGGATTAGTTACATTTGTGCTATGCCTCCTTAGATTGTTTAACTTGTACAGTCACGTTTAAATTTCCTAATGAGCCGGTCATTGTATAGGAAGGGGGTTCTTTAGTGCCTAAGGGGAGGTTCATCTCATATCTTAGATCCTAGAATTTAAGTTCTAAAGGGTGTTTCTATCATTTGGTCTAGGTGAAAGATTCTAACTTGGAAGTTCAATCTCTAGAATCTGTTCTTATGGTGAATGAGTTTCCCGAGTTCTTTCCCAATGACCTTCCCAGTATTCCTCCTAATAGGGAAATTGACATTGGGATAGATCTTTTTTCAGACCCTCGACCTATTTCTATCCGTCCTTATAGAATGGCTCCGGGTGAGTTGAAGGATCTTAAGGAGAAATTGAAGAACCTTTAAGGTAAAGGTTTTATTCATCCTAGTGTGTCTCTTTGGGATGCTCCTATGTTGTTTGTATGTAAGAAGGATGGTTCCCTTCGAATGTGCATTGATTATTGTAAATTGAATAAGGTGACCATAAAGAATAAGTATCCTCTTTCTAGGATCAATTATTTATTTGATCATTTTTAGGGTGGAAAGTGTTTCTCTAAGATGATCTTAGGTCGGGTTAGCATCAGCTGAAGATTGGGAAAGTGGATATCGCTAAGACTGCCTTCGGGACTTGGTATGGTCATTCTGAGTTCCTAGTTATGTCGTTTAGGTTAATGAATTCCCCGGTGATATTTATAGATTTGATGAATAGTGTCTTCCATCCATTCTTAGACTTGTTTGTCATTGTATTCATTGATGACATGTTGGTCTAATCAAGGAATGAGGTAGATCAGGTCGATCACCTTTGTTTTGTATGGCAAACTTTGAAGGATCATCGTTTGTATGCTAAGTTCTCTAAGAGTACATTTTTGTTGAAAGTTGAGACTTTTCTTAGTCATGTTATCTCTAGTGAAGGGATCATGGTAGATCCATAACAGGTTGTGGGGGTTAAGAAGTGGCCTAGACATGCGACTCCAATCGATATTCGAAGCTTCTTGGGTCTAGCCACGTTCTATAGTAGATTTGTGGAAAGTTTTTCAGATACAGCTGCCCCATTGACTAAGTTGATCCAAAAGAATTAAAGTTCTTATGGTCGGACGCATGTGAGGGTAGTTTTGAAAAGTTGAAAGATGACTTGACTTCGACTCCGGTTTTACCCTTGCCCGAGGGTAATGATGGTTTTGTGGTATATTAAGATGTTTCTTGCATTGGGCTTTTTTGTGTATTGATTGAGCATGGTAAGGTGGTTCCTTATGGTTTTAGGCAATTGAATGTTCATGATAAGAACTACCTTGCTCATGATTTAGAGTTATTGGCCGTGGTTTTTTCGTAAAATATTTGGCGTCACTATCTCTATGGGGTTCATGTTGACATTTTTTCGATCATAAGAGCCTTTAGTATATGTTAACTCAAAAGGAGTTGAATCTCAAGTAAAAGAGGAGCCTTGAGTTACTAAAGTACTAGGACATGAGCCTCTATTATAATCAAGGTAAAGCTAACGTAGTTGTTGATTCTCTTAGAAGGTTATCCATGGGGAGTTTAGCTTATATGGATAAGGATAAGCAGGAGTTAGTGAAATACATTCATCGTTAGGCTAATCTTGTAGTTCATCTCACAAACTTTGAGAATTATGGTGTGTTTTACATCTGGTATCGCAGTCTTCTCTTGTTGTTGAGATAAAGGAAAAACAAATGTTGGATCTGGATTTGATGAAGATTAAGAGTTTTTTGGGTCGACAGAAGGTTGTCATTTTTGCAATTGGTAGTGATGGTATCTTGAGGTACAAAGGTAGGCTATGTGTTCCTGATTTCGATGAGTTAAGGGAAAGGATTTTGGCCGAATCTCACGAATCTCGTTATGATATTTATCTTAGTTCTACAAAGAAGTATCATGATCTTAGAGAATTTTATTTGTGGAATAATATGAAGCAAGATATGGCTACTAGCTATTTGGCTAAGTGTATGGTGTGTCAACATATGAAAGTCAAGGCCTTGAGACCCGATGGTTTGTATAAATAGATAGAGTGTCCCTAATGAAAGTGAGAAGTGATTAATATGTATTTCGTCACCGGTCTTGCTAGGTATCAGAATCAATGGTATTCTATTTGGGTCATTGTAAATAGAATGGCCAAGTACGAAGATTTCTTGCCGGTGAAGAATAGTTATTTTGCGAAGGATTAAACTATGTTGTATCTTGCGGATATTATGAAGTTTCATGGTGCTTCAGTTTCTATCATTTTGGATTGTGGCACTCCATTTGTATTTTACTTTTTTAAGTCGTTTCAAAAAGGTTTGGGGACAAAGATGTGCCTTAGTACCTCCTTCCATCCGCAGATGAATGGACAAGCGGAAGGGACCATCCAAACATTGGAAGATATGTTGTGTGCTTGTATGATCGATTATGGTAGAAATTGGAACAACCATTTCCTTTTGATTGAATTCGCCTAAAATAATAGTTACCATTCTAGTATTAGCATGGCTCTTTACGAGACATTGTCTAGTAGGTGATGTCGTTCTCCTATTGGGTGGTATAAATTTTGTGATGGTAAGTTTCTTGGTCCTGATTTGGTTCTCCTAAAATTTGAGAAGGTAGAGGTGATTCATGATAGGTTGAAAACTCCACAAAGTCATAAAAAGTCCTATGTGTATGTGAGGCATAGGGATTTGGATTTTAATGTTGGCGATTAGGTATTCTTAAAGGTGTCTCCCATGAATGAAGTAATGTGTTTTGGTAAAAAGAGAAAGTTGAGTCCAAGGTACGTTGCTCCATATTTGATTATAAAGAGGGTTGGTAATGTTTCCTATGAATTGGAGTCGCCCGCTAGTTTGAGCTTCATTCATCTGGTATTCCATGTGTCCATGTTGCAGTAATGTATGGGCGATCCTTCATTGGTTGTTCCCTTAGAGGATGTTGGTGTTTTTTACTATTTGTCCTACGAGGAGGTCCCGACTAGGATCTTGGATCATCAAGTTTCCTAGTTTTGAGAGAAATAGGTGGCTTTAGAGAAGGTTCTATGGGGGAATCAAAAATCCAAGGAAGCTACTTGGGTGGCGGAAGAGTACATGAAGTCAAACTATCCGTATTTGTTTTATGTTCCGAAAACTCATACTTGAGGTATGTGTTGTCTCCTTTGCTTGATTTATGTCTTTTATAGATAATGGGTTTAAGTCCCTACACTTTGAATTGAGCAAATATTTTGATAAACTATGGGTTCGAGTCCCGGAGTCAATTATATTAATGGTTAAGTGATAATGATCTTGGAATATGTCTTGTCCTAGTTGTATGTATTTTTGTTCTAAATTGGTTAAAGGTTGGTTTGATGTGTAATGATACATTAGCTTGTTCTTGTGCTTTCCTTACCCATTATTCGAGGACGACTGATCCTAGTGAGGGAGAATTAAAACATATTGGCCTTGAACCCCTTAAAAATTTTCCTAAGTTGAAGCTTCTTTGGTAAGGTAAGACTCATGGGTACTAGTCATACCCTAGGATATGACCTAACACCCTCTATCTAATATACTGATTAGATTTTGTTGGGTACATTCTTTCTAAGGTACAGTTTGACACATTACTTGTTGTACCTTAGGGTACGAGTCGTGAGACACCTAGTCATTTGATGCTTGAAATCTTGGCCAAAGAATTCTTACTTGGGTACGGGTTGTAGGGTACCACTCGTATGTTAGGGTATGAGTTAGGAGTCATATATTGGTCAGATTAGGGGTCCTTGCTGGTGTCTAGGGTAAGAGTTAGGGTACCACTCATACCTTGAATACGACTCTTTTAGGATGGTCGTACCATCATGGGTTCAAGTTTTACAACTTTTAGCTGAGGATTTCATAGACATTTCCCTACCCCTAAAGCCTTAAAACCCTCGACATATAACATCTTTTGGCCCATCGTTCTTCAAAAAACAAGATAAAAACATTCCAAACACTCTCCAAAAACTTGTCGCTCATGATTAAAGCTAGGGTTTCAAGAGGTTCCCTTCTAGAGGCTTGAAAACCAAGAATCCTTCAGTGAATCATCTTGCATGAGGAATGTATCTCTTCCCTCATTGTTTGTTCTAAAATATCATGTGTTGGAACATTGATTTTGATTTTAAAATGATGGTTCTGAAATCCAATGATGAGGGTTTGGATGCATATTGTTGAGTATTGTTTACTCTTGATTTAAATAATGTGTTCACACATTTTTTGTGATGGTTTGCATATGTGGGTACTTGTTGATTCCGGTTAAATGCATAGGTCATGGTTAACCCTAATCTTTATAGTTTTACCTTGGTTTTGGTCTTGGTAAAGGAGTGCCCACAAGGTGTTTGTGAAAATGTCTAAAGGAAATCACTAGTCACATGTTAATGGTGTTTTGAACTAAGCCAATGGTATAATGAGTATGAATGGTTTACAAATTGTTTTATGAAGGCCTTTTTGGCCATGAAATGGTTTAAATGGAAACCTTGTTTGTTCAATTGATTAAAATGGGTTCGAGTCTATAAACCTTTGGTTAATGAGTGCCCTTGTTGGATAATGGGATAGAGCCCCAAAAATCATCCAAATGATTGATTGATAGAGTTAATAGCATATTTATGCTTGAAAGTAGTGTTTCTATGATGATAGCAACAAAATGCCTTTGGTAAGAAAATGATTAAATGGTTTGTTTAGTGTTGATGGTCTTAATTTGTGATTTAAAGTAAGATGTTAGCCAAACCGTAGAAGGTGGAGGTCTCGGTGTACCAAAGCTGCAAACTCACAGTTTGTTAGTGTGAGTTTTGGTCATGATGAATGTGTTCATGATGTCACACTTATATTCTTGGAGATTGACTAGTCATCTCATATTTTTTTCTTGCTCGTCAGAAAAACATGCGTTGGGGCTCTTTCGGCAAGTGTCGCTGACCTAATATAGCCCACGGGTGAATTTCTAAATTGCAAAGCTACACATCCCTACTTAATGATTTCAAAGTTCTTGATAATATTTTTATCCCGGTAATATATATATATATATACTTATCCTTGAGTTACATGATAGCATTTGCCCACTAACTGTCTTCAGACCTGTATCCCCATGCAATATAGAGACCAGAGCTTCTTCTTCTCTTCCTTCGTAGAGATTAGGTGTTCGGTAGGTTCGAGTGTTTAAATTGAAGTGGTGAACTTCCATACAGCAGAAGGCACATATTTCATGGTCTTCTTACCTTATGTCATAGACTTATTTTGATTTGGCTTTGGATATTATCGGGGTCTTGTCGTGAAACATTATTTGACTTCAGATTTTGTAGAATCTTTCTGGATGACTATGGACTTAGGTAGTTGGATGTTTCATGTTTACATGAATAGAAATATTATACATTGTTAAGTTATGTTTAGTAGTTTTGTTTCTACTATTTTACTATATGTTCGGAGTTCATTCGAAGCTTGTGGATTGATATGATTGTTAGGTTGGGTTGACGCAGCGATCTACGGTCCTTGTTAGGATTGAGATGCCTATTTGACAAGGCCCAGTTTCGTGTCTTGTCACTTTCCCAGCATGGTATATATGTATCTACGTACGCGATTACATATGGTTATTTACTTTGGTTTTCAATAATGACATTATTTAATCCTTATTCCTTAGTACATACTAGCGTTTATCGCGCTAACCATCTTTGGATGTTGTATCCCCACGCGATGCAGGAACCGTCCATACAACTCCTCCTGGTCAGTGACTTAGATTCGGGGACAACATAAGATTCAGACATAAGTGGTGAGCTTCCATACTCTGGAAGACTCCAGTTCATGTTATGGACTCCTTTACAATATTTTTGTTTCTTGGGCTTTGGTTTTTGATATTGTCAGGGGAATGTCTCGACCGGATGTTCTTTGTTTTTAGTTAGAGGTTTTGTGTGACAACTATGGGCATGACGGTGTCGGTATTGGGGTCATCCTTGGTATTGGCATTGGGATTGGGGTTGACACTGGTTGGATATTTGATTGAGGTTGTTGGATTATGCTTAGTCTTTAATTTATGTTTTGTAAGTTATTATTGCTTTATTTTGTTATATGTTCAGAATTTATTCGACATAGGGTGTAGGGAGGTTATGGTTGGGCATTGGGGGTGGTCTCCTATCCCGATTGGGATTGAGGTACCCCGATATGACTAGGCCCTGGTTTGGATCGTGTTAGCATCCTTCTCCAATAGAAAAGTCACAAAATGAACTCCATATTTCTGAAAAATTCTCATCTTCTGCAACCTCTCATAACAGTCAATGATTAATTCAAAAGCATTCTTAGACTCTATACCCTTGAAATTAGGTGGTTTCATCATCAAGACCATACTTAGCAGATCGTACAAGTCATCATAGAACTCAAAATCATATGAGAAAAAACATAAGTCCTTAAAGCCTCATCCATCTTAGGAGCCATACTAATAATAGGGTGAAAAACTAGAGCTTGATAAGCCGGAATAGTAGGAGTGGTTCCAGTCCTAGTCTGCCCACTTTAAAAAGATAACACTTATGGAACAACCTCAATAGACATGGGAGGTAAGGCTGCAACCCCAGTTGGAACAATGACCTTGGGCTTCATCCCTACTTGTCTGCCATGACCCAATTTACAGGTCATGATGGAAACTACTTTACCCCTTCAGTAGATAAGCCAAAATTGTAACCAAGAAATATAAGTAATAGGTTAATTGGTGAAAAAGGGCATGAATGCCAGAAATATGCGAGTAACGTCTTACAAGCAATAAATCATGGAATAGATATAATAAGGCAGAAGTTAAATAAAAGGAATAATAATATCCCACGACCTAGATATGTAGGTATAAAAGCCACTTATACTAAAGCATATGATTATTATGATAGTCAAATGTACATCAGTCTCAAAAATTAAAGACTAGCAAAAAATAGAAGGAGAAAAGGTCAACTCCAGCTTTGAGATCTCACACTGTCTCCAAACTCTGACCATCATGATCCACGACTTCAATAGCGTAAACTTGTACCCGAATTTTCATCAAAAAGGTATAGAAGTATAGTATGAGTACCAAAGTCATGGGTACTTAGTATGGAGAATTGGTCGACTAAGCAAAATCATAATATAAATATGATCAAATGCAGGGTGAATAAGCAAAGTCAAGGTAAGAGGGAAAACCTAGAATAAAGCTGCAACATAATTAATAAATAATTAGAATGATAATAATAATAGAGAGCAGTACAACTATATCTACAAATAAGACAACATAAGTCGGAATGTGAAATAAAATAAATAACCCAACGCGGCCCCCTATAAGTCCGGATGGTTCAACCATAGAGAAATAGTAATCAAAATTATTCTTATAAAATATATCTAAAAATCATTATCGTGGATCCTTCCAAATCGTAAGTACCCGACTTGAATTGGTTCAAAAACGGTCATAAATAATCTCTCAATACTCGAATTGAACTGAAACTTATATAATCATTTGCCAGACTTGAACCAGAACTCAGTATCATAAATTGTTGGACATGAATCGAAAATAGTAACATAAATTACAGAACTTGAATCATAACTAGTATTATCTTGCAAGTACCAAACTATGGTTAAATTCCATATATCTTAAACTTCTTGATTAAAGGACATAATTAAAGCAATGCGCAATGTATATTAAATATACAAGGGTCTATTAGAAATTTTGCATAGAGTGGTCTGAAGGGGCCTACTCTTTGAAATCAATTTTAAGGTATATTTTATTTTGAATGAGGACAAGGTATCTAATTTAACTAATAGATATTAAATATACAAATTTAGTCCTATGATAGCAATTCTACCTAAAGAATAAGAAGCTATGTCAATTATGCCTAGTTTATGGTTCCTCAATTGGCTAAGATATTAAAATTACACTAAATATACTTCCAAGACCTAATTTCCAACCCACATCTATCATATTGCTATAAATATACTGCAATTTAGCCCAATCTATGTGAAAGGTAAACCTATCCTACCTAGATATCGAAGATAGCCTAGTGAAATCCGCTAAATCATCGACTTCCCTTTCTAAGAAGCATCTACACGATGCCGCGATATCATACTAATAATTTATTCATCAATACAAGAACAATGATACATATATTATAATTTCATGGTTTGGTTCCAAAATCACATAAATATCCCATGTGGGATCTATTAGACTTCTTAGGGAACACTTTAATAATGACCAACTAACGGGTGAATCTTTGTAGGATAAAGGATGCAAGATACTTGAAGATTACTGATGGTAAAAGAATAAAAAAAGCAAAATAAAGGATGCAATATACTGGAAGATTGATGATGGAGAAGGAATGAGAATAATCAAGTAAGGAAGCTGGATCTAAGAATGGAAAAATAACCAATCATAAAAAAGGGGGATCACGGTATTCAAACAGCATGGCAAGAAAATTGATCAAACATCTTGGAAATCGAATGAGAATCACTATCCCAGAATCGCAGTAGACTAGATAAATCAGCATATCAATTAGGACAAAAAGCAAAAGAAAGAAAGGCTAAAATTCTCACATGGATATCAATGTGTACCAGACTAAAAGGAAACATAGATCATGGAAATATCTTATATGGACGTGATCCAAACCTGCATATGGACATATCAAACGGTAACATTCCTGAATCAAGGAATCAATTTAAATCCTTGATTGAGAAGAAAATCTTATGGGTTTCCTTATTAAAAGTAACAGCTGAAGACTATAAATAGTCAATACTAAAGACATAAATATTTTACGCATCTTCAAGGAGAAAATTAAAAGTGTCTCATTCTTAGTTTCACAAGGCTCTGTAACTTTAAGTTTATAATTGTTATATAAAGAGTAGGATCGATTCAACTTTGTAATATCAACTGAAGTTGAGGCAGAAGATTTTAAAAGCAAAACAAATCTTTAGCATTTGTTATCTATCATTGTACTCATACCCAACATTCAACAATCTAAGGAAGCTCTTAAACCTAAGGGGACTAGAAGTAGGCATCATATTGGTGTTCCAAACCAGGATAAATCTTTGTGTTATTACTTTATGTTCTATTATTTATGTGCTTAATTGTTTAATTATAATCTGTTTGTGAAGTGCATTGATCAACAGGCGAATTGACTGTGAGGAGTCAGTAGTTGAATCACAAAAGAAAATTTCAATTTACCCGCACCCCCTCCTCTTGAATTTCAATTGATATTATATCAAGGTCGTACCAACTACATTGCTTAACTGTATGTGAGAAAAGATGAAATGGAAAATTATCAGATACCTGGTACTCTATTACAGGATGGTCACTGCTCTACAAGACCACCATACTTTAATGGGAAATAATACTCTTACTGGAAAAACAGGTTCAAATTTTTTGTCCAATCAAATGACTTCTAAGATAGGGTTGTCATCAAGAAGGATCCAAAGAATATTCTAGGACTCAAGGAGAAGTAAAAGGACAAATATAAAGAATAAAATAGTTCTAATATAGAAGCCATGCAAACTTTGAGGTCACCAAAGAACAACAAGAGGTAATTCAAACTAACGCACGTGCTATAAGTTTGATTTTATGTGCAATTAGAGGACAAGAATACCACCAAATATAAACATTTGAACGACATATGAAATGTGAGATCAATCGGAGGTAACCTATGAAAGAACTACCATAGTCAAGAAGTAAAAAATGGTTACCCTGGTCAATGAATACAAGCTATTCACTATGTAATAAAATAAGGAAATTCAAACAATGTTTGCCATAGTTAGCAAAATCGTGTGCGAAATAAAGTCAATGGGGATTATCTATCCACATAGCCTGTAAGTCCAAAAGATAAATCGATGTCTCCCAAAGATGTGGGAAACTAAGGATGCTATTTTGGAAGACAGAGATATTGACAACATGACGTACGACGAACTACGAGGTAACCTTATCACATATGCAAAAAATTATATGAACAGGTTTCACATGGATAAAAAGAAGAAACCCGTAACCGTCAACGCTGCTCCAACAGAAGAAGAGGACATTCTAAAAGATGCTAATAGCAAAGGAATGGGTCTCATCAATTGTAGGGTAAGGCAGATCATGATACAGAGACAACAAAGATCCCCAAGATACAAGAATAATAACACCATTAGAAAAGATGATCTCTTTTACTACTGAGGAAGGCCTGGTTATTTCAAACAAAATTGTCCATAAGTGGGATAACGATTATCTAGAAAGAATCAAAACCTCAGAGACGGGAGTGATAAAGATGAAACCGAAGAATAAGTAAAAGCTTCTAATATATGCTTTATGGAAATACGTGGATCAAATAAGGTAAGACAACATAACTGTCATAACTTTAGTACTGTTGAATCTAACTTGGATATTATAACCGGCAAGCTTCAAAAAATTAGAGATGAATATAATAAACTAGATCAAGAGAAGAAGAGTTGTGAATCTTGATTTAAACAAAAACCCAAAGAGGAACATCAAAACTTGCAAATAGAAATTGAAGCATGTCAAATTAAAATTGACCTACTTTATCAATAGCCTTATAATGCAAAAATAAAATAAAACAATTTTAAGGCATCCCGAAGACATAGTTTTGTAAGATCAAACTCCTTAAAAAACTATTTGATTTCCTCATCAGGGTCGTTTAAATCAGCTAAAAACTATTTCTCCTACCGAGGGAACTTTATTTCATTTGTGGAAAGAGAGGGAACAGATCCCACAGTAGTAGGCATAATCCTAAAAGTGTGTGGGTTTGTAATCCCAAAGGAAGTACATCAAACCAGCAAGGACCTAAGACCGCTTGGGTACCTAAGAAGAATTAATTTTCTTATTTTGCAGGGGACATGTCCGCAAAATCTATAAAAAGAAGGAACTGACAATGGATGTTCGAGAAGTATAGTTGGAAAGAAAAAGGTTTCTTCTGTTTTAAAGAACATAGTCAAAAATAGTCAGATTCAGTGACAACACCAGAGGTAATGTCACCAGAGTCGACTATACTCCTCCTTAAAGTCGACTCTAGCATCTGAACGATGAAATAGAAATAAATACAGAGGTCAGTGACTTTAATAAAATCCATGATGTGATCAGAATCAATACAAATTATAATTATCAGTTGTTGATCTCAATTTTTTAAGCTGCTTCATATGGTTTTATTCTTGAAGAAATTTTCTCAAATTTGGAAATTTGTATGCCCAAAACCTTTTTTTGAATTTTGTAATAAAAGAGGGGGAAATTCCTTTTAAATCTTATTTACATGGTCATAATGTGTAACAATTTCTCTGATTCAGGTCTATTCATATATTCTAAATCTTCGTTCTCAGATCCTAACTCGAACAACCCCAATTTTGTTCCTCTATACCTTAGCTTCTGCAATAGGATCTTGGCTTATATTATTTCAACGATATTGATTTATCGAAGGGGGTCTCTCAGTAATATGCTTGTAGAGATGTATCTTGTTTCTACTGCATGATCAAAAAATACAAAATCAATTGGAGCGCCTGGATTCGTAATTACATGATAGAAAGTCCAACTAACTCCCATCCCTAGGTAAACTTACCCTATGGATTGCTCATCACTAGGATTCTTCTTTACTATGGAATTGATCTTTCAGCCTATCCAGTAATAAAAGTCTCTGTGACCTATGATTCAAAGATCTTCGCAAGTATTAGCTATGTTCTAATTGAAAAAGAATGCAGTAAAAGTAATCTATCAAGAATCGACCTGACACATCTAGGATAAGTAAGCTTATGCCTAAATCCATGTCCTATGTAGATAAAGAGATTGAAGAAATACCGAACAGGCTCACTGCCATCGATGAAGGAATAGACAGCACCCAGGAGTCGACTTCCAAGATGCTACAACAGGGCAAAGAGACAGGTATCGATATAGGAAAAATGCTACTCTCCCTTGACGGCTTCAAACAGGAAGGAGTGAGATTATTTTATAGAATGTGCTCCCAAGTTGAGTCTATCAAGTTAGAATCCTCCTCCTCATCAAATGATCTTGCAATCTTTGTTCAGAACTCATACTCCAACTTCACCAAGAGTGTCAAATTTTTTTATTATCGCTTCTATTCTAATATGCACAACTCTCTTACTTAATTCCTTTCCAAACAACATTGAACTCTTTTTATTCAATGGGGGGTTGTCCCTTATCGTACTCTAGCCTACATAAAGACACTACATACTTTTACTCTAACATATTTTTGTTTCCATCATAACTTTACATGTCTTGTAGTCTATTTTTTTGGATAGTTATTTCCATGTTGTGTTGTATTTTTTATCTGTTCTTTTTCTTGTTTTGTTCCTTGGTGTATTCCTTTTGTTGTATTTACTCTGTCTTTTTAATTTTGTCAAAGGGGGAGAAGACATGCATCATTTAACAAGACATAGGATCAAATAAAAGTAAGAAAGTCGACTATCATCGTATAAAAGTCAACTTCATCCACCTGCTAAGGTAAAAAGTTAGGGGGATCTAGACAGCAATCTTAATAGGGAAGTCTAGTCAGGGGGAGCTAGATAGAAACTTTAACAAGGAAGTAAACTAATGTTTAAGTTAGTTATTATCAAAAAGGGGGATATTGTTAGCCTTCTTAGGTAACGTTTTAATGAGGAAAAACTAATGGGTGAATCTTTGTAGGATAAAGGATGCAAGATACTGGAAGATTATTGATGGCAAAAGAATAAAAGAAGCAAGATAAAGAATGGAAGAAACTGGAAGATTGTTGATGGAGAAGGAATGAGAAGAATCAAGTAAGGAAGCTGGCTCCAAGAATGGAAAGATATCCAATAATAAAAAAAAAGGATCACGACACTCAAAAAGCATGGCAAGTAAATCAATCAAACATCTTGGAAATAGAAGGAGAATCACTTTCCCAATAACAATCTAAGATTCATGGTAGACTATATAAATCAGGAGATTAATCAGGACAAAAAGCTAAAGAAAGAAAGGAAAAATAGTCACATGGACATCAATGTGTACGAGACTAGAAGAAAACATAGATCACTGATATATCTGATATGGATGTGATCCAAAGGGAACATGGATATATGTGATATAGACATATATAACGGATACATTCCTCAATCAAGGAATCAATTTAATTCCTTTATTGAAAAGAAAATGTCTTAGGTTTCCTAATGAAAAGTAGTAACTGAAAACCAAATAGTGAAGAATAAAGACACGCATGGTTTACACAACTTCAAGGAAAAAATTCAAAGTGTCTTATTGTTAGTCTTACAAGGCCCTTTAACTTTGAGTTTACAATTGTTATATAAAGAATAGGATCGAGTCAACTTTGTATCATCAACTGAAGCTATGTCACAAGATCTGAAGAGGAAGATACTTCTTCAGAACGTTTTTCCTATCATTGTACTCATACCCAACATTCAATGATCTAAGGAAGCTTTGAAACCCAAGGGGACTGGAAGTAGGCACCACATTAGAGTTTCGAACCATGATAGATTTCTATGTTATTACTTTATGTTCTATTATTTATGTGCTTAATTGTTTAAATCAAATTTTTTTTGTGAAGTACACTGATCTACACACGAGTCAACTGTGAGGAGTCAGTTGTCAACTCACAGAATAAAATTTCAATTCCCCATATCTTGAATTACAATTTCTATCAAAGCAAGGTCTCACAAATTACATTGCTTAATCGTAAGTGAGAAAAGATCAAATGAAAAATTATCAGATACATAGTTCTCTTCTCCACGATGGTCACTGCACCTCAAGGCCACCATACTTGAATGGGAAACATTACTCTTACTGAAAAAATAGATTCAGATTATTTGTCCAATCAAATAACTTCTAAGCCTGGGTTGTCATCAAGAAGGGTCCAAAGCCAATTCCAGGACTCAAGGAAAAGTCAAAGGACAATGATAAAGAATCTAGCAGTTCAGATATAAAAGACCCTGAAAGTTTTGAGGTTACCAAAGAACAACAAGAGGTAATTCAAACTAACATATGTGCTATAATTTTGCTCTTGTATGCAGTTAGTATAGAAAAATTGACAAGATATAACCATGTGAAACCGCAAATAAAATGTGGAACAAACTGATGGTAACCTATACACCACAAAAGTCAATAAGCCAAAAATTGTTGCCCTAGTCAATGAATACAAGCTATTCAGGATTGAAGAAAATGAAGACATTGAAACAATGTTTTCTAGATTAAGCAAAATAGTGTGCGAACTGAACTCACTAGGGATGATCTATCCAGACAGCCTACAAGTCCAGAAGCTAGTCCGAAGTCTCCCAAAGACTTAGGAAACCAAGAATGCTATTCGAGAAGATGGAGATCTTTATAACATGACATACGACGAACTGCAAGGTAACGTTATCACACATGAAAAAAATTATGTCAATAGGTTTCACAAGGATGAAAAGAAGAAACAAGTAGCCTTCAATGTTGCTCCAATTGGAGAGGAGGATATTATCAAAGATACTAATACAAAAGGAATACCTCTCAACATCCATGGGTTAAGGCAGATCACGAGACAGAGACAATAAAGATCCCCTGGAGGCAAGACTAATAACTCCATCAGAAACGATGATCTCTTTTACTATTGTGGAAGGTTGGGTTATTTCAAACCAAACTATCCAGAGCTGGTAGGAGAATCATCTAGAAAGAATAAAGACCTCAGATCCTAAAGAGATGAATAAGAAATCAAAGAAGAAATAGAAGCTACCAATATATACTTCATGGCAATAGGTGGACTGATTGAAGTAAGACAACATGATTGTCATAACTGTAGAACTCTTGAATCTAACTTGGATTTGATAACCGACGATCTTCAAAAAATCAAAGATAAATATTATAAACTAGATCAAGAGAAGAAGAGCTTTGAAGCTCGATTTTAACAAAAACTCAAAGAGGAACATCGAAACTGGCAAATAAAAATTGAAGCATGTCATATTGAAATTGACCTACTTCGTGAATAGCTTGATAATGCAAAAATAAAATTAAACAATTTTAAGGAATCCCCAAGCCATAATTTTGTGAGATCAAACTTCATCAATATCTATTTGAGTTCCTCATCAGGGTCATTTATATCAGTTAAGAAATCTTTCTCCTACCAAGGGAGAGTTTGTTTCATATATGGATAGAGCGGGCACAAATTCTACAGTTGCAGGCATAAGCCTAAAAATATGTGGGTTTGGAATCCCAAAGGAAGTACATCTAACCCACAAGGACTAAAGACCACTTGGGTACCTACACAGAATTAATTATCTTATTTTGCAGAAATAATTCGGTAATATATATAAAAAGGATGGATTGATAAAGGATGTTCCAGAAGTATAGCTGGAAAGAAAAAGGTTTTTTCTTTTTTAAAGAATGTTGTAAAAAGTAGTTACATTTAGTGAAAACACTAGAGAAAATGTTGCTAGAGTCGACTATAACGCCCTCAAAGTTGACTCTTGAATCTGAACCAATGAAATTTAATTAAAGAGAAAGGGCACTAACTTCAATAAGATCTATGTCTCCATGATGAGGTCAACATCAATACAAATTACAATAATTAGTTAATTATCTCAATTTTTTTAAGATGTTTCATATGGTTTTATTCATGAAGAAATTTTCTTGAGAGAATTTCAAGATCTTGGAAATATGTTATATCTAAAACCTTTTTGATGAATTTTGTAAGAAAAAGAGGGAAATTTACTTTTAAAGTTTTAAATCTTATTTATTCATAATGTGTAACAATTTCTAAAATTCTAGGCTATTTAAATATTCCAAAGCTTCGCTTCTCTTGAAATATGGTAGTAAGTGGTAATTTTATTCTATTGACTCTGAAAATTATTTCTTTTGTTTTAGAAGGTAAGATTATGTCCTTAAAGTTTTGTATTATATATTGTGAAGGATGTTGTTTTATAAATATTTGATGTTATACATTTTAGCAAATCTATGAGGATTTCTAAAAGCTTTCTTTTGGCATAAAAATCATCAACCACCTTTTAACCCCATGTCCTTTCCTTTCAACTCTCCCTCTTCACACGTCACATTTTTTTCTCCCTACATCATTCCCTACTCTACACCCTCCCATTTCCCAACACTCCCCCACCCTTTTATCTTTAACCCTAACCCCTAGTTCTTCTGTTTCAATTTGTCTCTTCCCCTCACCTATTCCCTTTTATATTCTTCTATCCTCATCTTCTCTACTATGACAAAAACTGGATCAATGGCTACTATGAACAAAAATTTCCTTAATCTAAATTCCTCCAACTTTGACACTACCCTTCTTGCTAAGACCTCTAAAGAAGCCTCCTCTCACTCTATCCAGTCGACTGTGTCCATGAAATGTACCACTTCTTCTCCCATATCATCCTCTAGCAAAAGGTGATCTACTCCTTTAGAGTCTCTTCCTTCGGAGAACATGCATAAGTTTTGGACTCTCACTCACAAGGAGAAGTTTCTCACCTTCAAGTATCGCTCTATTGTTTCTGGATGAGTTATCAATCTCTCTCTCCTAAAGAAATCCCACTGCATTATCGGTCACTTTCTCAAATCTCAAGACTTGTGTATGATGTTTTGTCTATATAGCCTGGAAGTTGTTGAGAAAAGCATATACATGTTCTTTGCTAATCTTTCCCTTTCCCCTGATAGCAGGGAACTAGAGACTCAGGTTCTTGGTACTCGTATTGTTCTAAATGACTTCTTATTTAAGTAAGTATTTGACACCAAATTTTTGGGTGTTGTCCTTTTCATGAACAACACCTGGCCTGAGAATTTTGAAGTAATTTTTGATGAGGCAAAGAAGGATATCACAGATCCTGACTCGAACAGGCTCTGTTTTAGTCCTATGTTCCTCAGTTTCTGCAATAGGATCTTGGCTCATATTTTTGCAACCACCTTGATTCCTTGAAAGGGGTCTGTCTCTCTGTAATGTGACTTGTAGAGATGTATTTGTTGTTTACTGCATGATCAAAAAATACCAAATTAACTAGAGCATCTCGATTCATTAATACATGATAGAAAATCCATCTAACTCCTATGCCTCAGCAAGCTTACCATACGGTTTGCTCATCACTCAGATTCTTCTTCACTGTGGAATTGATCTTTGAAACTATCCAATAGTAGAAGTCTCTGCGACCTATGATTCAATGACCTTCACAAGTATGGGCTATGTTCTGATTGAAAAAGAATGCAGTAAAACTAATCTATCAAGAATCGACCTGACACATCTAGGATAAGTAAACTTATGCCTAAATCCATGTCCTATGTTGATATAAAGATTGAAGAAATCCCGAACAGGCTCACTGCCATCGATGAAGGAATAGCCATCACCCATGAGTCGACTTTCAAGATGCTACAGCAGGGTAAAGAGACAGGTACCGACATATGAAAAGTGCTACTCTCCCTTGACGGCTTCAAACAGGAAGGAGTGAGATTTTTTTATAGAATGTTCTCCCCAGTTGAGTCTATCAAGTCAGAATCCTCCTTCTCATGAAATGATCTTGCCATCTCTGTTCATAACTCTTACTCCAACTTCACAAGGAATGTCAAAAAAATTTATTATCGCTTCTATTCTAATATGCACAACTCTCTTACTTATTTCCTTTCCAAACAATATTGAACTCTTTTTATTCAAAGAGGGGTTTGTCCCTTCTCGTACTCTAGCCTGTATAAAGACACTACATACTTCTACTCTAACGTATTTTTGTTTCCACCATAACTTTACATGTCTTGTAGTCTATTTTTTTGTCTTGTTATTTACTCTTTGTGTTTTATTTTTTATCAGTTCTTTTTCTTGTTATGTGGCTTGGTGTATTCCTTTTGTTGTGTTTACTATGTCTTTTTAATTATGTCAAAGGGTGAGAATACATTCATCAGTTAACAAGACATGGGATCAAATAAAAGTAAGAAAGTCGACTATCATCGTATAAAAGTCAACTTCAGCCACCTTCCAAGGCAAAAGGTCGGGGGGATCTAGACAACAATCTTAATAGGGAAGTCAAGTCAGGCGGAGCTAGACAGAAACTTTAACAGGGAAGTAAACTGATGTTTAAGTTATTATTATTATCAAAAAGGGGGATATTGTTAGCCTCCTTAGGTAACGTTTTTTTAGGACAAACTAATGGGTGAATCTTTGTAGGATAAAGGACGCAAAATACTGGAAGATTATTGATGGAAAAAGAATAAAAGAAGTAAGATAAAGGATGGAAGAAACTGGAAGATTGTTGATGGAGAAGGAATGAGAAGAATCAAGTAAGGAAGATGGCTCCCAAAATGGAAAGATATCCAATAATAAAAAAAAGGGGTCACGACACTCAAAAAACATGGAAAGAAAATCAGTTAAACATCTTGGAAATAGAAGGAGAATCACTATCCCAATCACAATCCCAGATTTATGGTAGACTAGATAAATCATGACATTTATCAGGACAAAAAGCAAAAGAAATAAAGGAAAAATAGTCACATGGACATCAATGTGTACGAGACTAGAAGAAAACATATATCGTGGATATATCTGATATGGATATGATCCAAAGGGCATATGGGCATATCTGATATAGATATATAAAATGGATACATTCCTCAATCAAGGAATCAATTTAAATCCTTTATTGAGAAGAAAATGTCTTACGTTTCCTAATGAAAAGTAGCAACCGAAGACTAAAAAGTGAAGAATAAAGACACATATGGTTTACACAACTTCAAGGAAAAAATTCAAAGTGTCTTATTGTTAGTTTTACAAGGCCCTTTAACTTTTAGTTTACAATTTTTATATAAAGAGTAGGATCGAGTCAACTTTGTAACATCAACTAAAGCTATTTCACAAGATCTGAAGAGGAAGATACGTCTTCAGAAAAATTTTCCTATCATTGTACTCATACCCAACATTCAACGATCTAAGGAAGCTTTGAAACCCATGGGGATTGGAAGTAGGCACCACATTGGAGTTTTGAACCATGATAAATTTCTATGATATTAGTTTATGTTCTATTATTTATGTGCTTAATTGTTTAAATCAAATTAGTTTGTGAAGTACACTGATCTGCACACGATTCAACTGTGAGGAGTCAGTTGTCGACTAATAGAAGAAAATTTCAATTCCTCATCTCTTGAATTACAATTTGTATCACAGCAAGGTCTCACAAATTACATTGCTTAACCGCAAGTTAGAAAAGATCAAATGACAAATTATTAGATACCTAGTGCCATTCTCCAAGATGGTCACTGCTCCACAAGACCACCATATTTGAATGGGAAACATTACTCTTACCAGAAAAATAGGTTTACATTTTTTGTCCAATCAAATGACTTCTAAGTCTGGGTTATCATCAAGAAGGGTCCAAAGCCGATTCCAGGACTCAAGGAAAAGTCAAAGTACAAAGATAAATAGTCTGGTAGTTCAGATATAGAAGACCTTGAAAGCTTCGAGATCACCAAAGAATAATAAGAGGTAATTCAAACTAACATATGTGCTATAAGTTTGCTCTTGTATACAGTTAGTATAGAAGAATACGACAAGATATCAATAGTTGAAACTGCAAATAAAATGTAGGACAAACTAATGGTAACCTATACAGGAATGACCAAAGTCAATAAGTCAAAAATTGTTGCACTAGTCAATGAATATGAGGTATTCAGGATTGAAGAAAATGAAGACATTGAAACAATATTTTCTAGATTAATCAAAATAGTATGTGAACTGAACTCACTAGGGATGATCTATCCACATAGCCTACAAGTCCAGAAGCTAGTTCGAAGTTTCCCAAAGACTTAGGAAACTAAGTATGCCATTCTAGAAGATGGAGATCCTTATAACATGACATACCACGAACTACGAGGTAAAATTATCACACATGAGTAAAATTATGTCAACATGTTTGACCAGGATGGAAAGAAGAAACCAATAGCCTTCAACGCTGCTCCAACTGGAGAGGAGGACATTATCGAAAATTCTAACAGAAAAGGAATAGCTCTCATCATCCATGTTTTAAAATAGATCATGAGACAGAGACAATAAAGATCCCCTGTAGGCAAGACTAATAACTTCATAAGAAACGATGATCTCTTTTACTATTGTGGAAGGTTGAGTTATTTCAAACCACACTATCACGAACTTGTAGGACAATCATCTAGAAAGAATCAAAACCTCAGAGCCTAGAGCGATGAAGAATAAATCAAAGATGAAGTAGAAGCTACCAATATATGCTTCAGGGCAACAGGTGGACTGAATGAAGTAAGACAACATGATTGTCATAACTGTAGTACTCTTGAATATAACTTGGATATGATGACCGACGAGCTTAAATAAATCAAAGATGAATATTATAAACTAGCTCAAGAGAAAAAGAGTTTTGAAGATCGATTTTAACAAAAACTCAAAGAGGATCATCGAATCTGGCAAATAGAAATTGAAGCATGTCAAATTGAAATTGACCTACTTCGTGAATAGCTTGATAATGCAAAAATAAAACTAAACAATTTTAAGTCATCCCCATGCCATAATTTTGTAAGATCAAACTTCATCAATATCTATTTAAGTTCCTCATCAGGGTCGTTTAAATCAGCTAAGAAATCTTTCTCCTACCAAGGGCGAGTTTGTTTTATCTATGGACAGAGTGGGCATAAATTCTATAGTTGCAGGCATAAGCCTAAAAATGTGTGGGTTTGGAATCCCAAAGGAAGTACATCTAACCCACAAGGAACAAAGACCACTTGGGTACCTATGCAAAATTAATTATCTTATTTTGCAGGAACATTTCTGGAATATCTATAAAAAGGAGGGATTGATAGCGGATGTTCCAGAAGTATGGCTGGAAAGAAAAAGGTCTTTTCTATTGTAAAGAATGTAGTAAAAAGTAGTCACATTTAGTGACAACACTAGAGGCAATGTCACTAGAGTCGACTATACCCCCCTCAGAGTTGTCTCTTGCATCTGAACCAATGAAATTTAATTAAGGAGAGAGGGCACTAACTTCAATAAGATCCATGTCTCCATGATGAGGTCAGAATTATTAAAAATTACAATTATTAGTCACTTATCTCAATTTTTTTAAGTTTTTTCATATGGTTTTATTCATGAAGAAATTTTCTTGAGACAATTTCAAGATCTAGGAAATTTGTTATATCTAAAACCTTTTTGTTGAATTTTCTAAGAAAAAGGGGGAAAATTACTTTTAAAGTTTTAAATCTTATTTATTCATAATGTGTAACAATTTCTACAATTCTGGGCTATTTATCTATGCTAAAGCTTTGTTTCTCTTGAAATATGGTAGTAAGTGGTAATTTTATTCTATTGACTCTGAAAATTAATTTCTTTTGTTTTAGAAGGTAAGATTATGTCCGCAAAGTTTAGTATTATATATTGTGACGGATGTTGTTTTATAAATATTTGATGCTATACATTTTAGCAAATCTATGAGGATTTCTAAAAGCTTTCTTTTGGCATAAAAATCATCAACCATCTTTTAACCCCCTATCCTTTCCTTTTAACTCTCCCTCTTCACACATCACATTTTTTTCTCCCTTCATCATTACCTGTTCTGCACCCTCCTATTTCCCAACACTCCTCCACCCTTAAATCTTTAAACCTAACCTCTGGTTCTTCTCTTTCAATTTGTCTCATCCTCTCACCTATTCCCTTTTATACTCTTCCATCCTCATCTTCTCTACTATTACAAAAATTTGATCAATGGCTAATATCAACAAAATTTCCTTAATCTAAATTGCTCCAACTTTGACCCTACCCTTCTCATTGAGACCTCTAAAGAAGCTTCCTCTCACTCTATCCAGTTGACTGTGTACATGAAATGTATCCCTCCTTCTCCCATGTCATCCTCTAGCAAAAGGTGATCCTCTCCTTTAGAGTCTCTTCCTTCGAAGAACATGCATAAGTTTTGGACTCTCACTCACAAGGAGAAGTTTCTCACCTTCAATTACTTCTCTATTCTTTCTGGATGAGTCATCAATATCTCTCTCCTTAAGGAATCCCACTGTATTATCGGTCACTTTCCCAAATCTCAAGACTTGTCTATGATATTTTGTCTATATAGCCTGGAAGTTGTTGAGAATCGCATATACATGTTCTTTGATAATCTTTGCCTTTCCTATGACAACGGGGAATTGGAGACTCGGGTTCTTGGTACTCCTATTGTTCTAAATGACTTCTTATTTAAGTAAGTATTTGACACCAAATTTTTGGGTGTTGTTTTTTTCATGAACAATACTTGGCCTGAGAATTTTGAAGTAATCTTTTATGAGGCAAAGAAGGCTATCTCAGATCCTTACTCGAACAACCTCTCTTTTAGTCCAATGTCCCTCAGCTTCTGCAATAGGATCTTGGCTCATATTGTTGCAACCACATTGATTCCTCGAAAGGGGTTTCTCCGTAATATGACTTGTAGAGATGTATTTGTTGTTTAATGCATGATCAAAAAATACCAAATCAACAAGAGCATCTCGATTCGTTAATACATAATAGTAAATGCCGCTAACTCCCATTCCTAAGCAAGTTTACCATACGATTTGCTCATCACTCAGATTCTTCTTCACTATGGAATTGATCTTTGAACCTATCCAATGGTTGAAGTATCTGCGACCTATGATTCATAGACCTTCACAAGTATGGGTTGTGTTCTGATTGAAAAAAATGGTATAAAAAAGAATATGTCAACAACTGGATTGACACGTCTAGGATAAGTAAACATGTGACTAAATCCATGTCCTATATAGATAAGTAGACTGACAAAATCAAGAACAGGATCACTTCAATCGAGGATGGAATAGCCAACACCATGGAGTCGATTGCCAAGATGCTATAGCAGGCCAAAGATATAGGTATAGACATAGGCAAAGTGTGACTCTCTCTTGACGTCTTCAAACAGAAAGAAGTGAGATTGTTTAACAGAATGTTCTCCTAAATTAAGTCTATCAAGTCTGAATCCTCCTTCTACTCAAATGAGTTTTCCATCTACGTTCAGAACTCTTACTCTAACTTCACCAAGAGTGTTGAAAAATCTTATAATATCTTCGGCTCTAACATGGACAACACTCTTATTTCATTTCAAAACAATGTTGAACTCTTTTTATTCAAAAAGGGTGTTTTCCCTTCTCGTACTTTAGCCTGTATAAAGTCACTACATACTTCTGCTCTGACATATTTTTGGTGACAACATAACTTTACATGTCTTGTAGTCTATGTTTTTTTTGGCTTGTTATTTCCTTTTTGTGTTGTGTTTTTTCTCTGTTCTTTTTCTAGTTTAGTGGCTTGGTATATTCCTTTGTTGTATTTGCTATATCTTTTTTTATTATGTTAAAAGGGGGAGAAGTCGTGCATCAGTTAACTGGATAGGGTCAAATAAAAGTAAGAAAGTCGACTATTATCGTATCAAAGTCAACTTCAACCACCTGCCAAGGTAAAAAGTCAGGGGGAGCTAGACAACAATCTTAATAAGGAAGTCAAGTCAAGGGGATCTAGACAGAAACCTTAACAGGGAAGTCAACAGATGTTTAAGTTTGTCATTATCAATATGGGGGAGATCGTTAGACTCCTTAGGTAACATTTTAATAATGACAAACTAACGGGTCGATTTTTGCAGGATAAAGGATGCAAGATACTAGAAGATTGTTGTCTATAAAAGAATAAAAGAAGCAAGATAAAGGATTGAAGAGACTAGAAGATTATTGATGGAGAAGGGATCAGAATAATCAAATAAGAAAGCTGGCTCCAGGAATGGAAAGATATCCAATCTTAAAAAGGGGGATCACGGCACTCAAACAGTATGGCGAGAAATCGATCAAACATCTTGGAAATTGAAGAAGAATCACTATCCAAAAATCACGGTTGACTAGATAAATCAGGAGATCAATCTGGATAAAATGCAAATGGAAGAAATGAAAAATTCGTCACATGGACATAAATGTCTACATCACTAAAAGGAAAGATAAATCACAGACATATCTGATATGGACGTGATCCAAAGCCGCATATAGATATATAAAACAACTATATTTCTCAATCAAAGAATCAATTCAAATTCTTTATTGAGAAGAAAGACTCTTGGGTTTCCTTATGAAAAGAATCAATCAAAGAGTATAAATAGTGAGGACTAAATAGATACATCGTTTACGTTCATCAAGGAGAAAATTCAAACTGTCTCATTCTTAGTCTTACAAGCCTATGTAACTTTTAGTTTACAATTTTTATATAAAGAGTGAGATTTAGTAAACTATGTAAAATCAACTGAATTTGTGTCACAAGATCTGACAGAAAATTAAGTCTTTAGAACTTGTTTCCTACCATTGTATTCGTACCCAACAATCAATGATCTAAGGAGTCTTTGAAACCCAAGAGGACTAGAAGTACGCACCACATTGATGTTCCGAACTATGATAAATCGTTGTGTTATTACTTTATGTTCTATTATTTACATGCTTAATTATTTAAATCTAATCTGTTTGTGAAGTGCACTGATCTGTAAGTAAGTCGACTGTGAGAAGTCGGTAGTCGACTCACAGATGAAAATTTCAATTCACCCCCTCTTGAATTTTAGTACGTACTTGCGGAATTACATATTTGAAACAATCAACACGTCTCTCTATGCTTAAGGAACATTTATCCTCAAGAATGCATAAATTCTGAGCTCTAATAGTGCTAAAATCAACCTACAAATAATCTAGGGATTTATGAAAAATATAAGGAATTTAACCATGAATTTAATGGAAACTTACCAAAAATACAGAGAGGAAATGAGAAATCCGATCTCACAAACACCTAAAAATTACCTATTAATGTTTCTCCCAATTTTTCGAACTCCCTAGGGTTTTCACTCTTTAGACTTGTGAGAAAAATGGTAAAAAAAAATGGGGCTAATCAGTGCAATTAATGGCTCCTAGGTGCCGCTTATGTGCAAACTGGACCACTTAAGCAGAAAAGTATCAGTTAAGTGGTAGCAGCCTGTACCCCATTTGCTTAAACTAACCATTTGTCGCTTAAGAGGCCTTCACTTAAGTGGTAAGGACTTCACTTAAGTTCACCTCAACTGGTCAACCCTGGTCGCTTAAGAGAACGACTGACCACTTGAGCGACCCAAGTGGCGCTTAAGTGGGTGCATCAGTTAAGTGGTGCACTAGCTGGGGACTTTGTAATTTCCAACTCTCTACCGAACCCTCATGATTTATTTGGAATCCCATAAATACAAATGAACTATGCTACCCTATCAAATTTGATGTTTCAGACTAAATGACATAGTCAAATTTTCCATCCGGGGTTGTTTTGATGAAAGGTGGGTCCTACACCTAAGTGTCATTTTTATCATTTATTGGCCAATAGCTCAGAATGAGTCTGAAAGCCTTGGGACCCAAACCAAAGGACCATCTATCCTAAAATTGGTGTTCTGGAGCTTTTGGAACAGTAAAATGCACATACGAGGTTTTTTAAGTGGAGTTTTTTCCCGATAGCCAATTCTTACCATCAAAGATTTCAAAATAGGGTATTGGCGCTAAATACCAAATGAACTGGCCCATAACTGAATTGTCATCTCCACCAAGTCATAAATTAATTGGGGAAGTTCTAGGAGAGATATTAATAGCCAAAATAAGAAAAAATGTAGAAAATGACCAGGAGGGTCATAACATCCTCTATTGCTTTACTTTTCTCAACATAATCCTAATGCTGGGAGGGGATACAAAGCTTAAAAATCTCAACCAACAACTGCCCAAGATCCTACCCTGGCAAGTATAGCTCATCCCTTTCTCTCTTACCTCTCCCACTTACTCATTCTTTTCTACTTACAACTGGCTCCTCAGCTAGGGAAGACAGGGCAGGGGCTGCTGCTCAGGTTCCATTGGACCTAGTATTCATCCTCTGCGAACAAAGAGTGAAGAAATAAAATTCCAATTTTGATCGCTAGATACCAATTGGAATCTATTTATAGCTCAAAAGAAAAGATAGTGATAGATTTGCTATAGTTCTATAGCCTTCCAAAGAAAAGTACAAACGTCTACATATTGTTCAACGAGACTCTACTTGACATATTTTCGTATGATAATATCGATAAATCTAGGATTGGATACCGACTTTATAATGACATTAATATGTTGTAAGTGGACCCACACTACTCACCGATGGGAAAACCATTTATACAAAATACCATATTAAAATCAACACTTAAAAAGAGATAATAGAAATTAATCCATCAACAATTATCTACATGTAGTAAACATTTAAAATATAAATAATTGCGTAACATTGTTCTTAAACAGAATAAACCATCTACAACACCCGAAAGTCATCCGTACAAAAACATCTAAGATTGTCAAGAAGGGGATGCAACCCCAAAACTAAAAGAAAGTCCATACTGTCCAACACAAAGGACTATGTCAAACAAGAAAGATCTCGTGGTATCCCAGATATGTTACAACCTTGAAATTTAAAGTAAAACACTGGAATCACAAGTGAGTTCTCGTAGGAACCGCTGGAATATGAGTTGCACTCGAAAAAGTAAGAGCAGGAGTAGTACCAGCACACAACAAAATAAAAACAATAGTGTACTAGTAGGGTCATTTGGCCAATCCAAGAGGAGAATATAAACACTTAACAAAAATATAGCACAACAAGTTGATCCATGCTCAAAACTAATATACACTTAGCATATCAACACCAATTAAACAGGTTAGGATTAAAACCAATAAGTCAAAAAAATATCACAAAGTTATGTTCAATCAAGAAAAATTATACAAATAGTCAACCATTTAAATATATTCCCCGATTCACTCATACAAACCACCAAACTCACTTGACCGTCGTATATCACACTATAGGTGATACATCTACCCTCTAGCCATTACCTGCAGGGGACAAATTTCATCCACGTACTAAAACACTAGACACAAGTGTCTGCCAACCATGTTTCGCCATTACACATGCGAACATTTCAATTACAAAAGCATTCTATATTAAACACCAAGGGGCAAAATCATACAACATAGCAAGATCATTTGCATTGATCACACAAAAAAACATGAAGTAACATGACACACAAAAATATAGTTAACATGCATTTATAGCACAAATTTGATTAAACTATAATACCATCACGTACCTCAAACCAAGCTTGTCTAACTCCTATAAGCCGGAGCCTTGCCCACCATGAAACTTCTGGTTTCTCGTAGCCTAGAACACATATATAAACACATAATTAATGAAATGACCTACCACGTTGGGAATTATAAGTCACACTCGACACCTAAGGTCAAGTTTATGATCATTCCCTTCCCTTTCAAGGGATTTTCTACCATAATTTACCTTCCTAAACTCCGTAATTTAGCAATTCTAAGACTTTCTTATTAAATGCTAGTTAACAGAGATGAAATCCTTACCTTAAAGAAGTCAAAAGCTATCCCAAATCGCCCCTCCCTTGCTACAATATAATTATTAGAAACAATAAAATATTTTGGGGAAAAATAAATAAATTTTTTATTTTCACTACTACAAAGACATATTTCACTGCAGAGGCATCTCTATAGGTATATAAATTGTCATAGCAACATTGTTATAGTGGCACTTACTGCCATAGCAGTCATTGATTGGATTATATTATTATAGCGAGAATTTCTCTTCTATAGTGACAGTCACTATAGGAATATGCATACTTCTATAACAATATCAATTCATTGAATTCCTACGAGTTTTTTATCATATTAACTAACTAAAAATCAAACCCAACACCAAGAAACTTTTGTAAATTATTCTCGAATTTCCCTAAACCATGATGCGCTCCAATTTTATTTGAAGCTATCCCAACCTTAAATTTATAAATTCAAAAAATATTTTTTGTTCTCACTACTTAGGGGATGAAGTTCCATGTAAGAGAAATAGGCTCAGTCATAATGATGACGGTGGTAGTGATTCTAGATGTCACCTATTTCAATTTTTAATCAACCTATCAAGGTTTAAAAATGTCAAAAATGAGGTTTTACTAATAGGAAGATGCAATCAGTTGTGACATATTTAGCTCAATTGTCCTAAAATTCAATCATATATTAAGTAATCATTAAATTGAGTTAGAAATTATGTAATCATAAATACTATTTGTTAAACTAACAAAAAATCTCAATTTATATTTAATAGTTTATTCATAAGCATATGGTTTAATGAGGCCATATATACATGGTTTTTTGATTAGTTGATAGAATATGTGTCACAACCCAAATCATCATGAGTAGCACCCACATGAACCCTTTGGTGGGAGAACCATTTAATCTAATATTGAACCATTCACTTATTCAATTTTAAAAAAAACCATAATTATTTTATAACAGGTAATAATTAATAATTTAACACTAGTGTGTAAATTAACATAGTCTAAAACATCACTAGAAACGGAAAGTCATCATAATAAAATTCTAGATAAACAATTCTATGGGTACAACTAAAAAAAAGTATAATAAAATTAAATTTTTATGTCCAAATATAAGAACAAGACCAATTCTGCATGATCCATGAATCCTAGAGAATGAAAGTTCATCCTTGGATCAGGAACAAGCTTTCACCTACAAGTGAGGTCTCGTAGAACATGCTAAAATGTGATCAACACTCAACAAAAGAAGTGTACAAGATAGTATCATTACAAAACAATTATGTATTGGTAGGTATCATATGCTGACCCAATTTAATCAACATGAAAGCTTAGCTAAATATTTGCAAACTAAATAGCAAGCATGTCAATTAAACCATGTATATTCAAACAACTACAACAACAAGAATATTAATATCAACTAATCCAATGAACTAACAAATACCTTAATTATGCACATAATTCACAATTAAGTACAACAAACAAGCATAACTTACAACTAAGTCAATTGTCATTATGAATCAAAAAAATCTCATTGACTCATCAATCATTAGGAAATAGTTTACACCAAGTACTACTAAATTATATAAGCCAAATAACCAATCCACACAAAAGAACCAAGGTTATACTAGCACAAATAGTTCACAAAAGTAATATACATTTATGTGTGTGACTATGTGTTTCTGTGTATATATGTATATGTATATAATAAACAAGACTCGGTCTACTCAAGGAACTATCAAACCTCTATTTCACAGTGTACACATATGCTATCGAACTTATGGTTTTCCACTAGCCATGACCTGTAGGGGACGAGCTCAATTCATATACCAATTTCATGAGTCAGCCAAGTACCGCATCACCATTATCACAAGACAAGTATTTTCTACCCTTATTTGCTCTTAAATCCACCAATTTAATCATAGGCTATGCATATAACATCACTTATTTAATAACAATAACAATAAACTATTCACAAGGACAATTCTCTAGAAAGATTCATTATTAGTCAACACTTGTATTTTATATTCAATTATTTAGCATCATTAACAAGCATGGCTTGAAATCAAATAAACAAACATTCATTTAATGAACACATATAAAATAAAATTAGTCTAGACTATAATTCAACCATAACCTTCGTCGAAGCAAGCTTTGCAATGTGCCAAACGAATTTAGCCTTACCCTTCCGAGCCACCTCAAATTGTTCTTGATACAAAAATAACAAAAAAGAAACCATTAAACCAATACCCTACAAATTCTAAGCATTATAAATGTAAGTTCATTATTTTTAACTAATGTTCAAGGATAATTTCACCATTCTAGGGTTTTCTACTCTTCATTCCACTCAAATTTCTAATAAATTGAGATTTTAAGGTCTAATTCTAATTTACAAGACGCAAATTAGCAACGCTGTATTAAATTCAAGGAAATTTAACTTATTTATTCCATATTGCACAAGATAATCTAGCCTAGGTCAATTCCACTATCTCAACAATGAACATATTCTGGTGATTCTAAGAATTAGAAGAGTAAAATCACATTAGATTGGTATAATAACTTACCTTAATAGAAGAATTTAGTTAGGAAATACAATAATTTTCCACACTTTGCCTAGGTTGACTACTGGAATAAAAATATGCTTAAACTAAGAGAAAATGATATTTACTGAATAGAGCCTGCTTACCATATAGCAGCAGTGCTATAATAGGATTTTACCCGCTTTAGTGGACTGACATAAATAAAATTACCACTGCAATGACCCATATCCCTCCATAGCTAGATTGCTGCAACCACCCTTCATCCTACTATAGGGTCAATGAGGTAGTAACTAGAGGAAGTTTCTAGGTCTGGTCCATTCAAGAACACATTACTCAGATTTGAACATTACGACTAAATCTCATAATGTAAAATACTATAATTGGAGCTCGATTAACAAAACTTTCATTTTGAATGTTTTTATTGATTCCTTAACCCCTTAGCTATCATAATATAATAATAAATCCATGAAACACTATATCATTAATTAGCAGATTCTCCTACATGACATAACACCAAATATTTATCTAAAACTATTTAGTTTGAAATATCCCTCATATTTTTGCATAATAAAAAATACTATATGATAGATAGGGTCATTACACCCTCATAGTTGGTTATGACCGTGGTTGTATCATCAGTACCCAAAAGTCATTGTACAAGGAGGCTAAATCCAAAAAAAAGGTCTAATATTAATACAAAACCAATAAAATAAATAGTATTATTGTCCATAAGAAGGATAAAAACAATTACAAAGATCCATTGCAGCCTGAAATAAAAGTAGCTCACCCTCAAATGAATTAGGGACTCGAACCGATCATCTATAAAAAACATGAATTAACTCAAGGTAATAGGGACTTAAACCCATCACAACCAAGACATACATGATTTAAAAACATTAGGGACTTAAACCAATGGTCTTACATGACACAAATCAACTCAAAGCTTAGGGACTTTTACTCATTGTCTAAACAAGTCATAGCTCAATTAAACACATTGCGGACTTTAACCCATTGACTATTAATACATAAATCAAGGTAAGAAGATTAACACATACCTTCATCACAAGTTCTTGGGATGGGAAAAAATGCAGATACATAAACTTCATTCCCTCTTCTGCCTCCCAAGTAGCTTTCTTGGACTTTTTGTTCCTCCACAGAACCTTCACCGAAGCCACTTCTTTTGTTAGTAACTGGCAAACTTTCCTATCCAAGATCCTCACTGGGATTTTCTCATAGGACAAACAGTTGGAGATATCAATGTCCCTCAAGGGAATAACTAACAAATGATCACCCACATATTTCTAAAACATAGAGACATGGAATACCAAGTGAATGGAGTTCATGCTAGAAGGAAACTCCAACTCACAGGCAACATTACCAACCCTATTCACAATTAAGTATGGACCAACATACCAGGGATACAGCTTACCCTTTTTATCAAACTGCATCACTCCCTTTATGAGAGACACTTTTAAGAATACCCAATCGCCAACACTAAACTCTAAGTCCTTACACCTCACATCTGTACAGGACTTTTGGCAACTTTGAGCTATTTTCAATCAATCATGAATTACTTTCACCTTCCCTAAGCATTGGTGAACTAAATCGGGGCCAAGCAATTTACCCTCAATAACTTTGTACCACCCAATAGGAGATCGACATCTCCTATCATAAAATGCCTTAAAAGAGGTCATGCCAATGCTATAGTGGTAACTATTATTATAGGCAAACTCAATCAAATTCAAGTCGTCTTACCAACAACCACCATAATCAATCACATAAGACCACAACATATCCTCTAATATTTGGATAGTCCTCTCCTCTTGTCCATCAGTTTGTGGGTGGAATATTGTACTAAGGCACACTCTAGTACCCAAACCCTTTTGTAATGACTTCCAAAATTGGGAAGAAAATGGAGGACATGATCTAAAATGTCAAAATTGGAGCAACGTGCAACTTTACAATCTCTGTAAGGTGTAACTTAGCACAGTCTTCAACCAAGTAATTAGTTTGTACAGGAAAAAAGTGAGCGGACTTGGTCATTCTATCAATAATAAACAAAATTGAATTACATTTATTCCAAAACCGAGGAAGATTGGTAATTAAATCTATATTAATTTCCTCCCGCTTCCATTCGGGTGATGGAATCTGTTGATACAAACCCCCAGGCCTCATATGCTTAACTTTTACTTATTGGCACATCATACACGAGGCCACATAACTAGCCATATCACATTTCATATTACCCCATCAATAGACTTTCTAAGATCATGATACATCTTGGTGGAGTCGGGATGTATAGCATATTAAGATACATGAGCCTCGGCCATGACCCTTTTCGTAAATCCATCGACGTCGAGAACACATAGTCTACTATGGTATATCAAGATACCATCACTACCAATCACAAAGTCTGCAACTTTGTGTTGACCCACATTACTCTTGATGTTTATCAAGTCAGGGTCCAATAATTATTTTTCTTTTATCTCAACCACAAGAGACGATTGAGATACGAAAATCACAAATACACCACCATCCTCGAAGTCCACAAGTTAAACTCTAAGATTAGCTAAGCAGTGAATGTCCTTCACCAATTCTTGCTTGCCCTTATCCACATAGGAAAAACTTTCCATGAACAATCTAATAAGAGCATCGACGACTACATTAGCTTTATCGGGGTGGTAATGAAGACTCATATCATAGTATTTTAACAACTCAAGCCACCTTCTTTTCCTGAGGTTCAACTTTTTTTAAGTAAACACATATTGAAGATTCTTATTATTGGAAAAGATATCAACATGAACCCCATAAATATAATATCTCCAAATCTTTAATAAAAAAAGCACGACTAATAACTCTAAGTCATGAGTAGGATAGTTCTTTCTGTGAAGTTTCAATTGTCTAAAATCATAGGCCACCACCCTAACATGTTGTATTAAAACACAATCGAGACCAATCTGACAAGCATCACAATACACTACAAAACCATCATTACTTTCAGGCAAGGTCAAAACCGAAGTTGAAGACAACTTATCTTTCAGCTTCTCAAAACTACCCTCACACGCATCCGACCACAAAAAGATGACCTTTTTTTGGGTCAACTTGGTCAATGGGGAAGCTATGGTCGAGAAACTCTCTACTATAGTAATCGGCTAGACACAAAAAGCTCTGAATATCGGTTGGAGTCATAGGTCGAGGCCACTTCCTAACCGCCGCGACCTTTTGGGGATATACCATGATCCTTTCACTAAAGATGACATGACCAATAAAAGCTATGACTTTCAACCAAAACTCACACTTGGAGAACTTGGCATACAAACAATGATCCTTCAAATTTTGAAACACAACACGGAGATGATCAATATGATCTGCCTCACTTTTAGAATAGACTAAGATGTCATCAATGAAGACAATTACAATCATATCCAAGGACGGATGGAAGACCATATTCATCAAGTCCATGAATGCCATTGGAGAATTGGTCAACCCAAAAGACATGACAAGAAACTCATAGTAACCATACCGGGTTCTAAAGACAGTCTTAGGGATATCTTCTTCCATAATATTAAGCGGATCATATCCTGATCTAAGATCAATCTTAGAGAAGCACTTCACACCCTGAAATTGATAACACAAATCATTGATCCTAGGAAAAGTATATTTATTATTTACGGTCACTTTGTTCAACTAGCGATAATTAATTCACATACGAAGGGAACCATCCTTCTTACGCACAAACAACACAGGAGCACCCCAAGGAAACATACTAAGATGGATAAAACATTTATCTAAGAGGTCCTTCAATTTCTCTTTTAGCTCTGCTGAAGCCATTCTTAAGGAGGGATGGAAATCAAATGAGTGTTTGGAATAAAATCAATCCCAAAATCAATTTCCCTATTGGGAGGAACACCAGAAAGATCATCTAGAAACACCTTAAGAAACTTATTAACCATGAAAACAGATTCTAGAGAAGGCTCTTTCGAGTTAGAATCTTTAACATGGACCAAATTATATAAACACCCCTTTGAGATCAACTTTTGTGTTTAAGATACAAAATAAATCCTCCCCTTGGTACCAAAGAACCACATTACCTTTGAATGATCATCTCATTACGGAACTTGAACATGACCATACGGTTCTGACAATCTAAGGAAGCATAACACGAATACAACCAATCCATCCCTAGAATTTCATCAAAATAAACTATGTCCAACTTTATCAAGTCTACAAGAGTATCTCTACCACAAATAGAAACCACACACCTCTTATCGACCTTTTTAGAAATCACAAAGACTTTTACTGGGGTAGAAATAGAAAAAGGAAAAGATAGACTCTCGAGACCACAATCTAGATACACAACCACATACAGGGTCATATAAGAAAGTGTATACCCTAGATCAAGCAAATAATATAAATTACAAGATAAAAGTCTCAATATACCATGATAACATCAGAAGAAGCCTCAGAATCCTGGTGAGTAATAAGTGCATACAAGCGGTTTTGACCAGTATCGATGCCAAAAACAGAAGTAGAAATGGCACTTTTTTATGCGAGAGTATATAGAGTAGCAATAAGAGCCCTTTCGGCCCAAAAAGTTGTTATAAAGGGGCACTCATATTGTATGTGCCCGATAAGACCATAACAAAAATATTTATTTCTCCTCTTCTCACACTAACCACAATTACTCTGACTATAGAATCTGCAAGGAGGGCATGGTGGAGCTGACTAGGCACCACTTTCCTAGAATTGGGCACCCTATGCCAGAAACCCTCCGCTAAACTAAGATCGACGATCACCCAACAAATTTGGGTATGGAGAGTGAGCACTATCCAAGGAGAAATAACCTGAACTCCCTCACTTCTTTCGTGGCTACTTGTCCCCATCTCTACCACTAGGATCGAAAGACCTACACTTCTTCCCTTGCCTTTCACTAAACTCAACTTGCTTCTTTGTCTCTTCTTCTACTTGCTACAAATATACAATCAACCTTGAGATGTCCATATTATAAATCAACAAAGTTGTCTTGCTCTCGAGAACTAACTCACAGGATAATCTCAAGACAAACTTACGCATCCTAGCTCTTATTCTATAGACCATCTCGGGAGTAAACATTGATAATTAATGGAATTTCAAGGCATACTCTTGAATGGACATCCTCCTTTGTTTTAAGTTCAGAAACTCTTCTACCTTTACTTCCATCAACTCTTGAGGAAATAAGCAACCTAAAAAGACCCAACAAAATCCTTCCATATGGTAGTACTAGCATATGCACCTCTAGACAACTCCCATACATCATACCATTGGTACGCTATATCTTTCAATTGGTAGGAGGTAAACTCAACGGCCTCAATCTCTAAAGTATGAATGAATCAGAAGATCTTCTCCATTTTATCAACGAAGCCTTAAGGATCTTCCTCAACCTTCATACCCAAAAACATAAGAGGGCTCAACCTCATGTATTGGCCAATTCTTGTGAACTCAAAAAAAAATAGTAGCCGAAGCACCACGCTCTTATTAAGAATCTACCAATTGAGTCAAGAGGTTGATATAGCGATAAAACTTGACATTAGTAGTATCCCTTTGAGGTGACAGAATAGGAGGGTCACTCTTATAGTCAGGATTTATGGGGAAAGATTGAACCCCATGAATATGGTTAGATGCCATATCCATAGCCTAGGTTCAAACTCCATAAGTTTGATAAGATTCGTCCATTCGTCCCTAAGAAGTGTTTTCCTGAGTCTCAGATAACTTTGGAGGCATGATCTTAAAGATAGCAAATAGAAATCAGAGAAATCCAAGACCTTAGACTTTATACCTTAAAATTTAAACACATGAAAGATAAACACTTCCTAATATGTCTCTTAGATTCCTTTTTATAAGTATGGTTCACTTTATACCTATAAAAGAGACACTACTTGACACGATATTGTGGACACCCGACTGACCATGAATCTAAGCTCTAATATCAAGTTGACATGACCCAAAATCGGGCTATGTCATATGGGGACTTTAATACCTCATACTATACTTACCTTAGTTCAGCTCCTAGTTCCATGTATAAGAGGCTTACAGCCTAAAAATTTTACTAAATATTGGGGACTTAGTCTAATTTTTGGCTTCTTAACTTTGAGGATTTTTAAATGAGTCTTCCCAAACCAAAGATGTTGGTTTTTGAGTTAATTCATGTTAAGGGGTGTAAGAAGAATGTCTCGGGGAAGTTTCTTATTTTTTGGATAAGGATTGGGTAGTCTTTAGCTTTCAATTCCAACAGCTCACCGCAATAGTTCCACGTCACCGTGGTTATAGTGATGGATCCTTCACCGTACCATGATGAGCCCTTAATCAGCTTTCAGTTGTAAATTTAAATGTCTAAGGGGCAATTTTGTCTTTTTCCCTCAATCCAATTCGTAAAGACACAAATTAAAGCTTTAATTATGGCATTATTTTCCTAAATTCTCCAATTTCTTCTCAAAAACAAATTCTAATCATCCCCCAAGTTCATCAATTTCATTTCTTCCTCTTCAATAAAACTACGAAATCAAGTTCCCAAATCCAAGAACTTTTAATAAAAGCATCAAGATTGTGTTTCTCTTCCAAGCTTTAAGATTAAGGTATGTGTGATGTTCATCCATGGTCGCCCTTTCCACTCATGATCAAACAATATATTTTTATGTTTGAAATTATCAATTATACATGTTTATGATGAATTATCTCCACAAAGATCTTATGAACTTTTATTATAAATCATGTTTACATGTTTTTTCGTTGGGATGAGCCCTTTATACGTTTGAATGATGAACTTCCATGTTAAATCCCTAATTCATTATTTTAGTATGGTAACTATGTTTTAATCGCATATTTCCTATTCCAATTCTTAAGTTCATGATTTCCATGTGTTTGATTAAATGTCTAAATGTTGGGTTTTGAGCAATGATCAGTTACTATGGGTTTTAAAGCTTTACATGTCCTTATTGATACTTTCATTCTGTGCTAGTGGGTTATGACCACCTGATAACTATGTGACTACCATAAATTTAGTTGTTCATGTACTTAGATAGGTAATCCATGAATCTTATTAGTAAACTACAAAATTCATATTCAGGATGAGTAGTATCAGTTATGTAATAGTATTTAATTAAGCTTAGTTTAATCCAGAATATAATGTCATTTCAATTGAGAGTAGGTTTTATCCCTGAGTAAACCTAGAGATGGGGGTTCACCCGCCATTTAGGAGTGAGTCCTTAGAAGAAATCACTAAGTTCAAAAACTACGTAGCCAGTATAGAATTATGAGATGTCATCCTCCAACTTAGGACTGACATTCTCTAAGATGTCACCCACCAGTTTAGGACTGGCATTCTCATAAGGGCCACCCTCCAGTTTAGGAATGAATACCTAGTCCTTCGGGACACCAGTTTAGTGGATTAACATAGCTAGGTTAGTACCCATGGCAGGGTAGTGATACCCCTCTTACTAAGGTACAGGTTGGACACCGATTAGCTTATATTGGGGAATTTTAGTAAGATGATACCTCCTATAATATCAGTTCAATATTTAGTATAGAATTTATTTTAGGTTTTCTTGACAAAAGCATAAATTTACCAGTTATTCATTTATCATATTTTAGTATTTCAGATTACTGATTATCTCAGAAATAATATATACTTGGTCATGCATACACAGATTTTATTGTTCTTACAAATTTTGCTGAGATATTTCATACATGCGTATTTAGTTATTTTATGCTATTTTGTCAGTCATTACTTTATACATAATTAAACCTTGCATTACAGCCTAACCTCTTTATATACCAGTCCATTTAAAGTACTGACCACATACTTTTCTTCATACTATGATATCTTATATCATAGGTTCAGATGCTCAGTTTTCTGACCGCGCTTAAATAAGTTCAGTGTTATAGAAACAATAGTAGTGGTGAGTCCTAATTCTTTAAGGACAAGTTTATCTTTTATTAAGTTATTTCAATAACTCTTTATTACAGCCAGTTGAATTTACTTGGGGGTTTATCCCATCAATTCCATAGTTTGTCAGTTAGTGGTTTTTCAGAGAGTAATTTAAGTTTATCATACTTATCAGTTGGATTTTAGTATTTTTTTCATAGATGTTTCAACCTTGAGAACTCAGTTGTATTTATAGTATTTAAATCCTGATGGCCTTATTAGTTGCTTCTGCATATATCTTGATTTATTAGATTACTCAGTTCTCACAACAGGTACCAGCTCATGGGTTAGCTTGTGGTCTTTTGTGACCATAAGAATCATTGTCGTGGCTAGGGGTTAGCCTCAGGTCATGAAAAAACTTTGTATCAGAGCCTAAGGTTTCATAGAGTCCTAGGGAGTCTGTAAAGCTGCGTTGGCTAGAGTTTTGTGCATGGGTGTGAAGCGCGCCACACTTATGGAAAAAAGGCTACTAGTCATTTTAGAAATAGTTTCACTTAATTCTGTATTAATGTCATAGAAGTGAGCATGAGATCTATTTAAACTCTCTTTCTAATACATCTTTTATTCTATTATAGAAAATGCCTCCTAGAAAGAATAATGGAAGAAGGAATGGGAGCCATCCTGTACCTCCGCCTGTTCATAAAGATCCCTTGAATGAGACCGTCATTCAGGATGATTTTATACCTTCATTCACTACCTTAGATCACTTAGTATATGCTCAGAATAACTAGAAGTTTTTTTTCCCAACTAATCCAGAGGAAAATTAGCTGCAGCTAGGATTCAGGACTTCACCTGAATGAATCCCCCCTTGTTTTATAGATCCAAGTCTAAGGAGTAGCCTTAGGATTTTATTGATATGGTTTAGAAGGTGACTGTATCGTAGGTGTTACTTTTAGTGAGAGTTCAGAGTTGGCTATATATCAGTTCTAGGATATAGGTTATACGTGGTATAAGCAATAGAAGGAGGATAGCGGCACAAATACAGGGCCTATAGGGTGGGAGGAGTTTGCCACAAGCTTTTCATATAGATTCTTCCCTTTAGAGTTTAGGGGAGCTAAGGTTCTAGATTATATTAATTTGAAGTAGAGTAATATGAGTGTGAAAGAGTATTCGCTTAAGTTTACTCAATTAGTGAGGTATGCTCCTTCGGTGGTGGATGACAATAGGTCTAGAATGAGTAAGTTTGTTTCTAGTGTAGCAGATAGTGTGGTCAAGAAGTGAAGACCTTCCATGTTGATTAAGGAGATGGACATATCTAAACTTATGTTCCAATCTCAACAGATTGAGGAACAGAAACATAAGGAGAGGTGGAGAATAAGAGGGCCAAAATAGGTAGCTTTAATTTTTCTCAGCTAAAGTCAGAGGGTGGTAACTGTTCTTTGTTCCATTAGAAATTTCATGCCCCATCTCCATCTTCAGATAGTTTTCTAGTACCAAAGTTTTGAATGTCATTTTGGATAGATTGCTAGGGTATAAGCCCCAGGGTAATGTGAATAGTAGTCGTAATAATCAACCCTATAGGAAAAATGGTAGAAATAACTAAGGTGAGTAAAAAGTTGGTTGTGATGTATGTTTTAGGTTTGTTAATCCAGGCCACAGAATCAGGGAATATTGAGTAGTTTCTCTAAGATGGAACGATTTGTGCCAGCAGGGCTAGTCCAATCTGTCATCAGCTCCAGAAGGTTGCCCGACTCAGTAGGGCGCTTTTTACAGTGCCTCCAGTGGACAGCACCAACACAGGCTATATGCACTTCAGTTCTGTCATGATTAGGAAAGCTCTCCTGATGTGGTTACAAGTATGTTACATGTCTTTCATCTCCATCTTAATTCTTTATTAGATCCTGATCTTTGCTCTCCTTTGTAACCCCCTATATAGCAGCCAATTTTGAAGTCAGTCCTAAATATTTAGCAGAACTCTTCACAGTATCTACCCCAGTATATGTCTCTATTATAGCTAGGTATACTGGAACTGTCCGATCATAATATCCTAGAAAGTCACCTCAGTTGACCTTGTAGAGTTAGAGATGACTGATTTTAATGTCATTCTTAATATGGATTGGCTCCACTCATGTTATGCCTTAGTTGATTCGAGAAATAGAGTCATTCAATTCCAGTTCCTTAATGAACCATTTATTAAATGAAGGGGTAGTACTTCGGTTCTTAGTGGGCAAATTTTATCATATATTTTAGGCATGAAAAATGATATCTTAGGGTTGCATGTACCATCTTGTTTGAGTTAGAGTCTGTAATTCTATGACTCTAAGTCTCGAGTTAGTTTAAGTAGTAAGGGAATTTCCAGTTGTATTCCCTAAAGATCTTTTAGGAGTTTCTCCCAAAATGAAAATTGACTTCGGAATAGATCTTCTTCTAGAGACCCAGCATCTCTCTATTCCTCCATACATAATGGTTCAAACTGAGCTAAAAGAATTAAAAAAATAGTTGAAATATCTCTTAGATAAGTGATTCATTAGAGCCAGTGTTTCCCCATTAGGCGTTCTGGTCCTTTTCGTGTGTAAGAAAGATAGTTCTCTTAGAATAAGAATCGATTACCGTCATTTGAACAAATTAACCACTCCCCAGGATTGATGACTTGTTTGAACAACTTCAAGGTGCCAATTATTTTGGTAAGAAAGACCTCAGATCTGACTTTAATCATCTCAGAGTCAGAGAATATGACATTCTGAAAAATATCTTTTAGAAATCGGTATGGTCACTTTGAATTTGTAGTTATGTCTTTTGGACTAAGGAATGCCCTAGCATCTTTCATGGACTTGATGAACAGAGTGTTCAAGAAGTAATTTGATATTTTCATCATCATCTTAATTAATGATATTCTCATCTATTCCCGTAGTAAAAATAATCATGCAGACCATCTCTGAATTGTATTACAGACTCTTATAGCCCATAAATTTTTTGCCAAATTCAGTGTCAGTTTTGTCTATGATCGGTACCTTTACTTGGCCATATTATTTTTGATGATGTCAGTAAAGTTGACCCTCAAAATACCAAAGTCATGAGAAAATGGCCCAGAACCCTCTCTCTATCAGATATAAGGAGTTTCTTAGGTTTTGTTGGCTATTCCAGATGGTTTATTATAGGGTTTTTACCTATTACGCCCCCCATTTATTTATTGACACTAAAGGAAGTCAAGTTTTAGTGGTCAGATTCTTATGAATAGAGTTTTTGGGAGTTAAAGACTCAACTCGTGTCAACCCTAGTCTTGACTTTGCTAGATGGTTCAGATGGGTTTGTTGTTTATTTTGATACTTTCAGAGTTGTTCTTGGTTGTATTTATGTAGAGAGTTAAGGTCATAGACTATGCCTCTACACATCTTTAATTGGTAGCAGCTGTTTTGGCCTTAAAAATTTGGAGGCATTATCTTTATGGATTTCATGTTTATATGTTCACGGATCACAAAAGTTTGCAATATGCAGTTTTGCAGAAGCATTTAATTCTTTATCGGAGAAGGTGACTTGACTTGTTGAAAGATTATGATATAAATATGTTGTATCATTCGAGCAAGGACAATGTAGTGGCATATGCCCTTAGTAGATTGTATATGGGTAGTGTTTCTCATGTTGAGTATGATAAGAAGAAGTTAGTTAAGGAGGTTCATCAGCTAGCTAGATTAGGCGTTTGGTTTGTTGATTTAGATAAAGGTACTGTTTGGGTTAAGAATAGTTCAGAATCTTCTTTGGATGCCGAAGTGAAGGAGAAACAATATAGGGATCCCAGTTTTGTTAAGTTCAAGGAATTACTTAGAGATCAAAAAGTCAAGGTTTTCTCCCAAGGGGGAGATAGTGTGTTGCATTTTTAGGGTAGACTGTGTGTGTCATGTTTTGATGGTTTGAGATAGAAGATTTTGGTAGAAGTGCATGGTGCGCATCACTCATTATACTTAGGAGATACTAAAATGTATCGTTACTTATGGGAAATATATTAGTGGAGAGGTATGAAGAGGGATATTAGAGAGTATGTAGTTAAGTGCTCTAATTTTTAGTAGGTTAAGGTTGAGCACCAGAGGCCTAGTGGAACATTGCAGGAGTTCAGTATTCCCACTTGGAAGTGGGAAGATGTGAACATGGATTTTATGATGGGATTTCCTTATATGCATAGTCATCATGATTCAATATAGGTCATTATAGATAGAATGACCAAATCATCCCATTTTTTGCCATTTCATACCTCTTATTTAGTCAAGGATTATGCCAAGCTATATATTAGAGATTTGGTTGGGTTTCCTGGAGTCTTATTGCCCATCATTTAAGATAGATGTACTCAGTTTACCTCTCACTTTTGGAGAGCTTTTTAGAAAGGTCTTGGTACCCAAGTTAATCTCAGTATAATTTTCTAGACTCAAATAAAAGGTTAGGTAGAGAGGACCTTTTAGATCCTAGAGGATAGGTTGTGGGTGTGTGTTCTTGATTTTAAGGCTAGTTAGGATGATCACTTACCTTTGATCAAGTTTGACTACAATAACTATTATTACTCTAGTATTCAGATGGCTCCATTTAAGGCTCTCTATGAAAAGAGATATAGATCTCCTATTGTTTGGTTTGAGGTAAGTTAGGATACTTTGATATTAACTTGGGTACCAAGACCTTTCTAAAGCCATCAGAAATCCTTTGCACATATGAGAAGAAGAGACCTTGAGTTTGAGGGTGGTGATTTGGGCTATTTAAAAATATCTCCAATGAAGGGAGTGAAGATATTTGGAAAGAAAGGGAAACTCAGTCCCTAATTTGTTGGCCCTTACAAAATCTTGTACCATTTTGTAAAGGTAGCTTGTGAGCTCGAGTTACATGCAGATTTGGCATCAGTGCATCAAGTTTTCCATGTTTCCCTATTAAAGAAGGGAATTGCTGACCCAGTTATAGTCATTCTGATAGAAAGTGTGGATGTTCAGGATACTATTTTTTATGAAAAATCCCAGTCGAGATCCTTGATTGTCAAATTCAAAGGCTAAGGAATAAAGAAGTTCCCTTGGTCAGAGTTCTTTGGTGGAATAGTCCACTGAAGGATCCACTTGGGAAGCAGAAGAAGATATGCTACCAAGTACCCTCACATTTTCTCCACAAACTCAGACTTAGCTTAAGATAAAAGTTCTTATTTGATTAATTCTTTTCCATTCTTAGTCCCAGCTAAATAATCATGCTCATGTATTTGCATGCATTGACAAATTTCATTTAGTCATGTATCATCTTTCAGGCTTAATTATGTAATCATGTTATTAGTTATGCATGTTTAGTATGTGGTTTTAATTTCTTGGGTATTCTCATCATAATCAGTCTCATTCGAGGACGAATGTTCCCAAGGGGGAGATATTGTAATACCCCATATTATAATTAGCTTAGTTCAGCTCCTAGTTGAATGTATAAGAGGTTTACAGCCTAAAAAGTTCAGCAACTGTTGGGGACTTAGTCTTATTTTTTTCCTCTTAACTTAGAGGATCTTTAAATGAGTCTTCCCAACCCTGAGATATTGGTTTTTTAGTTAATTCATGTTTAAGGGTGTAAGGAGCATGTCTTTGGGAAGTTTTAGATTTTTCGAATAAGGATTGGCCCGTGTTTGGATTTCGATTCCAGCAGCTCACCGTGATAGTGGTGCGTCATGGTTATTATAAAGATGGATCCTTCACCGCATTGTCATTAGCCCTTAATCCGCATTCTAGTTGCAAATTTAAATGTGTAAGGGGGCAATTTTGTCTTTTTCCTCAATCCAATTCGTAAAAAACATGAATTAAATCTTCAGTTACGACATTATTTGCCCATATTCTCCAATTTCCTCTTAAGAACAAACCCTAATCATCCCCCAAGTTCATCAATTTCATTTCTTTCGCTTTAAGAAAACAAAGAAATCAAGTTCCCAAATCCAAAAACTTTCAAGAAAAGCATCAACATTGTGTTTCTCTTCAGAGCTTAAGGATTTAAGGTCTGTGTGATGTTCATCCATGGGCCCTTTCCACCCATGGAGTCAAAGAATCTATTTTTATGTTTTAAATTATGAATTATACATGTTTATGATGAATTATCTCCATAAAGCTCATATGAATTTTCATTGTAGATTATGTTTACAAGTGTTTTCGATAGGATGAGGGATTTACACGTATGAATGATGAATTTCCATGTTAAATCCCTAACTCATGGTTTTAGTAGAGTAATTGTTTTTTAATCGTATGCTTTACCCATTCCCATGCTTAAGTTCATGCTTTCCATATGTTTGATGAAATGTCTAAATATTGGGTTTTGAGAAATAATCCTTTACTATGGGTTTTAAAGCTTTACATGTCCTTATTGATACTTACATTCTGTGCTGGTGGGTTATGAACACACAATACCTAAGTGATTTACATAAATTCATCTTTTAAAGTACTCAGATAGTTAAACCATGAATCTTATCAGTATAATCAGACATTCATAGACATGATGAGCATTATCAGTTATGTAATAGCATTCAATTAAGCTTAGTTCAGTTTAATAATCAGTGTCGGTTCAGTTGGGAGTAGGATTTAGTATCGAGCGAACCTAGAGATGGGGTCTCCCCCGCCAGTTAGGACAGTTTCCTTAGAATTAGTCTCGAAGTTCTAGAACTATGTAGCTAGAATAGGATTATAAAATGTCACCCGCCAGTTGAGAACTGACTCCCTAGTCCTTCGGATCACCAATTTAGTGGATCCACACATCCTGTGTTAGTACCCATGGTATGGTACTGTCACCCTTCCAACTGGGTTACAGGTTGGACCCTGATTAGCTAAGATTAAGGCATGTAAGTTAGATGATACCTCCTACAGTCTTAGTTCAGTATTCAGTACAAAATTTAGTTCAGGGTTGCTTGACCAAAGCATACATATTACCAGTTATTCGGTTATCAGATTTTAGTATTTGAGCTTAAGATTATATCACAAATAATATATTCTTGGTCATTCATTCACATATTTTACAGGTGTTATGTGTTTTTCTCAGCTATTTCATACATGCATATTCAGTTATTGCATGATATTCAGTCAGTGATTACTTCATGCATAGTTAAACCTTGCATTACAGCCTAACCTCATCTCAAATACCAGTACATTCAAAGTACATACCATATACTTTTCTTCACGCTATGATGTCTTATATCATAGGTTCGGGCGCTCAGTTTCCTAACCACACTTAGATAAGTTTAGTGTTACAGTAGTTGCAGTAGTGGTGAGTACTCATCCTTTGAGAACAAGTTTATCTTTTATTCAGTTATTTCAGTATCTCTTTATTACAGTCAGTTGGAGTTAGTTGGGGGGTTTGTCCCATCAACTCCATAGTTAGTCAGTTACAGGATTTTTAGAGATTTAGACAGTCAGTTAGTTTTCCAGACTTAAAAGTTGGATGTTAGTATTTTTCACAGATGTTTCATTCTAGTAAACTCTGTTGTATTTTTAGTATTTAAAACCTTATGGCATTATTAGTTATTTTTACATATATATTTATTTACTAGTTTACTCAGTGCTTACAGTAGGCATCATCTCATGGGTTAGCTTGTGGTTACTTGCGATCGTAACCACCATTGTCGCGACTAGGGGGTAGCCATGGGTTGTGAAAGGAACCTAAAGCCCATATAATCCAATGGTCGCTCGGATAACCCATCCTAACCATCACATCAATCACAAGGGTCAAGGGAATCCCGACCAAATAATAAGATAGCGCAAAATATACTACATGTCTTCACTTAAACATGACTAAACACTTCATTAGGTTCATAACTCTAAACAATATACCCAAGTCCATATTCATCCACAATACCTCTATACAAACCTATGTTTAGAATGTTTATGTTAGGAGAAGCCCCCGACAATACCCAAACCAAGTCAAAATAAGACTAAGTCTCAAATAGTTGAACAAGAAGGAATATTTTCTGAAGTAAGGGAGCTTACCACTCCAAAGTCAATGCACGAACTTCTTTGATCACCTAATCACTACGCAGAAAGAGAAGATGATGCTCCGACCCCTATGTCACATTGGGTCATACCATCTGGAGATGGTTAGTGGTTGGAGCGCTAACATGTAACTCAAGGATAAGGATAAAATAGCATCATTGAGCGGGGATATAATAATTCAATTAGATGCATAAAGATATCATCCTAGATGTGAACAAAGCAAGGCTTCTAGGTACATCCCTGTCCTAGACGCTAATTCAAATTCCTTATTTTATAAAAGAATAAGAACCTTACTCTATTTACCCCTATGTTCTATCTTGCTATTCCCCCTCCGGAGATCACAAGGTCGATAATGAAACATATATACTCACAATAAGAGAGTTACCCATAATAACTCATATAAATGCATTTTATAACATAATTGGTATGAAAATCAACTTACACTCACTCTCATAAGGAATTCACAAGTTACATATAATGAACCATATTATTTCCGTTAGTGTAGTACTCCGCTAATATCATAATGATGAAGTTTAGGATCAAATAGGTCTTTAATGGTTGTAATGTAGGCTAAGGGATGGGTAGGTACTATTCTACCCTGTAATAGTGACTATCTTTCCTACGCGCTTTAATGCATCACAGTGTACATTCAATTCAACTCTAACAACCAATTCACACCACTTTTATCTACCCTTATCTTTTTATTTTACCCCATCTTATTAAGCGCATACACATACATAATCGTGGGAATGATTTCTATTCATAAATCATTCAATTTGAACAAATTTTTATTCTTGTCATTATTCAACTCCCAACCACTACACATATCACTTTTTTCAACACCAGTAAATATCATGTTTGGGATTCAATATCACATTTTTCTTCTTCAATTTCACACTCCTAAACTAACTAATTTTATACTAAAGAACTTAGGAGCTTTAGATCAAATTAAGGTCTTTCAAAGAAGGGATTAATCTACACATGATTCTTCAAAAAAAAAAAAGCTAAAGGCTCAACAAGGTTTACTTGGATAATGCACAAGGGTTGGTCAAAAAGAAGGTATAAAACAAGGATATCAAAGAAATGCCTATATCATCTCTGAAACTCACACTATTTATTTCTCTTTGCACACACACCAGGTATGTTCTATACATCAGATGCAACTAGGAATATAGAAACACCTCACATGAAACATGCTCAACTCTAGTAGGATCATTATAGACACTTGTCCAAGTAACCACATGAATTTGTCATTAAGCCACCAAGTACTAGAATCATAATCACGAGCCTAAGAGTCTAAAAAGTTGTAATTCACACAATCAATATGATTTTATAATCAAAACACTTCAATCATACAGTCAAATATACCACCAACAAGAATATCCCATATTTACTCCAAACATAAAAGAAAAAAAAAATTACCCTAAAAATGGGAATTTACCCACCCTACGCTTAAAAATCAACTTTGTCCCCAAAGTATACTTTAAAATTAGATATAGAAATACTCCCCCAAGACTCTAGGCGTAGATAGTAATATCTTTTATCATTAAGAGTGTCCAAGGACCCCATACTCAGTCTTCGTCATACTTCTTAGATCAGGTTTTTTGGTACTCAAACTTACACACAACCTGTGACTCAACAAAAATAAGAACTAGTTAAGTAAAAACTAAAAATAATAAAACATACCTTAACTTCCTTGGGTTGCCTCCTAAGTAGTGCCTGATTTAGTGTCGCAGCACAATCCAATCAATTTTTTCTCCCACCTTGAGCATATGAATTTCATCCCCAACTTTGCGTCCATATTTTTTTTCTCATAGGGTGGTGGTTAAAATAGTAAGGAATCGAGTAATAGAATGTGCAAGGTAAACCTCTAATCCTTGAAGTGAGGGGTATTTTTATGTTTCTTAGCTGGTGCAAAATAAAAAATATAGGATTCTTTTTCCTTATCTTCATACTTTTCCACTATTTCAAATTTTTCTACAAACAAGACATCATCTAAACATATAGTAGAAAAGTTCTTTGAATAAGTCCCAACAAATCCCATATCACAATTTACACTATCCACAATACACTCACTCATATTGACCTTGTCAATTCTAGTCTAAAAATAAAGATGACAGTTGAGTTGCTATGATTCTTTGTCTGTTTCACAAATTAGATAGTATACTCCTCATATATTTCTTTTCTTAGCATTTGTGGACATGGTGGTAATGGTATCTCCTTAATGTGTTCAACAATTTCAATTATTGAGAACTCAGACTTTCTCAAATTATCAACAACTTTGTTAGCAATCGGATGGGGAGTCAACTCTGCATCTACCTCTAGCTAATTATACAACTACTTTATAACCACCTGTTTGTTCATCATGTCTGGCAACAACTATTCATGAGATACTAAAAGTTGTTTCAGCATCTCTTCCACACTGCTAGTTTGAGCTGTGGCCTAAATGTTTAGTTGTTGCTGAAACTGTTGTTGTTGGTTATTCCATGATTGAATTTGTGGTTGAGTCTGTAATGTTTGGTTGTACATGTTCATATAATATTTCCTTTGAGCATTACCCATAAGAAATTCTAAATCGGGATTGACAGCACACATAGCGGCAGAATGACCACTGTTACCAAAAACCATACACCAACTTGCGGTTTGCTTCACAGATAGAACATTATCCACCTTATATTATGAAGGCGTCATCCATACACTTCCATGGAAATCTTAAAAATAAGCCTCATGATGGGGTCCCCCACAAAAATAACAAGAATTATCATAACTCGAAAACTATCTATCCTAGGCAGACATATCAAGAAGTATGATAAAAAGAGAAATAACAGAAACTAAAAAGAAACCGAAAAAACAAAACTATTTACAACTCAATATAGCTACACTAAAAATAAGATATTTTCCAATTTACAAGTCTCTGGCAATGGCAGAAAAAATTTGTTGCGCCTAAGCGAACATGCAAGTGTACGTGGTCTACCAAGTAATATATTGGCCTTAAAGAAAGCCGATCATCAATACCACAGGGACTTGTATTAAACAACTACACAATTCTAGTTTAGAAATTGAGATAAAGTAATCAAGAATGTTTTAGAATTGTAAACTAAAAGTAAACTAAACTAATGTGGAAAAATAATAACTTTTGACAATCAATGGATATAGATGCAGGGCTAATGTTTACGAATAATAATACTATGCCATTGAACTTCAGTTGTTGTATTTTTTATCTTAGTTATTGATACATAGGGTTTATAACATGATCATGGTCTCCCGAGCTCTAATTGTCTACCTAACTTGGACATTACAACTACATCATTGAGCGGGGATGTAATAATCTAGTTAGATGCATAAAGCTATCATCCTATATGTGAACAAACTAAGGCTTGTAGGTACATCCCTATCCTAGATGCTAATTAAAATTACATATTTTATAATAGAATAAGAACCTTAGTCTATTTACCCCCATATTCTATCTTTCTATTTCCCCTCCAGAAATCATAAGGTCAACAATGAATATATTCTAAGGGCCATCAATCCTTAAAATAGTTAAAACAAGGATAAAAAATAACCAAATATGAGAAGCAATTCAACAATCTTAATTAAAAATGAAAGTAATCATGATCTCAGCTTTAACATCAGAAAGGGGCTATTTAGCCTCCAAATTGACATAACCATAATCAACCTAATTGAATAAATATTATAATCTATTATAAAGCTAAATTAAAGATTTATAAACCCTAAAATGTGTTAAGAATCCACTCTCCTAAGCCAAAAATTTCCCAAAGTGTTAAACAAAGTGTACAGGTATTGTATTTATAGGTGGGGAACAATTGTCGTGTGGGAATAGGCCATGCACCGCTCAATCTAGATCATGGGAGTATAGGGTACTCTACCTGGGGTATTTCACCATTAAAAAGGAGTATCAGCCTGACTTAGAGCACCTCTATAAAAGGGTCAGCGATATCTTATCTACATGCCCTCTCTGGAAGTCCACTTTTGGATCTAAACTTTGCCTTGTTCATTTGTCTTCCCTTCCAAGCTTTTGGTATTGTTTTCCCTTTAATTTCCAGCTTGTTCAACATAAATATATAACCATAATCAATTTTACACGCATCCTACTCAATAAAACATCATATATTATAGCTCAGTACAATAAAACATCAAGAACAACAAGGTAGAAACTCAAACAAGGACAAGGCTTGCGCCCGTTGATCATTAACTTATTGAATTGACTCTTGTCTTGCTCCAATTACTCTTTGAGAATTATGATCAATTGTTTCAACTAATAAATACACAATATTATCATTACAAACTCATTTTACACATTAGAATCCATCTTGATAGACTACAACAACACCTAGCTTAAGCTAGTAAAACTAGTTTTCTCGTCGAAACTCTAAATGATCAATTTAATTACAAACTTGCTTGAAAACACCTTTAAGCATTGTAATAACTTTCTTGAACACTTAAATTATTATTTATATAATCATCAACACATAAATAAAGTGAATTATCCTCAAAACATGGCTCAACAGGCTAGGATAATGATATTAAAGCTCATAAATACACCAAACATAACAGACATATATATTATATCACATGTCAAGATAGGGAAAATGATTTAACATGAATTTTTTAAAATCTTAAATTGGATTGTGTAGCTTAACCATCATAATAATACTACCCACAGGCTATATGGTCCCTAGTTCTCACCCCCTAGTCGGGCCCCATTATATGTATTTTCATGAACCAGAGAAAGATCATACGTATATGCATGGAGGAATCAAAGCCTCCAATCACATACAATGGTGAATTAAGCAACTGATCATGAAATATCATATGAGGGACTCAATCCCTCCAATCATAATAATAACAATAAGGTGGAATCGAACCACCTGGTCTTAGCAAGGGTACTTGAACCCTCAATCCATAACGACCCCTACACCGACTAGCACAGTTTCCAATGTCGGTCCCCTCTAGAGACCTCCACCTTCCACGGTTAGCTACACAACCTCTTTTAAGCCTAATTAAAAAATTTAACACATATTCCCATTTTCATTAAACTAATTAAACACCAAGGCATCCCATTTGTATCATCATACCAACCTTTCTTGCATGCTAAAATCATCATGCCATGGTATATACTCAACCAACTGAGAATTGAACCAATAGTTCAAAAGATATTCAAATAATCAATCATTCGGGACTCAAACCCATATAATAAACTAAACCCACAATGTTCCAATTTCACCATTAATACATGGCCACTACGGCCTTTCAAGGAAAACATAAATATTTCATTATCTTTTTATGCCAATGTGTTATTACAAGTGGTAAACCAAATATGTGATAAAACCTTTTCATTGACAACTTCACAAATATGTTAAGGGCAAACAATTTCCAAAATTATAATCAAGGTAAAATCATCAAATTGGTAGTTTAGAAGAGCCCTTTAGTTTAATCACCATTACCATGAACCCACAAGTTATAAACCATATTTAAATCATGATTAAACATGTATAAACCATAGGAAAATATTGTTCAACAACAAACATTCAAACCCTAAACCTTTGTTATAAAACTAATATGAATGTCTCATGAACAATACTTTAAAACATGTGCTTTTAAGAAATTAACAATAAGGAAAGAGTGACATGCCTGAAACATTCACGGTTATGGAGAAGAAACCATGAATTAACCCCTGGATGCGCAACCTTAGGGAAACCCTAGCTTACTTAACTTGAGTAAATTTGAGAGAGAAGAGAATATGTTTTTATTGTGTTATGTGTGAGAATAAAGTCTTAATAGGGTTTATAGGCCATGGGTTATGTTTAGGGAAAGAGTGAAATATTTTAAATACCATTATTAAAAGTTGGAAATTAAACCATCTATCGTTAATGTTAACCTTACGACTCGTAGGGTCACCTTACGACTTAGACCCTCCAATCATAGACAAACTAGAACCCCCTTAAGCTCTTCACTGTTAACCCTATGGATAACACTCTACATCTCATAATGAGAAACTACGACTCATACGATTAAGTCATAGTCTGAATATTTTTAATGGAGGCACTACACTAGACACATTACGAAATACCCTTCTTACAACTTGTTTGGAGTATATACGACTCGTTAATTCCAGTCGTTATCAAAGTAATTACTTAGGAAAATCTTTATGGGCTCACTAAGACTGGGTCCTATAATCCATAAAGACACATTATGACTCATCATGTGAGTCGGTGCCAGGGCAGAAAGATCAGATCTCAGTAAATATTAAAGGGCCAAAATTTGGGGAGTTTCAATAACGCTCAACTTACACGTCAAATTAAGTGCAAGATGGATTTTTTCAAAATATACCCAATACGAGTCGGATCCAAATCCACGAGAAGTGAGAACTAGCTTTCAAAGCTTACGTGTCTTGAAAGTAAACTCTGTGTTTACCCATAAAGCAATATTCAAATAAAATATAAAAGTAAATTGGACAGAGATTGATTCGAAAATTTGTTGAACTTAATTGAGAAAATAACACTAGCAATAAATTTAACAATTTGTAGGTACAAAGTTTAGAGGAACCTTGGGGTTATACTATCCCAGGTGGTGTACATGCATGGGTAATTGGAAGTTAGTCCAAGTTTTTGCTACAGGTTTTGGGTAGGCTAGATCTAGGGTATTAGTGTTACCCTTTTGATTAAAAAATAAATTTCACTCATGGATTCTTTGAAACAACTCATGAGCGTGACAAGTTTACCAATCCCTTACCTCAAACTAGCATCCTTATTTCAAAGATGATGATTATGAAAATAACTAATTCAACTAACACCCTTATTTCTAAGATGATGCTAAGAGTTAAGCAAATTCATGTTGTTGTTCATAAATATCCCTCACCCACATTACTCTTTCAAGGATGATAGAGGATCCTTAGGCAGTTGTGTTTTTCACTTCCAATTCTCATTTCAAACGTGGGGTAAAAGTGAAACGCATAACAATTAACTAGTTATTTGGACTAACAAACAACACACACACATTATCCACCACCTAATTAAAGATAACCTAAAGATATAAATTTAGCTACTCATTAAATTAAAGAGAAGAGATATACCATAATTGGCATTCAACTCATACATTGAAAATAAAATAAGTAAAATCTCTAACTACAAGTTATCAACAAAGCTACATTATCTATTAAGAACACTCCAGAATTTACCTCTCACTCACAAATTTGTTCTTTACACTTAAAATTGGAAAAATTATTTAAAAGATGATGAAATTGTGAAAGGGTTTAGCCTTTTGTATTTTGGGAATCATTGTTATTAAATTCCTATTTTCTCCCTAAAAATTGTCATCCTATCAGGATCTCCATCTTTTTGTTGTGGTCGTGACTCTGCGATCGCATAGCATCGTATCGCGATTGCTGATCGCGGCACCTGAGTGTCGCCTCCTAGGCCTAATCTTCAATTCTCTTTCTCTTCTCACCCAATTTACTTTTCTTCAGCTTTGTCTCAACTCATTTTCATCAACTCTCCTGAAAAAGCACAAACACTAGACATTAATGCATTTTAATATAGAATGAGATATTTGGCTGATGATCTTGAAGGACTTTTTCAAGCATATAATGTAGGATTGGGGAAGGGTGGGATAAATATTTGGGATAAAAGTGACTACACCCTCCTTGAAATCCACATAAAACACTATTAAATCACACTTTGGTTCATAGGCCACTTTATTCATTCCTAATTAACACATGTGCCTACTTTTACCATATTGGCTCACCCATCTTTTGAAAGCATTTTCTTCTTATATCTTTCCATTGTGTAATCTCATTCATTTCTTTCTTTTGTTGATTTATTTCTTTTTCTTATTCATTTGTCCTTATTTCTTAGCTTTAAGGCACTCACTTACAGTACCCTAGCCTAAGATCACCTCTTCCAAGATTCACCACCCCCAACTTAGGCTTTTAGCCTCAAGTTATACTTTTAAGTTCAAGGAGGGTAGGGTGTGAAATGGGGATAAAGTTCAAATGGTTAAAAGACTGTAATGTAGTTGTCAAAGAAAGGTTCAAAGGGTAAAAAAGGGTAACTAGACATACCATTCATTCACGGGTAGGCTTTTTAGGCTAAAGTGGATTTCCTTGATTAAAAGAAAGGCATGTGATTATTCCTCGAACCACATATAATCAAGATTATCTTTGTAGTACCAACGGGGAAAGTTCTAGATGAGAAAAGTACGCATAAGAATTAATAAACTAAGCTCACCACACATGGCAAGCAAACTTTTCTAGGAGGATCAATTGTATTTCCTATTAGAGACAAAAGGACTAAATTTCCACACACTAACTACTAAAGAATTTGGTGTCACAAAAATAGATAAAATGTTGTTACAAAATTATTCAAGTCCATGACCTTGATTTACACAAAATAACTTTGGACGAAGGGGGATGCTTGCTAAGTATTTCACCACGCCACATTAACTATTATTGCAACCAAATCAAGCCATCATCTCATATTTTGACTCTCGCAGGGGAAAACTATATGACTATTTAGATTTCACCATAGGAATAATGAAAATCCCAAATCTATAATGGTACGGGTACTCAGACTTCCCCTATATCTATAGCTTAAAACCCAAACATGAAGATTTTACATTAAGAATGTCACCGCTCAATCTATCATATGGAAAGGCTCGTCCAACATTATTATCAAAAGAATTAAAAATTTAAAAGGGTGAAACAAAAATGACGAATCAACAAAACATAGGCATCATCAGAGTGCCCAATATTACAACCCAAATTGTCAAATTATCCATGGCAAATCAAAAGTAAATCATCCAAATAAAAAACAAAACATCCAAAGAAGCATCCAAATAATTAAAGACCTAAGAATACAATATGAAATAAATATGGATACAGGAACCCCCAAATAAAAATCTTGCAGTATCCTCACTGCATATATGAAAGAATAAAAAGAGATTAAGGGGCTCCCTGAAACTGAATCGAGTGTTGCCATCACTCGCAGTTTCTTCATCATTATTATCAGACTATGGCTCAACATCCTCATACCACCTAGAGAGGATATTATTATTAAAATATGCTTTGGGGAAGAAAGTCACTCTTTGAGCTTCAAGACTTATGTAAGCCCTTCTCTCCTTTCCCCATATGGTTGAAAAAATCATCTTTCTTCTTCTCCTTTCTCATTATCTTGTCATAGGACTAATAAAGCGACTGATGTGACCATTCCAAGGAAGAGTATGCCCACTCATATTTGGAAATAGTATATCCCTACTTCCTCTAATCCTCAAGAAACCTCTCATATTCAGTCATAGAGACATAGGAGTGGCGAGTAGTAGAAGGTTCTCTCGGCCCCAGAGGTAGATTAGCCACCATCTCCTTCATTATTTTCATCTGACTAGAGAGTTATTAGAATTTCCCTGATGAGAATGTCCTGCAAGAGTAAACATCATTATCCACTAATTTACCTAAATTGATCTTCCTCTTTTTACTCTTTGAAAGTGCGTCCTCACAACATATCTTCAATAGGTAAATAGGTATCTTTGGGGATATATAGTTATACCTTAAATGCCTCTCAACTTTATCCCTCTTGCATAATTTAGTGATCAAGGATGGAAAACAAAGGCATGGGGTCACCTTTGCTTCTGAAATATTGGATATCCAAAAGCACAAAGTGACCAGTATTCAAAGGAATATTGTCCATAAGGAAAGCTACCATCTGGCCTCACATAACAAAGACATGATTTATATTAGTAGTGAGTGAGACACGGCTACAAATGATGGTCAACCCAATTTAAGCTTCGATCGTGAACTTATTCATTACTATCTCTATTTTTGTAGTGACCCATGATACTTCTCTTCCTGGGATAATTAAGCAGCCAACCAGCTTCCGAGAGCATATTTCTTAGCCTTGTACTCTCCCATATCGGCATCCGACAACACATAAACTTTATTTATTTATTGTCCCCAAAATGAACTTTCTTGCCTCGGATTCTCATAACGGGTTCAGAGATTTTCACTATGATAAGATTTTATAGAATTCTCCAATCCATTGCTCATTCTCTGCGCACAAATCCAATCATAAGCATCTTCAACTTGTAGCCACCAACATCTCATAGAAAGTAGGGAACTTTTTGAGAACTTGTTTTGTTGTTATGCCTCTCTCAGGGAGTAACTCCCTCCTGGTGAGGTCATCCTAGTAGACTGTCTGACACCATTTATCATATGATGCCATCTTCAGCTTCAAAACCTGAAAAACAAAATACACAAAGAACGAACTATCAAGATCATCTTGTGAAATCTATGCTATGTGACTAAATTTAGCTAAAGACATGGTTTATGGATTAAATTTAGGCCTCAAATGTGAATTCAAATTTTTGGGCAGGCCTGTCATACGGGCCTCAGATATCGTGGTCATTCTCTACTTAGGTTAATATTGTGACATATGAGAGGACTATCAAACATTCCTTAGGTCTCTCAATTGAGATTTGCTGAATCACGATCGTGGTACCTTAGACTGCAATCTTAGGCTTTATCAAGACTAAAAATAACCATTTCTCAACCAATTTAGGTTTATAACAAGTACATATCACTAAAAACGAGAAACACAATCCCTAAACACTCAATTATGCCCTTTAATTTTTCAAAAACCACCAAGGAACTCATTTGGGCATTTTATCAAACACTTAGTGTGTACTTAAATTTCATGTTCCTTTTTAATAATTGTGGGTACTCAAAACTTCCCCAGTGATGTTCACACTATCAACAACATCGATCCATATAAGAAATACAACTTTGAATATTAATGAAGAACAAAAATGAAAAATCCTAGTAATGGACCTACACATTCTTCTAAGGCCTGAATTTAAGCATTATGAAAGAAAATTGAAGGACATACCTGATGTGAGGATGCAATAAAGGATGCTATGCAAGTGAGACACTCTTAAAATTGATAGAAACAGATTAAATTTTAGGTATTTTAAAGAGGAGTATGGGGGGAACAATTCATGGGTGACTGTTCAATTAATAAATTCCCCAATCATGATTGCAGTAATGAAATCACAGTCATGATAGGGAGGGGACTGCGATCGCCTACGTTATGATGATTGCGATACCTGAGAGTGGTCTAGAATTTCCTGGGTCTTTATAATGCGATTGAAACTCTTCTTATTGTGATCGCAACACCTGAGACCAGGTTCAAATCCCCTATTTCCAGCTAGGATGTCTCCACACTTGGTTCCTCTCCACTTTTTATTCTCCAAGTTACTAAATTACACCTTCTGAGTTCCACAGTTTCATTGATTAATCAAAACAAAAAACAATACACTCTATCAATAAAAATTCAAAGGATATGACAAAAAATTAATGGCAATGATAGGTTGTCTCCCATCTAGTGCCTAATTTAACATCTCAACAAGACGTCTATCTATCATCAAGTTGGATCCTTGGGGTGAGATAACTCATGATCCACTTCCTCATCCATAATGTCAACCATAGATACCACTTGTAACTCCATTGGTTGCATTTTGGTTTTGCACACACGGATAAAGACATCATTATTATGTACCTAAAATTTCATTACTCCACACTCCATATCAACTTGAGCTCTTCCTATTTCCTAAAATGGTATCCCGCATATGATTAGTATCTTATGATCAATTTCACAATCGAGTACTATAAAATCTGCTAAATGGTTGACCGATCAATATCAACTAACACATCATACAATATGCCCATCAGTTTTTTAAACAAACGGTCCACCATCAAGAGTCTCTTGGTGTTGGGTGTAGATCACCCAACCATAGACATTGATACACAACATATGGCATCAAGTTGATAGAAACTCCAAGGTGATGCAATGCCTTTTCAAATTTGTGTATCCCGATGGTTCAAGGAATTATAAATGTACCCGGATCTTTTTTTTTTCACCATGGCACTTGATATGATAAATTACAACTTTGAGTCACTTTAACAGTTTCACAATACACAAGTCACTTTTTTTAGACAAAGTTCTTCATTAACTTAGCATACCCCATGATCTCTTGAAGACCTTCTGACAATAGAATATTAATTGAGAGGTTGCTAATTTTTGTAAGGAAGTTTTTGAACTTGGCATTTTTATCTTTCTCTTTTAACCTTTTTGGAAAGGATGGAGAAATTTTCATTGGGGCAATGGAACACTTTGAGGTTTGCCCACCTTTACCTCATATTCGTCAATCACTTTAGGGGTTTTCTCCTCATCACCATTCTTTTAAACTATTAATGGTTCCTCATTACCCACTTCAAGATATGTTAGAGCACCATCACTTGGTTATTTAAACTTTTTTCTCTTTGTACTTTATTTTTCATCAAAAGACTTTTTAGCAACCTTAACCACATGTTCACCAAGATTTCTACCATTTCTAATGACGATTTCCATAACATAGGTATTGTTCTTAGGATTAATCATCGTGTAACTTAGTAGGCCTCTTTTCTTCCTAGCATTGAGTTGGGTTGAAATTTGGCCCACTAGTATCTCCAATTACTTGATGGATCCCGAATAAGATGTGACTATTTGGTTTAATTTAGAGAATCACTTTTTATTTCTCTTACCATTTTATCAGTACCTTTAACACGTATAAAAATATGGGCAAGAACATGCGTGATTTAAAAATTTTCTAGGTTTACCGATCTTAATTCTTTGTCCTTAAAACAATCATGAGGTCTAACATATCTATCAAATCCTCTTTCCTTATCTCTCTAATATCAGTCTCTATCTATCTCTCTATCTTTATAATCATGATCTCGATCTTGGTCGTTCAAACCTTGATTCATGCCTTATCTTTAGTAGGCGGGGTGGGAACCTCCAGATGGTTCATCAAGAACCTTATTTCTTCATTGAGTGCCTTAACTTTATCCTGATCATAACATTTGTCACCTTGAAAAGCAATGATATTTATTTCTTTTGAAGGTGCTCCCATCACTTTTTTAGTGAGAAGATTTAATTAGGTCATAACTTTGGCCTTATTTTCATCCCTTTCGTTCTCCTCATTTCTTTGCTCTTTGTTGAAATAATATGCGGCGGGAGACCCAATGGTTTCTTTGGAGTCTCAAATGTGTCACCGTCTATTTTTTTTTTTAACTTTGATGAGCAAAGTTTATGCAACCCCATATGACAACTTGACAAGAGACCCTCTGAGTGCATTATCAACAACGGTTTTATTTAATTGGTCTAATGCCTAATAAAATATTAGGTGAAGCATCTTATCTAGTACTTCATGGTTTGGGCATTGTATAAGTTTTCATTGAACCTATTCCATATGTCTTATAAGGGCTCACCACTAAGTTGACAAAAATTTGTGATTTCATCTCTTAGTTTTACAATAGTAGATTGAGCGAAATATCTATCCAAAAGGGCCTCCGTTAGTTCAACACAAGATGTAATGTACCTTACGGGTTGAGATCTCAACCACAAAATTATGCCACTCATCAAAGAGAAGGGGAAAATCCTCAACCTAATAGACTCTTGAATAATATAGGCAAATATAAAATGGGGCACACACTAGTCACATAGAATACACTATTTCCCTCGGCCATTGAAATATGGATAACACTCGTACACCGCGCATCATGAAAAAGATCATCATCCTTGTGGCGTCCATCAAATGAGCAAACATTACTCCCATAATGTATCATGATGTTGTGATTACTATGAAAGTCACCTAACAAAGGAACAAAAATAATAAAAAATATAAACTAAATCACAACGGTTAACCCAAGGTTACAAACAACACTACAATAGTAAAAACTATTGTCCACTACCCCAAAAATGATGCCATTTTTTGTAATGCTCAACTTACAAGTTAAATTAAGTGCAAGGAAGACATTGTCATTATATACCCTTCAAGAGTCGGGGTCAAATCCATGAGAAGGAAGAACTAGCTTTCAAATATAACATGTGTTGAGAGTAAACTATGTGTTAACCTATAATGCAACATTTAAATAACTGATAAAAGTAAATTTGGGGGGAGTTTGATTAGAAAACTTGTTGACCATAATTTTTAAAATAAAACTAACATAAATTGAAAAATTTGTAGGTACCAAGTTGAGAGGAACCTTGGGGTTATGCTATCCTAGGTGGTGTACATCAATGGGTAATCAACAGTTAGTCAAAGTTTTGTCTAAGGGTTTTAGGTAGGCTATATTTAGGGTCTTAGTGTTAACCTTTAGATAATACACTAAATTTCACTCATGGATTTTTTTGAAGACGTCCGTGAAAAGTTTACCAATACATTACCTAAAATTAGCATATTTATTTGTAAGAATATGTTTATGAAAATGACTAATTCAACTAACACCCGTATTTCATAGATGATGCTAAGAATTGAGTAAATTTAAGTTTTTGTTTACAAATATCCCTCACCCACATCTCTCTTTCAAGGATCATATGGAGTTATTAGGCAATTAGGGTTTTCAATCCCAATTCTCAATTCAAACATGGGGTAAAAATAAAACCCAAAATAATTAACATGTTATTTGGACTAGCAATCAAACACGCACACATTATTGACCGCCTAACAAACATAATCCTAGGATATGAATTTAGCTAATCATTAAATTAAAGTGAAGAGTTATACCCAAATTGGCATTTGACTCATCTATTGAAAAGAAAAATAAGTAAAATCTCCAACTTCAAGTTCAATCAACAAAGCTAAATTATCTTTGGGGAACACTCCACAATTTGCTTCTCACTCACAAACTTGTTCTTCACTTCCAAAATTGGAAAAGTTATTTAAAAGATGGAGAAAGTGTGCAAGTATTTAGCCTTCAGTATTTTGGGATTTAGCACAAAAAAATTCCAATTTTGTCCCTAAAAGTTTTGTCCTATCACGATCGCCATCTTTTAGTGGCAGTTGTGACTCCGCGATCACATATCATATCACAATTGTTGCCCTATGACTTTCTAAAAAAACTATGATTGTAACCCTTAGAGTATGATAGCAGCACCTGAGGCTCACCTCCTAGGCTTGATCTTCAGTTCTTTTGCTCTTCTCGCCCACTTTACTTTTCTTACAGCTTTGTCTCAACTCATTTTCATCAAATCTCCTAAAAGAGCTCAAACACTGGAAATTAATTCTTTTCAATGAAGAATTAACCTCATGTAAATAATTAACTTATCGTAATGTGTAAGAATTTTGATGTAAATAAGTGAAAAATTTGTCACTCATCATGGGTACATTGTGAAATATTAGTAAATTGTGGAATGATAGTTAAATAACAACTTGGTTACTTGTAATAATGGATGATTAAATTATTCTATCTTGAGTGTACTCTCCATGAATATAGGGGTATGTGATGAGTTATTTACTTTTCTGCACCAATTGATGTATGGGAGCCGATTTTGTAGTTTATGATTACTTGTAAGATGCCTTGTGATGCATTATTATTCTTTTTATTTAGTTGTATTGCATGATGATGTTGGTATGTGTTGATACCTTATTCTATGTTGTTGTTCTGGTTAAATAACTTATAATGTACAGCGATATTGGAGATAATTTAAGTTCATTTCTATACCTTGACTTAGTTATGTTATCCTTCATTTTATCATACTTGTATCATGATTTAGTTTATTCATCCAATAAGCATATAGAATTCCCATTGTTTTGGCACTCATACTACATTTTTGTACCTTTTTGGTGTAGATCTGAGTACTAGTAGTTTTTGTTTACCATTGATTTGTTATGTTAATTTTTTTGAGATAGGGTGATCTCTTAGAGTCATAATCTCTATTTCCTTCCATCTTTTGATATCCAGTCTTTTGTTATCGAGATAGATGACATTGAATACTCTAGACAATTGAGCTATATTAGTATTTGATGCTCTTGTACTGGCTTTACCAGGTTGTGGGATGGTATCTTGTATTGACTATCTTTATCTATGTCGAATGTTTTACCTATTTATAAATTGTGCTATTTATTTCCCCTTATAATGGGCATTTTCCACCAATTTAACCCACTATCTTTACTTTTGGGTTATGGTGTGGCTTATATGTTGGTAGGATAGAGTGGGTGCCATCATGACTAATAAATTGAGTTATGAAAAATTGGTATTATAGCCTAGACTCCACTTGTATTATTGGTATAAGAGAAAATGTCTAGTAGAGTCCTACGGATCATAATGATGACATTTATTTCCTATCTCGAGAAGCTATGGAACATTCTTAGGAGTTCTGCACTTCTTTAACTCATATTGTACTAATAGTCTGAGTTGGTTTATAAGACATTCCATTGATTTCAGTTTTATGCACATGACTACGATACGTGTTATTGCTACATTAGATGAGGGTCTCGAAACTAGGATTAGTGATCCTACTCCTAATTTTGGAAGACCCAAAGGTTGTGGCTAACCATGAGATATGTCCCCAGCTAGGGTCCAAGATAGAGTGTATCTACCTGACCCTATTCCTGTTTCTGAGCTAAAGATTCTTCCACCCCAGCCAGCGCTGTGCTAGAGACCAACGCAGGCTCCACCAAGGTTTATTTTCTCTTCAGCACTCAAAGACATTTTAGCTCAATTTTTGGGGTATATTATGTGGTATGTCATCTGATGATGCACAGTCTACAAATCAAAGTAGTATTGAGGTGGGGGCGCAACCTATAGCTATGACTCTTAGAGTTGAGGTTTTTTCTTAAAGTGGTTGCTCAACTAGTGGTTTCTCAGTATGCTATGTTTTCAGAGAAGTAGAATATTATGGGTACATTCTTGATATAGGCTCTTTCTTGGTGTTTTGATGCACCGAAAGAGGATGTATATGAGTTCCTTATTGCTTTTTAGGAGAGGATCCATAATTTTGGCTTTGTTGAGACTCGTTGTGTGGATAACTCCATATTTTAGTTGGATTTGGATACTCAACATTAGTGGAGAGGTTATATGGACTCTATAATAGTTGGATCTTCTCACTTGACTTGGACTCATTTCCTCGAGATGTTCTTGAAGAAGTATATGTCTCATAGCCTTAGTGATTATTTGAGATCTAAAATTATGAGATTAGAGAAGATCACCATGACAGTTGCAGAATATGAGGCTCATTTTCATGAGTTATCTAGACATGCTACTGTTATTCTGGACACTAAGTATGAGAGAGTTTACTAGTTTGTTAGAGGGTTGAGACTTTCCATTCGTATGTCTACTCAATACTTAGTTGCTATAGGTAAGACTTTTGGTGAAGTATCAGATCATGCTTTGATGATGGAGGAGATGCACCTTGAGTGTTGTGAAGATCATGATAAGAGGTCTAGGTTTCATGGCAGATTTAGTGAGCCATCATAGTTCCCAACCCAGAGATATCAGTTCTTATAGTAGGTATCCTCTACGTCCATACTATTAGACTCAGATTTATCCTTGTTGACCTATTCAGACAGCTCTTTATATTACTAACAGAGGTTATTCTAGTGCCAGAAACTTCCCTAGTCAGGGTGGCGATCAGTCTTAGAGAGGTTCATTTTCTTGGTCATTCTAGTTGTGGTGGTCACTCCAGGTTAGCCAAATTTATTGGTTTTGGTTTAGTTCAGAGGTCATATTATTGTTGTAGGTCTTTTGATCATTTTATGCATGAGTGCCCTAGTTATGGAGATATTATTTTTCTGCATAGAGTGATCCCCCTTTTAGAGAAGTTCATACCTTAGCAAGATGTGGTTCTCATGGTCGTAGGGGTGATTCCCAGGGTACTCTAGGAGGTTCTCAGATAGGCAGGATAGGAGGTCTGTTAAGTGCCCATCCAGGTGGTGGGTGTGGTTAGTTGTTTGAAGTACCTGCTATTCCCAAGGCTGAGTTTTTGAATGTTGTTGTTACAGGTATGATTTTTTTGTGTCGTTAGTCAATTCTTTCTTTATTTGATTTGGGATCCACTTATTCTTTTGTTTTTACTTACTATGCTCCTCGATTAGAGGTGTCTAGAGATTTATTATCTATTCCCTTGAGTGTAGAAGTATCGACTCTTATGGGCGATTCTTTAGTAGTTTATCAAGGTTTAGATCATGTGTTTTGATTCTTAGTGATTTTGATACATATGCTGATATTATTATTCTGGATATGATGGATTTTGATATTTTTTAGGCATTGACTGGCTATCCCACTATCATGCGGTCATGGATTGTTATGCGAAGACCGTAACCTTAGCCATGCCTAGCATACCCCAGTCTTGTGGAAGAGAGTGGTTAGCCATGAGCCGACAACTATTATTTCTTATGTTCATTCTAGGAGACTTATTTTGAGGGTTATGAGTCTTACCTTGCTTATATTTGTGATAATGGTGTGGAGAGTCCATCGCTTGACTCTATTCCTGTAGTTTGTGATTTTTCGGATGTGTCCCCTATGACCTACCTTATATCCCCCTATCTGTGAGATTGAGTTTTCTATTGATCTCGAGCCTGGAACTTGACCTATTTCTATGGTAACTTACCGTATGGCTTCTGTCGAGCTTAAGGAGTTGAATTATTAGCTTTAAGATCTTCTTTTTAAGGGTTTTATTAGAATGAGTATGTCCCCTTTTGGGGAGCTCCTTTATTATTTTTAAAGAGGAAAAATGGTTCGATGCATATATGTATTGATTATAGGTATCTTAATAATAGGATGAGAAAGAACCATTATACTATGCCTCGCATTGATGATTTGTTTGAGTAGCTTGAAGGAGCAGCATTATTTTTGAAGATTGATTTGAGATTTCATTCCCCTAAGTTGAGGATTCGAGGTGAGGATATCCCGAAGATATCATTCAGGATGTTTTATAGTCATTATGAGTTCATTGTGATGCCATTTGGGTTGACTAATGCCCAAGAGGCATTCATGGATTTGATAATTAAGTATTTAGAACTTATTTTGATTCCTTTGTCTTTGTGTTCATCGGCAACATTCTTGTGTATTCGAGGAGTAGAGTGGAGCAAGCAAAATATTTGGGGATCATGCTCCAGACTTTGAGAGATCATGTGCTTTTCACAAAGTTTTCAAATTGTGATTTTTCGATTGAGTCACTGACATTCCTTGGGAATGTGGTGTCTAAGAATGGTATTATGGTATACCCAGCTAAATTTATGGCGATTTGTGATTGGGCTAGACCTACATCTCCGTTTAAGGTCATAGCTTTATTGGTTTGGCCAGTTATTATAGATGATTCGTCAAAGGTTTTTCTACTATTTTAGCCCCTATGACTAGACTGACTCAGAATGAGGTTCCCTTTTGATGTTCCAAGGAGTGTGAGTTGAGCTTTCGAAAGCTCAAGTATTTCCTTAATCCAACTTCTATTTTAACTCTTCCTACTGAGAGTAAGGGATTCACTATGTTTAGTGATGATTTTGGTATCAGTTTAGGTTGTGTATTGATGCAGCAAGGTTGTGTCATTGATTATGCTTCTAGGCAGCTTAAGGTGCACGAGCACAACTACTCCACTTATGACTTGGAGTAGGCGACGGTGTTCATACATAAGATTTGGAGGCATTATCATATGGTGTGCATTGTGAGATTTTCACCAATCATTGTAGTGTTCAATATCTTATTACCTAGAGAGAGCTAACTACTAGGCAGTGTAGATAGATGGAGCTGCTTAAGGTTTATGATTTTTCCATCTTGTGCCATTCAGTGAATGCAAATGTTGAAGAAGATGTCTTGAGTCAGAAGGCAATGAGTATGGGTAACTTGGCTTGTATTTTTGTGTCATAGAGGGCATTTGCATGGTATGTTTAGTCTTTTTCCAACTTGGTAGTCTGCCTTGATATTTCAGACCCTAGGTGGATTTTTTCTGGTGTTGAGGTGAGATCTTTAATCTTTCAGTAGATTTGGGGTCATCAGTTTAAGGATAGTAAGATTTGCTTCCTTTGTGATGAGGTATTAAGTGGTGAGTTCGAGAGGACCACAATATATTCAAAGGGTGTTTTGTGATTTGATGGCCTTATTTTTTTCTAAGGATTAATGACTTGATTTAGTTGATTCTGCATGGGCTCACAACTCCAGATTTTCATATATTCTGGCACAACCAAGATGTATAGAGATCTGAGAAAACACTATTAGTGGAGTGGTATATAGTGAGATATGGAAGACTTTTTAATTTGTTGCCTATTTCTTTATCAGATAAAGGATGAGCATCAGTGACCAGATGGTTTGACTCACAGGCTGCCCATTCCTGAGTGGAAATGGTAAAAGATTACCATAGATTTTGTTAGTAGTTTGTCTCTCACTTCCTGTGGTTCCGATGGTATTTGGGTCATTATGGATTGTTTAAATAAGTCATCATATTTTATTCATATTCAGATGTTCTTCAGTGCTAAGAGGTTAGCCCATATCTACGTTCGAGAGATAATCTTTTTGTATGGTGTGCCAATTCCTATTATTTTAGACCATGGTGTTGTGTTCTCTTTGAAATTTTGGAGAGTATTTTAGAAGGAGTTGGGTACTTAGGTTGATCTTAGTACAACCTTTCATCCGCAGATAGATGATCAGTCGAAGCATACTATTTAGGTGCTTTTGGATATGCTCCAATCCTGTGTTATAGATTTTGGAGGCCACTGGGAGGATTACTTAGCCTTGGCAGAGTTTGCTTATAACTATAGTTATCATTCGAGTATTGAGATGGTGCCTTTTAAGGCTTTATTGATTGGATATGTCATTCTGCAGTTGGATGGTTTGAGACTTTCTAGATTTATGATTTTTTATGGTTTCATAGCACTTTCGATGCTTAAAAGAATGAAAATACACAAGTTACTTCGGCATTTTTGGTAGATATGATGGGTTTTAAGTTGTGTTTTGCAGGAAATCATGTTTTGGATCAATTCTATAGAAAAAGATTGAAAATTGAAGTTTGGTACCATTGAAATGGGTACCTACAACCCGTATTTACTACTTACTTGCAGAGGTGCTAGAGTATGTGTCAAAGCATGAGAAACAAAGGCTTAGAAGCTGGAAAAAAAAGACGCACCTACCTACATAGGGAACCTTCAGCCTGCAGGTGCCACCAATGGTCTGCAGGTGCTAGAATATGTTGTAAAATAGCAAAGTCCAGAGAGTATTCAAAAGAGTTTGAGGCCAGGGAACCTATGTGGGAGAACCTACGGTCCGTAGATGCATCCTACGGCCCGTCGGTGGCCCACTAATTGCCACTGACCTCATTTTTACTTCTTTGTTTAGGAGTTGTTCCTAGGATTTTATTGTACTCTATATATACCCTTTTGATGTTTTTAGTTAGATTATGGACTCTTGATACTTACAAACATATATTTGATACCAGGATTTGTTTTTTATCTTGGGATTGTTTTGTTCTTGTTTTTGGTTGAATAGTCAATTCGAGATTTAGGTTTTTTATTCATTCATTATTGTGATATTTATTTAATGCATTCAAATAAGAATTCCATTGATTTCTTTATGATGATGAGAAGCTAATTCCCTTAACTAGGTTGTGGGAACCCTAGCGGAACAAAGAAACAAAGGAAGTGTTCAATGCTTCTAGACTATTGTTGTTGCATGCATTTTGTTTTTCTTTGCACTTATTGATTTCTTAATGGTTTCAAATGTTAGGATCCAACCTGTATTCACTACAAACCCAAGAGGGAGATAGATATTAGGGAAAAGACATCACAACATTGATTTGGAGTTAATTATTGAAATAAACTAATTTGTATTATCTACTTGAGATGATTAACTTGCATCTACTAAACATGAGAACGAGAGAAGATAGTTGAAAATGCAGTCAAAGGTAAGGGTTAGTAAAGAGGCACACTGAGATCGAGAGAAGATGAGTGAAATTCACTAAAGTATGCTAATAGGAGGTTAGTGATACCTAAATTATGAGATTTTACATGCACCATAGTTTATAGTTAGATTGAGAATGAGAATCCTACAGAGTTAGAAACTAGGTGGAACACAATTCTGGTGTTCATTTCAGACTGTTTACATCTAAAGAATTTGTGTTCGATTATTGTTTGTAAAATCAAACCCCATATTTAACTTTTAGTACGCCAGTTGACTTCAGCAAACTAAAGAGATAATTCACGTATTCCCTATGTGCTCGACCCCAACGTGAGTTGGGTTACTCTATTTTTCATCGACCTCTTTATCCTTATTTGGAGGTGTGGCTTTGGGAAACAAAAAATTTTTGGCGTCGTTGCCGGGAATTACGGTGCTATTGATCAGATCAAAGTTGTTGATGTTTTTGGGTTTTTGTTTTCTATTTTTATTTGGTGTACATCCGTGTATGCCTAATACCAAGAGTCAAGTTAATCCCTTACTCCAACTACATCCTAACCCAGAGAGAATTCTACAAATGAATCGTACGATGACAAAACACATATGTAAAGGCCATCTTAATGAAGTTTGGGATGATGCTAATGTTGTGCCTACTCCTTATTGGAATGTTTAAAATGTTGTTGATAAGTGAACTGATCAATTATTAGTAGAAACTGTTAAGCAGAGGAGAGAAGTAGATGCTAAAGAGCACAGCTTGCAAGATAGAGACAAGAAGCAAATCGTCGAGCAACACTCGATGGAAATAAAGATAAAGATAGAGGCAGTAGAGCTCAAGTTATCCCAGCCTACCAGTACTTACCTACATATGATGATCTAGAGTAAGATATGGGTTACGTTGAGCCTACTGAGATAGGAGACATCATTCCTCCTAATTTTCCACCAGGTGTGAAGTTCGACATTACTAGAGCTATGATCCAGCTCTTAAATTTAAAAGATGTGTTGGAATGTTTGTCTATGGATGATTCAAACATGCATCTTGTAAACTTTATTAGGATATTCACCTCAAACTCTATACGTGGGGTAGATTAGAAAGCGCTTTCACTAAGGTTTTTCCCCTTTTTGTTGACTGGTGGAGCCTTATTGTTGTTAGGGGAACTTCCTCGAGAATAGATTACTACTTGGAATAAGTTGTGCAGACAGTGTTTAGACCATCTCTTCCCTCTATCAAGAATGTTGCAATTTAAAGAATAGATATATAACCTCAGACAGCTACATTCTGAGTTGATGTATAAAGCATGGTTCCAATTTACAAAAAAGTTAAGCATGGTACCCAATTATTAGATTTCAAGGAATAATTTGCTTGAGATATTTTACTGAGCCCTAACTATCAGTTCCAGAGCTATGGTAGATATGATAACTAGTGGAACATTCATGTCTCTACCCTAGGAAGTAGCATCAGATATTTTAGACCAGATCTCTCTCACTAACCAAGGGAGGCATACTCAGGAGGTGGAGAGAGGTGATGGAACTTATTCCATTGGGGCTTCCAACGAGCATAGAGTGGTGGATGGTTTTATAGCGTAAGATATTGCATAACATATGAATGATATTGGGTTCATGATGAATCATTTTGCAATAAAGAATTTTTAGAAGGTAAATACAGTACATTAACAAGGTAAGTGTCACGACATGAGGCTACCCCTAGTCGTAACACGGTGCTTAAGATCACAAGTGACCCCAAGCTAACCCATGATCTGATACCTGTAGTGGGAACTAAATTTAATAATAACACAAGAATCTTATGTGGAAAATAAACTGATAAAACTCTATCAATATGGAATACTAAAACAATACTTAGCATGTCTAAAACTCTTGATAAAACTAAAAATAAGTATGAGTGTCTGAATATCTAAATATATGAAATCTTGTAAGACATGAGGAGTTGATGGTACAAGCCCCCAACTAACTCCGACTGACTGTAAAAAACTAATTACTAAAAATAACATGAAATAACTGGTCCTCGATGGATGAGGACTCACCACAACTATTGTTGAGTGGCACAAGATTGAATAAGGGCAATCAAGGAACTAAGCATTTGAACCAATATTGTGAAATCAATAAAGCGCAAAAAAAGTGCGGTGAGTACTTGGAATGTACTGGTACAGTGAGATAAGGACTAACTAAAATCCATATCGGCACTAAACAGGAATCCATAAACATGTAAAATAAATGCAAGACCAAGTAAAACATGTACTGTAATAATTTGTAAAACTGAATGACTGAAAGATGGTATACTAAATACTTGGTCATACAAACCTATACTTATGTAACCTGAGTACTAAACTGAAGTTGTGGGATCTATCATGTAACCGGTATGACGCAATCTGATATAATCGGGGTCCAACCTGTAACCCCAATTGGAAGGGTGTCAGTAAATTGCCATGGCTACTAACACTGGCTGACGATGTGGATCCACAAGGCTGACGTCTCAAAAGACTAGGGAGTCAGTCCTATACTGGCGATGATCCCTAAGAGTGTGTCAGTACTCTACTAGAGGGTGAAATCTCAAAACATCCCTTGGCTACATAGTTCTGGAACTTATGGTCTGCTACTTAATGTCTCAGTCCTCTACTGGCGGGTGAGCCTTCATCCCTATGCTCACTCAGTGATAAATCCTACTCCCAACTAGACAGACACTAGTATCGATTAAAATCAACTAGACTCAGAACTTATAATTACTCAACATGCAATGCAAGAGAAAGGAATAATCACAATCAAGCAATAACTAATACACCCCACTGATAGTTCGAATAAACATGATCTCAAAAGCTTTATTTGACCAACACTTGTATATATTTTCTTTCTTATTGAAGCTTAAAAATGTTCTTTTACTGAAAAATATTATTTATAAGTTCTTTATAAGAAGCAAAACATTTTGTAGAAAAGAAGCTTAAGGATCAAAACAAAACTGTAGGAAAGAAGCATATGAATATTTCAACATGTCAGAGCAACCTATTAAAGAGAAATAGGCACTAACAATGCTACATAGTCGATAGAAAGACTTGTTGAGGCAATTGCACCCAATAAACAACAGTTTACCACAGTACATTATGAAGCAATTGAGGTGAACTATATTACTTACCCAATTGAATGATGAAAAGCACATTCCTATATACCCTTTTAGCCCTGCTCCAACCTTTCTTCTACCTCTCCTATATTCACCCCATATTAAGAGTAGTCTAAATCTATCCATAAACTTTAGTGAGATTGTGCATACTTACATTGAAGTAAGCTTCAAGAACTGGTTGAATCACTTTTGGAACTTCATTAACAAATTCAGGGAAAGAGAATGACCTTCACAAAATATATTTCAAAATTATAGACAAACAACCAAAAATGAAAATGAAAAGTCAAGCAAAAGAAGCTAGTAATCATATGGATCTCATCTGTAAATCTCTTCATATGGCATTGCAGCTGGATATTCAATCATATTCTCATGAAAAATATAATATTAAGATGGAAACTATAAGTTGATCTTAAATTGAACTCTATCCATAACATATCTTACATAATGGTAATGTCTAGCCATGCTCTTGGAATTTCTGAAAAATAGAATCATCACTCATTTCCAATTTGTAATGAACATCTTCTATAAATTATTATCCAGAACATAAATTACTTAATATAACTCCACATTAAATGCATTCCAGATCAAGCCATGTATACCTTAAACATAACAAAGGGAAAGAGTTTAAAATGAAAATCTATTACTAGGAAAAAGATAAAATTATGGAGAGAATCAGAAAATACCTCCTGCCACATTGTTACAAGAAGTTAAACATTGCAGTGAAGTGCATAGAAAAAGGGTGACCTTGCATACGAGGATAATAAAAATTCAGTGCAAATTAATATGCAAAAATACATCTTGACTTGCATCTCAGCAAAGTATTACAAGCAAGAAATTACTTTTTTCTTGAAGGTTTCCCATTTCAATTGCTTTGATGGTAAAACAACAACATCAGTTCTTATACTCCTCTCAAAGTTTGATGAGGTTTCCTATGTGTGGGCAGAATACTTGGAGTGATTTCTCTTAAAATGAGTACCTTTCAACTTGTCCAATATAATATCGTAGCCCTTCTTTGCAAAGTCAACAGTCTTTGATTCTTAAAGAGTTAATCGTTACCTTATTTAAGAGTTCACCATAATTAGGAACTATGCTAAGATGAGTTAGGTACAAAATTACCTACCTCCTCTTTCAGAACAAATATTTTTTCCTCCACATTGGCATAAACCTACAAGAAGAATTACACCAACTTAAAAAACAGTGACTAGAACTTAAGAGTTTTGAAGTAATTTTCAGGATTTGAAGAATCAAAGATCAATATATTTATTAGAATCCTATGAAATGTCATTAAAAGTAGTACGTCTGCAGGGAATTGTAGTTTCTGATTTGACCAAACAAGACGAAGATAAAATTAAATGGAATACTAACATGATAAAGCTCTATTGCAAAGTAGCATTATATGAGGTGCTGAAAGTGCAACAAATTCTTATGCACAATCTTTCTACATTGAATCTGAAGGCAAGCGTCCATCTTTCATATGAATTTTGACTTCTCAACTATTAACAACATCATAAAAAATGGAACAAATAGAAAGAGTAATATATCTCATGAATGCTAACAATGGGGCAAATAGGCACCACTGATATTGTTTTCTAATTAAATTGTCAATAAACTCTTCTTTTTATTTTGCACCTCACCTCAACTAAGACCACCTACCTCAAAGTTATCTAGCTAAATGCAATAACCTTCTATACTATAATTTATATTTTTGCATTTGACACAAGCCATCAGACTAAATGAAAAGAAACAACACCGCCACTACCACCAACAAACCTAGTATAATCCCATAGGTCTGTGGGGTTTGGAAAAGAAACAGCAGTGCAACACCAATATGAGAAAATTGTAAAAAAAATTCAAACCACTGCAAATTACTGAAAATTGACAGCACAAAGTTATTAATATTTGACTTCAACAAGCATTTATGAACATTTATGAACAACAAAATTCCAAACTACTCCTATAATCATTTATGAACATAACAAACATAACAAGCACAATCTTTCATATGAATTTTGAATTCTCAACTATTAACAACATCATAAAAAATGGAACAAACAAAAAGAGTAATATTTCATTACAACAACCAATCGAGTTAACAACAACTCATAAAATTTCAAAAACACAAACGGTACAGATAGCAAGTGGGGACCATCAAAGTGAAACAAAAATTACCATATTACCTAAAGACTCGATTTTTAATCTTTTAAATGACTACTTATCTTATCCAGACCAATATAGGTACGCCATTGTGGGTTTACAGAAGCTAAAATATAGGTAAAATATTGCAGGTTTACGAAATCTAAAACACAAACTTAGCTTCTAAATTAAAAAACTTAAATTAGGTCAAATCATTAATTAAAAGAATACCTTAAAATCCCCAAATTTTGATACAACCATGGTTAAAAATACTGAAAGCCGACTCGCCCAAGCACCAATAGTAGCTTTTCTGTCTTCTTTCGACCGGTCAACAACAACAATGGAAATTATAGTAACAATGGAAATACAGCAAGCCTACCCAGCAATTGGAGCTACTACCCAGCAATTGGAGAAATGGAGTAACAATCAGAGTTACGATTATAACTATATTACAATAAGAGTTATGATTGAGGAGAAATAGAGTTGCGATCGAGTAATTGGAGCTCCTATTTGTAGCTCTAATTTGGAGTTACATTTCTTCAAAGTTTCTCAGAAATTGAAGTGGTTGTCAGACCTGAAGTCGGAACATCTTCAAAAAGCTATGGCCGACATCTTAAAGTATTCTGAGTTGGGAAGGGAATTAAGATGTTAGAGCAGCTCGTGAAGACATTGGAGTAGCTTTAAAAAATTACATGTCGTTTTCTTCGATAAATTAGGTGCAACGTTGAAAAGTAATTAATGGTGTATGATGTTTTTTTAGCACACGATCTGGGAATCATTAATGCTTTGATAAATTAAGTTGAGTCCAGACATAAAATGAACAACGTTGTGAGAAAGAAGTTAGAATAGCTTCAATTTTGGTCTTAGTGAATTTAAAAGGTCATAAGGGAAAGGTTTTATTTTTGGCGGACCTGGTGAATTTTTGTGTTGAAAATAAATAAAATGTTGTAATAGCTTTTTTATCTCAATAAAACGTTGCCATAGATGACTTTATGGCAATGGTTCAGTCAACCGTTGCGATAAAACACTCTATTGCAATGATTTTCAAACAACAACAATGGTTATAATACCAAATAGCTATACTAGAACAGTTTTTTCTTGCAACGGTTGAAACTGTTGAAATAAATCTTTTATTGCAATGCTTTTGGAACTGTTGCCAAAAGTTTTGTGGCAATAGGGGTAATTTATAGTTGTGACAACAATAACAACAATGGTCAACAACAACAAGAAGAAGATGATAATGAAGTAGAATATGATGAATAAAACAGCAGCAACAATAAACAACAAAAAATTTCTAAGAGGGAGAAAACAATAATGTCTGAGAAGAGAGAGAAACGTACCTTTTTTCCCTTCGTTTCCTGTTATATTAGGTTAATATTTGGATCAAACTGTAAATTTAAAAACTTGTGGGCTATTCTCAAACTTTCCCAACTTTCTTAATCCATAATAATGTAATTGTCATCTACACTCAATTATTAACACTTGAGTCACCTACACCTCATTTTGAAACTCTTTTGTCACTTTTAACTCAATGCCCCTAGTGACTGCCTATTTATTAAGCCATTTGGACATTTCTTTCTAAGCTTTACTTTAAAAAAAACTTTACTACTATTTTTTTCTTGTGCTTTCTTTTTTTTAAAAAAATCGGTTGTTTAAAATTTTTTTGTTTCACATTTATTAAAATATTTTATCTTTTGTAATTGTTTCACTACTTTTGTGGAAAAATAAATATGTTGTTGTTTTATGATTTTCTTTTTACACTTTTATTTATACAATATTGATACATTAGAATAAGTTACACAGAAAAATTTTGGAAAGGAGAAAATAGAGAAATATTTTTCCAACCTATTGTTGGATTCTCAACAACAGATGCTTCACAGGGGTCCTATTATCATCTTAAACTGATTAAAACTAGAATTATTACATACCTGAAAAGTCAAAACCAATTGTATCTCAAAGATGTGCAAAATATACGCTATATATTCACTTTTTATGTATTTATTTCTGTCACGATTCAAAATCGGGACCATTATAACACCTATTCAATCCTCCGTGATAGATAAGAAAAAACTCAACCATATCATCCCAAATGTATAGAAGAGCTAGAAGATAAGAATATAATAAAATTCAAATAATCTCCAAAGCATTTTAAAAGAGTAGTATAGTCATAGTCAAAATGTAGATACTCTTAGGTCTGGTAGTCACTAATAGAAGCCACTAAATACAAAAATCAAAGAGAATTATGAGTATCTAAAAATGTGAAAAATGCATAAAGATAAAGGTGGAGTAGATTTCACTAGTCTCTGAAAACAATAGCAGCTACCTCAATTATCCAAAGATTCTAACATAGAAGGAACCACAAGAATCAATGCACAAAGGTAGCCGGATCGGTACCTACATGTAAGGTATAGAAAAAACAAGGATGAGTACGGAACCACGTGTACTCAACAAATATTGTCGACCGACCTTAATTCAAAGTGGTGATGAGTAACACCATATTAACCATCTAAAATAATCATACATCATGCACTTAGGAAAGCCACCCTAATATAACTTTATAATGAAGTGTAACAGTCATAAGGATATCAAAACACAATCCAAAAAATCCAAAATATAGTGAAATCAAGTGACACATATTCAAGTACTTAATAAATAGTACAAAATTAAAAATTACACCTTACTCAATCTGAACAAGAAAATAATCAATGCAATGAAATGCATATGTTGTGTACACACCTACTGAGCAATGGAATTAAGGTCAGAACTCATGGGGGACTCACCAGATCCATTTACTATGCAAGCATGCATTCCGATTTCAATTAATATATTGTGTAGGCGTGCACTCCATCCCTAACAATAGATAATAATCTGCAGGCATGCACTCCAATACCAACCCAATAATAAAATTATGCAAAGCATCTCATCTTATACCAGATAGATATCAGTTTCAAAATCAACTCAATTTACCAAGAAGGAGTACTCTAATTAGCTAGCACTTTTAATAATTTACTTACAATAAAAAATGTGCTCAATCATGGTAGCAAATAGGAGAAAATAGTTCAAAATATGCAATTAACTGGTTTTAACCCTTCAAATAAAGATGGTACCCATATAGATACTTGTCACTTAACGTACACAAGGCCCCCAATTACCATTACTCCCATTACGCATAGTTAACACATAAACGCTTTGAAATAAGAAAGTCTCAACTCATCTCAAACCGAAGTTAAACATCAATTAACTAACTTGTCTTTACGCAAATCTTCCACACGATCAAAATCTATCCAAATGCATAATCTCCATAAGAGTACGAACTAGCACATTGAATTTCAGCTAACACGAGTCATTATTTGACCTCCAAAATAAAAAATTCTTACTCTAAAAACTCTAGACCTAAAATCTAATTTTATCATAAATTATTGTTGATGGGTTCATATAAGCAATCTGTCACGTCCAAATCAGGGTCTGGACATGACGGATCTCTCAAGTCCATCGAGGACAAGAGACCACCCCCTTTGCCTAGTCAAATAGAACAAAATATATAACGACAGAAGCAATCCAATAAACATAAAAAAGATGGATAAACCAAAACTAGGTTCTAATATTTCATAACAATAGCCCAACCATAGTAATCCACAAATCCTCTAATATACAAAGAACAACCTATTTCGGGACATGCCCCCAGACAATAGCCAAAAAGGAAACAGAAGAAATAGTCCTTGATGTAACTAAACCAAGAAGTAACAGGCCTTCCAAAAGAAGGAGGCTCACTACTTCAACATGACTCATGATTTATACAAGAATCACCTAACACTATGTAAAGAAATTAAAAGTGTCCCTGAATCTTGTATTACGTGGGAATACAATGTTCAGAGACGATTAGCGGGGTGAGCGCTAGTATGTAACTCAGGGAAGGAATAAAGTAATGACATGATAAAACTAGTTCAAAATATTTAAAGCAAATGCATGCAGTCGTATACATATATACATTTGTCTGGATTATGTAGCTTAGCCATCATAATAGTACCCATGGGCTATATGTGCCCCAACGCTCTTCTCCTAGTTGGGCCCCAATGTGTGTTACATACACGTACCAAAGATATCAAGGAAGGTCAGGGAATCCATGACCATACTCCATCATTGATAAAATATATAAGGTGTGACACAAGCACACGGGTCATCAAGATAATCCCTTACGCCGCCAAACATGAGTTTCCAGTAATGGTCCCTCAGGACCTCTACTTTCAAGGCTAGCTATACAACCCCCCTTTAAGCCCATTTAAAATATTCACACATTCTCATTCATTAAGCCACAATCATATATTAATGTATATAACATTGGTATCATTATACCAGCTACATTTGCAAGCTAATATAATTATGCCATTTCATTTATCATCACAGGGAGGAATCCACGACACCATAAGGGCTAATTATTCATTCACATAGGGGAATCAAAGACCCCCTTAGTTCAATTACTCATTAGCTTAGGGTAATCCACGATCCTCAAGGCTCAATTTGAAAATCATTTATGTTTTAATAACCTTTTATATCATGCAATGGTTCCAAAAGTAGTTCAACGAACATATTCTCATGTTTAGAACAAGATTCATAAGATTGGGTTAGGGTTATACCAATTCTAATATCAAAATCATCAATTTTAGAGAATCCGCAAACCCCATTTCAATTAACCATGCCCATGCACCCCAATTAGTTCATAACCCATTAATTCAAACCATGAATTATTCACAAAAGCCATGGATAAATAATTCAATCATTAATGCTAAAAAGACCTCAACCAACATACAAAATCCTCAATTAAATCACATGAATAATAATTGTAAATATATATTTTTAAAAAAAACAAGTTTTGGGGAAGAGATACATGCCTTTTTTACGGAAGGAATTCAGATAAAAGCTTGAAACCATAACTTTGAAGCTTGAACCCTAGCTTGGGATTGATATGAACACTTGAATTCATTTCCCATAGACTTGATGATGAAATTGGTGAGAAAATAATGCAAAGAAACTTGAATTTAAATCCTTGGAAGTTGAATTTTTTTTGGAAAAGAATTCTTATGTGGTGTTCTGAGAATTTAGGAGGAGAGTGATTACGTATATGGGGTTATGGGATGATAAAATCATGTTAACATTAGATATAGGATGATTTAGGATCTAAATGACAAGACAACCCTAAAAAAAGAATAAAAATGTAGATTTTAGCATCTCTGGAAATAGGGGCATGCCATATAAAAATCGCAGAGCGCAGAGGGCATGCCATACCCTTATCGTGCACCCTCATTGGTTCCTCAAAAAAAATTTTATAACCTTTTGATCAGGTATCAGATTAAGGAAAAATCAGTTGTATTAGAAAAGGACTCAATTATCTTTCATTGATTGGGTCATGAGCTCCAAATTTCCATAAATTCAAAAAATTATACACGTTAAAATTTGACACTTGTAGGATCGAATATCAAAATTTGGTCGATAACGAAAGTTCTTAACTCACTTTGCTCTAAGTGTTTCCTATGAACATTTTTCACCTCAAAAACACTTTTCATACTAGGAAAATAATCATGATACTTATATTTACATAGGAATCATTAGTTTGAGTTTATATACGTAGTAATAATGATTCAAAATCTATCCAAAATTTGAGAGGTGTTACATTCTCTCCCCTTTTGAATCATTTGTCCTCAAATAATGGGTAGGAACTTATGGAAGCTTTATCAGTATTGAATGAAGTATGTAACTTCACATTAGGAATTTCCCCCCAACAAAACACGTATAGGAATAAAAACAAAAGGGCATCATGGCATCACCAAGTAAATTATGTGAGCATGAATCATGAGATAACAAGACTAAGATCGTATAAGGGGTAAAAAGACCCAAAACCCCTCACCCCAATTGAGAAAATAAAAAACTGGACGATATCGAAACACTAGTGTGGCACACCAATATCATGGAGGTTAGCAACCATGCCACACTAATATCACAGTGGTTAAACTACGTGACATGACCTTATCGCGGAGGCTCATTACCTCATAATCCTAAAATAGCCCCAAACCCCTTTCAAAATTCCAAAACTTTTCCAAGATACCTTTTTAACATGCCTAATAGGCATTAGTTATATGAATCATGAGCATAACAATGTAAGGCATGAATTTTTTTTAGGAACCCTTGGCTTGATTAAGATTGATACAAGACATGCCTAATAGGCATTAGTTATATGAATCATGAGCATAACAATGTAAGGCATGAATTTTTTTTAGGAACCCTTGGCTTGATTAAGATTGATACAAGACACAAAATAAGATTTAGCAGGACATAAGAAAAGAAACATTCCCTACCTCCAATGATATGTCTAATAGCCCTCAAACATAACAATACTCCTCAACTATGGATTAAGCTATGAATACCACACTTCACCATTTCAATCTTACAGTTTTCCCAAAAAATACATCACTACAAGAATTGAATCTAACTATACATTACTTCCATGTTAAAGCCTAACCGAAGTTAAAAGGTTCTTGCTTAAGCTATAAGACCCTATGATCTATATCCTTTTAAAGAATACTCCATATTATTACTATAGTCAAATAACATCATGTATTATCAAGAGTACTAGCCTCAATCACAAGATTAAATCTTATCTTTACAACACCCAGTTTACGGATGTCCACATTAAAACCTAATAACCTCTATGTCACAACCCAAATCAGGGCCTATCTGTGATAGGTATCTCAAGTCTGCCAAGGACTAAAGACCCACCCCTCTTGCCTAGCCAAACAAAACTCAATATAGCTAACAACGGATGAATTCCAAACATATAAAAAAATAAGTTGAGTTCCGAACATATAACACGATAGGAAACTTAGAAGAAAATTTAAGAATTTCAACAACCTTTCAATCCACAATAATCTACAAACCCTCTAAACTGACCAAAACCAATCTAAGTCGAGATATGCCCCCGACGATAACTAAAAAAGAAATCAAAGAAATAGTCTATGACAAAAACTAGACTATGAATTAATGGGCCATCCGGAAGAAGGAGGATACCATTTCTAGCTGACTCACAAACAATCCAAGAACCACCTATCATTGTGTAGAAAAAGTAGAAGTGTCTCCGTTCTCTTCATCATGTGGGGATACAACATTCGGAGATGGGTAGTGGGTTGAGCACTAGTATGTAACTCAGGGATAAGGGGATAAAATAGTTACATGATCGACAGTTCAAAATTATTCAATACCAATGCACTCAGTCATATGCATATACATATATATTTATCACATATCGGGATATGAACAAGGCTTAGCATGAACTTTAAAACATTAGCCTAGGTTGTGCAGCATAACTGTCATAATAGAACCTACGAGCTATATGGGACCTAACTCTCATCCCCTGGTCGGGCCCCAGTGCATATAGCCACACGAATTGGAGTTTAATCATAACATATATGCACAGAAGACTCGAACCTCCCGGTCATTCACTAAGGATGACTTGAACACCCGTTCATTTATACCACCATACCGGTAATGTGGTTTCCAGTATTAGTCCTCCTGGGAACTCCACTTTCATAAAAAACTACATAACCCCCTTAAAGCCCAAATAAAAAATATTTAGCACATAACCTATTTATTTAATTAAGGAGTCATTTATTATTATAATATCAAGTGGTATCATCATACCAACTATAGCTTGCAAGTACATCTCAATTTGACAAATCCAACCATTTGTCAATGGGACTCTAACCCATTAAATAACAGGACTCCAAAGGCCCATGTAGGAACATAACCCTTTAGCCAAGTGAGACTCTAACCCTTTTCAGCTAATAGGAATTCAAAGTCCCAAGTAGGGACCATATCATTTAGCCAAGTGGGACTCTAACCCATTGGCCAATAGGACTCCTAATTTTTGATTCAAAACTATTTCATGGTCATCAAGACCTTTCAGAAACCAAATTAGCCATGTATGCAAGGCATTAGTTCAAAATAGTAGGCAAAGCTAAATGATAATTCATATTCCAAAACCATTCATGCAAGTATGTTGATATTTTCATCAATTTCAGTATCCAAATTCAACACTCGGGGGAAACCGTGACTCCTATTCCATAACCATGCCCATTCACCCCAATGATTTAACAAATCATCAATTTAAAGCATGAGTAATTCTTGAAAACCATAGGAAAAGCATTTAAACAACTCCAAAACCCTCAACCCGTCATTTAAAACCAACAACCAAAATTATGTGAATAATAAATTAAATCATGCCATAATTAAAACACAAGTTTAGGGAGAGAGGTATATGCCTTAATCACCAAGCGATTCGGAGAAGAACCTCCGTTGAGTCATAAAAGACCAAACTCTTTAAACCCTAGCCTTGCCTTTGAATGGGGAATTTGAGTGAAGAGAGGAGTATGTTTTGTTTTGATTAAGGATGAAAATAATGTCCCAAAGGTCTTTTATGGTCGTGGAACTTAAGTCGGGAAACAGGGAAATATTTGACGTACCCTTAATTAAAAGCTAAAAATTGCCTGTGATGACGGGTCACCTTATAACTCATGAGGACACGTTACGACTCATCACCTGTAGTCATAGTATGGACAGTGACCAATGGAATACACACTTGTCACTCTGGGGGTGTTACATCCCCCTCAGGATCATTCTCCCATGAATGATAAGACAAGGTATCCATTAGCACGATTCAACACAAAACACAACCACAATTTCCTTTAACAAAGACAAGAAACAAAGATATTAAGGAATATACATACCTTAAGAATGATTATCTAAAGCAGAAAATAGGAATAGATATTTGGACTTAATGTCTTCTTCAGCTTCCCAAGTAACTTCTTCAACCTTATGATTCTTGCATTGAACCTTCACCAAAGCCACATCCTTTATCCTCAAATGAACAACTTGGCTATCTAAAATCTTAACCCGGATTTCCTCATAAATCAAGGAATCCAAAACGCTAACATTCTCCCAAGGGACAACCAAGGAAGGTTTACCAACACACTTCTTATACATCGAGACATGGAACAACGGATGGATAGAACCCAAACTCGAAGGCAACTCCAACTCATAAGCCGCATTGCCAACTCTTCTCAAGACCAAGTACGAGCCAGCATAATAGGGACTGAGCTTCCCCTTCTTCCCAAAACTCATCACCACTTTCAAGGGGGATACCTTCCAGAACACCTAATCACTAACATCAAACTCCAACTCCCTACGCCTCATATTTGTATAGGACTTTTGGCAACTTTGGGAAGTCTTAAGACTATCCCTAACCACCTTCACCTTCTCCATGGCCTAATGAACTAAGTAAAGGCCAAACAATCTAGCCTCACCAACTTCAAACCACCTAATAAGAGAACAACATCTCCTGCTATACAAAGACTCAAACGGAGCGATCTAAGTACTAGAATGATGGTTGTTATTATATGCAAACTCTATAAGAGGCAAATGATCAAGCAATACAACCAAAGTCTATCACATAGGCCCTTAGCATATCTTCCATAGTCTGAATAGTCCTTTTAGTTTGTACATCCATCTGAGGGTGGAAAGTGGTGCTACGGTTCACCTTAGTTCCCAAACGTCTCTAAAATAATCGTCAGAAGTGCAATAAGAATAGTGTACCCCGATTAGATATAATAAAAATAGGCGCACCATGAAAATTGATGATCTACTAAATAAAAAGCTTAGCATAATCCTCTACGGAAAAATTTATTCTCAGAGTAAAGAAATAAGCAGACTTGGTCATCCAATCCACGATTACCTAGATCGAATCAAATTAATGGCGAGACTGTGAAAGACTAGTAATGAAATCCATATTAATCACTCTCCATTTCCACACGGGTAACTCAATATCTTGAGAAAACCCACCAGGGCTCAAGTGCTACACTTTCACTTGCTGAAAAACCACACATCTGGCAAAAAAAATTGGCCATATCTCTCCTTATATTGTTTCACCAATAGATTTCTTTCAAATCATGGTAAATCTACATCGACCTAGGATGAATAGTATACCTCAACTCATGATCCTTAGCCTAAATCCTTTCCCACAGCCCATCGACATCAGAAACACACAATCTCTCTTGGTACCTCAAAATACCATCACCACTAATCTAGAAAGCCAAAACTTTCTGCTAACCTACATCATCCTTAATCTGCATCTAGATAGGATCCCAAATCTACTTCTCCTTCACCTCAGTACCAAGAGAAAACTTCACTAACTCTTGAACGATCACCCACCATACTCAGAATACAAAAGATAAAGTCCAAGATTAGACAAATGGTGAATATCCTTCACCAACCCTCACTTCTCCTCATCCACATAAGATAAACTCCTCATAGATAACCTGCTAAAAGTATCAACAACCATATTATCTTTACCTGGATGATGATGGAGACTCATATTATAATCCTTGAGAAACTCAAGCCATCTCCTTTGCCTAAGATTCAACTCCTTATGGATGAACACGTACTGCAAGCTCTTGTGATCAGAATATATATCAACATGAACTCCATACAATTAGTGACACCAAATCTTTGAAGCAAAGACCACAACCAATAACTCTAAATCATGAGTCGGATAATTCTTCTTATGCACCTTAAGTTGCCAAGAAGTATATGCCACAACCTTACCATGTTTTCTCAAAACATAACCCAATCCCATATGGGATGCAACACAATATACAATGAAACTATTAGTACCCTCGGGTAGGGTCAAAACTAGAGTTGAAGTCAACTTACTCTTCAACTTATCAAAACTACCCTCACAAGCATCAAACCATAGGAACTTTGCCTTTTTCTGAGTCAACTTAGTTAATTGAGCAACAATAAAAGAGAAACTCTCTACAAACCTCCTATAATACCCGACTAAACCTAAGAATCTTCGAATATCAGTTGGAGTTGTGGGTCTAGCTACTTCTTAACCACTATGACTTTTTGTGAATCCACCATGATCCGTTCACTAGAAATAACATGACCAAGGAAGGTCACAACATTCAACCAAAACTCACACATAAAAAACTTAGCATACAACCACTGATGTTTAAGAGTCTATATCACTACACGGAGGTGGTTGGCATGATCCTCCTTTCTCTTAGAATATACCAAGATGTCATAAATTAACTTAATGATGAACAAGTCTAGAAACTAACGGAATACACAATTTATAAGATCCTGAAATACTATTGGGACATTGGTCAAACCAAACAACATAACCAAAAACTCATAATGACTATATAGGGTATGGAAAGAAGTCTTAGGAATATCCACCTCCCTAATTTTCAACTGATGATAAACTGATCGAAGATCAATCTTAGAAAAGTATCTAGCACCGTGAAGCTGGTCGAACAGGTCATCAATCATACGAAGAGGATACTTATTCTTCACAATCGTCTTATTAAACTGCTAATAGTCTATACACATTCAAAGGGATCCATCCTTCTTACATACAAAAAACATGGAAGCACTCCACGGACAAACACTAGGGAGAATAAAACACTTATCAAAAAGATCTTTCAACTAATCCTTTCTCTCATTCAACTCAGCCTAAGCCATTCTATAAGGAGAGATAGAGATAGGATGGGCATTCCAAAGAATGTCAATCCTAAAGTATATTTCCCTATCAGGAGGAATACTCAGATGATCATCAGGAAATACTTTAGAAAATTCATTGACTACAGAGATAGATTGCAATGAGGGGACCTCAGGACCAAAATCTTTAACCCAAACTAGATGATATAGGCACCCCTTGGAAATAAATTTCCAATCTCTAAGATAAAAAATGAACCTTTCCTTAGGTGATAAAAACTACCTTCCCACTCAATCACCGGTTTCTTTGGGAAGTAGAAACTCACACTTCAGGTTCTACAATCAAGAGATGCACAACACGAATAGAGCCAATCCATCCCCAAAATAACATCAAAGTCTAACATATCCAACTCTATCAGATCCACTGATGTCTCCCTACCAAAGATAGATACCACACAACCCCTAAAGACCTTTTTACCCACAACATAGTCACCCATCAGGATAGATATAAAAAGGGATTAAAAATGCATTCAGGACCAAAACCAAAATGAATTGCTACATAAGAGGTTACATAAGAAAGAGTAGACACCAGATCAAGCATAAAATACACATCACCAGATAAAAGGTATAATGTACTAGTGGTAACCACAGGAGAAGCCTTAGATTCCTAATGGGTGGAAAGAGCATACAGATGATTCCGACAATGTCGGTATTAGAAGTAGCACCCTTTGGTGCAGTAGCTGAAGAAGTAGCAACTTGAACCTTATTAGCTCTCGAAGAGACCCTTAAAGGATAATTCCACTGAAATGTGACCAAGCTGACCACACTTAAAGATTTTATTCCTCCCCTTATCATATACTCCATGATGGATCTACCCATAAAAATAACAAGGGGATATGATGGGGCCGACTGATCTTCGCTGTCCTTATATTGGAAAACTTGTGCCCTAAATCCACTATCAGTATGACAGTAACGATCATCAGATAACTTAGGATATGGAGCACCAGACGTAGAATAAGAAGCAAAATTCTCCACTTCTTATAAGACCATTTCCTGCCATCTCTACCACTGTTCTGCTGACCTCCACCCTGCTCAAAATACCTGAATTTCTTACTCTGCCTTTCCCATATCTCAGCTTGCTTTTTTTTTCCTCTTCAACATATTGCATATACATCACAAGCCTAGAGATATCCATGGCATTATTCAGTAAGGGGCCCTTCTACTCTAACACCAAGTCCCGAAACAAACCCTAAGCAAACTTTCTCATCTTAGCTCTCATTGAAGACACCAACTCTAGAGCATAATGGAATAATTGATGAACTTCAAGGCATACTCATTCACAGTCATCATGTCTTATTTCAAATTCACAAACTCCTCAACTTTCGCCTCCCTCAACTCCTAAGAAAAGAAGCGATCAAGAAAAGCACTTAAAAAGTCATCCTACATAGCTGGCTCAGGATTATCCCCTCTTAACTATTCCCACTCTCCATGCCACTTATATGCCAAATCCTTCATCTAATAAGCCGAAAACTCCACACCTTCCGAGTTATAAGTATGCATCACTCAGAAGATCATTTTTATCTCATATATAAACCCTTAAGGATCCTCCTCACCCGTAGAACCAGTGAAGGTCAGAGAAATCAACCTTATGAACTTGCCAACCCTTGTGGCCTCAGAAGAAAGAGTGATAGAAGAAACACGCACAGACTAGCACAACTGAGAGGCCACTAACTGAGTAATTATATATTTTAACTGGCGAAACTCAGCACTAGACACATCAACCAGAGGTATCAGGGCAGAAGTATCAGCAGCTCGAGGAGCTCGAGAAAGACTAGTAGGAACCAATGAAACTTTATGGGGGAAATCAGAGGTAGCGACCCTAGACTGGGTTTGTACCCTAAAAGCAAGACGAGTTCCATCCACGTTGTCCTCATTTGAGACAAAGGAGCTTTCATGAGCATTAGCTCTTCTAGGAGGCATGATCTGAAATGCGAAAAATAGGAATTAGAGGAGATTTAAACATCCTAGACTCAATAATCTGAAAGTAGAACAAAAGAAAAGGAAACACTCTTGAATGACTTGTAGCCTCTCCTTTATAAGTGTGGCATTATACACACCCATAAAAGAGACTATACTTGACACGTCTTTGTGGACACCCAACTGACCATAAACCTACGTTGTGATACCAACTTTGTCACAGCCCAAATAACGGCCTGTCCATGATGGATATCTTAAGTCCACTGAGGACTGGAGAGCACCCCGTCTTGCCAAGCCAAACAAAACTTAACATAAATAACAACGGATGAATTCCAAACATATAATAATATAAGTTTAGTTTCAACCATATAACAAGATTGACAACTCATAAAAAAATTTAGAATTTCAATAATCTCCTAATCTACAAGCCTCTAAATAGACTAAAACCAATCTAACTCAGGACATGTCTCCAATAATAGAAAAAAAAACCAAAGAAATAATCTATGACAAAGACTAGACCATGAAGTAACAGACCATCTGGAAGAAGGAGGCTCACCACTTCTAACTAACTCACAATTAATCTAAGAACCACCTATCACTGTGTAGGAAAATAGAGGTGTCTATGTTCCCTATATCACATGGGGATACAACATTCAGAGACGGTTAATGAGTTGAGTACAAGCATGTAATTTAGTGATAAGCGAATAAAATAGTACCATGATCGACCGTACAAAATGATTTAATACCAATGCACATAGTCATATGCATATATATTTATATGAAACATGCCGGATAGGGAACAAAGCTTAGCATGAACTTTAAAATATTAGCCTTGGTTGTACAGCATAACTATCATAATAATACCCACAGGACATATTGGTCCCAAATTTAATCCCCTAATCAAGCCCTAGTGCGTGCAGCCGCACGAACCAGAGATTAATCATAACATATATGTATAGGGGACTTGAACCTCCCGGGCATACATTAAGGGTGACTTGAACACTCAATCATTTAGACTCCCACGCCGACAACGTAGTTTCTAGTATTAGTCCCCCTAGGACCTCCACTTTTATGATGAACTACACAACCACCTTTCATCCAAAATTAAAAACATTTAGCACATAACACATTAATTTAATAAAAGAGTCATTCATTATGGCAATATCAAATAGTAGCGTCATACCGACTATAGCTTGTAAGCACATGTCCGTTAGCCAAATTCAACCATTTGGAAATATGACTATAACCTATTAAATAACATGACTCCAAAGCTCCATGTAGGAACTAAACCCTTAATGCAAGCGGGACTCGAACCCTCCTCAGCTAATAAGAATCCAAAGTCCCATATAGGAATCAAATTGTTTAGCCAAATGGGACTTTAATCCATTGGCCAATAGGACTCTAAAATTTCAATTCAAAACTAATTCATGGTCACCAAGACCTTTCAGAAGACAAATTTTCCATGTATACAAAGCATTAGTTCAAAATAATAGGCAAAGCAAAATAATAATTCACATTCCAAAACCAATCATCCAAGTGGGTTGAGGTTCTCATCAATTTCAATATCCTAATTCAATTACTTAGGGGAAACCATGACCACTAATACATAACCATGCCCATGAACTCCAATGAGTTCACAAATCATCAATTTAAAGCATAAGTAATTCATGAAAACCGTAGAAAAAGCATTTAAACAATCATTCTCCAAAACCCTCAACCCATTATTCAAAACACAACACCAAAATCATATGATTACCAAATAAATTCATGCCATAATTAAAACACAAGTTTAGGGAGAGATATACATGCATTAATCACCAAACAATTTAGAGAAGAAACCACCCTTAATCCCTAAAAGACTAAACTCTTGAAACCCTAGCTTTACCATTTAATAGGTAATTTGAGAGAAAAGAGGAGTTTGTTTTAGTTTGATAAAAAAATAAAAATAATGTCCCAAAGGTGTTCTATGGTCGTGGGTCTTAAGTGGGAAAAGAGAGAATGTCTGAAGTGCCCTTAATTTAAAGCTAAAATTTATCGCCTGTGACGACAGGTCAACCTATGACTCGTGAGGACACTTTACGACTCGCCACCACGATTTGTAGTCTGCATTGTGACCAAGGGTGTACACACTGGTTTGGATATGACTGGAATCATACAAATCATATAGACATCTTACGAATCATATGGATAAGTCATAGTTTGAGCAGTATCTCAAGGACCCCTCACTTTTGACCCTACGATTAGCACATCACGACTCATATATATTGTTGATGACTCATTGAGTCTAGTCGTACTCAGAACAGACAATTTGGGAAACCTCACTGGTCACCCTACAATTAGGTTTCTATGAACCGTATGGTGACCTTACGACTCTAAGGTCAATCATAGGTTGGACAGTGAGTCCAAAAACTCCAAAATTTTCAAGACCAAAAATCTGGGGTGTTACACTTTTATCACATTCACAAAGATTTTCACCACATATTCCTCTCCTAAAAATTTCACATAACAAAAGTTTTATCTCACTCTTCCGGCTTCATCTATAACCTTAGTTCGAGTAGCCATACGAAAATTTTATGATAAGGATCATCCACTCTCTTATCTGAAATATTATTATGCTTCCATAACCATTATCATCCTAACACAAGGAGACTAACTGAGGGACAAGAGTATAAGCTTCAGAAATAGGAGGAATTTGCTAGAGTAAGAATAGGTTTATCATGATTCATCACTAAAACTCACCACTATGAAAAAATTCAAGATCTACCTTAGTTCATAATCTCCCCCTTGGATCAAAGGTCATTATCCTAAACTTGAAACCATATTCCTTCTTTAAATCTATACGCGCAATACTCCTCACAAGAACTCCAAAGTCCCCTCGACAACTTTAATATAAAGACACTAAATTCTTTCTAGGACATCCCCTTCAGGGATATTAACCATAACTTCCTCCAATCTCCAAAGTCATTGTCTTATAACTATCATTTTCATGGGCATAGACATATATGATTCTAAAGACATGACACTCCATTTTCAACACCTTTGAATACTAGCATTACACCTTTAATATCATAACCTCATAATTTAAGAAATTTTAAAACTATACCAAGGGTTCACATAGTCTATCTATTTCTCCATCAATTTATCTCTACATAACACCATAGAACAACTCCCTAGACTTCTCCATACTAAGAAATTTACGAACATAAACTAGGTATATATGGCACCCATAACTCAAAACCGAGTGCACTTTATTCCTATAACTTAAGGCTCTTATCCATCTAATGATTTAGCCACCATTTCTACTTCAACACTAGACCTCATGCATATATCACAATTACCTACTCCAATACTTCATAAGTAATCTACCTAAGCTCTTTGTCACACAATATAACAAGCCTACTAATTCACTCCCACAAATCTTGCACCACAATCCTTGAGCTAACATTATTATCACCACAATCAATATCTAAAGTTCAAACTTAGCTCCTAGCAACCATCATGTACCACCAATAAAGTATCCCGCATAATATACTAGCCCATCAAATAGACAAATCCACCTACATTCCTTATTTAACTTAACCATGGCCTATAAGCACATTCTTCTTCTCAACGTTACTACTATACCTTAATATTTACTACATACCTTCTCACCTACTAAACTAACTTGCAACTACTAGGTAAAAATTCAAGGGACCCTTAGTGTATTAAAACCATCTAATAATGATAGTCGATCTAAATATTATTACCTAATCCATTGTTGTCTATAGAATATTCACCTCTCTCACATCACATCCACTAACCCATGTATACATCCCAAGCACCTTCAAAATTTTATAAACATCATTGAGTCCCCATTTTTAAGACTTCCCCTAAGTGAACGCTAAATTCACATATCATCAGCCGACCAAACCTTCCATTGACAACCTATGATTTATTTTACTACTACAATATCTAGTCCTCATGAGTTCTTTTCTTATTTCAACAAAAGATGCAAATATTGTTACTAACCACTCTCTTTCACTGACTACCATAAGTTTGCTAATTTTTGGTACACCTTAACCAACACCATAAGAGTATACCAACCCTAACATTCACATAAAGGTAATGCATATACAACTATCTCTTTTTACTGAAAAGTTACCCACTTCCCGACTTCCAAATATGAGACATCATATCACTAACCTCAAGATCATCATACTACTTATAGGTCATAACACCTCAGTATACTACCTTTAAATTAGAAATACTATCCTAATATTTAGATAAATATTATCCCCTTAAGCGAGATGTCTGCAATAAAGCTTTTAAGAGGGATAAATCACACATCTTACCTTGGGATAAAAATAATGATTCATCAATTTAGAGGTATACACCCGAATCAATACGCCTTGAAGCACTAATGGACTCCTTTTAAGTCCTTGTGCCATTTTATAACTTTGAAAACTCATTCAGAAAGGACCACACAGTTAGTAAGCAAAGCCTATGCACTTTTATCACCTCGATGATGAGACATAGTCAACAAAATTAGAGAAAGAATAAAATTTTGATAACTTTCATATGGACAACACAATTGCACGATCTAGAGTATGAAAGAATGAAAAATATTTCCTAAATGCCACATATTCTCCTGATTATAATTCTGGTGCACAACAAACCTATAAGTAAGACTCTACTAGACATGGTTTTGTGGACACGCAATGACCCTGAACCATGCTCTTATACAAAGTTTGTCAGGACTAGAACTAAGGGTTATCCGTGATGGGTATCTTAAGTCCACGGAGGATCAAACACCACTCCTTTTGCCTAGTCAAATAGAACACAATATATATGTGATAGTAGTAGAAATCCACTAAATATAAGAAAGATGGATAAACCAAAACCAATTTCTAAGATTTCATAAAAACACCTCAATCCACAATAATCCACAAGGCCTCTAATATCAAAAGAACAACCTAAGTTGGGACATTCCCCAGGCAATAGACAAAAAGGGAACCAAAGAAACAGTTTGTAACATAACAAAATCAAAAAGTAACAGGACTTTAGGAAGAAGGAGGCTCACCACTTCAAGTCGACTCACGAATAATAAAAGAATCACCTATCACTGCACAAGAAAAGAAATGTCTCTAATGCCTGTATCCTGTGGGGATATAGAGCCTCAAGACGGTTAATAAGGTGAGCGCTAGTATGTAGCTAAGGGAAGGAATAAAGTAATGCCATGGTCAAATAAGTTCAAAATCATACAAAGAAAATGTGCACATTCATATTCATATACATATACATATATATATATAAATGACATGCCAGGATAGGGAACAAGGTTTAGCATGAGAGTAAAACATTAGTTTGGACTGTGTAGCTTAACCGTCGTAATACTACCTATGGGCTAGATGGGCCCTAGTGCGAGTTAGCCACACAAACTGGTGATATCAAGGAAGTTTGGGGAATCCACTACCCTACACTATCCCTGATAAAAGATATAAGGTCTGACATAAGCACGCAGTCATCAAGACCACCCCTCATGTTGACAAATATGAGTTTCTAGTATTGGTCCCTCAGGACCTCCACTTTCATGGATAGCAACACAACCCCCTTTTATCCCAATTAAAACCTTCACACAATCCCATTCATTGAACCATAATTATACACTATGGCATATACCGTTGGTATCATTATACCAACTATGCTTCCAAGCTAATATAATTATGCCATTACAATTATCATCACTTAGGGGAATCCACGACCCCATAAGTTTTAATTATTCATCCACATAGGGAAATACACGACCTCCTTAGTTTAATTATTAATTAGCTTGGGGAAATCCACGACCCCAAGGTTCAATTTGAAAACCATTTATGTTTTAATAGCCTTTATAACCTGCAATGTTTCCAAAAGTAATTCTATGTACATATTCTCATGTACAGAACAAGATTTATAAGACTGGTTTGAGGTTATACCAATTACAATATCAAAATAATCAATTTGGGGGAATCCTTGACCCTGATTTCAATTAACCATGCCCATGCACCCCAATTAGTTTAAAACCCGTCAATTAAAACCATGAACAATTCACAAAAGCCATGAGAAAAACAATTCAATCATTAATTGACACGATCCAACCCGGGGCCTCATCATAATAGGCAGCCCAAGTCTGACCAGGACCAAAGACCACCCCCTATACCTAACCCAACCTCTAGTCGCTTGCCCTGAGTTGGCTGAATTTTTAACATATGAAAAGATAGTGAACTATCTAGATTACAGACTTTGAGATAGGTCTGTTGCCGAGACCGACCCAACCGAGCCCAACTATCCCATACCAACCATCCAACCATACCAAGCCAAACAAAACCATAGATCCAACCATAACCAAATAAGTTCCATTAATAATTAAATATATAATCGTAAAATAAAAGAGGATTGAACAACCAACAATCTCATCAACTGGTATTAGTCTAAATACCAATACAATTGCTAAGGCTGACACCAATACCAATCCCACCCATTCCAACCCAGAGTAGTTCCACAAAAGCCTCTAACGAAAAAATACAAAGATCTGGTTGGAATATGCCCCCGACCATAGCCAAAACTAATATCCCAAAAAAATCCAGAGTATGAAATAGCATCCATGAAATGGATCCTTCCGAATTGATGGAAGCTTACCACTTCAATCCAAAGATGACGCCCGAGTTTCCGAATGCTAAGAAGGAGAAATAGAATGGTCGGTTCCTACATTGCATGGGGATACAGCCGCTCAACGATGGGTTAGCGGGTGAATGCTAGCATCAACTCAGGATAAGGATAAAAAACTTCCATTTATAAAACTAAGTAAAACTAACAATATGCATACAAACCACACATATATATATAAACATGTTAGGAAAGGAAACTGGGTTTAGCACTCCATTAAAACCTTTACCTGGGCTGTGTATCTTTGTCGTCCTAAAACAAACCACGTGCTATATGGGTTTAGCTTCCCATACTGAAAGTACCCTAGTGTGTGAAGTTGCGTGACAAGACAAAAGATCCTGGGATGACTAGTACATTCCGCAAAATATAAAGTGTGATATCATGAACACGATCACTAGAACCAAACCTCACATCGACAAATATGAGTTTCCAGTTTCGATCTCCCTAGGACCTCCACCTTCTGTGGCTTTGCTACACACCCTTCCTTTAAGCCTAATTAAAAACATCACCAAACAAGCAACCATTATTCATTTATTACTAACCAAGGTCATTAGTATTGGTATCGTTATATAACTTGCATGTATTATTCTTAGCCAAACCTTTTAGTGATCAAGGGATTCCTATGTACCTATATATCATATTATCCAATTTACTTGAGGGATTCCCGTGTACCCAAAAAATAGGTTTATTAAAAAAAACAATTACTTTAAACTATTCCAAAATTATTTAATCCATTTAGGGTTCCATTACCAAGTTTAAACCATCATAAGTTCCACTGAAAATCCAATAATATAGTGAAAACATTGTTATAAACATTTCATCAAACAGTTTGGGGGTGTATTATTTCCAAAATCAATTCCAATTATGAATAACTATTCCCATGCAATCCAATTATCAAAAACCATCATTAAAGCATATAAAAGCATAAATAAAACATAGGGAAACCATAACTAAGCATTTATAAAAAGAACCCCCAAATCATACAATATTCTAAGCATGCAAATATTGTATTGAACCATTTTTTTGTTGGAACAATCAATGAGGGAAGAGAACATCTCTTAAAAAAGATTATGATGGAGAGAAATCACCAAGACCAGCCCCAAACCAATCCTTGAGATGAAACCCTAGCTTCCCTTGCCCAAGAACTCTAGAGAGGATTTAAGAGTGTTTTCTAAGTGTTTAAGTATAAAATAATATGGCAAATAACCTCCCAAGTGCAATATAACTCATGGGACCTTATTAGGATAAGTGGGGAAATATCCAGATTGCCCTAACTTAAACTACATTAAATTCTCATCATAGGGTACGACTGACCCGTATGAGTCATACCCAATCTGTACGAGTGGCGCCCGTCTTTAGTACCCTAGGTCTCCCCCTTTTGATGCAACACTGTCCAAGGTATGACATACCTAAAACTAAGTCATATTCAAGTGTATTACTGGTACCCATAAATCGTACCCCTGGCATAATAGATACCCAAGAGGCTTGAACACTGTCCCTCATACAAGGCTATGGTATGACTCATACCCTGACTTATGGATCATGGTGATCCACTTGTACTTAGATCCAACCTAATTCACTAAGTCTAATGTTAAGTGAATAAATCAAATAACATGTATCCACCAATACTACTCATACCTCATAGGTGTACCTATTCCAGTAACTAAAATCTATTTGACCAACTAGCACTGGTCAGCATAAGACTATACCATATGACCCGTATCATAGTATACAACGCATACCCCATAGTCGTATTATGACCAGAAGTCAAAAATCTAGGAAATTTTCTAATGGTCAAAACCTAGGGTGTTATAGAATCCTCTACTAGGAACATTCGTCCCCGAATGATGAACAAGGTAAGGTTAACCACACACACGAGTCATTTGCATTATTAAAGATTACCAATATTTAACAAAGTTTTAAAAAAATGGGCAACGATATCAATCTTTCGTTTCACAAACTCAGAAAATAATGATGTGTTGAAGACACATACCTTCCTCACGAATCCCAGAAGCAGAAAATAGATGCGGATACTTGGACTTTATGTCCTCCTCCACTTCTCATATAGCTTCTTCAAACTTATGGTTTCTCCATAGAACCTTAACCGAAGTGATATCCTTGGTTTGGAATGGACGAGCCTGCCTATACAATATCTCAATCGGGACCTCTTCATAAGATAAAGACTCCAGGATACCCAACCCCTCTAAAGGAATAATCGAAGAAGGATCACCAATGCACTTCCTAAACATGGAAACAAGAAGGAACAGATAACGCAAGGTCAAACTAGAAGGAAACTCCAGTTCATAAGAAACATTCCCGATTCTCCTTAGAACCAAATAAGGACCAACAAACCAGGGACTGAGCTTCCCCTTCTTACCAAACTGCATAACTCCCTTCATAGGAGATATCTTGAGGAACACCATATCCTCAACCTCAAACTCCAAGTCTCTACGCCTCACATCTGTATAGTAATTTTGGCGATTTTGGGTAGCCTTAAGCCTATCCGAATCACCTTCACCTTTTCCATAACATAATAGACCAAATTCGGACCAAATGTATTCACTTTACCAAGATCAAACTATGCAATACGAGATCTACACCTCCTACCATACAGTACCTCAAAACAGGCCATACCAATACTAGAATGATAGCTATTGTTGTAAGCAAACTCTAACAATGGTAAATGCTTAACCCAATTGCTAATAAAATCAATAACGCATGCCCGAAGTATATCCACCAACGTCTAAATAGCCATTTATGCTTTCCCATCCATCTGAGTATGAAAAGAAGTACTCAGACTAACCTTGGTACCCAACCCTTTTAGAAAAGACCGCCTAAAATAAGATAAAAACTCCGTACCACAATCAGAGATAATAGAAATAGGTACCCCATACATCTTCACAATCTCTTAAATATATAACTTCGCATATTTCTCCATCGAAAAGGTAATCCTCACTGGCAATAAGTGAGCATACTTTTTCATCCTATCCATGATGACCCACATCGAATCAAATTAGTTTCAAATACGAAGAAGACCGATAATGAAATCTATATTGATCACCTCCCATTTCCATTTGGGCAACTCAATTTCTTGATACAATCTACCAGGCCTCATGTTCTTAACCTTAACCTATTGACAGACCATGTACTTGGCCACAAAATTAGCCATATCCTTTTTTATTCCATTCAACTAATATATCTCCTTGAGATCATGCTACATATTTTGTTGAGCCGGGATGTATACCATAGCGTGATTCATGCGCCTCAGCTATGATCCTTTATCACAACCCATCGACATCAGGAACTCACAACCTACCTTGGTACCATAAATTACCATTACCATTGATCTCAAACACCATTACCTTTTGCATACCCACATTGCTCTTGATTTTTATCAAGATAGGATCTAGCACTTACTTCTCCTTAACCTCTGCACCAAGATATGATCGAACCACTTCCTGTACCATCATCCCACCATCCTCAGAGTCCAAAAAAATGAACTTTACGATTAGCCAAGAGGTGAATATCCTTCACTAATTCCTATTTTCTTTTCTCCACTTGAGCCAAACTCCCTATGGGCAACCTACTAAGAGCATTAACAACATCATTAGCTTTACCTGGGTGATAGTGAAGGCTCATATCATAGTCCTTGAGAAGCTCCAACCATCACCTTTGCTTGAATTAAGCTCCTTTTGAGTTAACATATACTGTAAACTCTTATGATTAGAAAAGATATCCACGTGTACACCATACAGATAATTCTACCATATTTTTAAAGAAAAACCCACCGCAAGAAGCTCCAAATCATGAGTAGGATAGTTTCTCTCATGTACCTTCAACTTCCTAGAAGCATAGGAAATAACCTTCCCATGCTCTATCAAGATGCAACCAAGACCTATCCAAGATGCATCACAATAAACTACAAAACCCTTAATGCCTTCCGACAATATCAAGATCGAAGAAGAAGTTAGCTTATTTTTTAATTTCTTAAAACTCCCCTCTCAAGAATCCGACCAAGAAAACTTCACCTTTTTTGGGGTCAACTTAGTCAAAGAATTAGCTATCGTCAAAGAGCTTTCGATAAACCACCAATAATATCTAGCCAAACCTAAAATGTTCTGAATGTCTATTGGAGTCGTGGATCTAGGCTATCTTTTAAACACTACCACCTTTTGAGGATCCCTATTATCCCCTCATTAGATATAATATGACCACGGAAAGTCACAGTGTTCAACCAAACCTCATACTTGGAGAACTTCGAATATAACTATTGTTCTTTTAAGGTCTACAATACCACACGGAGGTGATTATCATAATACACCTAACTTTTGGAATAAACCAGAATGTCATCGATAAACACAATGACAAAGAGATCCAAGAACTTCCTGAAAACCCTATTCATCAAATCCATAAATATCGTTAGAGCATTAGCAAACCAAATGACATCACCAAGAATTCAAAGTGCCCATACCATGTATGAAAATCCATCTTAGGGAAATCCTCCTCCCTAATCTTAAAATGATGATACCCAGACCAAAGATATATCTTAGAGAAGAACTCGGCCCCTTCCAACTGATCAAACAAATCATCTATCCATGGACGATAATACTTGTTCTTAACTATTACCTTATTTAGTAGTCGATAGTCAATGCATATCCGAAGGGAACCATCCTTCTTGCGCACGAACAACACCAGTGCACCCCACAGAGATATACTAGGATGAATAAACCCCTTATCTAGAAGATCCTTAAGTTTCTCCTTGAGTTTCCTTAACTTAGCTAAAGTCATTCTATAAGGAGGAGTAGATATTGGATGAGTGTTCGGAAGTAAATCAATACCATACTCTATTTCCCTATCTTGAGGAACAATAGGAAGATCATCTGAAAAAACCTCTGTAAACTCATTAACCACCAGAACTGACCGTAAAGAAGGAGTTAGAATCCTTAACCCAAACCAAATAATAAAGACACCCTTTAGATATTAACCTCCAAGCTCTAAGATATGAAATAAAACTTCTCCAAGGAGCTACAGAACTACCCTCCCACTCAATACCATTTCACTGGCGAACCTAAAGACATTCTTACAGGTCCGACAATCCCAGGATGTGTAACAAGAGTATAACTAATTCATCCCCAGAATAATGTCAAAATCCACCATTATCTAGCTCAAACAGATCTACCAAGGTTTTCTTCCTACCAAAAGATACCACACCTACCCTATAGACTCTCTCACCAATAATCGAGTCACCTATCAAGGTAGAAATAGAAAATGGATCTAAGACAACCTCAGGATTAAAACCAATATATACAGCCACGAATGGGGTCACATAAGAAAGAGTGGACCTCGGATCAAACAGACAATACATATCACGAGAAAAGAGTTATAAAGTACCAGTAATGACATAAAGTGATGCCTCTGATTCCTGCCAAAATGCAAAAGCATACAAACTATTTCAGCCTATGCCAGTACCAGAAGCAGGGAAAGGAGAAAACACCTAAGCAGCACCAATAGCTGCAGGAGAAAAAAATGAAACATCTGGAGCTTTGATCGTTCCTAAATCTCCCTTACTAACTAGACAATTCTTAAGAATATGGCCTGGATGTCTATATTTAATACATTTGTACCTACCTTCATCAAATAGCCCCGATGAAAGTGACCACAGAACTGGCAAGGAGGGCATAAAAAATCCAACTGACTTCCACTCACCTGAGATTGGACACCCTACGCTAAAAAATTATCACCATTTTACTGACGTTTATCACCCAGCTACTTCGGGTAAAGAGCACAAGCAGTGGAGAAGGAACAAGAATTACCTCACTTCTTTTTCAACCATTTACCTCCATCCTGACCACCTGACGACTGAGCACCTCCTAGGTCAGAAAACCTATTCCTCTTACCTTATCTATCTTCAAACTCTGCCTATTTCCTCTACTCATCCTCCACCTGTTGCATATGGACAAATAACCTCAAAATGCCTATATCCTTGATCAGCAAAACAGTCTTGTTTTCCAAGATTAAATCCTAAGATAGCCCAAAAGCAAACCTTCTCATCCTCACTTTTATGCCAGCCACCAAATTAGGTGCATACCTTGACAGCTGATGAAATTTCAAGGCATATTCCTTGATAGAATTCTCCCTCGCTTAAGATTCATAAACTCCTACCTCTTCGCTTCCCTCAGATCTTAGGGAAATAAACAATCCAAAAAATCACCATAAAAGCCATCCCATAAGGATGAATGCTCCATATAACATCTATCCCTATCCCACTTCTTGTACCATTAGTACATAATATCTTTGAGCTGATAAATTGTAAAGTTTACACCTTCCATATTAGTAGCCTGCATTACCCTGAATATTGTCTCTATCTCATCCAAAAAGCCTGAGGATCCTTCTACACCTTCACACCACTAACTATAGGAGTATTCAGCTTTATAAATTAGCCAGCCCTTATGGCCTCAACAAAAAATCCACTAGACGTAACCAACTGAGCAATGGCATGAATAGATTGGTGAAATTCTTCATAAGTCACATCACCCTGAGGAAGACTAGTAGCAATTAGAGGATACACAGAACAACCAGTAACAGGATCCTGAGATTGAAGACGAACTCCAAATGTAGAACATACCCCATCAACATTGTTCCAAGAAAGGACTAAAGAGTTTCCTTGTGTTCCAGATCTGCGAGGCATGATCTGAAAGATAAAGAAATAAGGATTAGAGGAGTTCTAGGACATAGACTCTAAGCTTGAAAATAGAATACCAAGAAAGTGAAATATTTCTAAATGCCCTGTAGCCTCGCTCTTATGAGTGTGGCATGCTACACACTCCTAAAAGAGACTCTACTAGACACGACTTTATGGACTCCCAATTGACCATAAACCTAAATCTCTACTACCAACTTTACCCAAACCGACCTGGGCCTTGTCGTAATGGATATCCCATGTCCGACCGGGACCGAAGACCGCCCCCATTACCCAACCTAATCTCCAACTACCTACCCTGAGTTTTTGAATTTTGAACATATAACAAGATAGTGTAACTATCCAAATTACAGACTTTGAGATAGGTCTATTAGTGAGACTGACCCAATCATTTCCGACCATCCCATACCAACCGTCCAACCATACCAAACCAAATAAAACCATAGATCTAACCATAACCAAATAAGTTCCATTAATAATTAAATATATAATCCCAAAATAAAAGAGGATGGAACAACTAAGAATCATATCTATCGGTATCGGCTCCAATACTAATACCAATTCTAAGGCTGACACTGATATCGATCCTGCCCATTCCAACCCATAGTAACTGCATAAAAAGCTCTAACCAAAAGAATACAAATATCTGGTTGGGAGATGTCCCGAACCATAGCAAAAACCAATATCTATAAATAATCTAGAGCATGAAATAACATCCATGAAAATTAGCCTTCAGAATAGATGAAAGCTCACCACTTAAATCCAAAGCTGACCCCTGAGTGACCAAATTCTAAGCAGGAGAAGTAGAATGGTTAATTCCTATATTGCGTGGGGATACAACTGACCAAAGATGTGTTAGCGAGTTAATTATAGCATGAAATCATGATAAGTATAATATAATGCCATTTATAAAACCAAGTAAAACAATCCATATGCACACAAACCATACATATATATATATATAACCATGCCGGGAAAGAGAACCAGGTTTAGCATGCCATTAAAACCTTTACCTAGGCTATGTAGCTTTGCCGTCCTAAAACCACCCATGGGATATATGTGTTTACCTCTCATACTGAAAGGGATTGAGTGCGTGAAGCCGCACAACCAGAGAAAAGTACCTGGGATGACTTGTACATCCCCCAAAATATAAAGCGTGACATCACGCACAAAGTTACTAGGACCAAGCCTCTCATAAAAAAATATGATTTACTAGTTCTGATACTCTGATATACCCAAATTATAAATCTCGGTCCTTGATGGTTGGGGATGCCCATCATAGCCAGAGCCTCAGCTCGTGTAATACCCCGAGACTCTAACCAATAGTGCAACCATGAATCAAGCTTATGAGAAATAAATTATAATGTTTTGGGTTGTTTTATGATTGAGTATGGTGTTTATTAAGGCCTTAAATATTTCCTAACAACTGGGTGAATCAAAACATTCCTTACCAATTGATTCTTTGGAAGGATATTGATATATTCAACTTCAAACGAGAATATCTCTCATTATACTTCGAATTTTTTTATCTAATGACCTATCAACAGATAGATAATTGAATTATATTTCAAACTATACAAATTTGACCGAAATATGATACCGGAGCAAAGAGTTATACCTATTTTACTCCATCAAGTCAATCTGCAAAAGGGTGATGACATTTCTGACGGCCTATCACGTTTCTGACGACATTTCTGATGACGTCGTCATATTTCTGACAACATTTTTGATGACATCATCAGCCTTAGGTAGAAATCATAAAATTCAACCCTTTTGTGATGACATTTGTGACGGCCTATCATAGGTCTGGCGGCCTGTCACGGATGTCGTCAGGTATTTTTTTTCAGCAATTTAAAAACATTTTTGCAAGGGTATTTTGGTCTTTTCCCATCTTTTGGAGGCCTCTATAAATGTGAGAATTCGATCCAAACCCTAATTCCATCAATTTTTCTTCCAATTCTCTTAAGATAATATATCTAGGGTTATATCAAGAACATAAATCTTCCAAGAATCACCTATAAATCTTTAAAATTTCTTCAAGAACCAAGTTTCTCATAGTGTGGGCTTTAAGATTAATTTATTTCAAGTGTGGATAAAGTCTCAAGCACTAAAGTTCATCCAATTTCAAAGATTAAGGTATGTGGTATTTTGAACAAGAACACTTCTTTCATTCTTGTGCCCAAATATTTAATTTCCATTGAATTTCATGAATTTTACAAAGTGTAGGATTTATGAGATTTGTGCTATACAAGATTGACACATATGACTACTTCATTGTCTTATTTCTTAAATTAAGAATTTATGTCATGAGTTGTATATTGTTATCATAAAATGATAATTTCTAAGTGATTTATGATAAGTGTCATGATTTATGTTTTTTTCATGAGAAGTTGTCTATTGAATACATATTGATATTGAGCTTGAGAGTCAAGAATGAGTTCTATGATATTTTCTGGAAGATTTGATACTTGATATGATTTGATAAGTAAGTGTACTTGATGATGAGAAAGATTATTTTGAGATTTAGTCGAGTTAGGAATCCACAAGTAGATTATAATTTACAAGTAAGATATATATTTATATTTTGGTCTTCATGATAGACCCTTGAGTTAATTAAGGTGGATTTCCTAATGCATTATGATCTTAAGTCTGGGAGTAGTATTAAGCACTGAGCGGGAAGTATGGTTTCAGCGCATCCAACTTCCCCAGAACTACGTGCCTTCATAGAATTAAGATTAAGGGCCAAAGGCCAAGATAGTTATCACTAAAGTTAAGGTTCTACTCCGATGGCAAGGATAGAACAGCTTTCCCCAATGTGGGTAAGACGTTGGACTCCATGTAAGATCACATGATTTATGTTGGTTATAACAAACTCCCTAGTCCATAGTAGCCCAAGTTTCATGAGTTACCGAGTCACTCTAAGTCATGAGTCAAAGAGTTTGAGTTGAGTCCAACGGTTTGTGAGATTTATGAAGCATGTGTTATTATTTATGATTAATGGAAAATATGTTTCAGGTAACTCAAGCGAAGAGAGTCATTATTAGAAGCATGCATGATTTTTTTATACATTTATGATATTATTTAAATGTTTCTTGCACCCCCACATACTTAGTACATTCCCAAGTACTGATTCCCATACTTTTTAGTGTTCTATATTTTCTCGTGATATAGGTTCAGTACTCAGTCTCAGCAGTGACAGTGATCTTCGAGTACCTCCATCTACATTCGTACAGTTGATGATTCCTCATGGTTTGAGGACCTATGTCCCTAATTTTTGTCTTGATAGTAGATGGTTGTTTATTTCCTATTCATTACGGGTTAGTTAGGGATCTGTCCCAATGGCTCCTCAGTCTTATGTAGTAGAGGCTTTGTCTGACTAGAGTACCAGTATGTACAGAACTTCAGTATTTTAATTGTATAGGATAGTATTTCTTTATATTCCAGTATGTTCATGACATGATTATTTTTCTTTATTGCAGCTTGATTATTGTCATAGTGAGTTATAGAGGTGATGATAGGCTCAGAGGGTTAGCTTAAGGTCGCATGTGGCCTTAAGCACCGTGTGCCATCTTGGGATGGGATCTTGGGGCGTTAAAAGCTTGGTATCAGAGCCTAAAGTTTAAAGGAGTGCTAGGGAGTCTAAAAATCCACGTTACATAGAGTCTTGATTATCAGTGTGTAGCGCGCCACATCTATGAGTAAGAGGCTACGGGATATTTTAGGAAAAGTCATTTCTTTCTTTCACAAGTCTTTCGTGCCTATGACTATTTCTCTCTACTATTAATTCATGCTCTCTTATGATAGAAAATTCCTCTTCATAGAGCTCGCAAAAATAACGAATGACCTCAACCTGTTGATCCTTTAAATGAGACGGTGACTCATGCCGAATTTTGAGCATCTTTTCAGGCGCTAGCCCAGGCAGTTACCACCAATGCTTTGGACAATGTTCAGGTCGTTGTTCCACCTCTGCAAGAAAGTAATTCTGCAGCAACTCAAGTTTGGGATTTTATACGGATGAATCCGCCAGAGTTTTATGGGTCAAGGGTAGGTGAGGACCCACAAATGTATCTTGATGAGGAAGAAACTGTGGAGATAACTTTCTATCGCTTGAAAGATATTGCTTATGATTGGGTGGAGTTATGGAGAAAGAGTAGAAGGGAGGATGCCGCTCCCATGACTTGGCAGTTATTCCAGTACGCGTTCTTAGACCTATTCTTTCCCCCGGAGCTGAGGGAAGCAATACTAGATGAATTTATGAACTTGATACAAGGCTCCATGATAGTTAAGGAATATTGTATTAAATTTAACCAGTTGTCTAAGTATGCTCCCGGTATGATGGTTTATTCATGGACAAGTATGAGTAAGTTTTTAACTGGCATATCGAGTTATGTTGTGAAAGAGTGTAGGTCTTATATACTCAATAGGGACATGAATCTTTCTAGATTGATGATATATGCCCAGTAGATTAAAGTGGACTAGGTGAAAGAGAGAGAGAGAGAGGGAATAAGAGAGTTAGATTAGAGCAGCAGGGGTATAGTCAGAGTAGATTTTCTGGAGGGATCCGCCCTTAGTTTCAGAGATGTTCTTTTGTGCAATCACCGTTATTAGCTAGTAATCCCGCATCCAGAGTCAGGCAGGATCAGGGTAATAGACCTACTATGTCTAGGACTCAGGACAATGTGAGTAATAGACCTAACTATCCCCCGTATGCTAAGTGTGGTAGGATGCATCCTGGAGAGTATATGGTTGAGAAAAAGGGTTCTTTTGGTTGTGGTAAGTTGGACCACAAATTCAGGGATTTCCCAAATGCTAGACAGGGGAGCCGTGATGTTTGTCCCCAGAGTCAGGCTATTAGTTCTCCAGCCCCTTGAGTTCATCCTACTCCTCCTCAAGGTGCCTCGTCTAGTACTGCCAGTGGTCAGTGCCAGAATCGCTTTTATGCTATACCACCCCTCTAGGAGTAGAAGGATTCACTAGATGTTGTTACTGGTATGCTCCGTGTATTTCATTTTGATGTGTATGTGTTGATGGACCCTGGGTCAAGTCTTTCTTATGTGACTCCGTTAGTGGCTGTGAATTTTGAGATTAATGCTGAAAAGACTCTTGAGCCTTTTCTAGTTTCTACTCCAGAAGGTGAACCTGTTATTTCTATGCAAGTTTATAAGAAGTGTCCTATCACTGTCCTTCACAGAGTTATGTTTTCATATTTGATTGAGCTAGACATGGTTGATTTTGACACTATTCTGGGTATGGATTGGCTTCACTCTTATTATGCATCTATAGACTATCGTAGCCGTGTAGTCAAGTTTCAATTTCCCAGTGAGCCAGCCTTTGAGTGGTTCAGAAATTCTATATCTTCCAGGAGTCATTTCATATCCTATATTAAAGCTAGGAAATTAATATTCAAGGGTTGCATCTATCATTTGGTTCTAGTTAAAGATACTAAGTTCGAGACTCTGACCATTCAGATGATTAGCATTGTTAATAAGTTTTGTGATGTTTTCCAGAAGATCTCCCAGGGGTACCTCCCGATAGAGAGATAAAATTTGGGATTGATCTTCTCCCCAACACGCAGCCTATTTCTATTTCTCCATATCGTATGGCCCCCACAGAACTTAAGGAGTTGAAAGAGCAACTCAAAGATCTTCTAGATAAGGGTTTCATAAGGCCTAGTGTATCTCTTTGGGGAGAACCCGTTCTGTTCGTACGAAATTAATATGGTTCATTGCGGATGTGCATTAATTATCATCAGCTTAACAAGGCCACAGTTAAGAACAAGTACCCTCTTTCTAGAATTGATAACATGTTTGATCAGCTGCAAGGTGCTAACTATTTCTCAAAAATAGACTTGAGATCCGATTATCACCAGTGTAAAGTTAGGGAGTGTGATATTCCAAAGACAGTTTTTCACATCCGATATGGTCATTTTGAGTTCTTGGTCATGTCCTTCGCGCTAACAAATGCCCCAGCAGCCTTTATGGACCTTATGAATCGGGTGTTCAGACAGTACCTGGATATGTTTGTTATTGTGTTCATAGATGATATTCTTGTATACTTCCGAAGTGAGAACGACCATGCAGATCATCTCTGAATAGTCTTGCAAACCTTTAGAGATTATCAACTATTTGCCAAATTTAGCAAGTGAGAATTTTGGCTATGGTCAGTTGCTTTTCTGGGTCATATTATTTCTTTTGAAGGTATTCGAGTTGACCCTCAAAAGATAAAAGCTGTGAAAAATTGGCCTAGACCTATTTCCCCGTCTGATATTCAGAGTTTCTTGGGTCTAGCTAGCTACTACCGTCATTTTGTTAAGGGCTACTCTTCCATGCGTCTACTTTGACTCGGTTGACCCAAAAGAAAATTACATTCCTGTGGTCTGACTCTTGCGAGAAGAGTTTTCAGGAGTTGAAGACTCGACTCACTTCGGCCCCTGTGTTGACCCTTCCAAATGGTGTAAATGATTTTATGGTGTACTGTGATGCTTCTAGAGTTGGATTGGTTTGCATGTTTATGCATAAAGGTAAGTTTATAGCCTAGGACTCCAGACAGTTGAAACCACATGAGAAGAACTATCCGACCCATGACCTCAAGTTAGCTGCAGTGATTTTTGCCTCGAAAATTTGGAGACACTATTTGTACGGTGTTCATGTTGATGTCTTTACGGATCATAAGAGTTTGCAGTATGTGTTTACTCATAGAGAGTTGAATCTTCATCAGAGGCGATGGTTAGAATTGTTAAAGGACTATGATATGAATGTGCTGTATCACCCGGGCAAGGCCAATGTGGTGGCAGATGCCCTTAGCAGGTCTTCCATGGGTAGTGTAGCACAGGTCGAGGAAGATAGGAAGGAGTTAGCTCGTGAGGTGCATCATCTAGCTAGGTTGGGAGTTAGATTGCTTGATTCAGCTGAGGGTAATGTTTGGGTCCAGAGTAGTTCCGAGTCTTCTCTAGTTTCGGAAGTAAAGGAGAAGCAAGATATGGATCCGAGTTTGGTCAGACTGAAAGAGTCAGTTAAAGACCAAAAGGTGGAGGTTTTCTCCCAAGGGAGAGATGGTGTATTGAGATTTTAGAATAGATTATATGTGCCTAATGTTGAAGATTGAAGGCAGAGAATTATGGCAGAAGCGCATGGCGCGCGATATTCTATTCATCCCGGTGCTACCAAGATGTACCATGATTTGCGAGAAATCTATTGGTGGAATCGTATGAGAAAGGATATAGCGAAATTCGTTGAGAAGTGTACAACTTTCCAATAGGTTAAGATAGAGCATTAAAGACCCGGTGAAATGATGCAAGAATTCAGTATTCCTATTTGGAAGTGGGAGGAAGTAACTATGGATTTTTTGATTGGTTTACCTACTTCTCGACATCATTATGATTCGATATGGGTCGTTGTAGACAGGTTGACTAAGTCCGTACATTTTTTGCCAGTGCATACATCTTTCACCACTGAGGACTATGCTAAGCTGTACATTTGAGAGTTAGTCAGGTTGCATGGATTTCCTTTGTCTATTATCTCCGATAGGGGTACTCAATTTACTTCTCATTTTTGGACGGCTTTTCAGAAGGGTCTTGGTACTCAAGTTCATCTTAGCTCCATTTTTCATCTGCAGATCGATGGTCAAGCTGAGAGGACCATCCAGACCTTAGTGGATATGTTGAGGGCATGTGTTCTTGATTTCAAAAGAAGTTGGGATGAACATTTTCCATTGATTGAATTTGCTTACAACAACAGTTTTCATGCTAGCATTGGAATGGCTCCATTTGAGGCTTTATACATAAGGCGATGTAGATCACCCATAGGTTGGTTTGAAGTGGCTGAAGCCGCTGTGAGTGGACTTGATGTTGTGTTTGAGGTTATGGAGAAAGTTAAGCTGATTCGGGAAAGGTTGAAGACATCACAGAGTCGTTAGAAGTCATATGCAAATGTGAGAAGAAGAACTCTTGAGTTTGAAGTTAACGATCTGATGTACTTGAAGATTTCAACCATGAAGGGGGTGAAAAGATTTGGTAAGAAAGGGAAGCTTAGTCCCCGATACGTTGGCCCTTATAGAGTTTTGAATCGTGTTAGGAAAGCAGCTTACGAGATTGAATTGCCTGCCGAGTTATCAGTTGTCCATCCTATCTTTCACGTTTCTATGCTCAAGAAGCACATTGAGGATTCTGTTGTTGTTAATCCCTCAAAAAGTTTCGATGTTCAGGATAGCCTTTGGTATGATGAAGTTCCGGTTGAAATCCTAGATTATCAAGTTCGTAGATTAAGAATTAAGAAAGTTCCCTTGGTCAAAGTTTTGTGGAAAAATCAATCAGTCGAGGGTGATACTTGGGAAGCAAAAGCAGATATGTGAACAAGATACCCATATCTCTTCTTCTCGAGTTCAAATTATGCCGAAGGTACTATTCTTCCCTAATCTAGTTTCCTTCTAATCCAGTGTACTCATCTATATGGTTATTCTCTCTATGATTCATGCATTTTGTGAAGTACTCAAAAGTTTATAATGAAGTAAGCCCTTTTTAGTGAGTCATTCCAGCTATACGTCCTTATTTTCTCTTGTTCTTGGCCTATCTAGCCACATTCGAGGACGAATATTTCCAAGGGGGAGATATTGTAATAGCCCGAGACTCTAACAAATAGTACAACCATGAATCAAGATCATGAGAAATAAATTATAATGTTGTGGGTTATTTTCTAATCAAGGACAGTGTGTATTAAGGCCTTAAAGATGTCCTAACGATTGGGTGAATCAAAACATTCCTTACCGATTGAATTCTTGGAAAGGATATTGGTATAGTCAACTTCAAACGAGAATATCTCTCATTATAATTTGAATTTTTCAGCTAATGACCTATCAACAGATAGATAATTGAATTATCTTTCCAGCGATACAAATTTCACCAAAATCCATATCGGAGCAAAGAGTTATCACCATTTTACTCCAGCATGTCAATCTGCAAGAGGGTGACGATGTTTCTGATGGCCTGTCACATTTCTGACAACATTTCTTACGATGTCGTCACGTTTCTGACGACATTTCTGACGATGTTGTCATGCTTAGGTAGAAAATCATAAAATTTGACCCTTTTGTGATGACATTTCGTGACGGCCTATCATGGGTCTGACGGCCTATCACGGGTCTGACAGCCTGTCATGGATGTCGTCAACTATTTTTTTCAGAAATTTAGAGACATTTTTGCAAGGGTATTTTGGTCTTTTTCCATCTTTTGGAATCCTCTATAAATATGAGAATCTCATCCAAACCCTAATTTCATCATTTTCTCTTCCAATTCTCTTGAGATAATGTATCTAGGGTTATATCAAAAACATAAATCATCCAAGAATCAGCCATAAATCTTCAAAATTTCTTCAAGAACCAAGTTCCTCATAGTGTGGGCTTCAAGAATTATTTATTTCAAGTGTGGATAAAGTCTCAAGCACTAAAGTTCATCCAATTTTAAAGATTAAGGTATGTGGGATTTTGAACAAGAACACTTTTTTCGTTCTTGTGCCCAAAGATTTAATTTCATTGAATTTCATGAATTTTGCAAAGTGGGTTTACACCCAAATTACTTTATCAAGGATTTATGAGATTTGAGTTATACAAGATTGACACATATGACTACTTCATTGTCTTATTTCTTAAATTAAGAATTTATGTCATGAGTTGTATATTGTTATCATGGAATGATAATTTCTAAGTGATTTATGATAAGTGTCAAGATTTATGTTTTTCCATGAGAAGTTGTCTATTGAATATATATTGATATTGAGCTTGAGAGTCAAGAACGAGTTCTATGATGTTTTCTGAAAGATTTGATACTTGATATGATTTGATAAGCAAGTGTACTTGATGATGAGAAAGTTTATTTTGAGATTTAGTCGAGTTAGGAATCCACAAGTTGATTATGATTTACAAGTGAGATATATATTTATATTTTGTTCTTTATGATAGACCCTTGAGTTGATTAAGGTGGATTTCCTAAAGCGTTCTCAGCTTAAGTTTGGGAGTAGTATTTATCATCGAGCGTGAAGTATGGGTTCAGCGTATCCTACTTCCCCAAAACTAGGTGCCACCGTAGAATTAAGATTAAGGGTCAAAGGCCAAGAGATTTATCACTAAAGTTAAGGTTCTACTCCGATGGTAAGGATAGAACAACTCTTCCCAACGTGGGCACGACGTTGGACTCCATATAAGCTCACATGGTTTATGTCGGTTATAAGAAACTCCCAAGTCCATAATAGTCCAAGTTTCATGAGTTACTGAGTCACTCTAAGTCATGAGTCAAAGAGTTTGAGTTGAGCACAATGGTTTGTGAGATTTATGAAGAATTTGTTTTTATTGATGATTTATGGAAAATATGTTTCAGGTAACTCAAGAGAAGAGAGTCATTATTATCAGCATGCATGATTTTCTTATACATTTATGATATTATTTAAATATTGCCTGCACCCCCACATACTCAGTACATTCCCAAGTACTGATTCCCATACTCTTTTGTGATCTATATTTTCTCGTGATGTAGGTTTAGGTGCTCAATATCAGCAGCAATAGTGATCATCGAGTACCTCCATCTACATTCGTACAGTTGGTGAGTCATCACGGTTTGAGTACCTATGTCCCTGATTTTTGTCTTGATAGTAGATGGTTGTTTATTTCCAGTTCAGTACGGGTCAGTTGGGGATCTGTCTCAATGGCTCCTCAGTCTTATGTAGTAGAGGCTTTGTCAGACTAGAGTACCAGTATGTACAGAATTTCAGTATTTTGATTGTACACGATAGTATTTCTTTGTATTCCAGTATGTTCATGACATGATTATTCTTCTTTATTACAACTTGATTATTGTCATAGTGAGTTATAGAGGTGATGACAGGCTCAGAGGGTTAGCTTGATGTCCCGTGTGGGCTTAAGCACTGTGTGACGTCTTGGCATGGGATCTTGAGGCATTACAGCTTGGGTCGTGACAGGAACAAAAAGTTTTCCCAAGCTGACCCATGAGTTGGCATAATGCTTGAGTAATTTATTTAATAAATTAAATAGCTAGTTCAGTTGTTCAGAAACATAATCATAATGAAATTTTAATGAGTACGTAACTGATAATATTTTGGAAATTAATAAAACTGAGGAAAGATATCAAATTACATGACTGAATCTGAGTGACATCTATGAAGCCTCAACTATACTGACTATAGATAGCTGTGACATGCCTCCAAATACCACTAATCAATACATAAGGAAAATAAAAAATACAACATAGTACATGAACTAAATTTGACTGGAGTCCCCAAAATATTAGAACTCATCACCTGCTGGCCAGAAGCTACAACTGTCTGATTATGATGTGTAGGCTATAACTGGTATCTGCATTATGGGATAATGTAGCACATAAATATATGTGGATCAGTACTTCTGGAATATACTTAGTAACTGAGGGTGAATGAAATAAGTAAAATTGATTTCATATGTAATCTTAAAATATGCATGCTAAGTACAAGTAGACTCGCCAAGAGACTGAAATAAACTGAAAGCAGAAGTTTTATAAAACACGGGTAACAAACATAATTTGATAAGCTGGTGAATCATTGCACTTAGTTTCTAAAAATCTTTACTATTATTGGATAAGTAGAACTAAAGTTAGGATATGGCAAAATAGGAGTATTGTACATTTATCTTATGTAAATCTTAACATTTTGTAAAAATTGTACTAAGGATCATGTATACATACTGAACATGAAAAATTGAACTGTACTTAGTCTAAATAATTGAATTAAAACTATGGGATACTATGCATATGAGACAAGGACTATCTGAACAACATTACATAACTGAGCATGAATGCATGAAAACTAAAATATCTAAGAATGCTAGACCATGCATAAACATATTTCTGAAACAATAGGTAAATTGAGAGGCTGAAATCTGATAACTGAATAACTAATGAACTATATGTTATGGTCAAGCAAACCTAAATTGAATACGTACTGAATAATGAACCGAGACTGTGGGAGCTATCTATAATCGACATGCCCCAAATCTATTATTAAGGTCCAACCTGTGACCCCAGTTGGAAGGGTATTTGTATCGTCCCATGGGTACTAACCTGGCTATATGGATCCACTAATCTAATGTCCCAAAGGACTTGGGTGTCATTCCTAACTGACGGGGTACCCCTCAAAGTCTACGGTGGCACTGCAGGTCTGGAACTTAGGGACTGCTACTAATGTCTCATGCCTAACTGAGGGGGGAGACAAATGCCTCATGCCTAACTGACAGGGAAGACAAATGCCTCATTACTAACTGATGGGGGATACGCCATCCTACGTTCACTCGGTGCTAAGTTTTACTTCCAATTAAAAGACACAAATTACAGGACTAAACCAAGCTTAACTGGACAAACTACTGATCATAATAACTGACTAAATAGTAATGCTCATGGTATATCTGAAATCATTCTAAAGATACTGAAATTATGTAAACAAAATGGTATCGGGAGTTAATAACCCACCAAAACTAAATGAAAGTATTAATAAGGACATGTAAAGCTTGAAACCCCATAATAAGGATCATTGCTCAAAACCCAACATTTAGGCATTTCATGAAACATATGGGTGTCATGAATTTACACATAGGAATGGGTAAAGGATGTGATTGAAAGAAAAATTACAATACTAAAACCATGAATTAGGGATTTAACATGAAATTCACTTCACTTGAACTCGAGACGACCAAAGTGACCATTACTTTTCAAATTCTCTCACTTTTGTGTAAAATTTTCTACTATTGTTTCCACCGGAATGGCTTCACAACCACCGGTGGAGGTTGTCAGGCCACCGAAACAGTCCCAAAAGGGACATAGCAGTGCTGAGAACCAATCCCAAAAACATTTGCATATGTATTTATCGCATAATTCTCAAAAATTAAAAAAAAATAAAGCAATCAATGGGGTGGTTTCTGAGGAAAATAGGGATTTAGGTCAAAAAATTATGTTGCATGATGATTTGGAATCAAGTGATATGATTGGAAGTCATGAAATCAATCCTAGATGTGAAAATCCTACTGATGCATATAACCTGAAATCTATTATTGAGTCCAATCTTGAAATTGTGCATGCCGATTTGAACACTGCTGTGGCAAAAGAACAAAAAAATCAATCTCAAAATCAATATATTTGTGAGAAAAATTGTGATGGTATGAATATTGAGGATGATAGAGTAGTTTATTCTGCTCAGACCACTCTCTTACCTACCCGACGTTCACATAGACAATTAGGCAATGCTGCCAGAATAGTATGAAATTCTTGCGACACCAATTTTGTTGACGAATTTGAAAATTTTCAACGTCAACTAATTGAGGGAGAGAGTGGGAAGGTGGATAACATAAAATTCCCAATTAATCATTCTCCTAGAAATTCCAATTTAAAATTTAGGGTTTCGAACTCGAATTCTTCGAATTTTGGGGAAAATGATAAAATAGGGGTGTTAATTCAAAATTCCCAACAAGGATTGATGAAGGCAGGTATGAGGAATGATGGAATGCTATAACTATCAACGGAAATAACTCCTAATCTATCTAATTTCGATACGAAGAGTCCTACTTCAACCGATTTGGCCGACGTAGGTTCTCTGCTGAATGTGAATCAGGTTAGACAATAAATTTCTACTAAAAATGATGTTGGAAAGGTAAATTATGCAGAATCCCCATCATATTATCCCAAACGGTCAAGCAATTTGGAAAACAGGGTTTCGAATGACATTGTCAATGTTATTAATTCTAAAGATGATAATTCTAATTCTAGCAATTTTAATGGTGTTAGAAAGACTTCAATGGATACTAGTTTAGGTGAGTCTACTAATTTCTTTCCTTTTAGTGATCAAAAGGTTGTTAATACTCAGAATAGCAAGATTTTGTGAATTGGTTAAACTACTGGTAAGGTTGGTGATGCTCAATAATTTGTTCTATATGTGCCTAACGATAAACTGTTAATCATTTCCAATAATTTTGGGAAAGTTGATAGTGTAAATTCCAAATCGGCCAACTCTTCTGATGAACATAACTCTATTGATCCTACTGATCCTACTTATGATCCTAAGGAAAATACTGAAAATCTCAAACTTGAGAATAAAAATCAGCCTAAAGCTAATGCTTGGAGTACCAAAGTACCACGTCATAATGCTCCGGTGTTGTCTCATACCTTAGTGACTAAGTTGAGGGCACAAAAATCATAGAAACCTATTGTTATTCAAATTGATTTTCCTAAAATCACTACCAAAAAAGGATTGCTAGTTGTGGTGTTCAAGCCTAAGGATTGGACGGTAAAAATTGTAGCAAGATGTAAGTATACTCTTATCGGTAAGTTTTCTAATACAATACCTAAGATGGATATTGTTAGAAAATAATTTATTATGTAAACTGAGCTTAGAGGTAGTGTTAAATTAACTCATTTCAATGCTATAAACTTATATATTGATTTGGATAATGAGTATGATCACTTTACTATTTGTTCTAAAGGAAGAATGTATATTGAAGGACAATTGATGAGGTTAAAACATTGGACTTCTAATTTTAAACCCGAGATTGAAACTCATAGGGTTCCTATCTGGGTTGTATTGCCTGAGTTACCATGTCATTGTTATTGCATGGAAATTTTTTCTCCTTTGTTGTCTCCTATAGGTAAAGCTTTGTTCCTAGACTTGGCAACTTATAGAAAGACAAGAGGGAGTATTACAAAAGTGAAAATTCAGATTGATCTTACCAAGAATAGGCCTTCTCATATATGGATGGGTTATGATGAAGATGAAAACGGTGAAGGCATATGGCAGAATGTTCAATATAAGGGAGTTCCTAATTATTGTTGTTACCATAAGCATCAAGGACATATTCCCATGACTTGTACGGTTAAAAGGAAAGATAATGAGGTTAAGAGGAAAAAGAAAATGGAAGAAGCAAAAAAAATAGTGGTTTGCAGAAACCTGATGATGACAGTAACAAGGTTCAGAGAAATGAGGTTGAAAACTCAGCACCTGCAAGGAAAAATGATGAAAATCAGCAAGAAGACAACATGAATATTAATACTCAAGATTAGTGTCAAGTTCAAAAGAGAAGAGGTAAAAGATATGCTCAACTGTAGGAGCATCAACATCACCAGCAAAATTATAAAGGTATAACAAACCAACAATAAGTTTTCAGGTTGAAATCACCTCAGAATAAGAAACTAGTAAATCAACAGACTCAACACAAACAACCAACAGATATGTTTTCTCAAACTAATAACAAGAATCCCAAAAAATGTAATACTGATTCCGTAGTCTAGAATCAACAACCCCTGTCCAATAATTCTGAGCTTCATTATGGAAATACCATTCCCTAAAACTTCAACAATAATTCTACAACAATTCAGCAAATCCAGTAGCAACAACAACCAGGTACAAATTCTCATCTTGTTTGTAAAATTCCTAAGGAACTTAATGATGATTCTGGAGTCCAAAATCAGCAACCCCAAAACCTTGATAATAGTGTTAAATATGGTAATTGTATTTCCCAAAGTTCCAAGCATAAACATAGCAACCAAGAAAACAAGAAGGTGCAGATGGAATCTAAAACATCAAAGGAAAAAATAGAGAAATCTGGTACAAAAAATGATGAAGCAAATGCTACAAAACAAGTTGTAGCTGCTGGAAATGTCCTAGCTAGAAGAACCCAAGGTATTGACTTAATGATCTATAGACCCTATCCCGATAATTTAAATATTTCAACAGGTGATGAATTTGAGGATAACAAACCCAACCCCAAAATCACATAAGTGCTGGAAATGTCATTAAAAGGACCTCAGGTATTAACTCAATGCGCCATAAGACCCACCCCAATAATTTAATTGTTTTTATTGGGTCTGCTAATGTACTTGATGGAGGTGAGGCTGGTGTAAAAGAGAAAGTCACTAACCTGCAGGAAGGGGTTTCTAAGGGAAAGGGTGTTCTTAATATGGTTGACCCTAGGATTGACTTTAGAGCCCCTACTACCAGCGTTGTTGATGATCTTTTTGCTTAAATGCCAGATGTTAATGATCAGATGTCTGCAGATGGTTTTTCTAGTAATATACTGGTCAATTTTCTAAGAATCAAATTTCGGTGCAAGCTTCTACTAAAAAGGTGAACTTGATTACTGAAAACCAAAGGGTTGCTTCAGAGGCTCTTGGTCAGGTGTATAGAGAGGTTTTTCCTACCAACAGGAATGTTACTACAAAGAAGACTAAGGGTGCAGCTGATCGTGGTAAATCTACCAATGAATTTTCAGAAGTTCAGGTTGAAGGTGCAAGGGTGGGAGATTCTTCCCAAATTCTCAACAACAAATCTACATTTGGTTTCAATATAAATAAGAGAAACCAGATTAAAAAGAGACAAGAAAGAGGTTATACTAGTTATAACAATCTGCAATAAAATGATTTCCAGAATTTTATGTTACTGACTGAACAAGCAGGTCTTGATGTTGAGCCTCAACAAATTGATGAGCAGTTGATGGCTAGTCCTAAAGATTGATGTCATTTCAACACCATTCCAACAATTTTAGATTCAAAAGAGAATTTTATTGATGATTATAGTGTTATTCACTCAGAAGATGAAGTTGATGAAGATACTTTTCCGATAGAAGAAGATGAAGAAAGTGACACCAATGAGCATCTACATAGAGGTTCAGGCTCTACTTTTGAAATTAAAATGCAAGAAGAGGTCCAGAAAATCAGTAATACCCATGGCCTTTTCCTAAGAGGACAGAAGGAGATAAATGCAAAGATTAAGCAAAAAAACACTAGCAATTTGGTAGATGTTGACAGAATCAAAACAAGGTATAAAGCTAAAAGTTCAGATGATTAGTAAAATTTGTTGGAATACTAGGAGCATGAATACATAGAGTGCTCTTGAAAGACTTCAATGGATCAAGAATTTTCACGAAATTTCCATTATTGATTTTTTGGAACCTTTCTCTGATAATTCTCAATTAAATTTTTATAAAGCATAACTCAGTATAGAGAATGCAACTTGCAATGTAAATGGTAAAATTTGGCTCTTTTGGAATCAAGATCTGGAATGCAAGGTGCTAGACCAAGATGATCAATAGATCACCTGTGAGATCAAGCATGTTTCTCATCCTAGTAATTTTCCCAACACTTTCGTTTATGCTAAATGCAGAAATTACATGAGAAGACCTTTGTGGGAAAAGATGCTTCACTTTTCTAGGTTGAGAAAACCTTGGTGCATTCTGGGTGAATTTCATGCTATTGTTGATATTGATTAGAAGTTAGGTGGTCAGATATACAGTATGAATAAAAGCTTCCAGTTTTTTGGAGTGATTGAGGATTGTGGACTTACTAACCTTGGTTTTCATGGTCAAAATTTTACTTGGTATAATCATAGAAGTGCTGATGCAAGGATCTGGAAAAGGCTTGATAGGGTAATGGTTAATGAAGAGTGGCTGGAGATCATGACGCAATCTACTATTACTCATCTTTCTTCTACAGGTTCATATCATTGTCCTCTCTTGTTGGAAATTATTAAAAGACAAGAATGGGTGATTAAATATTTTAAATTCTTAAACTGCTGGGTTGAAAATCCTACTTTTATTACTACTGTTAAGAGGTGCTGGGACATACCTATTGAAGGCAATCCTATGTGAAAGTTTCACATGAAAATAAAAATAGTTTCTCATACGTTGAGCAATTGGTCTAAGAACGAGTACGGGGATATTTATGCTACTATGAAAGAGTATGAGGAGATGGTGAAAGATGCGAAAGAAGAAATCATTCATAATAACACTGAGGAGACTAGAGCAAAGTTAAATCGTACTAATGCTGAATATATAATGTATCTCAAGTTGGAGCAAGCTATTTTGAAACAAAACACTCAACAACAATGGTTTCAGGAGGGTGATGCTAATTCCAAGTACTTGTATGCTATTATCTTTGGTATAAAAAGGAGATTGTTTATTCACAAAATCAATGACGAGCAAGATAATAGTATTGAAGAGTATGAAAATATTGCAAGAGTAGTGTGTTCTTACTTTGAGGGCATCTTTACAGGTGAAGAAAAGGTGATAAATGAACAGGTGCTTACTTGTATTCCCAGGTTGGTCACACAAAATCAGAATCAAGTGTTACAAGAGATTCATACTATAGAGTAATTGAAAACTGTTGTATTCTCTATGAGTCCTATTTCTACTGCAGTTCCGGATAGTATGAAGGAAAATTCTTTCGAGCTTATTGGGAGGTGATTAACAAGGTTCTACTTGAAGTGGTACAATACTTCTTTTGTGGTCACTCCATGCCAAAATATTTTTCTCACTCTTGTCTGGTTCATATACCTAAAGTGGAGAATCCTAATATGTTATCGAAGTTCAGACCTATATCCCTCAGTAGCTTCACTAACAAAGTTATCTAAAAACTTATTTGCCTCAGACTTTCTCCTATTTTGCCTCTTCTTATATTTTATAATCAGTTGGAATTTGTTAAGGGCAAAAATATTTAAAAGAATGTTATACTTGCACAGGAGATTATTCACAGCATTAGGAAGATGAAGGAGGGTGACAATATGGTTATCAAATTAGACATGGCCAAAGCATATGACAAGGTTTCTTGGTTTTATATTTTTCTGGTTCTTTAGAGAATGGGCTTTGGATAGATTATTATTGATATGATATGGAGCATTATGTCTAATAATTTTTACTTGACTATCCTGAATGGCTCAAGACATGTTTTTTTTCATTCTACAAGGGGTCTTAAGCAAGGAGATCCACTTTCTCCTTCTCTTTTCATTATTGGTATGGAAGTGTTGAGTAGATTGTTGAACATTCTACATAATCATTACTCTATCAAGGTTTTTACATGGAGAAGAATGGTCCTCAAGTGAATCATTTGAGTTTAGCCGATGATGTTATTATTTTTACATCCCCAACCAAGTATTCACTTCAGCTTATCATGAAAATATTTTTGATTTATGAAGAGACATTCAGGAAGCTGATTAATAAAGACGAGCAATTTTATGATGCACTCCAAAGCTCTGGTAGATGATGTTGATAGGGTGAAAATAATTATGGGCTTTAGCTGCAAAGATTTTCCTATTACTTACTTGGGGTGTCCTTTATACATTAGGCATTAAAGAATCATTTACTTCACTGGAATGGTGGCTAAGGTTATTGCAAAAATCAATGGTTGGCAAACAAAGATGTTGAATTGTGAAGGAAGAGCTACTTTGATAAAATTGGTTCTTCAATCACTCCCAATTCATATTCTTTCGGTGGTTTCTCCTACATCTACTAATCTTAAGCAGATTAAGAGCTTGATTGTGGATTTCTTTTGATGGGATAAGGAAAAGAAGAAGTACGATTGGGCCCCTTGGGAAATTCTTAGTTTTCCATATGAAGGAGGTATTGGTGTCAATAACCTTGATGATATTTGATTAGCTTTGCAATATAAGCAATGGTGGAACTTTAGGTCTAAGAAATCTCTTTGGGGTGACTTTCTATGAGCTAAGTATTGTCAAAGATCAAATCCTATTAGCAAAAAATAGGATATCGTTCAATCTCTTACTTGGAAATATATGATGATCAATAAAGGCAAAGCTTAAAATTATATTCAATGGTACTTGAAAGGTGGAAATTGAAGTTTTTGGTGGGATGATTGGCTTGGTGTAGGTCCTATTTCCTTACAAAACAACTACATACCAAGGCTTGATATTTCTATGGTTTCGTACCTCCTTTTTTATGCTTTATGGAATGAAGAAAAGGTTAGACAACATGCACCTTCTTCTCTTATTCATAAAATTCTCAATACGGTGTTCACATATCAAGAAGGTGTAGCTGATCGGGCCATTTGGAAGTTGGATTCTAGTGGTATCTTCTCTTGTTCTTTGGAGTGGAATTTGGTTATGGAGAAGAAAAGTTCCAGCTGGTCGGATTCTCTCATTTGGCATAAAAATATTCCATTCAAGAGAGGTTTAAGGTGTAAGCTACACACTAATGACAAAATTGTTACTTTTGGGCATGAACTGGTAGATTGTTTTAATTGCAATAGTCCAGGTCTTGATACGGTCGAGCATATTTTTGTTACCGGTGATTTTTCTACACATATTTGGAGGTATTTTTCAGCTTTTTGAGGCATTCGACATGATACTACTCCTTTGAGGAATTTGTTGATGAAGTAGTGGATTCATAAATATTATAATAAGGTTTACAAACTCTTTCTTCAAGCAACTCCTAGTTTTGTTTGTTGGAATATTTGGAAAAACATGTGTGCTAGCAAGTATAGGGGAAAGAAATCTAGTACTAATAAAGTTAAATTCTCCATTATTAAGCAGTTTCATATGTTATTGATTACTGTTTATCCATATATTTCTAGGCTAAATAATTGGAGTGATCTTGTTATTCTTATTGAGAACTGCCAACATAAGATAAAAGTTACTCAATTTTGTTGGACCAAGAAGTATCATAAAATGGTAAAGCTGAACATGGATGGAGGTGCTTTGGAAATCCCGGTAAAATTGGACCAGGGGATATTCTAAGAGATAGTGAAGGCACGCTGATTTTTGCTTTTGTGGCACCTCTTGGAGTTGGTTCTAATAACCAAGCGATGGTTCAAGCGGCTATTATTGGCATCACTTGGTGTATACAGCATTTCTATAGTAGATTTATATTTGAAGTGGATTCAGAACTTTTAGTCAAGTGGGAATTCACTTGGTGTATACGTATTACATGTAGACATGACTTGTACTTTATTTAATTAAGAGTTCATGGATTTATTCATGAGTTTCATGGAGGATTTCATGAAATAGAATAAGATGTATGATTTTAAATAAAAATATAGTTTTTGGGCTCAATAGGTGAAAGGGGCCCATTGATGAATACCCCACATATCTTAATTAGATGAATTCTTGAAGAAATACTGAAATGGAAACTTAAGTTCTTGAATTTCTTGGGGAAGACAGCTTGAATATCTTGATCTTAGGAAGGGAGGCTTGAATTATTTTGGGTGAGGAACCCTAATCTTGATGTTTTGATATTCATGAATTTGAATCTTGAAACTTTGGAGTTGATCTTGAGCAAAAATCCTAATCTTTTTATTGAGAGTGGAATGAGAAGTTTATGTTGTTTAATCGATGGAAATAGAGTCAAAGTAATACCCCTTAGGGGTTAAATATCGTGGCTTGGGAGTTATAAGAGGGTAAAAGACTAAAAATCCCTTAAACTAAACTTTACAGATAATTCTCAGCAGTCCTTATGGGTTTTCCATATGACTCGTATGGTCTGGGTACGAGTTAGACTTGGCAACACGTATGCTGGACAGTGTGTGACACAGCTTGATAGTACTTCCGTATTTCGGCCATTACTTTTCACCCCGATGTTGAATTAAGGTGAAATTGGTATCATTATAAAGCTAATTCAATTACTATTTGTGGGTAGATTTTGACCTCAAAAATTCTTAGTAAAACAAAAGTTATGATCCTTTGAAGATGACTAAAGTTAAGTACATCCCAAGAATTTAATCGCTAAGGGATGTTTTAACTTGTTCATAAGCTAGGAGCTATTTGAGGACTTAATAAATGTCCAAGTAACTTATAAATCTATCAAAACATGAGGCTTGATTTTTGTATTGTCTACTCGTCAGGGTATGAGTCCGATATTATGAATCGTAAGATGTCTATACGACTTGTAGCCTTTACTCATAAGCTGGACCAAACATAGGGAACCTATACTGTTGACAATATGACTTATCTTCATATAACTCATACCTTACTTGACAACTTCTAGGGTAAACTCATAACTTTAACAGAACTTGAATCATCCTACACTAACATGGTATGACTTGCTACATATGACTCGTAAGAGTCTTTACGATTTGAGGGATGAGTCGTAAAATGTCCAGAGACCAAGAAAAATATGGGGTATTACAAACTAGTAGTTTTTCTTATGGCTCATGGTGAGCCACTTGTACTTAGATCTAACCTAAGTAACCAAGTCTAAGATTAAGTTAAGGAACCAAACATTCCGTAAAAATAGATACGACTCGTACCCCTTAGTCGTATCCATTCCAGTAAAAAAAATCCATCCCACCAACCAACACTGGTCGGCATATAACTGGACCAAACCATCCATACCCTACCATACGGCTCGTACCCATAAGTCGTATTGGGTCCAGAGATCAAAATTCTAGGAAATTTTCTAAGGTTCAGAAACCAAGGTGTTTTACCCTCCAATACACCGAACCTACCACAAATAGAAAGAAAAATACTCCACCCCCCCCCCCCCCCACACACACATCCTCCTTTGAGTCCTCATTAATGTTTTCTTAGTTCTTGATAGTTATTTTAATTTTCACTAATTACCTCTCTTTTTTTTAATCTGCATTAAATTCTTAACCAAATTTCTCCCGCTACTAAAGGTGACAATAGGACTAGGCCCTTTAAAATAGAAAAAAAATATAATTTTTCCCAATATTGTAGTCTAAAGAAATTCCTAGATATGTTCATGTAGTTTTATAACAACAATTTAAGTTGTAATAAAATAAATTGATAATTTTATACAATTTGCACTAATGATTTTGCTCTCTTTATTTTTGTTTTGAAAAAAAATAAAAGTTAGAAGAAAAAAATTAGAAAAAAGATGAGGATAAAGGTGAAGAGGGGCATGGTGGGGTGGGATTTCAAAAAAAGAAGAAAAAAAGAGTGGGGTTTGGAGGAAAAAGAGAGTGGTTGGGCGTGGAGGGTGGGGGAAGGATTTGTAGAATAAAAGGTATGGTGGGGTGTGAGGAAGAAAAGGGATGGGTTAATGGAGATTTTTTTCTTCCTTTTATATGTATATATATATATATATATATATATATATAGGTGCAGAGGGGTGTGATGGGGTAGGAGTTCAAAAAAAAAGAAAAAAAAGAGCGGGGTTTAGAGGATAAAGGGAGTGGTTGGGGTGGATTAGGCCCTTTAAAATAGAAAAAATATAATTATTCTTAGTATGTCTAAAGAAATTCCGAGATATGTTAATGTAGTTTTATAACACTAATTTAAGTTGTAATAAAATAAATAGATAATTTTATACAATTTGTACTAATGATTTTGCTCTCTTTATTTTGTCTTGAAGAAAACTGAAAATTTGAAGAAAAAAATAAGAAAGAAGATGAGGATAAAGGTGCAGAGGGTTCTCGTGAGGTGGGAGTTCAAAAAAGGAGAAAAAAGGTGCGGCATTTGAAGGAGGAAAAAGAAAGTGTTTGGGGGTGGAGGGTGGGGGAACGATTTATAGAATAAAAAGGATGGTGGAGTGCGAGGAAGAAAACGGACAGGATAGTGAGGATAATTTTTTTTTTTATTTTTTTTAATTCTCTCTCTCCCTATATATATACATATATATCATTGGGCTCCATTGTTATAAAAAATACTGGCTTATGCATATTTGAATTTTTTTCTTTTCATTTAAAATCATGTCAACCATTAGGATGGTATTTAAGGTATAATAAAAATAAATTGATAATTTTATACAATTATGATTTTGCTATCATTATTTTTGTCTTCGAAAAAAAATTAGAAAAAAATATGAAAATAAAGGTGCAAAGGGGTGCGGTAGGTTAGGTGTTTGAAAAAGTAGAAAATAGGTGCGGAATTTGAAGGCAGAAAAGGGAGTGGTTAGGGGTGGAGAGTGGGGGAAGGATTTGCAGAATGAAATAGATGGTGGAGTACGAGGAAGAAAAAGGATGGGATAATACGAATATTTTTTTTCTAACGACTCATGAATTTTTGAAGTTTTACCTTTTCTTTTTATGTCAGGTCAACCTTAAGAGTGGTATTTAAGTTGTAACACAAATAAATTAATAATTTTATACAATTTTCATTGATGATTTTTCTCTCTTTATTTTTGTATTAAGAAAAAAAATAAAAATGAGAAGAAAAAAAGAAATAAGATGAGGATAAACGTGCAAAGAGGTGTGGTAGGGTGAGAGTTCCAAAAAGAAGAAAAACGGTGCATGTTTGAAAGAGGAAAAGGGGAATGGTTGGGGAGGGAGGAGGGCAGGATTTATAGAATAAAAGAGATGGTGGGGGTGCAAGGAAGAAAAGGAATAGTATAGTGGGGATATTTTCTTTTTTTTCCCTGGTTATATATATATATATATATTCAATGAGGTTTATTTTTCTTAAAAAAATACTGACTTATGCATTTTTTATTTTTTTTATTTTCTTTTAATGTCGCTTCTACCTTAAAGGTGGTAATTAAGTTATAATAAAAATAAATTGATAATTTTATACAATTTACATTGATGATTTTGCTCTCTTAATTTTTGTCTTGAAAAAAAATGAAGATTAAAAAGAAAGATGATAAAGATAAAGGTTCAGAGGGGTGTGGTGAGGTGGGAGTTTAACAAATGATAAAAAGTGTACGGGGTTTGAAAGAGGGAAAAGGGAGCGGAGGGTGGGGGAAGGATTTGTAAATTAAAAAGGATGGTGGGGTGAGAGGAAGAAATGGGATGGGATAGTGGGGGTATTTTCTTTTTTTCTTTTTCTCTCTCACATGAACACACATATATATATATGTGTATGTGTATGTACGTATATATGTATGTATATACATATGTATGTACATATGTATGTATTAGTGGGGTCCATTTCTTAAAAAATCAATGACTTGTGCCTTTTTGATTTTTTTTTCCTTTTTAATGGAACGTCAACCTTAAGGGTGGAATTTAATTTACAATAAAAATAAATTGATAATTTTACACAATTTACATTGATGATTTTTCTCTCTTTATTTTTATGTTTGAAAAGAAATGAAAATTCGAAGAAAAAAAATAATAAAGAAGTTGAGGATAAAGGTGCAGAGAGGTAGGGTGGGGTGGGGGTTCGAAAAATAAGAATAAGTGTATGTGTTTTAAAGGAGGAAAAAGGGAGTGGTTGGTGATGGAGGTTACGGGAAGGATTTGCAGGATAAAAGGGATGATGGGGTACAAGGAAGAAAAGCGATGAAATTTCTTAAATGGGGTTCGTTTTTTTTTTTTGAAAAAGACCAACTTATGCATTTTTGAAAAATATCAAAACAATTATAAGGTTGGTATTTAAGTTGTAATAAAGTAAATTTATAATTTTATACAATTTGCATGGATGATTTTGCGCTCTTTAATTTTGTCTTGAAAAAATAAAAATTAAAATAAAAAATAAGAAACAAGATGAGGATAAAGGTGCAGAAGGTGTGGTGGGGTGGGAGTTTGAAAAGGATAAAAAAGGTGTGCGGTTTAAAGTTGGAAAAATGGAGTGGTTGGGGGAGGATGGTGGAAGAAGGACTTGTAGATTAAAAGGGATAGTGGGGTACGAGGAAGAAAAGGGATGGGATAGTGGGGCTATTCTTTTTTTTTCTTTTCTGATATATATATATATATATATATATATGTATATATATGTATATATATATATATATATATGTATATATATATTAATGAGGTTTATTTTTTAAAACTTACAGACTTATGAATTTTTTAATTTGTTTTTCTTTTCTTTTAATGTCACTCCAACCTTCAGGGTGGTATTTAAGTTGTAATAAAAATAACTTTATAATTTTATATGATTTGCATTAGTGATTTTGCTGTCTTTATTTTTGTCTTGAAAAAAATAAAAATTTAAAGAAAAAATAAGAAAGAAGATGAGGACAAAGGTGCAAAGGGGTGTGGTGTGGTGGGAGTTTGAAAAAGGGGAAAAAGGGTGGGGGGTTTGAAGGAGAAAAAAATGAGTAGTTGGAGGTGGAGGGTGGGGGAGGGATTTACTGAATATAAGGGAAAGTGGGGTGCAAAGAAGAAAAGGGACGGGATAGTGGAGGTATATTTTTAAATATATATATATATATATATATATTTATATTTATACATAGGGTCTATTTTTTAAAACATACCAACTTATGCATTTTAGAATTTATTTATTTTCTTTTAATGTCATGTCAACCTTAAGGATGACATTTAAGTTTTAATAAAAATCAATTGATAATTTTATATATGCGGTCTTTATTTTTTTCTTGAAAAAAAAAATAGAAGAAAATATATTAAAGGTGCAGAAGGGAGTGGTGGGGTGGGTGTTCGAAAAAGGAGAAAACGGGTGCAGGGTTTGTAGGAGGAAAAAAGAGTGGTTGGGGGTGGAGGGTGGGGGAAGGATATGTAGATTAAAAGGAATAATGGGGTGTGAGGAACAAAAAGGATAGGATAGTAGGGATATTTTATTATTTTCTTTTTTCCTATTATATATATATATATATGGAGAGAAGAAGAGAAAGAACTAGAAGATCTGGCTAACCTAATATAACCACAGCGACTAGAATAAATAGAAGATGAACCTCTCAAAGACTGATCACTACCCTGGACAAAATGATCATTGAAACTTGACTGCCCTCTATCTTTATTATAAAGTCCTGGCTGAACTTGCCTACTCGACTGGCCCTGAAGTTGATATGACTTACGCGGAGGGTTCCTACCTTGAGAACCACTGCCTCTGAACTATAAGGCACTCGACACCTACTAAAACTAATCTGATACCATGACCTCTTATCGCTTCTCCCCTGGGTCTCACTATGTCTTTCCTCCATAACCTAAGCATGATCAGAATCTTCAGCAAAAGACCCACCCACAATAACCAAACTCTATGTAGACATACGAAGAGGAAGACAGAATCCTAAAACAAAGCAATGAACCCTCTCATACTCAGTAGTTAGAATAGAAGTAGCATTCCTAGACAACTAATGAAATTGAGTCTCATACTCCACAACAGTAATGAAGCCCTTCTCCAACCTTGAGAACTGATCTCTCAGACGATCCGTAAGACTGCAAGGCATATACTTCTCTATGAACATCTCAAAGTATTGACTCTATGGCAATGGGACAGATCCAGTTGGCCTAGAATCAAGATGAAATCTTATTAAATCTTAAGCGACCATGTACAGCTAAAAAGTAGTGCAATCCACACCATGAGTCTCAACAAGGCCCAAATTACATAGAGTATCCTCGCAAGAAATCAAGAATTCATATGTATCTTCGCTCGGTGCACTAGAAAACCCAAACAAAGAGAATATCAAAAATCTACCCAATATCTTCTTCTCCTCATCAGACATAGTAGGTTAGGAACAACCATATCAGGCTGGGAAACAACCAACTAAGCAACTACTAAGTAGGCAACCGTCGACCCAGGATGGACCTTAACTCTGGGAGCCGCAGCTGCCCCTGCCTCATTACCACTCTGATTCATAGACTATGCACCATAATACAATGAACCACAAACCAATCCCAAAAGTTTAACTAAAGAATCCTGAGCGTTAAAGAATAAATAAACACCGGTGGAGCCTGGACTGGTCTCTGGCCCACTGATGGATGGCACGGAAAAGTCTCCATCTTGGGAGCAGGGATAGGGTTTGGTGAAGTATCCCTATACTATCCTCTAGATGGGTACACATACCAAGGCTATCAACAACTTCCAGGTTATCCACAAATAGTGATAAGATCCCTAGGCTTGATCTCGGGACCCTCGTCTGATGTAGTGGTAGCATGTGTCCTAGCCATCTGCGAAAGAGTAAAACCAAAGAAATGCTTTAGAAACCAACTTAGAATCATAGCCCCAAATGAGTGAAAGATATGAAGATCTTCTAAGAATATCCTATATCCTTCCAAAGATAAGAAACAAACGTCATCATTCCGATCTATAGGACTCTACTAGGCACTTTCTCTTGTACCAACAATATTGGTGAAACCTATGCTCTAATACTAATTTGTCATGATCTGATTTACAAGTCATGATCACACCTACATTATCTCGCTAGTAGGTAATCCAAATCATAGCCTAAAACTAAACATAATGGGATAACTTGGTGAAAATGCCTAAAAGTCAAAATTTAACATTTTAAGAATTAAAACAACAATAAAATAACAATAAAATAGCCATAGTAGTCAAATAGATAGATAAAAGATCAATAATTATCCCAAGACCTAGTAATGTCGGTACAGAGCCACTACAAATGAAAAATAAGTATTGAAATTATCAAATACAATTTGTCTTAGAAAATGAAAGACTAAAATGGATAATAGAAGGAGAAAGCTCAACTCCAACTCTAAGAGCTCATCTAATCTCTGATATCAACCTTGCATAACTGTCATGTCAACGACGGTAGCTAATACTCGAATTTGCACCAAAATGGTACAGAACTGTAGAATGGGTATCAAAACCACGGGTACTAAGAAGGAATCATCTATCAACAAACCTAAATTATGATATAAATATGCAAGATACAAGATAAAATAAGCAAAGTCAAAGTAAAAGGGAAAACCTGGAAATATGCTCCAATATTTTTGTGCATAAGTAAATAAATAAATAAGGAAAAGTAACATAAAGATCACACAATTATAAATACTAAATTTTCCTTCGTAAACCAATACCTGTGGAAAAGTAAATAACCTAACGTAGGCCCCCATAAGCTCGAAGGGTACAATCAAAGGAAAAATAAATTACTGAAGATCCATAACTCTATCGAATATCATCTATAACCATCAATACTGTATTATATTATACCCAACTCTCAATGTCGGACATGAATTGTAACTTATATCATCAGCATCATATCATCACCAATAGTATCAACATCGTAACATCAGTTGTTGGACTCGAATTGAAACTCATAGTATTAATATCATCACTAATTGCCAAACATAAATTTAAATTCATAGTGATCAATTTCAAACTAGAATCTATACTCATATAAGTAGACCATATCAATAATCCATGCCAATAACCCATATCCATAATCCATATCAATAAACCACATAAGTAAACTATATCAATAAACCACCAAATTTTACCTAGAATTAGCACCAACTCCCAATTACCAAACTAGCATAATCATTACATATTTAATATCCTCAAGTTCCCTAAAGAATCAACAAGTACATATCATACATAAATAAGTATACATGAGTTAACTAAGTCTTGACAAAAGGTGTGTCGGAGGGGCCCACTTCTAACCCCCAAAATTCATATATAGAAAAATTCTACCCCAAACTAAGCTATGGTATCTAAGTTTATTTAAGATGTTAAATAAGCAATAATTAACCCTAGGATATCAAATCTTTCTAAGCCATAAGCAACTAAGTCAATTCCACCTAAAGTGTGAGTAACTAGGTCAGTTTCACCAAAGTTACGGTTCTAAGATAGTCTAAATAGTCTAAATTAGACTAATCATATATGATTAGTCTATGAGGAAAGTGAATTTTGAGCTCTGATGGTGAATTAGGTGAATTTCAAGCTCTGGTGGTGCTAAATTCAAGCCACCACGCTTTTAGAGATTTTAGAAAAGGATGAAGAATCAAACCAAGAAATTGATGGAAGCTTACCACAAATTTAAAGAAGAAACACGTAAATTAACTACACCAAATCTCCACAATCACCCATAAATGATTCTCTCTAAATTTTTCACTTTTAAGGGTTCAATATCCTTGAGAATGGATGAAAAATTGGGCTAAGTGGGGGCTTTATACCCTTCCCAGGTATAAGGGTGTCGCTTAAGCAAACAACGAGTCGCTTAAGCAAATATCTCTTAATTGACCAAGTGTTGCGTAATCGATACTTGCTGTCTCAATATATGTTGCATAGAAAACATTGTTGTCTCTTAAGAATCTATCATGTATGCGGTCAAAACCCCACTTAAGAGATAATAGTGTCCAATGATAGGTCACTTAAGCAACCTGCTGGTCACGTACGCAATGCACCAACACTAGGTAAGTCGCTACCAATACCTCGGGATTCATTTTGAATATCATATACACAAATGGACTATGCTACCCCATAAAATTCAATCTTACAGACTCAATGGTGCAACCAACATTTCTATCCTAGGTTGTTTAAACAAAAATTGGGTTCCACACACGTGTTATTTTTCTTAAGTCCCAATCAATGGATCATAATGAGTCTGAAAACCTCAAGACCCAAACCAAGGATCCACCTAGTATAAAATCAATGCTTTGGATTTTTTGGAACTGTCAGAATTGGCATAAAGGGTTTTTTGACTAATGTTTTCATCCGATAGCCAATTTGAACCAACGAAGGATTCAAAATAGGAAATGGACTGTAAAAAAATTAACTGCTCGGTAATCAAACTGCAAGTTCCTACAATTCCTAAATGACTTGGGGAAGCTATAGGAAAGATCTTAATGGCAAAAATCAGTGTAAATATAGAAAATACCTAGAGGGTCATTACAACCCACTTCCTTTTTCCTTTAATAGTTGGGCTGATTTTTTTTACTTGCTTATTTATGGCATTTTGATTCAATATTGATTTCACCTTTTAAGAATTTTTAATTTGGATTGATTTTCTAAATATTATTTTCCTTTTATTAAATGATTCACTACAACTCCCTGCCTATAAAAAAGGGTTTTTCTCCTTCATGATTGAGAGGCTCTGAAGACTAGTGCTATCTACATCCCAATAATATTTTTAACTTTTGGTTAATCATATACAAATAATCTTGAACTTTGATCATACTGATATTCCGTAACCACTGAGCTTTGAATGATATTCTCATTTTGAGTGCAACTGATATAATTGTTGTGATTGTTTGATTCTTGATAATTGGTATCCTGGTTTTTATTGTGTCATGGTTTCATGAAACTTTCGATGCTTAAAATAGGAAATTATGCAAGTAGTGACGTATTTTTGTTAGATATGATGTGTTTTTATGTTGGTTTTGTAGGAAAATAGGTTCGACAGTCAATAGAATGTAACAAGGAAGAAAAACGCACAAAATAGTAGTCTTCTGCTTGACAATGAGTCGTTGCGTGACACTATGACTCATCGTCCAAGTTGTCCCTTGAATAGTGAATACTTAGAAAAGAAATAATAAAACTACACTCTGACTTCAACTCGTAGGGTCAGACTATGAGTGTTAGTGAGAGGCATTCTGAGTAAAAAAGGAACAAAAGTCTTCAAGAGTGCATTTTTTATAGCAACGGAAAAGAAGTTGGTGATGAGTCGCAGGGTTAGACAATGACTTATAGTGGCCCTCGTTCTGAGACTATGGAGTCAAAGATTTGAAGATTGAAAATTTAGCTGGATATCCTATGATTCAGGCAATAACTCGTCTAGTGTCCTAATAAGTCGTCACTAGCCACGTTGAGTCTAGGATACAAAGCCAACAACAACGAGTCATCATCAGTCTAGATGACTCATTGTCTAAGGTGTTGTCAATGCAGAAATTTGTTAGCCTATCTTGTTTAGGAAAATTATGATGTTACTATAAATACCCATTTGATGTTTTATTATTAGTTTACGCACTTTATACACTTATTACATAGTTTTGAGTTTTGAGATACAGTTTTGATCTTGGAATTTTGTTCTTGACTATTATGGTTTAATATTAATTTGATATTTTGGTTTTCATTCTTAATTATTTGTGAGATAATTCATATTCTATCAACTTGAATTCTATGTGTGTTCTTACGATCATGATAAACTAAACCCATAAATAGGGTTGTGGGAATTCTATGGGATTAACAAAGTAGAGGGAGCGCAAAGTCTTTCTTGATTGGTGTTCTTGCATGTATTATAATTTTCTTTTGTTTTGATTGCTTTCTTGACTGTTGAAGATGTCACCAACCTTCCTGTATTCGATACTAAATCGAGAGAGAGGTTGAGATTTTAGGAAAGGAAGATCACAAAAGTGATTTGAATATACCAACCTTCATCTTATTAACTTGAGATCGAGAGTAGATAGTTAATCAGGATCTAGGATAAGGGTTAGTACTGCAACACTATGATACTGAGAGGAGATGAGTGAAATTTACTCAAACCAAGGTCGAGAGACCTTTAGGTGATACAAAACTTGTTTGATTCTACATGAAAGACACCGAGATTGTTTGACGAGCATGATAAGTCTATGGAGTTACAAAGTCAGGGGAAACACAATCCTTGTGATTGTCTCATATTGATGAAAAAATAAATTTTCCAAGCATTTTTACTACTACTACTACTACTACTACTGTTCTTACAACCTCCCCATTTACTTACTGCACTTTCAAACTACATCAATACTCTCGTGATAGATTTTTTCCTATTCCCTGTGGGTTAGAACCCAACCTGATTGGTATTTATATTTGAAAGCGACCACATTATACTTTTTTAAAGCTGTAATTTAAGAGACATCAAATTTTTGCACCATTGCCTCAAGGAATAAAATTTGATATTATGAATGTAACAATTCTGTTGCTTAATCTGAAGGGTGTGTTCGTTGGTTTGTTGACTGATGATACAAGTAAACGTATTATAAATTTCATTGAAATTTGTACTTTATATAATCTACTAGGGCTGAGTCAAGAAGATTTGAGACTTAGGTTGTTCCTGTTCTCTCTTATAGGTGAAGCGACATTATGGTTAGGGGAACTACCTCGTCGGTCCATTACCACATGGAATGAGCTATGAAAAAAATTCTTAGATAGGTTTTTCCTGCATTCTATAATGTTGCAGTTGAAGGATGAGATTTATAATTTAGATAATTGCTCAGAGGTACTATACGAGACTTGGTTACGATTTAAGAAAAAACTGATGAATGTTCCCAATCACAAAATTTCAAGGAATAATTTGCTTGTGATATTCTATAGAGTCTTGAATGCAAACACCAAAGTTGTTGTTGATACTATTACTGGTGGGTCTTTTATGAGTCTTTGTTGGGAGCAAGCTGCAAAAATCTTAAACTCGATCACTCAAATCAACTAAGGATGACATACTCGGTAGGTAGATTAGGGGAGCTGACACTTATGCTATTAGTTCTTTCAGTGAGCAAAGAGCCCTAGATAAGATAGTGTCTTAAGTTGTAGCACAACAGAGGAAGGAGATTGGGTTGCTTACCATAAAGTTTGAAACTATGGGGTTTAAAAGGTGAATGCAATGGGCGCATGAGGTATATCTGTTAGACATGATGAGTCTGACTCTGAGTCGAGTTGCATGCTACCATGATTAAGTAGCTTGAGCAGTAGTTTGGACATACATAGTCTATATTTAATCAACATCTGACATGACCTTCCCTGGGGCCTTGTCGTAATGGGTGTCCAAAGTCAGACCAGGACTGGAGACCACCCCCGTTATCCAACCTAACCTCCAGCTGCCTGCCATGAGTTGGCTAAATTCCAAGCATGTAATAAGAAAGTGTAACAACTCTCCTAAAGACTTTGGATAAAATCACAACTATGACCGACCCAACCGAGTCCAACCATCCCATACCAACAATCCAACCATACAAAACAATACCAAAACAAGGGCCATAAATAAGGCCATAACCAAAGATGTTCCAAGACATAATATAATTAATCCCAAAATAAAATAGGAGGAACAACCAACAATCTCATTCAATGATGTTATCCCTTCATTTTATTCCAATTCCAAGGCCGTAACTAAAACCGATCCCGCCCATTCCAACCCATATAAGTACCATAAGAGTAATGAAATTTATTTGGGACATGCCCCCAACCATAGCCCAAACAAATATCCAAAATAAAATCAAAGTATCTAGAAATATCCATAACATGAAATGGAGCCTTCCAAAAGGATGGAAGCTCACCAATTCAGTCCAAATGTTGATCTCAAGTCAATCACTATGTAGGAGGAGTAGAACAGTCGGTTCCTGCATAGCGTAGTTATACAGCTGCCAATAGACGGGGTTAGCGAGAGACTGCTAGCATAATATAAGGGTAAGAATAAAATAATGTCATTTATAAAACAAAGTAAAATCATCCATATGCACAAAACCATACATATATATATAACCATGTTGGGAAAAAGGATCGGGTTTAGAATGCCTTTAAAACCATTACCTGAGCTTCGTAGCATTGTCGTCCTAAAAAACCCATGGGCTATATGGGTTCAGCTCCTCTGCTGAAAGGCCCCCAGTGCATATAGCCGTACGACCATGGAAGAAACCCTTGGGATTACTAGAACATCACATAAATATAGTGTGACATCATGCACACATCACTAAGACCAATCTCATATTGGCAAATATGAGTTTCCAGTTTTGGTCCCCCCAGGACCTCAACCTTCTATGGGTTTGCTGCACATCCCGCCATTACAACCCAATTAAAACCAATTTACACATAACCAAACCATTATCCATTTATTAACAAACGTCATTAATATTTGTATCGTCATACCAATTTTTACTTGAAAGCAGTATCCATAGCCAATCATATATAGGTTTAAGGGGATTTTCAATTGCCCTTCCATATACCACATTAAACCACTTGGGGGATTCCATTGACCCCACAAAAATAACCATTAGCCATTTACCAATCCATGCCATTTAAACCATGTATAATTCCTTTACTATGTTTTAAAACACGCAAGAGTTCTATTAAAGTAGTCAATGCAATGAACATATCTTTATAAATATTTTTTCAAACACTTTAGGGGCATAATATGACCAAAATCAATTCAAATTACCATTTAACCATTCCCATGAAATCCAATAATACAAAGCCACCATTGATGCATATAAAAGTATAATTAAAACCATAAGAAACCATAACCAAATATTTAATATCAAAACCCCCAAATTATATTTGAAAACCAAAATCATACCATCAATAAAATCATGAAAACATTCATAAAAACCATGCCATTAGATAAACTTAACAATGAGGGAAGATAACATGACTTAAAGCAAGATGATTATGGAAATAAATCACCAAGACAATCCCAAAATTGATCCTTTAGTTGAAACCTTATCTTTCCTTGCCCAAAAGCTCTTTAGAGAATTATGGCGTGTTTTAGAAGGGTTTCTAAGTGTTAATAAATGGAATAATAGGGTAAATAACTTCCCAAGTAGGTTAGAAGTTTTTGGGCCTTATTAGCATAAGTGGGGAACTATCCAAAATACCCCCACTTAATTTGCACCATAATCTCATCATAGGGATACGACTGACCCTCACAAGTCGTACCCTCCGATACGAGTGGTACCACTCACTAGTACCTTAGCCTCAACCTTTGGATCAAACACTGTCCAACATACAACTCATCCAACCAAGTCATATCTAAAGCATGCGATCAATATCCTTCATCTATGCTCGTGGCAGATTTAAACCCAAGGAAGATTTTGACAATGTCTACTATATGAGTCTTGGGTACGACTTGTACTCTGACTTACAGCTCACGGTGAGCCACTCATACTCTGATACAACCAAAGTAACCAATTCTAAAATTATGTTAAGGAACCAAACGATCTATAACCACCAATATGACTCATACTCCTAAGTCGTACCTATTTCATTAGCCAAAATCCATCTCACCAACCAACAATGGTTAGCATATGGCTGTACCATACCATCAATAACCTAACATATGGATCTTACCCTTGAGTCGTATTGGGTCCAAAGACCAAGAAGATAATTTTCTACGATTTTTAAATCAAGGTGTTTCAATCTCCCCTACTAGGAACATTCGTCCACGAATGACGGATAAGGTAGAGGTAACCACATACACGAGTTATTTGTATTATGTTATCAAACATATTCCAAATCACTAACATAGTTTGAAAACAAAGAGGCAAAGATATGAATCTTTCCTTTAACAAACTCTGAAAATAAAAATGTGTTGAAGACACATACCTTCCGCAAAAATCCTAGGAGCAGAAAACAAATGTGGATATTTGGACTTCATGTCCTCTTTCACTTCCCATGTAGCTTCTTCTACCTTATGGTTCCACCAAAGAACCTTAAATGAAGCCACATCTTTGGTCCACAATCGATGAACCTGCCTATCCAAGATCTCAATCGGTATTTCTTCATAAGACAAAGAATCAGTGATACCCAATCCTTCTAAAGGAACAACCAAAGAAGGATCACTAATACACTTTATCAACATGGAAACAAGAAAGACCGGATAAACCAAGCTCAAGCTAGAAGGCAAATCCAGCTCATAGTAACATTACCAAGTTTCTGCAAAATCTCGTAAGGACCAACATATCAGGGACTGAGCTTCCCCTTCTTTACAAGCCTCACTATTCCCTCATGGGAAATATGTTGAGGAAAACCTTATCCCTAACTTCAAACTCTAATTCCCTATGCCTAACATCTACATAAGACTTTTGGCGACTTTGGGAAGCCTTAATCCTCTCTCGAATCACCTTTACCTTCTCTATAGCTTGGAAAACCAAGTCGGGACCAAGCATGTCAGCCTTACCAAGCTCAAACCAACCTATAGTAGACCTACACCTCCTCATATACAATGCATTAAAAGGGGCCATACCAATACTAGAATGATAGCTATTCTTGTAAGCAAACTCCACCAAAGGTAGATGCTCAACCCAACTGCCACCATAATTAATCACACAAGCCTGAAGCATACATCTAGTATTTGAATAGTTCTCTCTGCTTTTCCATCCATCTGCTGATGGAAAGCATTACTCAGACTAACCTTAGCCCCCAACTCTCAATGTAAATATTTCCAAAAGTAAGATGTAAACTATATGCCACAATCAGAAATAATCAAAACAGGCACCCTATGTGGCTTCATAATCTCCTGAAGATACAAATTTGCATAATCCTCCACCGAGAAGGTAGTCCTTACTGGCAAGAAGTGCCCAGACTTAGTCATCCTATCCATAATGAACTAAATCAAATCATATTGATTCTAAGATCGATGAATATCGGTAACAAAGTCCATATTTATCACTTCCCACTTACATTCGGGAAAATCAATTTCTTGATTTAACTCTCTTGGCCTCATGTACTCAACTTTAACCTGTTCACACACCATGCACTTGGAAATGAAATTAGTCACATCTCTCTTCATGTAATTTCACCAATAGATCTCCTTGATATCATGATATATCTTAGTCGATCCAGGATGAAAAGCATAGCGCAACTCATTATAACACCCTGAATCTAGTACCCGGAATACTATACGGTAATCATAACCCCGAAGGATCATAAGCTAACCCATGACTGATATCTATACCTGATCACTGCATAATATACTGTATAAATGCAAAAATAAAGGTTGTAAGGCCGTAAGGTTAAAATCTGTAACATAACTAATAAAACATAACCTATGAATGGGATATGAAATACCAAAAACAACTGAAATAAACTCTTTGAACATACTCTAGTCTAAAAAGCCTCTACCTGACAGAATTGTCTGAATAAGGAATTGATGGGACATGTCCCCAACTAACTCCAACTAATAAATTAATTAATGAGATAATAAAGTAATGTCCATGTCCTCAAAGAACGAGGACTCATTGTTAACTCTGACTGCTGAGACTAGAATGCTATTGATGCTCTGGAGCTCGTGCTTCTGAACCTATGGTATAAAACACCATAGTGCAAATGCGTTAGTACGATTGAATGTACTGGATGTATGTGAAGTAGAATGAATGCAAAATAGTTCACATGCATGAACTATACAAACTGACTGCATAACATGAACGTGAGAATACATGCATGACTACATAATAACTATAACTGAGTTTGTGATAATATGATTACTGAGTTTGAGTACTGATAACATGAGATACTGATATCTATATAACTGTAATAACTGATACTGAATGACTATATCTGATAGTCTAGGTTCTGATGGAACTATCTGAGTTTCATACTATTTTGAGTTGACTGTATCTGACAGTCCTGAATTCCATAGAACTATCTGAGTTCTATCACTGAGACTGAGTGACTGTATCTGACAGTCCTAATTCTATACTGAAGCTATGAGAAGTAGTCATCTAACCGACATGCCCCAAATAATGCAATATAGCTGACTTGGGGTCCAATCTGTAACCCCAATTAGAAGGTTTTCAATATCGCGCCACTGGTAAGGACAATCTGTGAGTAACCCTCATATAACAGGTAACTCTCATGAGAATGGTGGGAAACCTCATATAACAGGTTAAGCCACCACATTGATAAGGTTCAAACTACACCTCTCAACGAGAATGTAAGCGATTGTTGTTAATATAAAACTCAACTAGGTTGGGGTCGAATACCATAGGGAATATGGTGTGAACATTAGTCGTTTATGATTTAATCAACTGATAGTTGATGTTTCCTGAAATAGGGGTTTTTAGTTGAACAATTAATTGTTAATCACTTTAATCAGTATTCGTAATCAAGAGTTTATGAAAAACCAGAATTATGTTCACTAGAGATTTTGGTACTTGACAGATGCTACTAGTGGTTCAAGATTCTCACGGTAGGTAGGACAACAAGTTATCTTTATTAAAGTTATGCTTAAATGTATCTCGACCTACTTAAGAATTTAATTACCTATTCTTCTCAGACTTAGGGAATTTATATTCATTACCCTGATTTTACCTCAGGTTAACCAGCCTTGTTACAACGCTAATAATTAAACGGAAGTTTAGTATTTCCAAGTCCCTGTTGATAATTCACTTCCCACTATATTTGATTTCTTTCTGAATCAAATGAAAGTTGGTGTTATCTATCATTTGCAACTAACAGAGAGTAATTAAAACATCAGAATTATCGAGGAGTCCTACCACCTTTCAAATATTGAACACTCAACACCTTATCAAGACCTACCCCTAGATCCCATAATTCAGGTTAAAGGAATATAGTTTCTCATGATGTAATAATCGAAGCAACTAGATGAATTCATGCTTTTAAAGATAAACTTACCATAAGATGAATAATAGCTAGTGAATCTCATATTAGATCACAACAGAAAATCCCAAAATAATGATTAAATTCTCTTCAAAATAATTGCTTTTTTAAGCCAAGAAGTTAGAGAGAGAAAATATCAAAGTATCGTATCTCAAAACTCAAGGTTCGAAACTCTTAAGAAAACCCAAAACAAGGCTTTAAATATTTTACCCTAATTATGGAAACAAAATAAAAAAATTCAGAAATTCTTTGGATTAGGTAACGCTATTTATAATAGCCTATTAGGAGGCTAATGACTTATCACAAATGTCGTCCGCTTCTTCCTTGCTTTGGACACTTGCTTACTAACGCTGATGACAAACGGTGACGCCCTATCATCTCCTTGATGACTTATCACAAATGTCGTCAAGTCTCTACTTCAGTTCTAATGTGCTGCCTTAGGCTGACGGCTTATCAGCTCCCTGAGGACCTATCATAAAATGTCGTCATAGATTTCAACTTAGGCCAATTCTCTGTCTATGGCTGACGATGAAGTTGATAGCTTATCACAGGGATGGAGACTTATCACAAATGTCGCCAGCCATACTTTTCCTCTATTTACTTCAGATTTTAGCTTATTTGCTTCAATTCTTGTTGGTTCTCTAACATATTTTCTTCTCCTGCAAAATCAAACATAAAATAATAAAAAATGATAGAAGTTGCTTAAGACTTTGCAATTATTTTTAGTTAAAAGCCTCAAATGTGTTAGCATTAGCTCACACATCACTCATCTACCCTCATATATTAGGCTATGATGTCTCAACCTACGCTGGGTACGTAGTTCTGGAATGTAAGGATTGCTTCTAAAATCACACCCTCATATAACAGGTGGGTTCATCCTTGGGTTCGCTTGGTGCTAATTTCTACTCCCATCTTAATAGACATTGAACATGATTAACTGAACTGACTGGAGTGAATTAACTGAATTTCCGTGGACTGACGGAATGCTACCGAGAGTACTAAATTTCTGAGATTTTTGAGATTACTGAGTTTGTTGAGTTTTCCTGAGTCACATGACTGACTGAATTTCTATCAACATGGATCGACTTGAGTATCTTGAAAACATGACACTGGCTCTTGGCACACAGTTAATTGTCGGGTATAAGTACCACAGGACTCGATAGCATGAAACTAATAAAGCATGACTTTCTTGAATACATGACCAACATCGACAATCCATAATATAATAAGATGGGGATTTCATGAAGTAGATGTTCTAAAGCACCATAATGGCTAAACATATATCCATAATTCATTGACTAAGACATTTCATCAAACACTTAACATGCATGAACTTGTACATGAGTGGGGATTTCATATTATCATACTAGAATGGCACTTTTCCTTCACATAGGCATTTAATCGAACACATGGGGATCGTGCTTTGATTATACAATCATCAACACATCTAATAATCATGTATACATCAATCAATATGTAAATTTAAGGGTTTATCATGATTATTATGCAAATCACCACATCCTAGGGTCAATCATTGGAATATGTAATTTCAAACATGAATAAAAAAACCACAACATCATGAACACGAATTTCAATTCAAATTAAATCCTGAACATTCATCAATACACAAATCTTGGATTTTGGAAAGAGGTTGTTGATCTTCATGGGTGAAAGGGATACATGAATCAACACATGACATACCTGGGTGGATGATTTCTTTAAGATTGATGGAGGAAAACTTGAATCCTTGACTTGAAATTAAACACCTAGGGTTTCTTGTTCTTGGGGATTGATCTTTGAGAGGAAACCCTAATTTGATGTTGTGAATGAATAATGAACTTATGATCCTTGATCTGATATAATTAGGGGTTAAAACGGGTGGAAAAAGACCCAAATATCCTTTAAAAATGACTTAAAATTCATTAAACGGGACCTGCGATGGTCCGTCGCTGGCTCGACAGTCCGTCATTTCGACCGTCGTACGTGGACCAAAAAAAGACTCACTACCCTATAGAGACGGCTTGGGCGAAGGTGCATCGCAAATTCAATGGTCCATCAACCTGGCCGCCGCACATGGGCGATTCTAATAGCTCTGAGTAAAACATCCATAACTTTTTACTCTGATACCGTATTTGGACGAAATTGGTATCATTGGAAATCTAATTCAATTTCCCATATTATCAAAATTAAAAATCTTAAAAATTCCACATGTATAAAAATGGATTCATATTTCAAAGTAAGTTTATAACATTCTTGGGATGATTTTAAGCTAGGTAGAAGTACGGGGTATTACACTCATACACCTCAGCCAAATTCTATATCGCAACCCAGCGACATTAGGAACACACAACCTTCCTTGGTTCCATAAAGTACCATCACCACTGATCTCAAACACCACTACATTTTTCCAACCAACATGACTCTTGATTTTCACCAAGATAGGATCGATAACTTGTTTCTCCTTAATCTCCATACCAAGAGACGATCGAACCACTTATTGCACTTTCAGACAACCATCCTTGGAGTCCAAGAGGTGAACTCTAAGATTAGCCAAGCATTGAATATCCTTCACCAATTCCCTCTTTCCTTCCTCCACATAAGCTAAACTCACCATGGATAATCTTCTAAGAGCATCAGCAACCATATTAGCCTTACCTAGGTGATAGTGAAGACTTATATCATAATCCTTGAAAAGCTTAAGCAATCCTCTCTGTCTGAGATTAAGCTCTCTCTGAGTGAACACATACTGTAGACTCTTATGATAAAAAATGATATCTACATGAACACCATTCAAATAATATTGCCATATTTTCAAAGAAAACACAACTATCAACAGCTTCAAATCATAAGTAGGATAATTTCTCTCATGTACCTTCAACTGCCTAGAAGCATAGTCAATCACCTTCCCATGTTGCATCAATATACAACCAAGCCCTACTTTATATGTATCATAATAAACCACGAATCTATCATTTCCTTCCGCCAAAGTCAGAATGGGAGCCGAAGTTAACTTATCCTTTAACTTCTCGAAACTCCCTTCACAAGCATCTGACCAAGAAAACTTGACCTTCTTCTAAGTTAACTTAATCAAACGAGCACCTATCAACGAAAATCTTTCCACAAACTACCTATAATACCGGGCTAAACCCAAGAATCTCCAAAAATTGGATGAAGTTGTGGGTCTAGGCCACCTCTTCACCACAACAACCTTTTTTGGATCCACCATGATCCCCTCACTGGAAATAATATGACCCAAGAAAGTTACAGCATTAAACTAAAACTCACACTTAGAGAACTTGGCATATAACTATTATTTCTTTAAGGTCTGCAACACCACATGGAGGTGATTATCATGATCCACCTTTCTCTTTGAATAAACCAAAATATCATCAACGAACACAATAATGTAGAGATCCAAATACTGATGAAAAATCTTGTTCATCGATCCATAAATGCCACCAGAGCATTAGTCAACCCAAATGACATTACCAAAAACTCAAAGTGCCCATACCGAGTACGAGAAGCTATTTTAGGGATGCCCACTTTCCTAATATCTAGCTGATGGTACCCAGATCGAAGATCTATCTTAGAAAAGAACTTGGCACCATGCAACTAGACAAACAAATCATATATCCGTGGAAGAGGATACTTTTTCTTTACCGTCACCTTGTTCAACTGCCTATAGTCAATGCACATCTGAAGGGAACCATCTTTCTTGTGTACAAACAACACCAGTGCACGACAAAGAGATATACTAGGATGAATAAACCCCTTATCTAGAAGATTCTTAAGTTGCTTCTTGAGTTCCCTTAACTTAGTCGGAGCCATTATATACAGAGGAATAGAAATTAGATGAGTGTATAGAATTAGATCAATACCATACTCTATTTCCCTATCTAGAGGAACACCAGGAAGATCATTCAGACAAAACTCTGGAAACTCATTAACCACTGGAATTGACTTAGAAGAAGGACCTTCCAAGTTAGAATCTTTAATCCAGACCAAGTGATAACGACAATCTTTAGATATTAACCTCCGAGATCTAAGATAAGAAATAAATCTCCCCTAGGAGCTAAAGAGTCACCCTCTCATTTTATAACTAGCTCACCAGGAAACCTAAATATGACCCTATGGGTCCAACAATCCAAGGACGCATAACAATAGTGTAACCATTTCATCCCTAGAATAACATCAAAATCTACCTTATCTAGATCAAACAGATCTACCAAGTTTGCCCGCGTAGTGACCTTATTAATCAGACAATCCCTGAGATAATGGCCTACCTTGCCACACTTGAAGCATTTGTCCTTTCCTTCATCTTAATAATCCTAATGAGGATGATGACATTACCTACAAAGAGGCAATGAAAAATTTGACTGACCTCCGCTTTCCTAAGATTGGGCACTCTGCACACGAAAATTATCACCACCATGATGACTTTTGTTGCTCGACTGATAAGGAGCAATAGAAAAAGAGAAAGAACCAAAACTCCCCCACTTATTTTTCTAGAATTTTCTACTATCTCAGAAACCTTGAGACTGAGTACCTCCCTGGCCAGAAAGCGCGTTTCTCTTACCTTGCCTATATCCAAACTCTGTTTGTTTCCTCTTTTCATCCTCTACCTGCTGCATATGAATAGTCAACCTTAAGATGTCCATATCCTTAATCTGCAAGGTAGTCTTGCTCTCCAAAATCAAATACTTATTCAACCCATAAGACAACTTTCTCATCCTATCCCATATGTCAGCCACTAAATCAGGAGCATACCTTGACAATTAGTGAAAACTCAAGACATATTCTTTGACAAACATTCTCCCTTGCTTAAGGTTCACAAACTTTGCCATCTTTTCTTCCATCAACTCTTGGGGGAAAAAATAATCCAGAAAAGCATCAGAGAAGGCATCCCATAATAATGACTTCTCCATATCTCCTCTATCCCTATCTCACTCTTCATACCACTGATATACAACCTCTTTGAGTTGATAAGCTTTAAAGTTTACCCCCTTACATTGGTACCCTGCATCGCCTAAAATATCTTTTCCATTTCATCCAAAAAGCCCCATAGATCCTTCTTCACCCCGACTCTAGAAAAATTAGGAGGCCTTATCTTTATAAATTGGCCAAACCTTGTTGCCTCAGCAAACACAAAACTATAAAGATCTCACTCAGCCTAAGCAGTAATAAATTTAGAAATAGTATGAATAGATTGACAAAATTCGACATTAGTAACCTCGCCTTGAGGAGGACTAGAAGCAACCGGTCGAACTCCATAACTATCAGGTATTAGACCGTGAGATCGAAGATGAACTCTAGAAGTAGGATACACCCCTTAAATATTACCCTCTTATGGGATAGAAAAATTTTCTTGTGTTCCAGATCTATGAGCCATGATCTGAAAGACGAACAAACAAGGATTAAAGAAGATTCCAGGACTGAGACTCCAAGCTTGAGAATAGAATTCCAAAAAAGTAAAACATTCCTAAATTCTTTATAGCCTCTCCTTTATGAGTATGGCATGCTACACAACCCTAAAAGATACACTACTGATATAGATTTGTGGACTCCCTATTGACCATGAACCTAGGTTCTGATACCAAACACATCCCTCCTTGGGGATTTGTGGTAATAGGCATCCCAAGTCCGTCCAGAATTGGAGACCACCCCTGTTACCCAACCCAACCTCCAGTCGCCTGCCTTGAGTTGGAAGAATTTTGAGCATGTAACAAGTTAGTGTAACAGTTCACATAAAGACTCTAGGATAAGATCACAACTGTGACTGACCCAACTAAGTCCAACAATACTATACCAATAATCCAACCATACCAAACCTTAGAAAAATAAGGGCCACAAACCAGGACATAACTAAGGATGTTCAAAGCCATAGTATAATTAATCCCAAAAAGAAATAGGATAGAACAACCAACAATCTCATCTAATGATGTCATCCCTTCAGTTTATTCTAATGTCAAGGCCAACACCAATATCGATCCAGCCCATTCCAACCCATAGAAGTACCATAAAAGGCTCTAACCAAAAATGTAATGAGCACCTCAATACTAGAGCATTTGTGACCCTCATCATCATATACCCAAACCATCACAACCTTACTTTCCGCCTCATGTCATCCACTGAAGCCACTTCCACCATCAAATTCAGTTGGGATATGACCCCAAAAAGCCAAAACCAATATCCAAAATTAAATCAGAGTATCTAGAAATATCCACTGAATGAGATAGAGCCTTTACAAAGGATGGAAGCTCACCACTTCAGTCCACATAAATATCCTAAACAAATAACTATGTAGAAGGAGTTGAACAATCGGTTTCTACATAGCGTGGGTATGCAGCCGCCAATAAATGGGGTGAGCGAGTGACCGCTAGCATGATCTTAGGGTAAGGATAAAATAATGCCATTTATAAAACCAAGTAAAATCAACCATATACATACAATCATACATATATATATATAACCATGCCGGGAAAAGGGATCGGGTTTAGCATGATTTTAAAACTTTTACCTGGGATATGTAGCTATGCCATCATAAACCATCTACGGGCTATATGGGTTCATCTCCCCCAGCTGAAAGGGCCTAGTACATGTATCTGCATGACCAGGGAGAAAACCCTAGGGATGACTAGTATATCCCCTAAATATAGTGTGACATTATGCACACGGTCACCAGACCAACTTCATATCGGCAATTGTGACTTTCTAGTTTGAGTCCTTATGGGACCGCCACCTTTCACGACTTTACTACATAACCTGCCATTACTATCCAATTAAAACCAATTTACAAATATCCAAACCACTATCCATTTATTAACCAAGTCTATTAGTATTGGTATCTTCACATCAATCCTTACTTGAAAGCATTATATATAGCCAACCATATATAGGTTTAAGGGGATTTTAAAGTGCCTTACCATTTACCATATTAAACCACTTGGGGGATTCCATGTACCCCACAAGGATAACCATTATCCATTTACAATTTCAAGCCATTTAAACCATACATAATTCCTTTACAAAGTTTAAAAACATGCAAGAGTTCCATTAAAGTAGTTAATGCAATAGACATATATTTATAAGCATTTTGTCAAACACATTGGGGCCATAATATTACCAAAACCAATTCTAATTACCATTTAACCATTTCTATGAAATCAAATTATCCATAACCACCATTGATGCATATAATATCATAATTAAAACCATGAGAAACCATAACCAATCATTTAATATCAAAACCCCTAAATCATATTTGAAAACACAAATAATACAATCAATGAAATCATAAAAACATTCATAGAAACAATGCCATTAGATAAAATTAACAATGAGAGAAGAGAACATGCCTTAAGTCAAGATGATGATGGAAAGAAAACACCAAGACAAGCACCAAATAGATCCTTTAGTTGAAACCATAGCTTCCCTTTCCCAAAAGCTCTTGACAGAATTATGAAGTTTTTTAGAAGAGTTTCTAACTGTTAATGAATAGAATAATAGAATAAATAACCTCCCAATTAGGTTAGAAGTCGTGGGGACTTATTAGGATAAGTGAGGAAATATCCAGAATACCACCACTTAAGTTGCACTAAAATCCCATTACAGGGATATGACTAACCCTGAAGAGTCGTACCCTCTGATATGTATGGTACCCTCTACTCGTACCCTAGCCTCAACCTTTTGATCAAACACTGTCCAGCATACGACTCATCCAACCAAGTCATATCCAAAGTATAAGCTCCGTACCCTTCATCTGTACTCCTTGAAGATTTGAAACTAAGGAATATTTAAACACTGTCCACCATACGAGTCTTAGGTATGACTCATACCCTAGTTTATGGCTCATCGTAAGCCACTCATACTCATATCTAACCCATGTAACGAAGTTTAATATTAAGTTAAGGAATCAAATGATCCATAAACCCCAATACGACTCGTACCCCTAAGTCATACCCATTTTAGTAACAAAAATCCATCTCACCAACCAACACTGAATAATATATGGCTGGACCATACCATTCTTACCTAAATATATGAATTATTTCCTTGAGTCGTATTGGGTCCAGAGACCAAAATTCTAGAAAATTTTCTATTGTCTAAAAATCAAGGTGTTTCAATATCGATCAAGAACTCTTTTAAGCAATACCATTCAGAATATGATGAATGACACTCACTGCCTAACCTTTACCACTTGGAGTAGTAGATATACTATTGATCTACCTATACCTATAGATGATGAGGTAAGAGATGATATTATTGATGGTTTAATGATGTACTAAAATCTAGGGCTGTAAAAATGGTGACTAATGGTGAGACATTACAAAAATTGATGGGTGTAGAGAAATGAGCAGATACTGATAAAGAAAAGGGTAAAGAGGTTGAACTAATCTTGAATCCTATTACACGACCTTCCCCACCTTTTCCTTAAAGATTGAAATAGAAAAATAAGGAGGGGAAATACAAGAAATTCATATCGATGTTGAAGATATTTTCTGTGAATATCCCTCTTATGGAAGCGTTAGAGTAGATGCCTTCCTATGCAAAGTTCATGAAGGATTTAGTGACTATGAAATAAATAGTGAGTTATAAGCCTGCTGATAATATGAACTAGTGTCATGATATTGCTTCCTGATATTTGGTTGATAAGAAAGAGGGTCCCTAAGTTTTCACTATTCCTTGCATTATTGGGTCCCTAAATTTTAAATGGTCATTATGTAACTTAGAAGCTAGCATTAATCTGATGCCTCTTGTTATGTACAAGAAATTGGGGTCAGGGTCAAATAAAATAACATCTATGAGATTATTGATGGCCGATCAGACTATAAAGAAACTAATTCATATAACATCTGATGTGTTGGTGAAGGTAGTGACTTTCATATTCCCAGCTGATTTTGTAATTCTTGATTTTAAAGTAGATTTTGACGTCCCTATTATCTTGAGAAGACCCTTCCTAGCCACAAGTAGGGAATTGGTTGACATGGATATGGGAAGATAAAATTCTGGCTAAATTATGAACATGTTACTTTCAATATATGTTAGTCGATGCGGAAACCAAAAGATATGTGGGTGGTGTCTGTGGTAGACATTGTATATGAATATGCATTGATTACACCCATTGAGAAGAGACTAAGGGTAAAGGTATAAGCAGTGGTGATCATAAACTCTGATAGCAACGGTAATTATTAGTATGATTATATGGTGAGATCTCTTATTGGCAGAGGTTCTTATTCTTATTTTCCAAAGAAGTTGGATCTTAATTAGAAGAATAGAGCGGCCAAACCAGCTCAACAATCTATTGAGGATCCACCGGTCTTGGAATTGAAGGCCCTCTCTTCTTATTTGCATTAGGCATTCTTGGGGTCAATAATATTTTGTTGGTTATTATTGTTGTAGATTTGTTAGATACATAGGTTGAGGCCTTGATCTCGATAATGCAAAGGTACAAATAAGACACTGGTTTGACTATTGCAGATATTATCGAGATTCTACTTGGGATTTGCACTCATAATATTCTACTTGAACCGGAGTGTATGCCTAGAACTAAGCAATAATATCATCTGACTCCACCTATGCAAGAGGTGGTAAAAAAGGAGATCATTAAGTGTTAGATACATGTGTGATTTACCCTATTTCCAATAGTAAGTGGTTGAGCCCGGTTTAGTTTGTACCAAAAAGAGTGGGATCAATGTGGTCCATAATGAGAAGAACGATTTAGTTCCCATGAGACCAGACATGGGATGGACAGTTTGTATAGATTATAGAAAGATGAATACTTGGACGCAAAATGATCACTTTTCTATGTTATTCATTGACCAAATGTTAGGCCGTCTTGTAGGTAGATGATATTATTATTTTCTTGATGGTTATTTGGGGAATAATCAGATTTATATTTCCCCCTTAGACCAAAAGAAAACTATTTTCACATGATCATATTCAAGAGGATGCCTTTCGGACTATGCAATGCTCCCACCACCTTTTAGTAGTGTATGATGTCTATATTTTCTAATATGGTGAAGGATACTATAGAGGTCTTTATAGATGATTTCATGATTGTGTCTAACTTGCTTAATGGTTGTTTAGATTACATAGCTAATTCACTTCAGAGATGTAAGGATTGCAAACTGGTTTTAAATTGGGAGAAGTGTCTCTTCATGGTTAAAGAAGGCATAGTTTTGTGGCATAAGATTTTGAAGAAAAGGGATAGAGTTTGACAAGGCTAAAATTGAGGCTATTTAAAAATTGCCTCAACCAATTTTTTTGAAAGGTATTCAGAGTTTGTTAGGTTATTTAGGGTTTTATAGATGAATCATCAAGGACTTCTCTAAGATTTTAAATCCATTATGCAAGTTATTAGAGAATAAGGTGAAGTTTTTGTTCGATGATTCTTGTCTCAAGGCCTTTGATTGACTAAAAGAAAGGGTTATTTTTGCTCCTATAATTGTGTCTCTAGATTGTACCCTTCCATTTGAGGTGATGTGTGATACCATTATTGTGGTCCAAGGGGATGTCCTAGGACAAATACATGAGATATACTTCATCCCATTTGTTATGCCAGTAAAACACTCAATCCCACACAAAAAAATTATACGAAAACTGAACAAGAGTTATTTGTGGTGGTGATTTCTTTTGATAAATTCCAGTCCTATTTGATTGGTACCAAAGTCATTGTACATACTAATCATACAACTCTGAAGTATCTAATAGTGATTAAGGATTCAAATCCTAGATTGATTCAATCAGTACTATTGCTGCAAGAGTTTGACTTTGAGGTTAAGGACCGAAAGGACACTGAGAATCAGGTTGTAGGCCATATATCCCTCTAAGAAGAGGAGCCAATTCTTAAATTAGGGTATGATCTTAATATTAATGATACTTTTCTAGATGTGTTACAAGACTTAATCCCCTAGTTTGCTAATTTTTCCAATTTTTTGGCAAGTGAACTTGTCCGAAAAAAACATGTCATTTTCGCTAAGAAAATAATTTATGCATGAGTTACGAAACTTTTTTGGGGATGAGACTTACTTGTTTCGTGTATGTGCGGATGGTGTGATTTTGTGGTGTATTCCTAAATTTTAGATGATGAGCATTCTAGAAGCCTTTCATTAGTCTCCAGTTGGGGGTCGCCATGGTGGTACTCGCACAGCCACAAGATTCTGCAATTTGGTTACTATTAGACAATGATTTATAAAGATGCACATGACTATGATTAGGGCTTTGACCAATTCCATTGCTAAGGAAATATCTCATCGAAGCATGATCTCCCCTTGAGAGCTATTCTTGAGCTTGAGTTGTTTAATGTAAGGGGAATTGATTTTAGGGGTCCATTTGTGAGTTTTTGTGGCATGAGGTACATTTTGGTGGAAGCTATCTATGTGTCTATGTGTGTGAAAGTAGTTGTGCTTCCTAATAATAAGGGTCACAGTATCATAATATTTTTTAAGAACATTTTCTCTTGGTTTGGTACTCCATGTGCTATTATTAGGGATGGTAGATCCCATTTATGTGATCGTCAATTCAAGGACTTATTTGAGAAATATGGTGCGAAATATAAGGTGAAAACACCTTACCATTCGCAGACAAGTGGAAAGGTAGAGGTCCCTAATCGAGATATCAAGTCTATTTTGGCGAAGACTGTGAATGCCAACCAGACTAATTGGTCAAGAAATCTAGATGATGTACTTTGGTCATACGAACATCTTACAAATCTCCTATAGGTTCCTCACCTTATCATCTTGTGCACCGCAAGGCATTCCACTTGTCGGTTGAACTTGACAATAAGGCACTGTAGGCATTAAAGAAGATTAACTTTTAGTAGAGTGATGTCGCATACTTGAGAATGGATAAGGTGAATGATTTACATTTATTCCACCTTCGTTCTTAGTAAAGTTCCTCCTTGTATAAGGAGAATATGATGTATTACCATGATAAGAAGATTGATGAAAAGGTATTCCATTCTGGTGATATGGTCTTATTGTATAATTCAGGACTTCGCTTGTCTCTTGGCAAGTTGAAGTCTAGGTGGTCTGTACCATTCACCGTGGCTAGAGAATTTCCACATGGTGAAATTAAGCTAAAGCGAAATAGTGATGCCCTATTCAAGGAAAATGGGCACCATGTCAAGCATTACATAAGAAGCATTGAGGAATTTAAAGTATGTTAGGATGTTAGACTTTGTGAAGTCTGAGTAGCTAAGGAAGCTTACTCGTGCCATGATATTAAATTAGGATATGCATGGGAGGCAACCTATGGGCTTGTTGGTGAAGTCTGAGTACCCAACATAGCCACGTCGTGCCGCGACATTAAATCAAGTGCTGCATAGGAGGAAACCATGGTTTGTAATTAATTTAGTTATGAGGTAATATGTATGATAAATTGTAGGGATGAAATATTTCAAAAATCTCATAAAAAATCTGGTGCCTAGGTTATAACAAGGGACCCTATGATCCATAGGGTCACTCTTTGACTCGTAACGCTCGTAAGGAAGATTCAAAGATAATGGAACCAGGTAAGTGGTCTCTAGAGTCCTTACGACTCTCAGAATGAGTCGTTGTCTGTGACTATGACTCATCACCTTGAGTCATAAGGACTGGTGATCTAGGTAAGTCTTCAGTCTAAATAGTTAGAGACAACGACTCATAACCACAGACTATGATTCATTTCCCGAGTTGTGGTTAAACAAAAAAGTGTGGACCTTATTTGCTGACCCGACCTGAATCATGCGTAATAAAAGGGAAATTAAAACCCCAAATGATTCCTTTTCCTTTTATGAACGTGCATAACTCCCTCACCTTCCATAGCCATTTCTCTCATTACAATTATACTTCCCATCTCCTTTAATCAGCCAATTTAAATTTGTAACTACTCCTAGAGAAATCAATTTTTTCATCTCCTCAAGAACAAGGTTAACTGAAGTAAAGCATCCAAGCATTTTCTATAATTCAAAGTAAGTATTCTAAACTTATGTTCTAAATATTGGTCATGTAATGTTACGTAATTATTCCTTTTAATGTCTATATCAAAATTTTCCTAGGGCTTAGACTAATTGCTAAGATTCAGGAGAAACCATGACATTCATATGTAAATGGAGTAGAAATAAAGTGGGGAATTATTTAATGTGTGGATTATGTGTAAGAAAAGAGCTAAAGGGGATGTCTGAGTACCTTTAGGAAACATGATTGAATGTTGAGTATCCATCACATTTTATTTTAACAGTCGTGATGAGCCACATTATGACTCGTAGGCTAACCTAATAAGTTATTCGGTGACTCGTAACAACTATTTGTTAACGATAAAAGTTGTCCAGTCACCCTACTACTCACCTCATGATTCTTTATCTCACCATACGACTCATAGTATGACTCATAGTGACTAGATAAACATGGAACTTGAAAAGTTATTTTCTGGTCAGTCGATGAGTCACTCCAAGTTTTCGAGTGACTCACTAACTCATTAGGTGGACTCGTAAGTTCAACAGTACCTCCATCCTATAGGACATCCCACCATACGACTGTCATAACAACTTATAGACACCCTACAACTGATATAACGATGTGTACCCTATGGCAATGAGTCGTAGCCTGACTTTTAGAGTGCCCAACCAGTGTTAAAAATTTTCAATTTTTCTTTGTTTTCCTTACTTCTTCTAGTATTAAATAATCATGTTCATTACTCAATTACAATGGAACCAAATAACGACACCATAAAGGGGCTAAGAAACCCCCAAGAAGCAAGCTTATCCCACCCATCAACATAGGTATGATCCAACTAATGACAAATCTAGTGGTTCCGTGGAAGAATATCCTATATCAAAAGTAATAGAAATAAAGATTCTACCTCTAAGACAGACGGTTATGACTCAGATGAAGAATCCAAGAATTACCACTACACTCCTTTTTCTAGTCTGCAGAGATAGAGGGGCCTTGAGGGGGATGAAAATGTCTTCAAAAGCGCAGAAAATGATGTATTTAACAGTGAAGAAGGAAGTGAAGTGTCTGAGTTGGTTTCTAAGGATGTTAAGGGTAGTGAGGAAGGATAATTGAGTCATAGTACATCAACGGAGATTCCCCCTCCGCCACAAGTACAGGCCCCATTATAGCTCGAGCCATCTCCCGTGCCTATTTTCAATCGATGGGGTACCCAGGGATGAATAATCTATTTGATAGGGATAGTGCGATTTTCCCAAGCACAGGGAAGTCAAAAGGAGGGTTCTATTTCAAATCCAAATTTTTTATTGGAGGCATGTCTGAGATGCTTGATTTTGAGGCTCGGTTCAAGAAGTACCATTCTAAGTGGATGACTAAAGCCTCAGAGATATATAGCCTGACCCTTGTCCAATAAATGTATATTGTATACCAGATAGAGTTGAGGCGAATATATCCATAAGGTTTAAATAGAGGGAGGTGATCTATTTCACTCTCTCATGATTAGAGGTGTTAGGGTTAAAATTTCACCGCAAAACATTTCCCAATTCTTATACGGGGCAGAGTATGATCTTCCTACCGACACTTTTGAGATTGACCACAGGTTTGAAGAAATGAAAGAGGTGAAGACTAAGCATATTGGGACGGAATATAAGTACATGCATTTCAAGTGGATTGAAAGTATTAATGTTATTGTGCAAGAGGATATGCCATGGTTTGTGGGTCCATCCACACAGATCACTAAGGACAATTTGATATTTGTTGCTAAGGCCTGGTGTACACTGTTTTGGCATCAATTGATCCTGACCATGGGAGATAACATTTTGAACCTCAACAGGGCTGCTTTGCTGGCTAGTATCATGGAGGGCTATGAGATCGATATATCCAAGATCATTGCATTGGAGATTCATAACATGCTATCAGTACTGATACTAACCTTTTCTTCCCATGTTTGCTAACGCAGATATGCTTGGATGAACTGGTGCATGTGCTCTCAAATATTGATCATTTTTAATGGTCTACCGGGCCACTATCTTGGGTTTGATTCGGGATCAAGCCAAACCTAATTCTATGGCCAAGGTAGGAGCATTACTTTTACAGACAGTTTTTCCGACCAGCCTGACATGGACATCGACACTTCAAGTTTTGCCAACCTCATAGACACCTCATATAAGATTGAATGATTTGAACTGAAGGCTTCCACTTATGCAGCAAGGTCGATTGATTCTAGGGCACAATAATCCTTGACTCTTCCTTTCTCGAGACCATGTATTTCTCGTCCACCTTAAGGTAGATATTGTTTTAGTCTTGTAGGAGTTTTTCACTGGTCTGCTGAAGCATTTAGGCACCCTCGAGCGGAAGGTGACAAATATCGAAGAGGGGTGAAACCTTGGGTAAATAAGACAATTTAGAGTGAGATGTGTGGAATGTAGACCTAATTTAACAGTGTTAAGAAACACATTAATTATAAGCTAGTGGGATTTCAAGTCCTAGATTTGGTAGGCATCCATAAAGAGTAGGCTGTGTTATGAGCTGCCATAGAGGACATGGACATATGGACATTCCCAGTTTTTTTTATTATTGCAAAGATACCAATTGAGGATGTGCTAAATATTTAGGGAAAGAAAGGTAAAAAGAGGTTCAGAAGAGGAAGGTGGTGAGAGAGTTAGTAAGAGAAGAAAGAGAAAATGGGAGAGAAATGAGATATGGGTAGCTCGAGTAGTGTAACTACTTGATTAATGAGTCATGATGGAACCTAATTTATCCCACCAATAGGTAAGCCAAACTTTAGCCCAGAGCTATAAAAATAGTCTATCTTGGTGGAAAATGGCTTAAAATCCTGAAATCAACACTTAAAAAGTTAAATCAGTAATAAAATAGTCATAATAGTCTAACAGATATGTGAAAGAGAAACAACCATCCCAAAACTTAGTAATTCCAGTATAAGAACTACTATAACTAAACTACAAGTACTAAATAGTCAAATACAATCTATCTAGAAAATGAAAGACAATACATAGATACATAAAAAGAAAAAAGGTAACTCCGACTCTAAGAACTCATCCAATCTTTAAAATCACTTAGAACGATCGTTAAATTAGCGGCGACAACTAGTACTTGGAACTGCACCAAAAATGTACAAAAGTGTAGTATGAGTACTAAAACCATGGGTACTAAGTAGGCATCATTGGCCGAATAAGCTAAATCATACTATAAATATGATAAGATGCAAGATAAACTAAACAAAGTCAAAAAAAAGGGGCAAACATGGAAATAAGCTACAAAATTGATGTACATGGATAAGTAAATACGAAAATTAAAGTAAATATCAGACCATTATAACTACAAAATTATCCCCCATAAGCGAATAAGTGAGGAAAACTAAATAACCCAATATAGGTCGCCATAAAACTAGAGGGTACAATCATGGAAAGTAAATAACCCAATGACAATACAGTGCCAATTACCATACCATAACCAAGAATCCATCCAAACCATATCACATCATAAATAACTCCCGAAATGCCAGACTTGAATTGAAACTCAATAGTGTTTTCATCATTACCATCATTTGGTAGACTTGAACCGGTACTCATGTTACCATCAAATGTCGGATTAGAACAAAAACTCATATATGTATAATTATCATCAACAATTGTCAGATTTGAACCGGAATTCATAGATCATTGGACCATATCAATAGATTATGTAAATAAACAATAATCATAAGCCATATCACTAAAACAAAACAATTATCCATTAGAACTTACCCAGGATTAGCACCAACACTCAACTACCGGACTAGCCTAATCAATAAGCATCTAATCTCTTCAAAGTCCTAAAATAGCATTAATAAAGGTAAATTATGCATAATTAACTCTACAAGGCTAACACCAGTCTTGGCGTAAGATGGGCCGGAGGGGCCCACTTATATTCCCCTAACATTTATTTTAGGCAAATTCTAACCTCGACTAGGCTAAGATATCTAAATTCCCTTCTTAATGTTAAATAATCCCTAATAAGACTAAGATAGCAATTTATTTCAAAACATTTGCGACTGAGTCAATTTTGCCTAAATACCATTCCAAGATAGCCTAACAGTCCAGCTAATCCAAATATTTTTAGTCATACCTCTAACACCTAAATACCACCCCATATCTAGTATAATAATAATCATACTATGAAATAGCTAAATCTATGAAGAGGGTAAGCCTAGCTAACCTGGACGCTAAAGAAAAGCTCAAGAATCCGTTAAATAATCAATTTTCCCTTTGAGAAGCTTCCGCAAGGTGCCACGCTATCAAAATCACAATTTACTTATTAACATGAGAAAATGATACCCATATTGAACTATTGTGCTTTAGGTCCTAAATAACATAAAAATCCCATGCGGAGGCCAATTTGTGGAATCGCACTTTCAAACCAACACAAACCCTCTATATTCTCAAGGAACATTTACCATAAAAATGGGTGAATTCCAAACTCTAATGGTGGTACAATCAAGCCACCAAGATTCTAGGAATTTTAGAAAAAAGATGGAGGAATTAGCCATTAAATTAATGGAATCTTACGATAAATTCGATGAATAAATGCACAAATTAACTATACCAAAGATCCACAATCATCCACAAATGTTTCTCCCACATTTTTACACAATTTAGGGTTTTACTCTCTTGAGAATAGGTTAAAAGCAGGAAGAAATTGGGCAAAAGCAGAATTTATAAGTACTAGGTTCCGCTAAAGCAACCTCTTTAGCGGTCATCACTAAAGTGCCTGGGTGACACAAAAGTTGTACCCATCCCTAAGAGCCACACTGCTAAAGAGGACCATGGGCTGTTTTAGCGCAAGCTGCTGAACGCCCATGTTCAGATAAAGTATAACATATTGTATGAGCAAGGTCTGCTAAAGAAAACAATGGGACGCTAAAGCACCTAAATGGCCGCTTTAGCGGTCACACCTGATAACATACTCCTGTTGGAAACTTGGAATTTTTTTGAGTCTCCTCCAACCCGTCGAGATTCATCCGAAATCCCTTATGCACAAATGATATATGCTACCCTATCAAATTTAGCATTTCAGACTTAATGGAATTATAGAAATTTCCATCTAAGGTTGTTTCAATGAAAAGTGGGTCCTCCACCCACTTTCCATATTTCTTGACTTCTAATCAATAGCTCAAAATGAGTCAGGGTGGCTCGGGACCCAAACCAAGGGTCCACCTAGCCTGAAATCGATGTTCCTGAGTTGTTGGAATAATCAGAATTGGAATACGAGGTCATTTGACTGAAGTTTTTGCCTAGTAGCTAATTTGAACAAACAAAGGTTTCAAAATAGGGAATTGGCTGTAAAACCTAAAAGAATTGCCTGGTAACAAAACTATCAAGTCCATCAAGTCACAAGTGACTTGGGATAGCTACAAAAATCTCTAAATAATGAAAATGAGCATAAATACCGAAAATAACCTGGAGGGTCATAACAATATCGACTACAAAAAAGAACTGTTGATCACAAAATCAAAAGATTAGAACTTACCTAAACCTCAAACAAGTGAGGATACTGGGTCTTTATCTCTCTCTTAATCTCCCAAGTAGTCACATCTACTGGGTGGTGCCTCTGCTGAACCTTAACTACTGGAATCTCTCTATCCCACAGCCACTTGACTTCACTAGCCAAAATGAGCACATGCTCTTTTACAAAGGTCAATCGCTCATCCAACAGAACTGAGTCCCATCTAAGCACATAGGACAGGTTTGGAATGTACCGCCGCAACATAGAAACATAGAAATTTAGATGTACTGCAACAAAATATAAAGGATAGGCTAACGCATAGGGTACCTCACCAACTTTACAAAGAATCTCAAAGGGTCAAACATATCTAGGGATGAGCTTGCCTTTCCTCCCAAACCTCATCATACCCTTCATGGGTGATACATGGAGGAATACCCGATTACCAACTCCAAATCTCAAGGTGTGATCTACATAAGACTTCTGACTACTCTTAGATGCCCTCAACCTATCCTAAATTACCATGACTCTATCCATTGACTTCTAAATCAAGTCAATACCACGGGGTCTAATATCGGAAGTCTTATACCATCGAATCAGAGAATGACATCTTCTAACATACAAAGCCTCAAAAGGCGCCATCTCAATAATCAAATGATAACTATTATTTTACACGAACTCTGCCAAGGCTAAGTGTTTCTCCCACTAACCTCCAAAATCCATGCCACAGGGTCGGAGCATATCCTTGATAACCTGAATAATATGCTCCGACTGTATGTCGATCTGGGGATGGAAGGTTATACTAAGATCCACCTGAGTTCCTAACTTTTCCTGAAAAGCTCCCTAAAAGCTAAAAGTGAACACTGAACCCCAGTATGAAATGATAGATCTAGGTACACCATGTAGATGGACTATCATAGTAACATAGATATAAGCCAACCTCTCGTCTTGGAGGACATCTGAATAGAAATGAAATATGCTGACTAGGTCAACCGATCTGCAATAACCCAATTACCATCAGAATCACGGGAAGTACGAGCCAAATCGATAACAATGTATAACCCAATTACCATCAGAATCACGGGAAGTACGAGCCAAATCGATAACAATGTCCATGGAAATCCACTCCTACTTCCACTCGAGAATGGACATTTTTTTAATCAATACACCAGGGCTATACTGCTCGACTTTAATCTACTAACAACATAGTCAATAAGCTACAAAGTTTACCACATTTATCTTCATACTACTCCACCAATTATGTGGCCTTAAATCTTTACACATCTTGGTTGTAACTAGGTGTATAGAATATCTGGAGTTGTAAGACTCACGCAAGATCAAATGAATTGAGTCATCACCCCTCGGAACACAAATATGGCTATCAAATATCAAAACACCATTAGAATCTATGTTTTCCCTCACGTACTCACCACTCAATACCTGATCACGGATGATGTAAAGCCTCTTATCCTCAAACTAACGACTCCAAATTTTCTTAAATAGCAAAGTCCTCGCCTTAATACTAGAAAGAATCCTCGTAGGGTTTGAAATATTAAGTCGCACCATTAAGTTGGATAAGGACTGAATGTCCCATGCCAATATCCCTTACAAAATTGAAAGACAAGCCAAACTACCCATACCTATTGCCTTCCGAGTTAAGGTATCTACTACCACATTCGCATTGCTCGGATGATACAAGATAGAGATATAAAAATCCTTAAGCTACCCCATCCATATACACTGCTTAGAATTAAGCCCTTTCGGAGTCATAAAACACTGAAGACTATGATGATCTATGAAGATCTCATAATGCACACCATAAAGATAATGCCTCCAAATCTTAAGAGTGAAAACTATTGCTACTAACTCTACACCATAAATAGGGTAGTTGCGCTAGTGCACCTTTAGCTGCCTCGATGCATAAGAAATAATACGACCCTGCTGCATAAAAAATAACCCAAACCAACACAGAAAGAATCATAATAGATGGTGAATCCCTCACCCTCAATAGGAAGATCTAACATAGGAGCTGAAGTGAGAAATCCCATGAGCTTTCTAAAGCTCAACACACACTCTTCAGACCATCGAAAAGGAACCTCCTTCCCAGTCAATCTGGTCATCAGTGCTATAATATCAGCAAAACACTCAATGAATCATCTATAATAATCAGCCAAACCAGTGAAGCTACAAACCTCAGTTAGAGAAGTAGGTCTCTCCCAATCGTGAATAGCCTCAATCAATCGTAGGGACTACCATAATCCCATCCTTAGATACCAAATGTCGAAGGAATATCACTAACTCAAGCCAAAACTCACACTTAGAGAACTTAGGAAAAACATATGATTTTTCAAAGTCTGCAGCATAATCCTTAAATGTTGCATATGTTTCTCTCTACTTCTTAAGTTTACAAGGTTGTCGTTAATGAACACAATCATAAATGAAACCAAATAAGGCCTGAACACATGGGTCATCAAATACATAAACACGTTTGGGGTGTTATTTAATCCAAAAGTCATCACAAAAAACTCATAATGACCATAACAGGTCCAAAAAGCTATGTTTGGGATATCATCATACCAAATACTTAATTGATGGTAATCGAACCTCAAATCAATTTTAGATAACATTATTGCGCCTTGATGTTGGTCAAACAAATCATTAATGCGAGGTATAGGATATCAATTCTTCACTGTCACCTTATTAAGCTCCCTGTAATCAATACGCATACAAATAAAACCATTTTTTATCTTCACAAACAACACAAAAGATCCACAAAGAGTCATACTCGGTCTAATAAAACCCTTACCAAGAAGATTCTGAAGCCAAGAATTTATCTTCTTAAGATAAGCAGGAACCATGTTGTAAGGTGCCGTAGAAATAGGTTGGTTTCCCAGCTCAAGATCAATAACAACTCAATACCATGCTCAGGAGTAAGACTAGGTTGATCGGTAGGTAAAGCACCAGGAAACTCATGAACTAGAGGAATAGTGTCAAGTGACGGACTCTTCATGCTAACATTAAAAATATAAGTGAAAAAACCTAGAAATAAGCCTCCTAGAAAAAATATAATAAATAATACCTCTTGGCTTACGTCTAACCCTTTCCTTCCATATGATCTGGGATACGTCGGACATAAAAATGGTAACAATCTTGTTAAAAAGATCTAGGACCGCATAATAGTAGGATAATTAGTCCATGACCAGAGTTACATCAGCATGAGTAGCAAGTTATCAAACAGTCACAACTCATGATCTGAAAATCTGATCCACTACTAATGAATCACCGACATACGAAGATACACATAATGACATGGATAATAAATCCCAAGATAACTCTAATCGGAGCATAATAAGAAGACACGTAAGAATAAGTGGAACCCATATAAAAAGAGAAAAAACCGACTAACAAAACAAAAAGATCATACATGTAATAATAGCATGCAAAGACTTAGCCTTGGGTCTACCAAGTAATGCATACAACTGACCACAATCTCTACCTAACTAGGCTCCAAATTAATCTCATGTACTACCTGCCTGATAATTACACACCCCAAACTTTGGGACATATTGTATGGGAACCTCGAGCACACATGTACTGGAGGTAGCCCCATAACCTAATCTAATCATCAACAATCATCCACACTGGTCAAATAAATTTCGACCATAAAATAATAATAGAAAAAGTAGAAGTCTAATAGCTAATGCTAGACAAAATCTACCATTTTATTTATAAAAATAGTGTAGCCAATATGCCCAAGTCCACAGTTATCCACAAAACCTATAAACAACCGAATTAAAGATATGTCGAGATATGCCCCCGACAATAGCCAAGTACAACTCTGAACATATGAGAGAAAGTCTTCTGGAGAATGGAAGATCACCACTTCAAGATCAATGATGAATCCGCTCAAACAACTATTCACTACATAGAAGAAGAAGAAGAAGATGCTTTGATGCCTATGTCGCGTGGGGACATAGCGTCCAGAGACGTTAAGAGGTTGGAGTGATAGCATGTAACTCAAGGATAAGGATAAAATAACATCACGATTCCATACAAGTCAACATATCATAATCAATAATATTCATACACTTATCCTTTCACATAGGTATTTCACATGTAAGTCAAGAGGCCAAAAGTTAACAATAATTCATTACCCTCATTCATTCATAAAGTATAAAGAGAAGGACTCCCACAATCCATACTTAGGTTCATACCATTCTTATTAGGCATAATTCTTTAGTCACCTTCTTAAACAGATACTCATACAAATAAACATATACAACATGTTCATATTGTGCCAAAAAAGAACAAGGTTTAGCATGCATTCTCAATTATTCATCCATCAGACATGGAGTGAAGAACTTTTAATCTTCCTCTTTACCAATTTTTACAACCTTGAACTTCTTTTTTACCATAGTCAAGGGGACCGAAATTCCAAACGGACTCAACTAAGTCAACCAATTTAACCAATTTGATTGATTCATTAGGCAAGGGACTCATACCACAAGCCATCTCGTTGGACTAGGGACTCAAACCACTAGTCATATTACCGAACTAGGAACTCAAACCACTAGCCATCTCATCGAACTAGGGACTCAAACCACTAGTCATTTAATTAGACAAGGTATGCTAACCTCAAGAGATCTCTTTAGGTGAGGGACTCGAAGCACATCGTCCATCTAGGGACTCGAAGCACTAGCCTTTTCATCGTGCAAGGGACTTGAATTACAAGCCATTTAATCAGGCGAGGGACTCAAACCACAAGACATTTCGTTGGACAAGGAACTCAAATCACTAGTCATTTCATTACCATTATTAATTGACATTGAACTCTTGACCATTAGTTTATGTATGTTCATTTATATATATTATATCACATTCGAAGACTTTGTCTCACTTAGACAGTTCAACACTATACATGACCACATGGTCCCAATGGGAAACTTCATTGCTCAACCATCTCAATTGTCTATTTCCTTTATTTAATTCTTTATAAAATTCAATTTTTGGTCCTCAAGACCCACACAAGCCATTCATATGTCATTAGCAACATTATATCACATTTTCACCACACTTGGTTCCATACACCACTAAAGTTCAAGTTTAGGGAATTGAACCCCTCTTCTTAGCCATCAAACAAACATAGTCATAGCTTAATAAATTACATGGCCAACAACATGAATACAACATCAATCATCTACCCTTCATACTTATAGGTCCATCACATCATTTAAAGCTATAGGCTAATTTATTACATGATCAACAAGGTTCATAACAACCATTTTAAAGCATTAATAGTCATGATAACTCAATACATAGTAAAAAACATTTTTTCAGGTATTCACATTCATTTAAACATTATCATGACTCATTCATTTCCACTAGGCCAATTCAATAAATAAAAATTTGACCTTCACAAAAGTATTTAACCATTGATCTTTGAAATAGGCCACATGATTTGAATCGAAAAATAATTAATTTCATTTATTTTCACCAAGACCCACATAAAGGTTTACAATTCATTAGCAAGCTTTCACCACATTCTCATCTCCTTTTGGCTCTACACACATAAGAAGTTCATTTTTATGTTTAGGCCTTAGCCCTTTATTAGACCTTATCCCAACAATATCATCAATTACAAAATACATGACTCATAATATCCTTTTACAATATCACTCATCAACCATTTATACTCCTTAGTCTATTTCTCTAGCTCTACACATCACCAATATTTTATTAGACAACTCACTTAGGTATTTTCACAAACACTTTGTGTGTGTAACTTCAACAAGTCTATTTTCATAGTAGATATCATCAACATTAGGGTTAATCAATACCCTCATATTAAAAAACACACAACAAGAACTCACATATACAATCTACCATCAATAACATGTATCAATACAAGTATAAGAAAAAAACATTATTATTCATTGATAGGCAACAAAACCCTTTCTATTTGATTCAAAACCATCATGTACACTTACTAATCCAAGTATGAAATACATGGGTTTAGAGTTATTTAAATAGGGGAAGAGATACATGCGTTAAGAAAGATGACACAACAACAATCTTGACTCTTTCTTGCCGCTAGATGAGCTCCCTCCAAACCCTAGCCTCCAATCTTGGCTCAATAACCTTTTTTCAGTATTTGGAGTGTTTAAGTCTTGTAAATGAAGACTTAGGAGGCTACCATGAATTTTATAGTCCAAGGACCTAGGGTTTTAGGAAATAGAATGACAAAAATATCCTTAATAAAAGTCTAAAAAGTCCACCTATGTTGTGGTATGACTCACCCATACGGTTCACTTAGCAATCATGACCTATGGTACTAGTGGTACCCTAACTCATAACCTAGGCTTCTCCTAGGTCAACCACACTGGTTAGGGTATGAATATACACCCTTGAGACGTATCTAAAGGGTACGAATCATGACCTAACACATATAGATCACCCATAACCTAAATATTCCACTAGGTTTGAGGCCTCTCTCTTCACGATTAAGTCACCAACAACTCATATGCATTGGCTATGATTGAGGGAAGGTCAAGTCGTATTGAAACCATTATAATATCTTAGTATTCTGTTGAGGATATGAGAGGTGAGGATAAAAAGGGTACGAATCATGACCAAGGGTACGACTCAAGCCCTTCAACCATACCCATCCCAGAGACTCCAAAAGTTGTTGTTCTTACAAGGATTCAAGTGTAGATGCTTCAATTTTCACCCACTTGGACCATGTTTCCTAGAATAAGGGGAGAGCCAATCATAATCACAAGTTAACATATCAACTTGCATCAAGAAACCCTTACACAAGTTATAAACAATGCACAACATTGATACAACATAACACATATCATGATCATCACCAATCAAAAAAAAAAAATTTAAAGGCCACATTCTTGGATGCTTCTTTCTCCATCACTCAGGATCATTCGTCGGTGAGTAATGGTCAAGACAAGATCATTCTCAATTTGACATATTACCACTCATAAAAAAAAATCTTCACACAATTGAGTACAAGGCACACTACAAGGGAATAATTAAATGTATATCATCATCATTATCAATCAACCACTTTGTTTCATTATCCTTGGGACTCCATCCCACCACTTATCAAAAACTCCTAATCAATTTAAAGCTTAAGGGCTTGATACCTTTGCCTACTAAAGATATAAAGAAGCTCAAACATTTGGGTACTCGAATCCCTTGTGTAACAAAGAAATGAATCAGTTGTAAGCACCAAAAATTTCATGGATCATCTATCAAAGACATAAACCAGTTAGGAAAAACAACACACACCTCAAGCATGAGTTTCCAGAATGGAACATACTTGTGGATACTTGGACTCCATGTCCTCTTCTGCCTCCCACGTAGCTTTCTCAGACCATTGGTTCCTCCATAGGACCTTCACCGAAGCCACTTATAGTGTTCCCAACCGGTGAACTTTCCTATTTAAGATCCTTACCAGGACCTCTTCACAACTCAAGAACCCCAAAACATCAATGTCCTCTAAGGGAATGACCAATAGGGAATCACCTACACATCTTCACACATAAGGACATGGACAATTAGGGGAAATGGAGTTCTACTTAGAAGGAATTTCCATCTTTTAGGAAATATTGCCAACCCCTTTTGAGACCACCTAAGGACCAATATATATGGGTATAAGCTTTCCTTTTTCACTGAATTGCATCACTCTCTTTATGGGAGACACCTCCAAGACTACCCAATAACCGACTCGCCACCTGTTTGCATAGGACTTCAGGCAGCTTCAAGAAATTTTCAACTTCACATGAATTACCTTTGCCTATATCAAGGCTTGGTAAACTAAAATGATATCATGAAACTTACCCCTACTAACTTTATATTGTCAAATGGGAGGATGACATTGCCTACCATATGATGCCGAAATGGAACCCTATAGTCTCCCCCACATAGGGACTTCTACACCTTTCTATTTCATGACATCACCATACTTCCCGAGCCACTACCCATCACAAGAAGGGTAATGGAGGAACTAAAACACAAGAAATACTCATGCCTCTCATGGAAATACCCCAGCAGAGATACGACACCATAGGTATGGTGTGCTTATAGTAACCATCTAGGTCACAAAAAAGATTCATCCCGACACAACATACCGAAGGAGGAGTCCTTAGGTACTAACACAAAAAGGCACACCACTGCATACCTTATGGGGAATCAACCATGATCCCTTTACTAGAGATAGATAACATAAATAGGAAAAGCTATGACTTCTAACCACAACTCATCCACAAAGAACTTGGCGTACTAACAATGATTCCTAAAAGTTTACAACACGGCATGAGGTGATCTACATGAACCACCTCTCTCTTAGAATACACTTAACATTTCATCAATTACGACAAAGACAAATATATCCAAGAATAGTGGAAGATCTTCTTCATTAAGGCCATGAATGTCACCAAGGCATTGGTCAAACCAAAGGACATGACAAAACCTCTTTTAACCTTAGGAACGGGTTCTAGAGGGGACCCCTCCGAGTTAGGATCTTTAACTAAGACCAAGTGATACAAACACCCCATTGAAATCACTCTTTTAGGACTTGAGGCAAGAAAAGGGATCTTTCCTTGGGCACTTTAAGGAACAAGGAACCATTTTTCCATACAATGACTGGCTCACTAGGAAAATTCAACATGACCCTATGGACCTAACAATCAAAGGAAGCATAGCAGTAGTGCAACCAATCTATTCCCAAAATGAAATCAAAATCGAACATGTATAACTCTATCAAATCAACAAGAGTATGTATACCACCAACAAATATCAAACATCCCCTATAGACCCTTCTAACAATCACAGGGTCTCCCACCAGGATAGAAAAAGAAAAAGGAACTGGTAGACTCTCGGGACCACAATCAAGATCCATAGCCACATATAGGGTCACATAAGAAAAATAGACCTTAGATCTAGCAAACAATACACATCACAGGAGAAAAGTCTCAACATACCCACATCAGCAATAGAAGATACCTCATACTCCAGAGGGATATCAAGAGCATTGAGATAGTCCCAACCAACATCAGAGCTAGAAGCAGAACCTATGGACGCAAGAGCTAGAGAAGTGTAATCGACATCCTTTATTTTTCCCAAGAGGCAACCACTATAGGACACTCCCATTGCATGTGGCTTAATTGACCACATTTGAAACACCTATCATTCTCTTTCTCACACCAACCATAATGTGTTTAATTTCTAAACCAATAATGAGGGTAGGTAAATATGAATTAGGCTCCATCGGCCTTATATTGGGCATCTTGTTCCCTATAAGCATCACTAGTCTTAAGACGCCTGATAACGCTCAAGCTACAGCTCTCGTAAGAGTGTAAGCGGTCGTTGTCAAATATAGAACCCAACTGGGTTAGGTGTCGAATCCCACAGGGAATACTTGGTCACTAAGTATGCAATGATTAGTAGACTGTTGATCAAAAATTCTACGAAAAAAGGGGGATTTAATTATAGCGTGAATTAAGAGTATCAAAGTAACAAAGAAAAATGGAATGTTTAGTAGGTTTTAATCAATGAGAATTGTAAGTTAGGGTTATGTCCACCTTATGAGTTTTACGTATCTATTGGGTATGAGTTATGCGGAATTCAGACATGCATGCACTTATAGAGATTCGTATTCTATGGTAAATCCTAGTGTCTTTCGACCATCAAGGATTATATCACTTTAACTCTTTCGAGCTTAAAGCGTATACTAATGGTACAAATTCTCCAAGAGGTTAATCCAGTTACGGAACTAACTTTTAAACAGGGATTGGTACGAATTCTCCAGGAGGTTAATCCAGTTACGGCACTAACATTTAAACAGGGGTTGGTAGCCCTATTTCCTTGTCGTTCTCTCTTTTCCAGACATGTAACTTTTCTTTCGAACAAGTTAATGCTATACTGGTGTATTCTATATGTTTGCAACCACAAGAATTCAATTAAGATAAAGAGAGTAATGATATAAGCAGCATACGTATCAAGAATTCACAAACTCATAGAAATAGATAGTGTCTCATAAGGCTTCCATAACCCTAACAGAGAAGTTTAGCTACTCATAATTGTGAAGGAAAACCATTAGGATATCATCATACCAAAGCAATAACAATATCACGATAAGGAAGTATTGGCATCACTTGTGGCGTGAATTCCTTGCTAGTAGCGTTTCTCTTGTCGTGAAAATTAAAAGTCGAATAGATGAAGAATAATGTCAACAACGAATTTAAGAATAGAAGAGAGTAAGAATGAATTGAAAGAGAATGAGTGAGAATAATAAAAAGCTTGCTGAAAAATTCAGCAAATAGGGTTTTTATAACATCCTTGTCCTAGTCCTACTGAAATAGGGTTTTTATCCTTGTCCTAGTCCTACTGGGTTACTGCATACTTGTCCTAATCCTCCTAAGTTACTGCTGATCCCCCAAGTCTTTAGAAATGCTATTTTTACCCGGGACAAGTTCTCCATGCATCACTTTCAGTCCACAAGCTTCCCGAAGCTGCCTTCCTTCTTACGTGAAGTTTCCTTTGGCGTCCAACAGTCCATAAAATGCTGAAATCTTCAGAATTTATTCCTGAAAACTTGCTAATCACATTGGTTATCTCACTTACAGGAAAAAGGACTAAAAGTGCAGGAATTATATACTTTGTCCTTTAAAACTTAGCTAAAATATGGGTAAATTAAGGTGCTTTAGGCGTGTAAATACGCCTAACATTAACGCCCCACACTTAAAGCTTTGTTCGTCCTCGGACAATATATCATGTCCATATAAACATCTACTTAGGGTTTCACAGTAACAACACAAAATATTCATCAAGACAGGCACATCAATTATTAACAAAGAGTAGTTTTCTAATCACTTATAGAAACCATTCAACCTCTAACATAGACTCGTGATGATGGTTAATTCGTATTCAAAAGTTAAGGCACAAAGAATCATACAAGACTGCCCAAAACTCATCAACCATGTGTGTCTCACAATATATCACCCATAATTACTCACAAGTATTTCATTTTTCAAAACATGGGTATAAGATTATCCTTGCTCTCACTCTCACAAAGAATTCATATGTTGCAACTGATGACCATAGGCTTGCCCTTAGTGTAATGCTCTACTAATATCAGAATGTTAAGCTTAGGATCAAATAGGTATTTACAGGTTGTAATGTAGGCTAAGGGACGGGTAGGACTATTTTGGCTAGAAATAGTGACTAAGTTCCCTAAGCGCTTTAATATATCACATTATGCCATTTACAATTTCTTTCAAACGACCTTTCTACTTTCTTTTAATCTACCACCCCTTCTCACCTCTTTTGTTATTCAATTTTAAATAGAATCAACTTTGTATTTTTCTTTTTCATTTCATTTTCATTTTTTTTATAACACACCTCTATAATATCCATTCTTTTTCATAACAAATTCAAGTACCAATTCACTTTAAGGCATCACTCTCACCCAATTTCCTTTTATTTTGTCACATGACTTTACAATTTAAAGCGCTTAGGAATTTGGATCAAATTATGGTCTTAAAAAAATGGATTAGGCTACATATGAGGCTGTCAAAGAAAATGGCTTAAAGGCTCAAAAGGGTTGACTAGGATAATGTCCACGGGTAGGTAAAAAGAAGGTAAACAATCACAGGCTGCCAAAGAAATGCCTAAATCATCTCCTAAACTCACACTCTTTATTTCGCTTTACACACACACCAGGCAAGTTCTAGCATCAGTCACAACACAGAATATACTATAACCTCACACACACAAGGCACATGGTCAACTTTATTGGAAGCAGTATAGACTCTTGACCCAACAGATGAATGAATTAAACCACACACTTATCACACAGTGAGTCACACTTAGAGCCTAAACGTCTCAATAGTAATGATTTTGGCACAAACTCTCGTCATAATACCATGCCGCCTATCAGAACAATTTCATGCAAAATCTAAAAAAATCTAAAATTAAACTAACTAATTACGACTAATTAAAACAAACAAGAACTAGAATAAATATAGGCAAAAAAGTACAAGACAACAGACATATACCCGCACCCCACACTTAGACGGGACACACTGCCCTCGGTGGAAATAAATAAGGAAAACCTGATTAGTCGAGCTCCTCTTCTATGTTTGGGGTCATGCCCCCTGCGTCGGAATTATCATTAGAGTCGTCATCATCAGGTTTCTTCCCCTTTTCTGACCTTTCTTGCCATTTCTGTGAGGTGGAAACTTTTTCTTTTCCTTGTCGTCCTTTTGGGGCCATTCTACCTGAGATTAAAAATAGAGTCATATTAGCTTCATCTCGGAAGATTCAATCAAAAAACAAACAGTAGTGGCACCACCCCACACTTAATTTGTTGGCACAGACTAATTAAGTGAGTGATGTCGATTAGTCAGATTTCATCGACATACATTTAGGCTATATGTTCCAACAACATGTTTAGCACAGTCATACGTTCATGTCATCTTAACTATCCTTTCCAATTCTATTTCATGTATTCTTGTCTATACTTTCATGCTTGGATGAATGCACTTTTTGAACCAAACTACCACATAAGTATCGTACCACAAATAGAAACAAGTTATTGCATAGGAATAATCACACCATCTTATGCTTGTGGTCAATCATAATCGGTATCTCGATGAACGAGTCATTCAAACATTCAAGCTTTCAACTTACAAGATTATGTATTAACTTCACAATTTCGACTTCATAAAAATATGACAGTGTATAACAATCAAATACAAGTCGGAAAAAAGTTAAGAACACCCACACGTATTCTTTCACTCAACTAGATGTATCATAACACACCAACCACATTCTAATCACCAACACCACTTCAAGATCTAACAAATCATTATAGGCGTAGTATTGTAATAACTACGGAATATAAAAGTACTTACTTGGTGATGGCCTCGAAAGATGATCTTGCAAGGTTAGAAGAGCAAAGAGAAAAATTTTGAGAGATTTAGAGAGTAAAGGGGGCGCCTAGGTTGAGAAAATAAGTGTGTTTTGTTCTAATATTGAAGTTTTATTTATAGGACAAGGCTTGGGTCGGGTTTGACCCATTTAAAATCGGATTAGGAGACCAAAAAGTAAGCATAGGCGGCGCCTAATGCTTTGCCTATGCTTAGCATAGGTGGTTCCTTTTGTAAAGCCTAGTTGAGAATAGGCGGCACCTATGTTATGGCATTGTTAGGCATAGGCGGCGCCTATGCTATGGCATTGTAGATTCAGAGAGCAAAGGCAATGGAATGGGCGGCTCCTATGCTATGACATTGTTGGGCATAGGCGGCGCCTATGCTATGGCATTGTAGATTCAGAGAGCTTAGGCCATAGCATAGGCCTTACCTTGTTCGTGGCCTAGATTTACATAGGCCTTGCCTTGTTCGTTGCCTAGATTTGCATAGGCCATGCCTAACCAATAGCCTTTGTTTTTCATTCCAAACTTACCACCTTCAACATTACACAATTCCAAATTAAAATTTGGGCTAGATCTCCTCCTTTATACGTCTTACACCTACATTTACTCAAAAATCCCAAAAACAATTAGAACGATGGGTTTCCTCCCACCAAGTGCCTTAGTTTTGGTCGTGGCTCGACTCTTCTTTTTGGATTTTTATTTAACAAAAACAAACTCTTAGTAAAAAAAATGATTAAAAACGATGGGTTGCCTCCCATGTAGCGCTTGATTTATTGTCGCGGCACGACATAGTTACCTCGATTACTTATACTTCGTCGAGATAGGTGGTGGCTCTTTTTCTGAATGGATTGAGACGACACTGATGCTTACTTGTAGGCATCCAATCTTCTTCGATATGACTCTTGTGCATACATATCCCAGGAGGGATACCAATTATATCATCAATAGTCCAACCCATAGCTCTCTTGTACCTCTTCAGAGCAGAGATGAGAGCCTCTATGTGTTGTTCACCTAAATCAGCCGCAACACTCACCGGAAATGTATTTCCACTTCCCAAGAACGCATACCTTAGGTGACGGGGGAGCTCTTTCAATTCTAGCACTGGTGGCTCTTCAATGGAAGTCTTCGCTGATGGTGAAGGTCAATTCCTAAGATCAAGGTCCAGCTTCTTAGTAGCATGAGAATAGGACTTTATTCCTGTTAGAGCACAAACAGTTTCTTCATATTCTTCAACATCCTCATGCTCAAAATTCAACAGCAAAGCAGACAATGGCTCAACAGTAAGATGCTTCTCTATAGATAATTCTTTCTCATCCTCATAGTAAACATCAGCTACAGAGAACACATCCATATCTCTAGGCTTCTTCATCGATTTACATACATCAAAATGGACTACTTCGTCATTCAGCCGAAATAAAAGCTCATTAGCTCTTAAATCAATCAACACACTTCCAGTTGCGAGGAAAGGACGCCCCAAGATTATGGGAACTTCAGAATCTACCTCACAATCCAAAATAACAAAGTTTGCAGGAAAGATGAAGGTGGAAACCTTCACCAACACTTCATATAAGATACCAACAGGCCGTTTTACCGACCTATCTGCCATCACGAGCCGTATATTGGTTGGTGTAGGATCGCCCAACCCCAACTTTCTGTAAATGGATATCGGCATCAAATTAATGCTAACCCCCAGATCGCACAATACCTTAGCAAAATCCAACGATCCAATCGTGCAAGGAATAGTGAAAGCACCAAGATCTGCCTTCTTCTGTACTAAAGACCTCGTGGCAATTGCACTGCAATGATGAACATTATCTGCCAGCTCATACCTTACTGCCCACTTCTTTTTCAAAAGGTCCTTCATGAATTTAGCATACCCAGGCATCTATTCCAGTGCCTCCACTAACGGAACATTAATAGTCAGTTGCTTCAACATGGTCATGAATTTACTGAACCTGGTGTCATCATCTTTCTTCTTCAGTCTCTAAGGAAAAGGTGGTGGTGGAAGGGGAATCGTTTTCTCCACCACTTCTTCTTTATCTTGCTTCTGATTATCAACCTTTACAGGAGTGTCATCAGCCTTCTTCTTCAGTCTCTGAGGAAAAGGTGGTGGTGGAAGAGGAATCGTTTTCTCCACCACTTTCTTTTTATGTTTCTTCCGATTATCACTCTTTTCAGGCTGGTGACGTCTATGTTTAACATAATGAGCACTCACTTTAGCTTCTACGGCATCTTCAAACTCTTTTTCATCAGCATTCTCTGCTATATCATCAACCACCTGCTTGCCTTTGGATGGATTTTCCAACACTTTACCACTCCGGGTAGTAATATCCATACATGATCCGTCATTCCTTGGGTTTTGCACAGTGTCACTGGGTAGCGTGCCAGCCTTTCTTTGGTTGAATGTCGCTGATAATTGACTCAATTGTTGCTCCAACTATTTTATTGCAGTAGAATGCGAGTCAACCAATTGATTTATTGATGACAAATCATTCTTTACCTCAGTAACGCCCATGTTGGTTGCCTCCACCCCTTTCAACAGCTTACCCAACATATCTTCCATGGACATCTTCCCAGAGCCAGACGCCTTTGCCTCACGATTTCCAGGAGGAACATACAAACCACTCCTGTCAGTCTTATTCTTCCAACCACCTTGATCGCGGTCCTTGTATCCAGATTTATCATAATAGTTCTGACCTTGGTTTCCTTGGGCATTGCCTCGAAAACCCCCCTGATTATTCAAGTAGTTTGCTTCTTCCTCATAGTCGGATTCATCTCTTCCCTGTGATACAACGGCCTTAACCTTTTCGGTCTTCCCTGATAATAAGTATTTGGTAAGAAGATCCATCTACGTTTTCATGTGAGTCATATCTTGGTCACATTCCTCTTGTCTACGCCTCTGCTCTGCAATCATACCAATAGATATGGTAGGGCTTGCTACCTCAGAATCCCTGGTATTCCAAGCTCTACTTTGCTTTGTCATACGATCTAGCATATCACTTGCCTCAAGAAAAGTAAGGTCCATGAATGACCCACCTGCAGCATTATCAACCACTGGCTTTGTCACCGAGTTCAAAGACCTATATAATATTTCCATCAAGTGGATATTCGTCATCTGATGGTTTGGGCACCGCATAATCTTCTTCTTGAACCTCTCCCATGTTTTGTGGAGAGCTTCACTTGGAAGCTGTCGAAAATTGCTAATATCATCCCGTAGTTGGGCTCTCTTGGATGGCGGAAAGAATCTTTCTAGGAAAGCATTTTTCATTTGCCTCCAATTAGTAATAGAATCAGGAGTTAGCCCGTTCAGCCATAGAGTTGCCTCCCCAGACAGAGACAATGGAAATAAGCGCAGCCGAATTGTATTCTGCCCAACTCCTGGATTGTCAAACGACTTGCATGTTGAAATAAAATTGACCAGATGCATATTCGGATCATCTCCTGCAAGTCCACCAAATAAACCTTTGAGCTGCAATAGCTGAATCATGGTTCTAGTGATATTGAACTTGGCTCCAGGTGCCAAGGGCGGAGGAATAATAGCCCCTGTGGCACCAGCTCCATCAAGATCGTCATCATCATCATCAAAAGAAGACTGCACAGCTCGGCGTTCAGGTCTCATTCTAGCTTGACGATCTCTCCTGTTCACAGGTGCTGCCACCTCATCTGCATGCCGTGGATTAAGTAACTCATCATCACCCAGGTCCTCATCATCAGGATTTGTTTCCCGACCTGGGTTATCAATATTCTATTGATGCACTTGAGCAGCTGCCAACGCAGCTAATCTAGCCTGATCCTGTTGAGCAGCCCTTCTTTCAATGTCACGTTGTGCATCCATTCTGCCAATAAGTTGTGGTTCAGGATTTATGGGTAATAATGGTTGACCAGAACTACGAGTATTTGGCATGCACTCAACAGAACCTGAATAAAATAAAAACAACAACTAAAAGTAAAATTCGAGAATCTTTGACCAAAGGGTCTAGTAACTATCACAATATTAGTTGACAACCGTACTCCCCGGCAACGGCGCCAAAATTTGATAACGCTCAAACTACAGCTCTCGTAAGAGTGTAAGCGGTCGTTGTCAAATATAGAACCCAGCTGGGTTGGGTGTCGAATCCCACAGGGAATACTTGGTCACTAAGTATGCAACGATTAGTAGACTGTTGATCGAAAATTCTATGAAAAAGGGGGGATTTAATTGTAGCGTGAATTAAGAGTATCAAAGTAACAAAGAAAAATGGAATGTTTAGTAGGTTTTAATCAATGAGAATTGTAAGTTAGGGTTATGTCCACCTTATGAGTTTTACGTATCTATTGGCTATGAGTTATGCGGAATTCAGACATGCATGCGCTTATAGAGATTCGTATTCTATGGTAAATCCTAGTGTCTTTCAACCATCAAGGATTATATCACTTTAACTCTTTCGAGCTTAAAGCGTATACTAATGGTATAAATTCTCCAAGAGGTTAATCCAGTTACGGCACTAACTTTTAAATAGGGGTTGGTAGCCCTATTTCCTTGTCATTCTCTCTTTTCCAGACATGTAACTTTTCTTTCGAACAAGTTAATGCTATACTGGCGTATTCTATATGTTTTCAACCACAAGAATTCAATTAAGATGAAGAGAGTAATGATATAAGCAGCATACGTATCAAGAATTCACAAACTCATAGCAATAGATAGTGTCTCATAAGGCTTCCATAACCCTAACAGAGAAGTTTAGCTACTCATAATTGTGAAGGAAAACCACGAGGATATCATCATACCAAAGCAATAACAATATCACGATAAGGAAGTATTGGCGTCACTTGTGGCGTGAATTCCATGCTAGTAGCGTTTCTCTTGTCGTGAAAATTAAAAGTCGAATAGATGAAGAATAATTTCAACAACGAATTTAAGAATAGAAGAGAGTAAGAATGAATTGAAAGAGAATGAGTGAGAATAATAAAAAGCTTGCTGGAAAATTCAGCAAATAGGGTTTTTATAACATCCTTGTCCTAGTCCTACTGAAATAGGGTTTTTATCCTTGTCCTAGTCCTACTGGGTTACTGCATACTTGTCCTAATCCTACTAAGTTACTGTTGATCCCCCAAGTCTTTAGAAATGATGTTTTTGCCCGGGACAAGTTCTCCATGCATCACTTTCAGTCCACAAGCTTCCAGAAGTCGCCTTCCTTCTTACGTGAAGTTTCCTTTGGCGTCCAACAGTCCATAAAATGCTGAAATCTTCATCATTTATTCCTGAAAACTTGCTAATCACGTTGGTTAGCTCACTTACAGGAAAAAGGACTAAAAGTGCAGGAATTATATACTTTGTCCTTTAAAACTTAGCTAAAATATGGGTAAATTAAGGTGCTTTAGGCGTGTAAATACGCCTAACATCAACGCCCATCTTTTAATGGATTTGGGTAGGGAGAGATAGTTGTGGAGTAAAAACTAGGACCCACCCAATACTTCCTCCTAGACTACTTTCCACCAATCTGAGCCAACTGCATAAAAGGGCGATAGAACCCAGCATTTTGAGGCAACTGAGAAGAAGTGACACCCCTCACAATAGGTCTAGTGGGAACAGGTGGAACCTTATGAGTACAGTTAGATATTATGACACTTGACTGGGTGTGGATCCCCAAAGAAGGACAAGTTTCGTCCATATTTACCCTAGTAGGGATAAAAGAGAATTCTTGAAAGTCAAATCTTCTTGGAAACATGATCTAAAAGATGATCATGTAAAAATCAGAGCAATCTAAGATGGTAAACTCTATATAGCTTGAGATTGAAACACTAGAAAGGAAAACATTCCTAAATGCCTCATAGACTCTCTCTTATAAGTGTGGCATGATTCACGTCCACAAAAGGGTTTAATACCCTAATTATTTCTTAAGCCTAAATTTGTCTTTTGAGTGGATATCTATGACTTCCAAAGTTATTGATGTTTAAACCATATTTTATTTATCCAATTTAATCTTTTTTCCATGTAGAGAATTGAATAATCTTTCCATATATACCAATTTCATCAAAATCCGACATCGGATGAGTGAGTTATGGCCGTTTTACTAAACGGTATCGGATCATCCAAGTTTGACGGTCGACCTGGTGGACCGTCAGGTCCCTGGTGGACCGTCAAGTGCCCCATCAAGCCGATGCAGTGACTCCTTTTTTAGTCCATTATGCGACGGCCAAGTTGGTGGACCATTAAAAAGTTGACGGACCATCAAGGGGTCCGTCAGGTCTAGACAAAATATCTCATTTCTGGCCCTCGAGTAACGGAAAACTTGGTGGACCATTAGTTTTCTGATGGACCATCACTTCAACCGTCATGTCAAGGAAGAACGTTCCAATTTTGGCATTCGAGTGACGGACGACTTGGTGGACCGTCAGTCCCTCTGACGGATTGTCAGGTCGACCGTCACAGGCCTCAATCAGCGAATTTCAGCTTTTTTAAAAAGGGCATTTTAGTCATTTCTTCCCCATGTGGTCTTATATATATATATATCAAATTGGAGAAGAGCAACTCATTTTATTTCTCCTTTCACTTCCAATCTTCCAAGAATCTCCTAGAAACTAGGGTTTCTACAAGATCCAAAATCCAAATACTCTTCCAAGAAATTCAAAAAAACTTCCATGACTTTGTCCAAGTTGTTCAAGAACTAAGTTTCTCAAGTCAAAGGCATCAAGAATCTTGGCCTAAAAGTGTGATAAGAGTTCCAAACAAGTTTCCACACCTTCAAATCAAAATCCAAGGTATGTGGGGTTTGAACAAGAACACTCTTTTCATTCTTGTGCCTAAAGATTTACTTTCTATTATTGATTTACATGATTTTGCAAGTGGATTTACACCCAAGTTTCTCTATGTATGATTTATGATACTTGAGTTGAATAATCTTGATATTTATGGTTATTTCACCATCATGCTTCTTAAATTAAGTATTTATTCCCTGAGATTATATTGTCATTATATATTGATGATTTCTAAGTGATTTATGATAAGTGTCAAGATTTGTGTTTTTCTATGAGAAATTTGACTATTGAATATATATATATATCAATATTTGAATTGAAAGTTAAGAATGAGTTTGATGATGTTTCCTTGAAGTTTTGGCATTTGAAATGATATGATAAGCAAATGTACTTGACGTTGAGAATCATTGTTTGAATTTGAGTTGAGTTAGGAATCCACAGTCATATATGATTTATCGATGAGATATATTATTGTTTTGGTCATCATGATAGACCCATGAGTTGATTTTGATTGAGGTGGATTTCCTAACGCGTTCTGAGCTGAGTATGGGAGGAGTATTTTGCACCGAGCAGGAAATTTGGTATTTCCCCAGAACTACATGCCACCGTAGGATTGATATTGATATTTATGGGCCAAAGGCTGAGTCTGAGATTGTGATGATGAGATTGATGTTGTACTCCCTAGCAAGAGTACGACACCCCTGCCAATATGGGGTTCTCTCCTTAGGAGGGTAAAACATTGGACTTCATGCGGCTCACATGGTGTAGTTACATCGGTTATATGAAACTCCCACGTCCATAATGATCTAAGTACCATGTGTTACCGAGTCACTATAAGTCATGAGTCAAAGAGTTTGAGTTGAGTTAAATGATTTATGTGATTTATGAAGCATATGTTATTACTTATGACCTTCCAAAATGATGTTTTAGATAATTCAAGCGAAGAGAGTTATTATTGTCAGCATGCATGATTTTCTTATTCATTTATGATATTATTTAAAATGTCGCATCCACCCTCACATACTCAGTACATTCCCAAGTACTGACTCTCATACTCTTATATACTCTATATTTCCTTATGATATAGGTTCAGGTGCTCAGTATCAGCAGTGACAGTGATCTTTGAGTACCTTCATCTATATTTATGTGGTTGGTGAGTCCTCATGGTTTGAGGACCTGTGTCTCTAATTTTGTCTGGTTAATAGATGGTTATTTACTTTCAGTTCAGTACGAGTCAGTTTGGTATCTGTCCTAATGGCTCCTCAGTCCAATGTAGTAGAGGATTTGTCAGACTAGTGTACCAGCGTGTACAGAGATTTTAGTATTTTATTTGTACAGGGAAGTATTACTTTATGTTTCAGTATGTTCATGACATGGTTATTCCTCTTTATCTTAGCATGATTTGTGCTATAATGAGTTCTGAAAGTGATGACAAACTTAAAGGGTTAGCTTGAGGCCACGTGTGGCCTTGAGTACCATGTGACGTCTCAGGATAGGTTCTTTGGGAGTTACAAGCTGGTATCAGAGCCTAAGGTTCAAGGAGTCCTAGGGAGTCTGACAAGCCGCATTACGTAGAGTCTTGATCATCGTTGTGTAGCACGCCACATCTATGAGCTAGAGGCTATGGGACATTTTAGGAAAAGTTATTTCTTTCTTTCAAGAGTCTATCGTGCCTATAACTGTTTCTCTCTGCTGTTAATTCGTTCCCACTTATGACAGAAAATGCATCCTTGTAGAGCTCGCAGAAACAACGAACGACCTCAACCCGTTGATCCTTTAGGTGAGACGGTGTCCCATGCCAAATTTTGGGTAGTTTTTTAAGCGCTAGCCTAGGCGATCACCGCTAATGCTCAAGCCAACACCCAGGCTACTGTTCCTCCTCCGTAAAGGAATAATTCTGCTGTAGCCTGGGTTTGTGACATTATGCGAATGAATCCACCTGAGTTCTTTAGGTCGAAAGTAGGTGAAGACTCGCAAATGTATTTTGATGAAGTAGAAAGATCACTCAGATTATGCACGTGACTGAGGAGGAGAGTGTTGAATTAGCTTCCTATCGAATGAAAGATGTTGCTTATGATTGGGTGGAGATGTGGAGGAAGAGTACAGGGGAGAATTATACTCCTATTACTTGGAAATTATTCCAAGATGCCTTCTTAGACAGATTATTTCCCCCGGAGTTGAGGGAAGCAAAATTAGAAGAATTTATGAACTTGAGACAGGGCCCCATGACAGTTAAGGAGTATTGCCATAAGTTTAATCAGTTATCTAAGTATGCTACCGGTATGATAGATGATTCTAGAACTAGTATGAGTAAGTTCTTGGCTGGCGTATCTGGTTATGTTGTGGACCGTTAAAAAGTTGACGGACCGTCAAGGGGTCTGTCAGGTCAAGACAGAATGTCTCATTTCTGGCCCTCAAGTGACGGACGACTTGGTGGACCGTAAGTTTTCTGACGGAACATCACTTCAACCGTCACGTCGAGGCAGAATGTTTCAGTTTTGGTGTTCGAGTGACGGACGACTTCGTGGACCGTCAGGTCGACCGTCACAGGCCCCGATCAGCGAATTTCAGCTTTTTCAAAAAGGACATTTTAGTCATTTCCTCCCCATGTGTTCTTATATTAATATATATCAAAGTGGAGAAGAGCCACTCATTTTCCTTCTCCTTTCTCTACCAATCTTCCAAGAATCTCCTAGAAACTAGGGTTTCTACAAGATCCAAAATCCAGATCCTCTTCCAAGAAATTCAAAGAAACTTCCATGACTTTCTCCAAGTTGTTCAAGAACTAAGTTTCCCAAGTCAAAGGCATCAAGAATCTTGGCCTAAAAGTGTGAGAAGATTTCCAAACAAGTTTCCACATCTTCAAATCAAAATCCAAGGTATGTGAGGTTTGAACAAGAACAATTCTTTCGTTCTTGTGCCTAAAGATTTACTTTCTATTATTGATTTACATCATTTTGCAAGTGGGTTTACACCCAAATTTCTTTATGTATGATTTATGAGACTTGAGTTGAATAAGCTTGATATTTATGGTTATTTCACCATCATGCTTCTTAAATTAAGTATTTATTCCATGAGATGTATATTTTCATTATATATTGATGATTTCTAAGTGATTTATGATAAGTGTCAAGATTTGTGTTTTTCTATGAGAAATTTGACTATTGAATATATATATATATATATATCGATATTTGAATTGAAAGTTAAGAATGAGTTTGATGATGTTTCCTTGAAGCTTTGGCATTTGAAATGATATGATAAGTAAATATACTTGATGTTGAGAAACATTGTTTGAATTTGAGTTGAGTTAGGAATCCACAGTCGTATATGATTTACCGATGAGATATACTGTTGTTTTTGTAATCATGATAGACCCATGAGTTGATATTGATTGAGTTGGATTTCCTAACGCGTTCTGAGCTGAGTCTGGGAGGAGTATTTAGCACCGAGCAGGAAATTTGGTATTTTCCCAGAACTATGTGCCACCGTAGGATTGATGTTGATAGTTGTGGGCCAAAGGCCGAGTATGAGATTGTGATGATGAGATTGAGGTTGTACTCCCTGGAAAGAGTACGACACCCCTACCAATGTGGGTTTCTCTCCTTAGGATGGTAAAATATTGGACTCCATACGGCTCACATGGTGTAGTTATGTCGTTTATAAGAAACTCCTACGTACATAATGATCTATGTACCATGAGTTACCAAGTCACTCTAAGTCATGAGTCAAAGAGTTTGAGTTGAGTTAAATGATTTATGGGATTTATGAAGCATATGTTATTACTGATGACCTCCGGAAATGATGTTTTAGATAATTCAAGCAAAGAGAGTTATTATTGTCAGCATGCATGATGTTCTTATACATTTATGATATTATTTAAAATGTTGCATCCACCTCCACATACTTAGTACATTCCCAAGTACTGACTCCCATACTCTTTTGTACTCTATATTTCCTCCTGATATAGGTTCAGGTTCTCAGTCTCAGCAGCGACAGTGATCTTTGAGTACCTTCATCTATATTTCTGCGGTTGGTGAGTCCTCAAGGTTCGAGGATCTGTGTCTCTAATTTTGTTTGGTTAATAGATGGTTGTTTACTTTCAGTTCAGTATAAGTCAGTTGGGGATCTATCCTAATGGCTCCTCAGTCCTATGTAGTAGAGGCTTTGTCAGACTAGTGTACTAGCGTGTATAGAGATTTCAGTATTTTGTTCGTAGAGGGAAGTATTACTTCATGTTTCAGTATGTTTATGACATGGTTATTCCTTTTTATCTTAGCATGATTTGCTCTATAATGAGTTCTGAAAGTGATGACAATCTTAGAGGGTTAGCTTGAGGCCACGTGTGGCCTTGAGTACCATGTGACATCTCGGGATAGGTTCTTGGGGCGTTACAAAGGGACTCCACTTGACATGGTTTTGTGGACTCTCCACTGACCATGAACCTGGGATCTGATACCAACTTGACATGCCTCAAACTTCGGGACAGTTATATGGGCACCTCGAGCACACATGTACTGGAGGTAGCCCTATAACCTAACCTAATAATCAATAATATCGGTGAAACATGGGCTCTAATATCAATTTATCATGACCCAATTTATGAGTCATTATGGCGCCTAATTTATTCCAGTAGTAGGTAAGCTGAACTATGCTTAACTTACATGTCAAATTTAGTGCAAGGCAGTGGTTGTCAATATATTTACCCAACTAAGAGTCAGGGTCAAATCCAAGATGAAAAAGGTGAGTGAAGATTGGGTAAGTTTGGAATGATAGTTGCTCACTAAGTTAAAACCTATGATACAAGATAGTTTGGGGGTTTTAAATTATGTTCAATATGAGTTTAACTCTTGGGATTCTAATGGACTAATTTGAGACTAAGAATAATTAGAGTGTAATTTATTAAAATGGATCTTGTGACTATGTTTTCCTAGGGACAAGATGTGCATGGGAATATGATAATTCGATGAAAATTATAATGAGTAATGATGTGGTAGGCTAGGTCTAAAGTCCTTGAGGCTAGTTTTTCAACAAAACCACAAATATTTCACCCATTGGCTCTTCCGAGCACCTAACAAGTTTGTCAATAAAATTCACCCACTACCTCAATTAGGCACCCCTATCTCTAGGATGGTACCCAAGGGATACCCAACCTTATATTCATCCTTATTTCTAAGATAGTGAAAATTAGTAAACTATGCCCATAAATTGTCTACTATTGCCTTGGTTCCCATATTACTCTTTCAAGGATGATGTGGATTCTTAAAGTTCACCCAAAACCCTTCTTTCAAAAATGAGTTAGAGCTTTCTAGAGTTTGGAGTTTTCACCCATCAAACCCATGTGGGTATTTGGGGCTTTAACCTACAAACCCTAACAAATTTAATCAAGAAACAAAAAAAACAATCATCAACAAACGAGAATCTACATAAATACATCACAGCCCACAAACATTTGCACCCTAATCAAGAATAACCCCAAGAGGTAGATCTAGCATATCATAATGATAATAAACACAAATAAACCAATATTTCCATCAAATTTATCCATAAGAAAATAAAGAAATGTCAAACCACACTTTAGTATCTAATGAATCTTTAATAGACAAGCCAAATCTAAACTTGGAAGTTACTCTAAGGTATTCTTTGCTCAAGTTGGTATAAATTTGAGCTCCAAGCTCTACTAAAGAAAGCCCTGGGCTACTTTAGCAATTACTACTGAAGATCCTGGGTGCCGCTAAAGTGATACACATCCCTATGAGCTAGGCCGCTAAAGTTGACCATATGCCTCTTTAGTAATATCCACTACATCGCTCAAGTGTCGCTAAAGCGGTACCTATTAATTAAGAAAAGGGCGCTACAACACCTAAGAGGATGCAAAAGAACCCTTCACTAAAGTTCCCGAAGGGCCGCTTTAACGGTCACACCAGATAACATACACCAGGTGGAGACTTGGAATTTTTTTGAGTCTCCGCTAACCTTGAGATTCATCCGGCATCCCGTATGCTCAAACAAACTATTCAAACATATCAAATTCGATGCCCAAACTTAAGGACATGGCGAAAGTTTTGATCGGAGGTCATTTTGATGACAAATAGGTCCCACACCATTTGCCCTATTTCTTAACTTCTGGCCAATAGCCCAAAATGAGCCTGGGAGCCCTGCGACCTAAACAAAGGGTCCGCCTAGCCTAAAGTCGATGTTCCTGAGATATTAGATTAGTCAGAATCGACATAAGAGGTTGTTTGACTAAATTTTTCATCCAGTATCTAATTTGAACTAGTGAAGGCTTCAAAATAGGGAATTGGCTCTAAAAAACAAATGAACTACCAGGTAACCTAACTGTCATTTCTATCAAGTCATAAATGACTTGGGTAACTATGGAAAAGCTTTAAATAGAAAAATAAAATAGAAATGGATAAAATAACCTGGAGGGTTATTACAGGCAGCTCATCAACAGGCATTATAGGACCAGTTGATTGACTTCCGTGAGATCGTAGCGGGATCTTGTATCTCTCGAATTCAAGAGATGATTACTGTATCTATAAGAGATGTAAGTGGGAGCATAATTTTGCATCCCGAGCTCCAACCACCATTGAGTGCATCATCTTTTGTCGATGCCATCATTGATTTAAGTGCCTCGGTCACCACTAGGGCCACTATTGCTGAGTGTGGGGCTCAGTCTGAGGCTTCTCCTACTGAAATGTCATGATTTGGCGCCTAGGGAACCTAGGTATGTCTTCACTCCCCAGTTTTGAGATTTTAGTTTCTAGAGTAAATTGGGGATGGTGCATCAATCTTTAGTTGAGGGTGGGGGTGTACCACAACCGAGGGATTTTGTTTTTGTGTTTTTTTCCCATCGGCTATAGTATCTGAGTTAGAACTGGTATGTTTAGGTTTTATTTTGTGTGTGTATATGTTATGTGTTGTTTATGTTTAATTATAGTATCTAAGTGCAGTTGACATGTTTTTTTTTGTGTTTTTAAGTGGTTGAGAAAAAATGATACCCCACAAAAAAAAATTGTGAACTATGTGATGTAAATACTATGTGACCATTATTTGAATCTTTTTGTGACATTAGTATTAGAGAAAAAACAATCAAATATTTGCATTACATGAACTTGATAGATAGTAGTTGACAACATAACCTTGTGCCATGAATGTGTGAGGCATTTACCTTGTTCAGTTTGTACATTTAATCCAGAACTAACCCGATTTGTCTTACCTAGGTTATAGGATAGTTGGTAAGGGCACGTTCATAGGCCCTATTTGAATAAGTCCACTCTTAGCCTAAAAGATCAACCAAATGCAAACATGTATCCCTTGATCCCTATTTTAAGCTTACGTCAACTTATTTTCTTGTTTTAACTTTTTCACCTTCCCATTTAATTACAATGAACCTATTTTGTTGTTGGTCCCTCCTTAGACAGAGTTTACCATAATTCAGTTAAATTTCCTAACTTTAGGGCGGCTATCACAGGGGTGTGTAGTATAAATTGGGTATGCAAAAAGGTGTTGAATAAAAGAAAAAGCAAGTAGGGTTGGGTATGGTAGAAGTGTGTGAAAAAGAAAAAAAATAATGAAAATGAAAAAAAAAAGTGAATAAACAAATAAAATTAAGAAACCACACATAATTCGAATAATCAATAACGAAGAAAAGGGAGCATAAAAGAAGAATGTTGAGAACTGAAACTAATAATGTAAGTGTAGTGTCAAGGAGTTTGAGTCACTATATTCTAGATGTACCATACCTGCCCCCAAGCCTACATTACAAGCCTAGAAAACTCCCATAGTGATCCTAGTAAAACTGCCCAAAAAGAATAAGTACTAGAAAATAATGGCAAGCCTATGGTATTTTATGCATATTGTTGGAACTTCTGTTGTGAGCATGAGTGTCTTGATATAGTCCCTTGCATTATAATATATTATTATACTATGATAGTTGGGACTATTTTGTTGTGAGGGTATATGGATTGTGTTGTTAACTGCTTATCTTTTTGGGTAGTGTAAATTTCATATACGCTTGGTTGTTTGTTGCTAATGTGATGCCATCACTTGATTCCTTTGTTTTATATTTTCATGCTACTTGAATCCACACAATGGTTTTGAAAATTTGGAAATTGAAGAGGGTAAGTACTTTGAGCTATATTGTGTTGACTCTCGTAGGTGCCTTAGGTTTGTTTTAGTAAAGCATCGTATTTTTCTTTGGAATGTACTAGTTGCCCAAGGACATGCAAATATTCTATATTGAGGGTGTTAATGTGCCATGGTTTTATGACACTTTAGATGCTTAAAACATGGAAATTATGTAATTACTGAGGTCTTTTTGTTTGATGTCATTTTTTTATGTTAGTTTTGCATGAAAAAGGGGTTGGAAGTGAGTATAATGGGACAAGGAAAAAAAGGCACTAAATAGTAGTCTTTTGCCAGGACAATAAATCATTGCGTAACATTATTCGTCATCTAAGTTGTCAGATGACCAGTGAATGCTTAGAAGAGAAAAAATAAAATAATACACTGACTACGACTCGTAGGGTCAGACTACGAGTCATAGTGAGAGTCATTTTGAGCAAAAGATTAATAAAAGACCTGAAGAGTGCATTTTTTATTGTAGTGGAAATAAATCTGGAGATGAGTCTTAGGGTTAGACTCTGGCTCATAGTGACCCTCATTTTGAGCAAATGGCGTCAAATCTTTGAAGAATAAAAATTTAGCTAGAGATCCTATAAGTCAAGAAATGACTCGTCTGGTGACTCGGCGAGTCGTCACCATCCACATGGAGTCTAGGAAATAGAGCTGACAACAAGTTTTCTTCAGTCCAGAAGACTCATTGTCTGAAATGTTGTCACTATTGACCTTTGTTAGACTTTTCATTTAGGAAAACTATGATGTAACAATAATACCCCTTTGGTGTTTTATTATTATTATATGCACTTTATACATTTATTACATAGTTTTGAGTTCTGAAATACAGTTTTTATCTTGGAATTCGTGTTCTTGACTTTTAAGGTTTGATATTAACTTGAGATTTTGGTTTTTATTCTTAATTATATGTGACATAATTCATATCCTTTCAATTACAAATTCTATGTGTGTTCTTACGATCATAAGTAGCTAATGCTTTAGTTAGGGTTGTGGAAACCGTGATGGATTAACAAAATAGAGGAAGTACAAAGTCTTTCTTAATTGGTGTTCTTGCATGTAATGTGGTTTTCTTTTCTTTGAATTCTTTCTTGATGGTTGTAGATTCTAGGAACCTTCCTCTATTCGATACTATCTTGAGAGAGGTTTAGATTAGGAAAAGAAGATCACAACAGCAATTTGAAGCTACCAACCTTCATCTAATTAACTTGAGACTGAGAGGAGATAGTTAATTTTGTATCGAGGATTAGAGTTAGTACTACGACACTTTGATATCAAGAGGAGATGAGTAAAATTCACCCAAACTAAGGTCGAGAGATGATTAGGTGATACATAACTTCCTATATTCTGCATGCAAGGAATCAATATAATTTTATGAGCACGGTAAGTCTGTAGAGTTAAGAAGTCGGGGGAAACACAATCCTAGTAATTGTCTCATATTGATAATAACCTAAATTGTTCGAGCATTGTTACTACTACTACTAATACTATTCTTACAAACCCTCCATCCCATTTACTTTATGCATTTTCCAGCTATATCATCACTCTCATGAAAGATGTTCGTCCTATTCACTGTGGGCCAACCCCAACCTTATTGGGTTCTATATTTGAAAGCGACCACATTATATATTTTAGGAGGTGTAATATGGGCGACATCACTTTTTGCAATAAATGCAAGAATACATGTTTGTGGGTCATTTATGGGTTTCAAAGGTTGTTGATTTGTGATTGTGTATTTTATTGTGTTCTTACGTAGGGACCATATTAAGAAAGATCGGATTGTACTAAAATGTCACTGCCTAAAAGATGTCTAGCAGACTTCACCATTTTCTCTTATTTTCTCTTTATTAAAATTTGAGTTTGTAATAATTTGTATAAACATTGATATACATAATTAAAACACGGGAACTACTTAGGGGGTGGGGATTATGTGACTTTAATGTTTTATGCAATTATTTCTATTGCTTAGGCAACTTACTTTAAGATTTCTAATTAAAATTCAATATGTTGATAAATTATTTTATCACTTAAAACTAATATTTTAGGAGCTTTAATTAACTTTCGACATGTTAAATTAAGTTCGAATATGTCAACTTAATTTATAGTATGATTAATTACTTTTAACATGTTTAGCAAATTTGCATGTTAAAATCAATTTGTGAAATTCAAGAGGGGGTGGTGAATTGAAAACTTTTCTGGAGTCGACTGATCAGTCACGACAGTCGGCTCACCTGTAAATAGATATACTTAACAAAATAAATTAGAATTAAATGCGTAAACAAACAAATAGATAAGTAATATAATGACACATAGATTTATCCTGGTTCGAAACACAAATATGGTCCTACTTCCAGTCCCCTTGGATTACAAGGGTTTCCTTAGAGCTTCAAAAGTAGAGTTAGAGTACAGATGTAGTGGACAAGTTCTGAATCTTATTTTGTTTTTTAGATCTTATGACATAGCCTCAATTGGTATGACTAAGTTGAATCGGTCTTTCTCTTTTATATCAAATGTAAACTAAAATATACAAAGATTTATTGAACTAAGATTGAGACACACTAAGAATTTCCTGTGAAGTTGCGTAATGTCTTTTGCCTTCAGTCTTCCCTATTATAGCCTTCAGCTGATTCAGCTTCTTTGCTCTATAAGGAAAACCTGAGGGATTTCTTCTCAATTAAGGATTTGAATTGATTCCTTGATTAAGGAATTGTGACATATGGTACGTCCATATCAGATATGTCCGTACCTGTTATGAGACCTCCTTTTTCTCAAACATACGCTCACAATCATACATGTCTATATCAGATATATCCATTTAGTGGATATGATCTTCCTTCCTTTTGTCGTTCCGCGTGAGATGTTGTTGTGACTGATTATCAATCACCTACCTTACACTTTGGGATTTAATGAGATCCTTGATTTATGTGATTCCAAATTTTTTGCCATCTCCTTATCGGTAGGAATCAACTTTTTTGTAAGTGTGGATAACCCGAGATACTCCTCCATATATGGCTCCTAGAAGATCTTCATTGATGTGACCATATCTTTAGTGTATCCTACTTATATTTTGTTTATTAATTTGTTGTTATGGGGCTAAAAATTTCCCTCTATTCGATAATGACAAATAATAAACATCAGTTGACTTCCCTGTTCTTGTAGTCAACTTGCTCCCCCTCACTTTGCTTACTCTTTTGCTTTTGTTATTGCTGATTTATGAGTTCTTGTAGTCGACTTGCTCCTCCTTACTTGGAGTCCTATCTGATTCATATTCTTTCCTATTAACATAATCAAAAAGAAAAAAATACAAACGAAAATGGCACACAACCAAGCAAGAAAATAGGCACACGGTAGATAACAAGCTAACGTATCATGCAACCAACAAAAAAAATGTTGTGGACAAGTAAAAATATTAGCTACAAACCCAAAAGAAAAAGGTATAGTACCTTTTTTTGAATAGCAATCATCATCTTAATGTATGTCCAAGAAGTGGGTAAGAGTATTATGCATTTTGTGACAGAAACGCTCATAGGATTTTTTTGACATTTTTGGAGAAGCTTGAGTAGGAATTTTGGACTGATATGGCAAGCCCGTTATAAAAGGAGGTGGTTTTGGATGAGATGGATTCCACGCGTACAAACATTTTGTTGAATAGCTTGACACCATCCTACTTGAATCCACCAATAGTCAACCATACCCTACCTACATCAGTATTAGTGTCCTTACCCAACTACAATAGTCCGGTAGTCGACTCCTGAAGAAGCGTTAATCCTTCCCTGATTGCCTTGAGCCTATCCTTGATCTCCGCTAATTAACATAGAAAGCATAGGGTTACACGCATACTTGCTTACCTTAGGAAGATTCGATTTTACTTTTGCAGAATCCTTCTTGCACCATTTATTGTCCAACAAGACGTAGCCCATGCTGGCAAAGATCTTGGAATCATAGGTTCCTAAGACTTCCACAACAGGATATGTAGATAAATCAATGGAGTAATAGAGCAAGATTATGGTGATCAATAGTCCCTAAGGTAGGATGGCAGAGGCATGAGCATCTGCAACACTTTTTAACATATACTCTTGAAACCAAACAACCTAATTTATTTTATATCTCTTAACCATGCAGTACAACACAAACACATCACGACATGTCACGTTTCTACGAGAGCCCTTTCAAGGAATAAGTGTGGTGGCAATAATATGAGCAATGATTCAGTACTTGAAGAAGAGAGACAGGGGACCAAAGTAGGACAAATTTATGTCTGGGTCAGACATAACCTTTTCTGTTTCCTCGAAGCTAACCTCAAAATTTTCAGTCCATGTACCACTCTTGAAGGGAATTACCCCAAAGAACTTAGTATCAAAAAACTTTTCAAATAAAAGGTCATTTATAATGATTCTTTTTCTAAGCATAAGAGTTTCTAATTCGCCGCTATCTTGAGAAAGACAAAGATTTGCATAGAACATACGGACAGGGTCCTCAAATCCATACCATACAGATGAAACACCATAGATAAATCTTAATATTTGAAAAAGGAACTTACATTGCAGTGAGATTTCTTTAATTGAGAGATATTGACTATTTGATCAGGCATAACTGGACAACTTTTGAAGGCAGAAAACTTTTCCCTTTGTGAGCATGTACAAAATTTTTATGTCCTCTAGTGGAAGAGATTCTAGATAGAACTGTTGGGATTTCTTGATAGATGAATTTGGGCTTAGGGATGAGCATTTTTTAGGAGAAGATAAGAGCAAGCAACATGATGAGAATTCCTTATATGATCCATAGATAAGAATGGGATCATGATTTTTAGAGTGGCAATCGGGAGGAGTTTTAGAGAGATTAGCCATTGATCGGGTTCTAGTCATTTAGGAGTGAAAGGCTTAGAGAAGGTTTAAAAGGGCAAAAAGAAAGATGAAAGAGTGGAAGATAAAAGGGGGTAAGGTAAACTATGGGGAAGATAAAAAAGGGTGAAGTTAATGGTGGTGACTAATGAAGTGAAAGGACATCAAACTTGTTGGGAAAAGAAAAGGTTAAAGTAGTAGTAATTAAGGAGAAGGAGGAAAAAGAGGCGTGAAATGATGGTTAAAAAGAGATGATAATGTTGTGTCAGAAAATACATTGACCAAAAATAGGAACGGTAAAAAATATACAATCAAATATCATTAATGCAGTTAATACCAAGGCTTGTTCCCAAGGAACAAAATCTTTCTTCTAACAAGGGTTTTGTAAAAATATCAACCAACTGATTTTTTGAATCAACAAATTTTAGAGAAAAATCTCCAACGGCTATATTCAGATTCAATAGTTTATAGAGTGACTGAATTTTGTTTCTTGCTACAACATGAAATTAGAGCATCACCAAGAATTAGGCATGGCCCACTAGTGTTTTTTCTATCATTCTTATCACCTTCAAAATCAACATCTGAATATCCAACTAAATCAAAATGTGAGGAACGAGGGCACCATAGTCCAATATCTTGTGTCCTAATGAGATATTAAATAATTCTTTTGATGGAATTCAAAAGGAACTCTTTGGGAGCTGACTGTAACCTTGCACACTTACACATGTTAAAAATAATATATGGTCAACTTACGGTCAAGTAGAGGAGCGGTTTAGTCATTCCTCTATATGTGTTTTCATCAATATCTTTTTTGGATGTGTCTGAGTCAAGATTTCTGAAGGGACTTATTAGAGTTCCATAATCCTTTCCTTTTCTATACAAAATTTTTTGATGAATTCCTTCATATATTTGTCTTGATTGATAAATGTACCGTTGGAAGTTTGCTTGATTTGTAATCCCAAGAAGATTGTGAGTTCTCCCATGAAACTCATTTCAAATTAGAACTACCAAGGATAATATCATCAATATAAATTTGCACAATGAGTAGATTTGAGTCTAGCTTTTGAGTGAAAACAGTATGATCTATTTTATCTCTTTATAAATTATTGTTTAATAGGAAAGTACTCAACCTCTCATATCATGCTTTTAGAGATTGTTTGAGACCGTAGAGTGCTTTTGATAGTTTGAAAAAAATATTTGGATTAGATGAATTTTTGAAACCGGGAGGTTGTTTTACATAAACATCCTCATGAATAAACCCATTTAGAAAAGCACTCTTAATGTCCATTTGATATAATTTAAAGCATTTAAAGGCAAAAAAAAAAGTAACAAAATTTGAATCGATTCTAACCTCATTATAAGAGCAAAGGTTTCATCGTAATCAATACCTTTCGATTGGGAATATACTTTAGCTACAAGATTGTCATTATTACTGATAACCTTACCTTCTTCATTCAATTTATTCATGTAGATCCACTTGGTTCAAACAACTGAATCATTGGGTTTTTCAACTAGGTTCTAGACATGATTTCGTTTAAATTTTTCGAGTTCTTCCTTTATGTTCTCAACTCAATACTCGTCTTTGAGGGCCTCATAAACCTTATTAGGCTCAATTTGAGACACAAGAGAAACAAATGCCTGTTTTCTTAATAAAGATCTTATCTGTATCTTTTCATTTGGGTTTCCAATGATAAATTCATTTAGAAAGCTTGCATTGTGTCTCCATTCTCTTAGGACATTTGTTTTTGTTGTTTTATTAATAGGAACTGACTTTGGATGGACTGTAGTCAACTCAATGGTTGATGGTTCAGGAGTTATGTCTGCTTTGTTTTCTGACTGTAGGTCCTTTACCTCCACTTCATTAGAACTCAAGTTCATAGAAGAGTGATTAGTTTCAAAAAAGATAATATTTATAGATTCTTTAACATATAGATTCCATTTATTATAAGCTCTGTAAGCGCGACTGGTGGGAGAGTACCCAAGAAAAACACCTTTGTTACTTCATGAATCAAACTTTCCAAAGTTATTCTTTCCATTATTGTGGATGGAGCATTTTCATCCAAAAGGATGAAAATAATTGATACTAGTCTTTTCCCTCTCCACAGCTCATAGGGTTTTTTCTTTAGAATTGGTCTGATGAGACATCTGTTGAGAATATGGCATACTGTGCTTACTGCCTCTACCCAAAAATGGTCTGGTAGATTATGTTCCAGGAGCATGGTTTTTGCATTTTGTTGAAGAGATCTGTTCTTTTATTTTTCCACACAATTTTGTTGGGGAGATCAAAGAGATGAAAATTTTTGTGAGTAGCCATTTTGAGCATAATATTCCTCAAAAGAGTTATTTTTAAATTCTCCACCATGATCACTATGAACATAGGTTATGAAATGCCCTTCTTCTCTTTGTACTCTTCTACAAAATATCTCAAAATTAGTAAATGTTTCATGCTTGTGAACAAGAAACATTACCCAAGTAAACTGATAGTAATCATCAACAATAACAAATACATATCTTTTTCATCAATACTTATTGTTTTAATGAGGATAAACAAATCTATATGGATTGTTTGAAGAGGTTTGGTGGTAGTGACAATATCTTTGACTTTAAACAATGTTTGAGTCAGTTTACCAAGTTGACAAGCATCACAAATGTGATCTTTCTCAAACTTTAGCTCTGGCAGATGTTTCACCAGTTCAAGTATAGGTAGTTTTTCGATGACATGTATGTTGACATGCCCAAGTTTTCTGTGCCACAAAAATGTGTCATTTGTTTGCACAGTAAGACAAGTTAGAGTAGAAAAATCAGGATTATTAAGAACACAAATACTGTCAACACGTTCACCGATATGAGAAATGACTCTCTTTTCATGTTTGATAGAGCAACTCTCATCTTTAAAGAATAATCTGAATCCTACATCGTATAGTTGATTGATACTCAATAGTTTGTGTTTGATTCTATCCACGAGATATACTTCAATAAGCTTACAAGAGGAGTTGAGCCTCACTGAACCGACTTTGATGATGTCACCTTTAGCATTATCATCAAATCTGACTAATCCTCCTTTTATTTTCTTTAGAGAACAATAGTTTTCTTTTTTTTTAGGTCATATGTATGGAACATCCACTATCGATGATCCACATTCCTTTCCTATAGCTTTTGCAGATACGTTCCCATAAAATAAGAAAATTATTTTTTTAGGTACCTAAAGTGGTTTTGGGTCCTTGAGGGTTAGATGTACTTTCTTTGGGTCGCCAAACCCACACACCTTTAGACCTTTATCAGTAGTTGTATGATTTATGCCCCTCTTTACCACAGGTGTAGCAGACTGGTCCTTGAAAAGAGAAAGAAGTTTTTCCCTATTAAAATGGACTTGATGAAGAACTTTATTTCATTTTAAAGTAATTTGATCTTATGGAACTATGAGATGGTGATTTTTTAAATACTGGTTCACTGCATTTTTACATCATAAAGTTCTTCTTGAAGTAATCCATCTTTGATTTGACATGCTTCAAGTTTAATTTGTCAGTTCCTTATTTCTTTTTCAAGCTTTTATTTTAATCTAGATTCCCAATTTTTCTTTTTTTGAGAAAGTTTATTGTATTCATCAATGAATTTTGGAAGCTCGACGTTAATCATATCAAGATTTATTTGAACAATGTTGCAATTATGAAAATTGTAGGGTCTTACCTCACTTGGTTTACCTTTTTCCATGAAGCACATATTGGCCGCTTCTGTTTCTTCTTCAATTTCATCTTCATCACTCCATGCTACAAATATTTTGTATTTCTTGGATGATCTTCTCCTCAATTTTGGACATTTATGCTTAAAATGTCCTAGTTTCCCACTGTAATAACAACAATCATCATTCCTTGTGAATTTATTATTCTTGAATCCTTGTGATATCAGCTGCCTTTGATCAAGATCTTCCTTAATCTATGATTTATGAGAGTCACTCTTTTGTTGTTGTCTTCATCTAGGTATTCTTATTCTCCAATTGTTACGATATTAAAGGTTACTGATTTCTTTCTTTCTTTCTTCCTTGTTGTACCTGTTAATATGATTTTTTTCATAGGCAATGAAATTACCTCTTAATTCATCATAGGTCATATTGTAAAGATCCCCATCTTCTATAATGGAAGCTTTAGTTTCCCATTATTCTTGGAGACTTCTTACAAACTTTTTGACTTGCATATTGTTTGGATAGATCATTCTCAAGGACTTCAGTTCGCACATAATTTTGTTGAATCAAGCAAACATTGATTCCACGTTTTTATTTTCTTCTATTTTAAAGAGCTCGTACTCATTAACCAGAGTACTGATTCTCATCCTTTTGACTTTGGTTGTTCCTTTGTAGGTTACTTCTAATTTGTCCCACATTTCATCTGCGGATTCATAGGTTGAATCTTTTCATATTTTGCTCCACTAACTTCACCATAGATTAAACTTATAGACCTTGCATTATTTTGAATTGCCTCTTGTTGTTCATTGGTAACTTTGAAGATTTCAAAGTCATCCATGTCAACACTGCTTGATTCCTTGTCTTTCTATTTTTCATTGATTCCTGGAATGGCTTTAGTCCTTTCTTAATGAAACCCAGGCTTTGAATTTATTTGACTGAAAAATAATTTTGAATATATTCTTCTAGTAAGAGTAGTATTGTCCATTTAAGTATAGGTGTCTTGTAGACGAGTAACCACCTTGAAGGAGGTCTCCTAGAATATGATAGTTTGCCATGGGATCTTTGCTCATGTGCAGTTAAGCAACACTTTTGGTGAGAACTGCTCTAATATCAATAGAAATTCAAAAGGGGGGTGGAATTGAAAACTTTTCCTGAGTCAATTGATAAGTCGCAACAGTCGACTCATTTGTAAGTAGATATACTGAACGAAATAGATTAGGCTTAAATATATAGACAAACAAATATATAAGTAAGATAATGACACAGGGATTTACCTGGTTTGGAACACTAATTTGGTTCCTATTTCTTGTCCCCTTGAATTACAAGGTTTTCCTTAGAGCTTTTGTAGTAGAGTCGGAGTACAAATGTAATGGACAAGCTCTGAATCTTATTTTACTATTTAGATCTTGTGATGCAGCCTCAACTGGTGTGACTAAGTTGACTCAATTTTTTTCTTTTGTAACAATTATAAACTAAAAGATACAAATTTTTATTTAAACTAAAATTGTAACACACTAAGAATTTTCTGTGAAGTTGCGTAATGTCTTTGGTCTTCAGTCTTTTCTTTTATAGCCTTCGGCTGATTCAGCTTCTTTGCTCTATAAGGAAAACTCTAGGGCTTTCTTCTCATTCAAGGATTTTAAATGATTCCTTGATTAAGGAATTGCTCCATATGGTACATCCATATCAGATATGTCCGTACGTGTGGTATAGCCTCCTTTTCTCGATCATAGGCTCACAACTATATATGTTCATATAGAGGGTGTGATCTTCCTTCCTCTTGTCCTTTCGTGTGAGATGTTATTGTGGTTGACTATGAATCAGCCCCCTTATACTTTGGGATCTAATGAGATCCTTAATTGATGTTATTCCAAATTCGGTGCCAACTCTTTGTGGGAAAGGATTGATTTTCTTATAAGTGCAGATCACCCGATATACTCCTCCATATATGGCTCATGGAAGATCTTCCTTGATGTGACCATATCTTCAGTGTATCCTGCATATATTTGTTTATTAGTTTGTCATTATTAAAATATATTATGTAAATATGGGGCTAACAATTTGTACTATTGATCTAATTTTTACTTCATGATTATTTAATTTTTTGCATGTTTTATCAACTTTTCAGCCCTTAAACTTTTTAGCACCTAAATTAATTTTCTATCCCTTAAATTAATTTTTCAGTATACTCAAATGATGTTCAAATATATTTAATCTAAATTCCAGCATGTAAAAGTTATCTTTTAGCATATTTTGAGTTTCCAGCATTCAAAAATAAAGTTCAGCATACCAAAATTATTTTTCATAATTTTAGTTAATTTTCAACATTTTAAAATTAATTTTGTAATTACTTTTTCTAACATCTCTAAGGCTTTAAATCACTTTTAACATATCAACCTATCTTTGACCATTAGATAGCATTCTTGTCACCTAATAAACTCTGAATTAATCATGAGGACTTTTATGAGACCATTGCATGTTAAGTACTAGTCCTTGATGTTTTGCTTGACTCAAACCTCGAGTCTAATTACACACTTAGATTTTTTCTTGTCTAAACCAAATCCAAAATAATAAGTCCAATGTCTTTTGAACTTTAAGTTTGAACAGGTAAGTATTTAGGAAAAGCTAGTTTTGTCAATTTTTTTTAAAACACCTCTAAGCTTAATAGCCAAACTAGGAGGGACGGGTAGCTAATTGATAGTGATGAAGGTTGTCCCGAACAAAATCCGACAATACGAAATACGACATACTACATTGTCACCTTTTAATAAGCCAAGTGATGATTCGAATAGGATAAAATTAACCCTAGTTCAAACCTTTCAATTTTTTTCTCCTTTTCTTTATTTTTGTATGTTTTGATTATTGGGGTAGTTTAGGTTTATTATTCAAATAACTTTTTTGTTGCTATATAAATTGTGTCCATTTTATCTCCCCAATTGTCTGATTCATTGTTATTTTTATTTAATGCATTTATTATCACCTAGATAATTGATAACTTGAAAATAACCGAGTTGCATTTTTAGTTTATTTATCTTTTTTTTTGAAAATTTAATTAATATTAAGTGACTTAAATAGTTGACCTTTGCTTATCACATAGAATTCTCACGTAATATATGAATTCTGTCGGAATCCATATTTGTGGACCTCAAAAGGTGCCTACCACCTTTCTTTCGAGGTAACTTGAACCTTTACCCATTTTTTGATGATGTAGACTAATTAATTGGTCTGTATTTAGCCTAAATGGTGTCCTAAAACACCTCAATTCGTTAGGTGGCGACTCTTCTCTTTCAAACATCCATAAAAGAGTTTTCATGTCAAATTTCGCTTTTTGTGCAAAAAATGGAACGTGACAATGGCGACAGTTAAAGAGGTAATTTGGCCGCTAAAGAGGTTGCACTAATAACTTTGTTAAGTTGTAAAGTTGTCGGTTGACCCATCGAGATTCGTTCAAAATCTCGTGAATGCAAACAAACTATGTAACTAGGCTATTTTTGATGTTTCAGACTCAATGACGACATCAGACGTTCAAAAAAAAGGATTATTTTCACCAATTGACGCCTGAAATTTCTTTTCACTATTTTTCAAATGAAGTATCAAAATACAAGATAAAGGTTCCAAACCCAAATCAACCACCAAATTCAACATATAGGACTTGCTGGAACTGTCCACATCGACACTCGACACTCAGTACAACAAATGTTGACTGAAGTCAACTATATGACTTTTAACCCTCCAAAAATCACAAACTCATCAAAATAACTCCCGATCGAATCGAAAACCATTCCAACCATCCTTATAGCTCAAAATCAACATGTAGCAACTATGAGAAAGGAAAAAATGGTTAAAATATATATAAAAACATTTTTTTCACAAATCAAATCATTACATATTACAGTATATATCTGGGGTAGAATATTGTTTTTCTTGTTGATTGATTCTCATTTTGATGAGTTTGTGTGACAATTGTTCTTCTATGTTGTTTCAAAATTTTTATACTATATAATTGTGCTCGTATAAGAATTCCAATGCTTCATTAAATTACACAAGAATAACACCTAACATACCAAAATAAACTGAAATTCTTTGAGTAAGCGAAGAAGAATATTACCATAACAAATTATACGTACTATGCTAAACATACACTTTGACTTGAGTATTAATTAATAATGACGATAGAACCATTTAGTTTAGTGTTTTTGTCGGTTAAGGAACTGGTGGTATTAACCAATTTAAAAAATAAGACAAAAGTTTTTAAATTAGATTAGCCATTAGTCACTTATATTATTAGCGTATATTTGAAACTAGATGGGCAAGGCCCATGCTCAACGTGGCCCAACATTCCCTATTTTTAAGTAGGGGATACGTAAAAATACATAAATTATAAGCATTTACAACTATATTGATGCATAACTACGTTGAATGAGTACACTTGTAAGTCCAAATAGGAAAACGTCTTTATAGATCGTACAAAAATTTTACATATCCAAAACAACATAACATTTGTAATACAAAAACTCAAAAGATAATCTGAGAATTGAACTACCACGTGCTATTTTTTGTTTCTCCTCCATTTTTAAACCTATAGAGCATTAGGTTGTGTTTGTAGTCATCGAGCATCACTGTCCAATAACTGGAGCATGTATAGGTGAATACTCTAGAAAAATATTTGCCTCTAGAACCAATTCAATATACTTATTTTCTCGGCATTCTGAAACTAACCGAGGATAAAACATCAACTTGTGCAAGTGAAAATATGAAAAAACAATAAAAAGCAAATCATAACCAATCAAATTTATCTTACAAATGTCAAACCAATAGTATAAAAAATATTAATATGCACAAGGTTAGCAGAAGCCGTACCAATATGAAATTCCGAAATTCTCTCTTCTTAATGCAATAGCCCAACATAAATCTTGAAAAACTACTGTAGCTTTTAGCATTAATGTTGTCTCAATCCCTTACAACAAAACTAATTTCATCATCTTCTTCTCCTGTCCATTTCAGCTCAGGGCATTGGGGTTACTTGAGCTAGGATATATCTTCCTTATGAGAAAAAGGAGGAAAAAAAATTCATTTTTGAAAACCACAAAATAGCGATAAAATGCCAAGTTGCATTTGGCAGGGTCCTAAAAAATTTAATGGACCTCCAACAGAAGCCTATAAGTTCTCAAAGGTTCTTCCAACTTATGGTTATCATGACAACAGAGAATCTAAGCTCATGGTTCAATCATTCAGTGTGGTTTCTCAGAAAAGTAGATGATAGAATAATTTGTGTGGAAAATATTGCTAATTTGTACTTCTCATTAATGCATTTTGTCAAATAAGATGAGAAATTCTCCAAGACTTTAACGTTTAAGGCTGTTGAATGTTGTCCAGGATTTTGTTGAATTTTTACATGAACCACCCCCTCCACTTCACTCTTCCAAACAAAAATTAAAAGGATAAAGCCACCGCAGACATCATCATTTAAATATATTTTCTAACTGTCATCAGCCATGTAATGCCATTTATGGTAATGGATATCTAACCTTTTCAGTCGACTGTCCATATCCAAAGTAATCATACCTAAAGAAGTGCACATGAGTAAGTCAGTGAAGTATAAGTAACCAAGAAAAATAGCAATCCTACTATCTAGTTTGATGAATTTCTATATAAAATGTGAGAAGAAAGGGTGAAGAAAGAAGAGAATGATTTAAGCACAAAATTATGTAAAAATAGATAATTTTGATCTTTATTTGACCTAAGATACAGTTCAATAAGAATCACCTTAAAAGAATACCTAAAGAATGCAAATAAGTATAAATGAATTACTCACTAACAGAAATCTATTTGCTTCGTTTTAAATTGGTAGGATTTTAGGTGCGATGATCTATTTCAAGGGCCTAGGTACAATTCAATAAAAACAATCTTGGTGATGTACTAAATGGATTATGAGAATGATAGTTTTGAAAATCTATTTTAATTCTTTGAATCATTTACTCAGCTTTGGACATTAAATAACACATATAAAAAGACAGTGACTTACTATCATACTCACTACAGGGTCCCTCAATCCAACAACTTAAGTTTTTACTATCAAACATGTTTATTTAAATTTATTTGTTCTTAGATAAAAGTACCTACTTCGCGAAGTCACCTACTTGGCTAGATGTTTCTATTTCTTATTTGTAGATTAAGATGTTATCAGGTAATGGAAGACTTTGAACCTCTCCATCTCTAATTTATCAGTACTCTATACTAATAGACATGTACAATATAAATATCTTCACATTTTACTTAAATAGTGTAGCAATTCAAAAGCGAAAAAACTAATCTAATAAGTACTATGCAGATATAATAAAGAAACTCTAATGTTAAAACTATAAGGCAATGCTTTGATGGAAAAAAGATCTTGCCTGCCACATAATATATTTGGGCTGATAGTCCAGTCCTCATGTGTAGGTGAAGAGGCGATAATATATGTGGAGAATAGGCTAAAAAGGTGAGTGAAAAGGCCTTAAAAATAATAAAAAGGAGCCACTACTTGTAAGTTGGAATGGCAACGGTGCATTGGTTGTTGCGCAAAACCAAAGAGAAAATCATAAAACTTTTTAAATAAAAAAAGGAATATCTAACTTGAATTCGTAGGAGCTCATTATATGCTTCCTATGCTTCATTTTACTTGATCATTGTTGATTTAGCACATCCCTTAATTCCTTTTTTTACTCCTATATATGTGTTTTATGAGTTATTATCACTCAATCCTCGTGCTTAAAAAGGAGTTCATCAAAAGCATCAAGATGTGCCTCTAGTTGTCTCTATAATCATCAATATCATATGAGTCCGAAGAGATTGAAGGTTTTCTTTTAAAAAACAATACCATTTTTTCTTGCAACATCCCATAACCGGATCTATAACAGACACCAAAATAAACACCAATAATTGACTTGTATGTACTCATTAAAGCACATCTTGGATTTTGTAAAACTATATTTATGAGAAATAACATACGTGAAATCCCAACAAAACATAGAATTTGGATCATTAAGAGATATTGACAAGGATTGTGTGTTATACAGCCTTGTAGATTCATACCTTCAGAACCAATTTTAGCTGTAACAACAAACATTTAACTTATCTTTCACAACATATCGACAATAAAACATGTCTTCATTATTAAAACACTATATAATTTGGCTAAACAATATGAAAACAATCGCACCTGTGAGTCATTAGAAGGAACAAAACCAAGTAGTATACCCTTATTGATTGTCATAGTTGAAACAAACTCACCCTAAGACATGTCGAAGATAACATAATTCCATATAGATTGAGTAAAGCGAAAACTGCAAATAATTATATTTAGGTACCGAGGCTTCCAATAACCACCACAAGTTTATACTTGAGGCATGATTACTTGAATTAAGGCAGACTGTGATATCATATGCTAATAGATATAAAATTATGTTATGGAATATATTAAATGTAAAGAGAAGCAAATAGAAATTTTATCTATCACGAATTAAGCAAGCACACATAATTAATAACTAATAACTAACAAACTTGCTATGGTAAATTGCCGACCAGATCTTATGGAGTTTTTGACATTTGTGAGGATCGCAGCACATCATCTAACATTTAATAGAAAGACTCTTTAGGTGAACCAAATTGAAACGGAGGGAGCATATTTATTCACCTAGGTTTTTCAAATCTGGGGTGATTCTGTTCCCTGGTTTTTCATTGTGTGTTTAAGAATTCTCTCTGTTGGCGACTCTACTCCTGGTAAGTGATTTTAATCGGATTTGTTCTTGTAGTTTAGTAATGTATCACCCTAAAGTATATAATTGGTCTATTATATTGTTGGATAGGAATAGCATCTCTAAGTTGAACTTTATTAGCTAGAGCAGTTGTCTCTCGACTCATATTGTTGCTCTATCTCTATTACTCTTTCCACAGTGGGGCTGTATTTTGTTTTCCTCTTGTTACAACTCAGCTGATAGAAACACTTGATGCCATTATTACAATCGATCTCTATAGAAATTGACCACAAGATATATGTATGATTCCTAAATTTTATTCTTTCTTTTGGTTGTTGGAGGTTCTGGAAAACCTTTGCCACCACTGGACAAGGCTGACCAGGATGAAGAAATAAAAGAGAAAGCGAAGACCATGATTATGACGTACTCTTATTCCTTCTTCAATATGCTCTCTTCACCGTCTTCCCTTTCATAGACTTTAACATTTTTTATTGATCAACAATTGTAAGAAATGCTAGAGTAATATTTCCCCAAGGGTAATCCAAAGCAATTCTTCTGTTGTCCAACAGTGACGAAATCATACTACATAGTAAGAGAAAACTATGGACTAATTCAAGCTGTAAAGCAAAGATTGACATTCAAAAAAGCAGATTGCAAACTATGACAAACCTATGCAATAAAATAGCCATATGTTTATGTGATATATTTCCCTTCAAATGCTTCTCCAAATCATAACACCTTATACCTTATGGCTCATCGTCATTCCAAACCTGCAATAAAATAACCTAAATTCTCCTAGGTGAATCGGAAAACTACAAATGGCACTTTGTAAATTTCATAGGCAGAACGTAACTCACGACATACAAAATTCTGTCTGGTACTTTAAGTATTCCTTGTCTACTCGATTCTGCCTCTGTTGAGCATTTGACATATGACATAGATCCAAGCATTTCAATTCCTTCAACACTTAGTATTTTTACTGCTTCACTTACATTTTTCTGCTAAATGAATGGATAAAACCTCAAGTCAAATTCCCAATTAAAAGAAGTTGTTACAAACATAAACAACTCTTTTTCTTCAAAGAAAAAGATAGACACTATTTTTTTATAATAAAAAAGCCAAGTAGTTTAAATTCGATAAATATCGAATAAGAGAATCAGGCACAGAAAAAAAAAATTATTTTTCTCTCTTCATTTTAAGATGCACTTTTAGGATCACTAATCTTAAGCATATTTCTCTCTTTACTTGCTGATTTTTATCTCTCACATAGTCCAAACTTGCAAAATTAAACTGAACTATATATGCATTATTTGCTACAGAGCACATTCTGAACTAATGGTTATGCAAGTTTATTAGCATAATTTCCTCATCTTGCCATCGTTGAAGGGTTTTAGTTCATAGTGCATGTATTGGAGTTTTTTTTCTTTTATTCTTGTCTAACGGAAGATAAAATTTTTCTATGCACCAAGCTACACGTACAACAAATAGAATTTTCTAACTCTTGGCACAAGGATTTTTACCTGTAATCTATTCGTGCAAATTTAAATGCTGCAAATTTTGTCACGCTGACTCGAATAATTTTAATAGTAGCAGTAAGAGTATTAAAAGATTCAGCGTTGGCTCCTAAAATATAGGAATTTCTATGAATATACAATTAAAGAAGGGGAGAAAGTCGATCTAGGCATACCATCAAACACCCTTGTACAACAGATAAAAAATATAACATATAGTATTGACATGAAACTCAAGCTAAGAAACCAAAAAGGGATTGTTGGCAGCAAAAATCAAAACACTCTCAAAACTTTGAAAACATGATTTCATGTAGTATTTATTCCAATATATTTTCAGATCAATGGAACAAACAAAGAAGCAAAAAGGAAATATTGTATTAATCTATATTTCTCCGATGAAGTGGAACAAAGAAAGAATGAGATAAATCACCACAATAATGAAATTAAACTACCTAAAGCATAGTAAAAGTATGAAACTGGAGAAAGAGTCCTACCAAATTCAACCTTCAAATTGATCGAGTCCCAACAATTTGAATCTTTAAAAAGACGGAGTTGCAAAAGAAGAGAAAAAGATCGATACAGAGCGAGAAGCGAAAGAAGAGCCTTTGTTCCCTTTCGAGTATATACAGTAAAAGCGCTATTGCTGGTCACACGTGGACATCAACCCTTCCACGCATGCTTAACAAAAAATTAAATAGAGCCACAAAGAGCAATAAATTTAAAAGGCCTGTTGTACACTTTGGAAAGCCTGTTGTACAACCATCTTTTGTTGTGATTGTCCCAATTCTTGTTGGCTTATATAATAGAGTAATTCAAATGGTTTACTAATAATACAGATATCATATTTTGACAAACAATTTTTTTTTCCCGAATTCATATTTCTAATTGAGTAGCAACACTATCATATCTAATCAATTCTACTTATTAATTATTAGGTTCGAAATCGGGAGGACTTTATACAGAAGATTAAAGTTGCAAATCAAGCATTGATAGTTCAGATAACACAATATAAAATACTAAAAATCATAATATTATTATATGATTTGGCCATTGACCTACATATAAAACTAATATATAAAAGAAATATTAAAACTATGCAAGAAAAATCTCCCCCTAATAAAGACTCTAGTAATGACTATCTTGTGAATGCCATTATGGTTTTTGATTAAGAAGAAAAATCCTTAGAGGTAAAAAAAACCCTTACTTTAAGAAAGAGATTCGCCAAATATAAAAGAAAATTATATTTTCCTTTTAGAAAGTATAAAAGCAATTATGGTAATACTTTTGACTTTCCTTCAATAGAAAATTAAACCTCAAATTTGGTTAAAAAATTAGGATAAAATCCTAACATTAATCAACTAATGTCAGTATTTCACTAATTTTAAAGATACTCTAAACTTAATAAAATTAATTTAAAAACTAATAACATTATTAAATCTAATTAACTAAATAATAATCAACTAAATGTCGGTACTGGAGATGTACATGATCGGGCTGGTTCGGGGATTTTAAATACCAAACCAAATAATTTGTATTGGACTTCCAAATCTATAAACCAAACCAAATCAGTAAAATTTGGGTTTTTCAACCTCGAGTTTTTTCAATTTATTTTGGTTTTCTCGGAGTTTTCAGATTTTCTCCGTTAAAGTGTTCGTACAAACATATAATTAACTTGTTCTTCAAATGTTTCTTTGGTCCTAGCAAGAAACAACTATCTCTAGTGTTCCATAAGAAAATAACACAAAATAGGAATTGAGTTATGACTAAAATATCCAACAAAAATAATAATAAAATCATATAAAATGAATATTGTATATAATAAGTTATTATAAAAATAATCATAATTTAAAAATATTAAATCATGTAAAAATCAGTGTAGTATTTTTTTAATTACATGACTAAATATTAAATAGCAAAACAAATTTAAGTTATGTATTTATCCAAAACTAAAGAATACAAATCTAACATTATTATCATATTAGTATTGATTTGAGATTTATTTGAGTTATCTATGGGCTATAAAACTTATTGGATCATTCAAAATTGTAAGTTTAAACTTGAAATAATATGTTAAAAGATGAAAATAATAAAAAAGTTTAAGAAATATTTATAAATTATATCAAAATAGTATTTTTATGTATTAAATAATTTAAAAATTATATAAATATAATATCGTGTTGATTCAGGTTGGTTTAGCTTTTTGTTAGTTAAAATCAAACCAAATAATTATATTGGAATTTTGTTCAAAATCAAATCAAGTCAAACCCAATCATTATTGTTTTTTTTTTATTTGACTATATTTGATGTTTAATTCAATTTTCAGTTCGATTTTGTTCGTCGTTGCTATTATATATCAATTTTAAAGCTAATCCAAACTTTGTAAATCAATATGAATTTTTCTAGAGAATATCCTACACTACGAATTATTCTAGAGAATATCATTATGAATTGATAAAATTTCTCTATAGTGTCCTGATAATGCTCACCTATATCATCTAGTGTGGTAGAGGATGGTCGTTGTCAATAGCTCAACTTTCGTTGAGGTCAAATCAACGAGGAGCGATATTTAGATTTCTAGTCCTATGAGTGTCAAAATTACTAAAAAGATACCTAAACTGTACATAATGTAAAAACACATGATGTAAAATGGGGGGTTTAGTTTGGAATAGGATTTTGTCAATATCCATTCAACCAACACACTATGATAACACTTTTGTTTTAGAATTCAATTTTGGAGGGATCTTGGTACTATGTCTACATAAGGGCAATTTGTTCATAGGATCATGATGGCTTGGTGTAAGTTCAAACCGTTGATGACATGGTAGGCTAGGTTGAAAGTCCTTGAGGCTAGTTTGTAAACAAGGCCTCAAGGATGTCACCCTTTGACTCTTTCCAATACCTAATGAGTGTATTAATAAAGGCCACCCAAAACCTTAATTGGCATCCCTATTTCTAGGAAGATTCCCATGACATAACCTACTCTCCATCTACCCTTATTTCTAAGATGGCAAAAAGATAGTAAGCTACATCTTCAATTATCCACTATTGCTTTGTCCCCCAGGAAGCTATGGATTTCCAAGAGTTTATCCACATCCCTGTTTCAAGGATGATGAGAGTTTTCAAGAGTTTGGGATTTTCACCCAACAAACCCATTTTGGAGATTTGGGGTTTTCACCCATAAATCCTAACTATTTAAACCAAGCAATATTGGAATCCATAATCAACAACTAAGAATTACACAAACACATCATCACCCAAACACGTTTGCACCTTAGTTCAATATAATCCCAAGAATATTGAATTTAGCTAGTCATAAAGTAAAGAGAAGGAAATATACCAAAAGATTCACTCATGGCATCCAAGACAAAGAAGAATAAGGATAATCTTCCTTTTTTAAACTTCAATTTCACCAAACTCCACTTGAAATTTCAAATACAAAAATTTTCCCCAAATTTTAGGATTCACCAAGTTTCTAATTTTCAATTTACTCCATTCAATAAACTCTACTTTTCCTGTCCTTTTGATCTCTATTTAGTTCAAATCCACATCTTTTTATTTCATCACCTGTGTACATTCAAGAATGTGGTAATTAGTGCATTTAATCATAAACATGTCTCATTTACGCATTCAAATCAGAATAGTGTGCATAAATTTTAAGAGAAAATGAGTGGTAAATTCACCACTCATCAACACCCCCAACTTAAAGATTTGTTTGTCCTCAAGCAACACTACCTTTTACCATAAGACGATTCAAAGAGCAACCATGTAACAATCACTGATACTCTAGAAGTGACTCACCTTTTTTACCTCAACTACATTATACTCATTTTGCCTTATTTCTCGTGTGATGACAAAATCACCCACCTCAACATATTTACATGCCTCCTCTAAAGAAAGAAAATTCTACACACCAAGTTATCAAATACGCAACAAGGGATTTTAAATGCAACACTCTCTCTCTCCAAAGTACTCTCGATGCCAACAAGTACCATGCTATAGGCTTGCCCCTATTTTCAATCGCCACAACAATGAATACACTTGGTTGGAGATCTCAAAGGATTTTTTGAGCTTGTAACATAGGTTTGGGCTAGGGTAGGATACCATTTATGAGCAACATGGCTATACCCTCCTTGAACATCTACATCACACTATTCTATCCAACTTTTGATCATGGGCCACTTTTTTTTTTATACTTTTTACACATGTGCCTACTTTTATTTCCTTAGTTCAACTATTTTCTTTTCATATTTTTTTATTGCACACTTTATGCTTCTCTTTCCTTTGTTGGATCCTTTTTTTTTCTTATTCATTTGTTATCAATTCTCAATCTCATTGGCACTCACTTACAACTTAGTGGCCCAAAGTTACCTCTTTCAATCTTTACCACCCCTAACTTAGGATTTTAGCCTCAAGTTGTAATTTTAAGTTCAAGAAGGGCAGGGTTCAAAAGAGGGATAAAAATTGAAAGACTTATGGCTTGCAATGTATTTTCCAAAGAAAAATCCAAAGGTTCAAAATGGGTGATAGGGTTAAAAAGAGGGGGAAAAATTTAAAGGATCATGGCTTACAATGTGTTTGCCAAAGAAAAATTCAAAAGCTCAAAGTGGGTGACTAGGGATAACTTCTATGCAAGGGTAAGCTTTTTAGGCTAATGTGGACTTCCAATGTCGCAAAAATGGCTTAAGATCATCCCACCAATCAAGTACAATCAAAATTAACTTTGAGAAACTAATGGGGCAAGTTCTAGATAGTAAAAGTACACATGAGATTTGGAAAAATAAGCTCACCACACATGACATGCAAATTATCCATGGAGGTTCAATTGCCCCTCCCGCTAGAGAGAAAAATAGAGTATCTACCAGTTTTCACAAGCCAAAATTCTAGGGTCACAAAAGGAGAAAAAGTTTTGTTACAAGGAAGCTCACGTCCATGCCCTTAATTCTTTTTTTGAAATTTTTTGGATGGAGAGAGGTGTTTTATTTGCATTTGCACCATGCACAATTTGCTAATTATGGCACCAACCCAGGCCTTTTAATCACATTTTGGCATTCACCCAAGCAAACCATATAGCTACTCAGACTTCACCGTAGGTATAAGTTTGATCCTAAATCCAAGATGCCACGGGTACTCAGACTTTTCCTACATCCATGGCTCGATGCCACAGGTACTCAAACTTTCCCTTCATCGATGGCTCAAAACCCATCCACGATGCGTTTCCCTTAAGAATGTCGTCACTCAATCTATCATAGGGAAAAACGTGTCTAAAGTTATGCACAAACAAATCCAAAGTAGTCTCACACACACCCAACTTAGAGACCTGAAGTCCCCTCGCTGCAACATAAATAAGAAATACAAGGGTTATAAGGGACTCCCTTAAGTAGCAACCAGAAAGCCCCTCAGATGTTACGATCGTGGTAACTGAGGCCGAAATCCCCTGTTTTTGCTCTGTTTTGATTTTGCTGCATAGCTGCCATTTTCCAGCTCTAATTTTTCTCAGTTTATCTGGGCATTGAAATTATGTTAAAACACCTACAAAACATCAAAACAAACAAGAAATGAGTCAAGCATGGGTTGCGTCCATCAAGTGCCTAATTTAACGTCGCGACACGACTCTCCTTTTTCACCACAAAACATCTTTGAAATAAAAAAACTCCACCTTGGCCACCACGGGACCTTTCAATTATAGTGTTTCACCCTTTAGCCATTTACTACAAACTTCTATATTTCATGATCTTCCAAATCAATGGAACTACTAGGGTAAACGTTAGAAGTCAAAAATGGCCCCGGCCATTTAGAATAAAGCTTCCACGCAAAGAGTTCCAAACAAGAATTGTAAAGGAGTACACTCTCACCAACATGAAATTACCTTCTTAATATTCGAGAATCATACAATTTCTTCATTTTATCCTTATACAATGCGAAACACTCATAAGCCTTGAGCCAGAAATCTTCTAACTCGTGGAGTTTTATGACCCTCGCTTCAAAGACTTCTACTCAATTCACGTTTAACCTCTTTAAAGCCCACAAGGCTTTATTCTCGAGCTCGACGAGCAAATGACATTCCTTTCCAAAAACCAATTGGTAGGGATACATGTCAATTGGAGTTTTATGGACCATTCTATAAGCCCAAAGTGCCTCATCGAGCTGCCTTGTGCAATTGTTTCGACATACATTTCAAACTTCAAATTGGCCACTTGCTTGGGGGTAATATGGGGTAGCGACTTTGTATTTAAACCCATACATGTCAAGAAGTTCCCTGAATACTTGATTACAAAAATATGAGCCTCCGTTACTAATGATGGCACGCGATGTTCTGAACCTTGTAAAGATGTACTTCTTCAAAAATGAGGTAATACTTTTGCTCTCATAATTCGAAAGTTCCACAACTTCCACCCATTTAGAAACACAATCAACCGCCTCCAATATGTATTTGTTTCCAAATGAGATCACAAATGGTCTCATAAAGTCAATCCCTACACGTCAAAGAGTTCAACTTTGAGGTTTGGTTTGAGGGGCATTTCATGTCTTCTTGAGATACCATCTTTGACATTGGTGACACGATTTTACCCACTAAATGGCAACCCTATGCATGGAGGGCTAATAATACCCACATTAAAGGATTTTAGCAGTTGTTCAAATTCCCCTATGATGACCACTGTAAGGTGAGGAGTAGCAAGATTCAAGGATATCATTCATCTCAACCTCCATAATACACCACCTAATCAAACCATCCACACACTCAAGAAATAGCAATGGTTCATCCCAAAAATATTTCTTTGCATCAAACAAGAACTGCTTTTTTTTATGGTGGCTAATCCCTTTGGGGAGTACACCACTTACTACATAGTTGGAATAGTTGGCATACTACAGTGCACTTTTTCCCGCAATAGTCATGACTAACTCATCAGGAAAAGCATCATAAATTTTAATTTCTCTATGCCTTTCTTGATTACCCTCAAGACATAAGAAATGGTTGGCCACTTGATTTTCGCACCCCTTTCAATCTTTTAACTCAAAGTTGAATTCTTGCAAGAGAAAAATCCCTTATTGGTAATGGTGTAGTTGCGTTGAACATTATTTAAGTTCTTGCTCGCATAATAGATAGGATGGAAAAGTTTTTCCATTCATTTACCTAACACCGCACCCAATTCCATCCCACTTGCATTACACATTACTTCAAAAGAGGATGACCAATCCAGGGTCACTATGACGGGAGCCGAAATAAGCAATGCCTTAAGATGATCAAAGGATTTTAAGCATGCCTCATCAAAGTTTCATTTTGTAACTTTTTCAAGGATTTTTCATATTGGATGAGATATTTTGGAGAAATATTGAATGAAACATCAATAAAACCCAGTACGTCCAAGAAAACTTCGAACACCCTATACTAAAATGGGAGTTGGTAACTTGGCAATCACCTCTACCTTATATTGATCGACTTGTATGCCTTTCCTTGATATCTTATAGACCAAGACAATACACTCATTGACTATGAGATGACTTTTTCCTAAGTTAGGAGTAGGTTGGTTTCCGCACATCTCTCAAGTACCTTACTTAGATACTCAAGACATGATTCAAATGAGTTCCCCAGCACTAAAAAATCATCCATAAAAACCTTTATTGAATCTTCGACCATATCAGCAAAGATTAACAACATGCAACATTGAACGGTTGTCGAGGCATTGCACAACCCAAAGGGCATTCGCTTGAATGCGAATGTCCCATATAAGCCAGTAAAATTCATCTTCTCTTGGTCCTCCGAGATGATACAAATTTTATTGTACCCTAAATAACCATATAAGAAGAAATACCATTCTCACTCGTATAACCTATCCAATATTTGGTCCATAAAAGTATTAGAAAATGGTATTTTCAGTCTATTAGTTCAATTTCTAGTAATCCATGTATACTCGCCACTCGGTGACCGATCGAACGGGGATAAGATTATTCTTTTCATTCTCAACTTTCGTAATGCCACATTTCTTTGTAAGACATTGCATCAGACTGACCCAAGTGTTATTGGATATTGGATAGATTACTCCGCGTCAAGCCAGTTTATGTTTTCATTCTTTACCACCTCCTGCATGGTTTGATTTAGCCTCTTTTTATGTTTCACACTTGTTACATGATCTTGTGGGAACATTTTTTGAGGTTGTTCCTATGATGTCCATAATTGTCCATTTAATGACTCGAATGAACCTTTTAACCACCAACTTCAAAGCTTCCACTTGAGAGAGATAAAGGTCACTTGCAATGATGATAGGTAATGTTCACCATCCCCAAAGAAACATATTTAAGATAGGATGGCATAGACTTTAATTCAATTTTGGGTGGCTTGAGAATGAATGGTTTTGTAGGTGGGCACTCACGATTTTTAAGATCAAGGTTCAACTTTATCGGGTTCTTGGTATAAGATCCAAGTCCCGTTAAAGAAGCAACCACCTCATAAAATTCTTCCACTTTTTCCCTTTCGCAATTCCATAACACTCATACAAAAGGATCATCCAACAAGCTCACATCAACATGATTTTTCAACTCTCCATCAATAACATCAATTATCAAGATGACTTGTATATCCATTGGTTGCCTCGTGGATTTATGTACTTTGATGGAAACCTCCTCGTTATTCAGCCAAAACTTTATCTCGCCAGATTCCACATCCAACAAGGCTTTCCCGATGGCTAAGAATATACTTCCAATAATTATAAGAACTTCAATATTCAATGCACAATCCAAGATCACAAAATTGGTCGGAAAGATAAACCGGTCAACTTTGACTAGAACATCATAAAGAACTCCCATCGACTTCTTGATGGACCGGTCGACCATGAGCAATTTCATCATGGTAGGTTGTGGATTCCCCAATCCGATCTTATGGAATATGGAATATGGAATTAGGTTTACACTTTCTCCAAGGTCACACAATGTTTTCACAAACTTGAACAATCTGATGGTGCATGGAATTATAAAAGCACCGGGGTCTTTTTTCTTTTTTGCCAATGTGCTTAACATAATGGAACTACTATGATATGTTATTTCTATTGTTTTATCCTCTACAAGCCACTTCTTATATACCAAATCCTTCACAAATTTAGCATACCCCGACATATCTTGCAAAGCCTCAATTAGAGAAATATTAATAGATAGGGTGCTAAATTTATCAACGAGCTTGTTGAACATTGCATTTTCTCCCTTTGGTATGAACCTTTTAAGAAAAGGGGGAGGAATATTTCTTGATGGTACAGAGACAATTTGATACTTATTTATATTTTAATTTTCAACCACAATTGCACTTGGCTTTGGCTCATCATCATTGGACCTTTTTCTCTATGCCTTTATTTTCTCATCATCTTCTTTTTCACCGGAATTATCAAACTCAATACTAATTCCAAGACTTTTTTCATCCTAAGTGATCATAGCATTTGTTACCTTCCCACTCAACATTTCATCATTTCATCTCTCCATGAGATACATCGTTATTTTATTCAACTTTGCCTCTAGTTGTTGGATGGAAGTTGAGTGGGACTCAATATTTTGGTGGAGCACGGAGAATTTACTTCGCATTTCTTTCACCATTTTTTCGGTCCACTCAACACCAATCAAGATCTGAGCCAAAATTTCTTCAATGATGCACCCTTCCTTTTTGCATTGTGTCATGCTTTGACTTTCATGGTTTTGACCTTGAATCCCACCTTATTTTGAGAGGCAAGGTGGAAATCCTTTGGATATTTAGGCAACACATAAATTTGTCATTGAGCATCTTTTCCTCTACACTTTTGCAAGGCTTAGCCACTCTTGCATTTATAATATTTTCACTTTCAATCAGGGCTCCAAACATATGTTTAGTAAGTGGATCAAGGTGTGACATTACCTTGATCATGTTTGCATCTCTTATCTCCTCTTGATTTTTTCCATATTTGTACACAAAAGATGAGGAGGGATCCCCCCACAGCCACCTCGGCATCCTTCATGTCCAACCCCTAGACAAACTTGCTACTTGATCTAATAACTTTGATGAGACCATATACAACGATTTAATAAGCGGTCCACCAGATAAATTATACACTATGGCTTTGTTGAGATGGTCCAATGCCCTATAGAAGATTTGGAAAAGCATCTTCTCCGGCATCTCATAGTTAGGGAACTTCAAGAGTTTCTCCTTGAATCTTCCCTAAGCTTCACACCATGGATTTTATGGAATTGGGAGAAATTAATGATTTAATCCCGCAATAGTAACATCTTTGAAGGTGGGAAGTATTGACTTAAGAAAGCCTCCATAAGATTTAGCCATTAGGTGATAGAGTCGGTGGGCAAAGATTTTAGTTGTAGCACCGTCTTTCCCATTAGAGAGAATAGAAAAAGGAGAAATAATGGACTCTTGGAATATGTGTGCAATATCAAAGGGAGCACAAAATTCTTCAAATACAAATTTAGGTCCTCATGGGTTTGACCCTCCAAAAGTCCCTTCAAATGGTGCAATTATAGAATCATACTTGTGACATAAAATACTCTGTTTTCCACGGTGGAATTATCCAAGCCATATTAACTCATGGTTATTCAAATAAAATAGTGATTACCTAATAAAAAAACCAACAAGGAAAGTAAATCAAAATCACTACGGGTATACCAAAAGTAACATTCAACCCCGCACAAGTGAAAACTAAATTTCACTCCCCGACAACGACATCATTTTGATAATTCTCACCTATAAAACCTAGAGTGATAGAGGACGGTCGTTTTCAATAGCTCAACTTTCATTGAAATCAAATCCACGGGGAGCGAGATTTAGATTTTGAGTCCTATGGGTGTCAAAATTACTAAAAAGATACCCAAAGTATACACAACGTAAAACACATAATGTAAAATGGGGAGTTGAGTTTGTAATAGGATTTTGTCAATATCGATTCATGCAACACACTATGATAATACTTTTGTTTTAGAATTCAATTTTGGAGGGATCTTGAGATTATGTCTACCTAAGGACAATTTGTGAATGAGATCATGATGGCTAGGTGTAAGTTCTAACCGTTGATGATATGGTAGGCTAGGTTGAAAGTCCTTGAGGCTAGTTTGTCAACAAGGCCTCAAGGATTTAACTCCTTGACTTTTTTGAGTACCTAACGAGTGTATTAATAAAAGCCACCCAAAATGTCAATTGGACATCCCTATTTCTAGAAAGATGCCCATGACATAACCTACACTCAATCTACCCTTATTTCTAAGATGGAAAAAGATAGTAAGCTATATCTTCAATTGTTCACTATGGCTTTGTCCCCTTATAGCCCTCTTTTAAGAAAGCTACGGGTTCCCAAGAGTTCACCAACATCCTTTTTTCAAGGATGATGAGAGCTTTTAAGATTTTGGGGTTTTCGCCCAACAAATCCATTTTGGAGATTTGAGGTTTTCACCCACAAATCCCAACAATTTAAACCAAGAAATAATGGAATCCATAATCAACAACTAAGAATTACACAAAAACATCATCACCCAAACACAATTGCACCTTAGTTCAACATAATCCCAAGACTATTGAATTTAGCTACTCATTATGTAGAGAGAGAAATATACCAAAATATTCACTCATGGAATCCATGACAATGAAGAATAAGGATAATCTTCCCTTTTAACACTTCAATTCACCAAACTCAACTTGAAATTTCAAATACAAAAATGTTCCCCAAATTCTATGTTTCACCAAGTTTCTAATTTTCAATTTTCTCCATTCAATAATGCCCAAAGGAAAAAAAGATTTACGCCTTAAATAGTTAGTGGAATCAGTTACATCAAATTATAAAACCGCCCTGGCCCAAAATCCCACTATGCTGCGATCGCATCAGCTTAGCCGCTATTGTGGCTACCATGACCGTAATAGGATCCACGTGATCGCGGTGGAAGACCAATCTTGACTGGCCGCAATTGCGGCTCTTAGACTGCGATCACGGTAACTGAGCATGATCCATGCAGGTTTTTCAGCTGTGCACTATTTCTCTTCTTTTTATCTCTATTTAGCTCAAATCCACATCTTCTTATTTCATCACATGTGTGTATGCAAGAATGTAAACATGTCTCATTTACTCATTCAATTCATAATAGTGTGCATAAATATTGAGAGCAAATAAATGGTAAATTCACCACTCATCATGGCCAGAAACAAAAATATTATTGTGAGTAGAATTGTATTAAACAAATGCTAAAGTTATATACTTCTCCCCCTCAATTAATGTTGTGGTCTTAAACTATTTGCTAATACGATTATTTTATTGAACCAATATTCTATTCAATATAAAAGTCATTTTAGTCATCTTATATTTCCCCTAATGAAAGCTTGGATAGGCCACACTAAGCCATGAAACAAGTCTATTAAATAGTAATTAGTTTATAAAATGGATAATAAATATATGTGTGGACATATTATAATAATACAACACTAAATAGTAATGCATCTCATGTAGATGTAGTTTAATTAATCATTTTATTCATTATGAAAATTTAATCGCTTTAATGATACAATATGAAGACTCTTTACGAGTTAATAATTTTGACAAGGATAATTCATTATGATTTTATGTTTAGCACTAAACGCCTCCTTTGGCTTATATGGACGTTCCAATAGGACCCCCTCCATAGTCTGAATCATCCACCTGGATTATTCCCTTACCTTAGTATCAATGGGTGATGAGATTATTATTAAGGAAATTACTACCATAATATATTAGTAGTTTAGTCTATTATGGTTCGCCACAAAGGTATTTAGTCTATAATTTACACTAATTTAGAATAAAATAATAAAATAAAGAAATTCAAAGTAACTTTGAATTAAATTAGGCAAAAAGTGGGATTGGTCCTCCTCAACCTTCTTCGATAAACCCTAACTGCTTGACCTTTATACATGGCCAATTCGGTTGATGGCCAGCCTCATGACAAGGTTTCCCAGATATATTCCTTTAGGTCGATATCTACTTTTCATAATCTTTATAAATCGAATTTATAGACCCTAACTTTGCCTATTGAATGCACAAATTTGTCTAATGATGAGTTGGTGAATAGTGATATATTGATAGTAGCTCCTTTATGGATAAGGATGAAAAGATGAATACACAGATCTTGTGCAAGATAAAATTGTCACCTTTATAACCCTAGAGGCAAAAGTGGTTATTCCTTTGAAATAACTTATATATGTAGAAGGAATTCCTAGGGTGACATGGACTGAAGATGAGGTTGAGATGAATATCATTGAAAATTTTAAATATGCTATTATCTGTAACCATGCCTCCAAAATGTGTTTTTGAGATCTCCACAAAACTTTCTCTAAATTTTTATGGAATTTCAAGGAAGAAGGAAGATAATAATGTTGGGTTTCTTGGAATAACATATTTCTGCCTAAAGAGGAGGGTGGTTTTGGATTTGGATCCTTTTTTGATGTCTCCAAAGCATTATTTTATAATCTATAGTGGAATTTTACGACTAAAAAGTCTCTATTGGCTAACTTTGAATGGCACAAGTATTATAAGAAGGTCAGGCCTCAGGTGGTTGAGTGGAAGGGAGGCACTAAGATTTGGAAGCATATGTTATTAGCTAAGGATTCTATTGTTCAGGAGATCTGGTGGGAGCCTAGGTGTGGTCACACTAGTCTATGGTTTGATAACTAGACATAATTAGGAACTTTTTATATTTATCTCCAGTTAATCATCATATTAATGAAGCCTTTGAAGAAGTGAGTCAACTGGTGCATCAGGGTAATTGGAACTTTGAAGTAATAAGAGAGCCACTAAATGATGAGGTGTGTAGTCATATCCAGAAAACTCTTGGATTTGTTCTTGAGACTGAAGAATAGGATAAAACCTAGTGTATGCCCAATTCAACAAGTAAATTTTTTGTAGGAACAGGATGAGAAATCTTAAGGCAAAGAAAAGACCCCCAAGAGTTGATTCTTAATATTTGGGAAAAAGGGATTCCTTTCATAGTATCCTTCCTCGTTTGGAGATTGTGGAAACATAATATTCCTATTGGAGAGGTTCTAGTAAAGACTAAGGTTGTAGATGAGGTTACTTGATACTGATGGAACAATGACATACAAGAAACCTTTAATCACTTATTCATTGAATGCCCTAGCTCTATTAGTTTATGGAACATATTTGCAGGAGCTTCATGGGTGCAGGGACCTTTTCTATAGGTCAAAACCACCATTCATAAATGGCTAAAAGTAGATTGTATAGCTAAATTGAGACCTTTGTATAGAGCTATTCCAACTTTTATTATATGGCAAGTGTGTAAGAAGAGACACAATATCAAACATGGAGGAAAGATGTCAAAGCATGCCATGGTTATAGAGATTAATAGGAATCTACATTTAATGGCTTAAGTCATATATCCATGGATATAGGATATCCCAAGTGAGTGGCCTAAGATTGTGAAGTTTCTAGAATAATACACTCCAATTATTTTAAGTCAAGTTGTGAGGTGGAAAATTCCAGCAATGGGTCAGTATAAATGCAACTCGGATGGTGCTAGCAAAGGAAACCCCGACCCTAGTGCGTGCACTTTTTGCATTCAAAATAATAAAGGTGAATTAATTTTTGCAAAATTAATAAAATCTCAAGATGTTTCAAGCCTTAAAGCTGAGGTGATTGCCATGATATTGGGACTGGAGTACTGCATTGGTCAAAATTTGTTTACCATTCGAACTAGAACCAAATTCACTTTCTCTCAAGAATATTATTCAAGGGTCTTGGGAAGTGCCTTGCTCAATAGCTATGGAGGTTAAGAATATTAACTTGATAAATAATCACCTTGTAATGGTCATGCATAATTTCGGAGAGGGAAACAAATTGGCGGATTTTTTTCACTACCCTTATTTTTAGATTTTAAGGTACATAAATGTTTCAATTTAGATCAGTACATGAAATTCCAAATAATGGAAAAAGCATTTTGCAACTGGAGATATGCAACAACCCAAATGTTTTGAGTGAGAAAATATCAAAATAAAAGGCCAAATGTGTATATAGGGACAAATAACAACAACATTCATCGGCAAAAGGTAACAAGTACTCAAGGACTAATTCAACAACAATAGTGAGTTTACAGTAACACATAAGATTTGATTCGATAATCAGTAACAGTCGAACATACCGATTAGATCTATGTTCTTTGCATTGATTTTAGACCTTGGGAGCTCAATCTGCAAAAGATAGAAGGAAAATTTGGAAAACCATCAATGGGGTTTATTTCTTGAAAATGGAAGAGATTTGTGTTCTTGTTCTAAGCTATTTGTGGAAATCTAAAGAAGTTTTCAACAAGATTGAATTCATGGATCAGTGAGAGATTTTGATG